>CM024758.1:106560419-106625642 GCA_014218235.1 Colocasia esculenta
AGGAGAAAAAGCCAAACTTCAGCCACCTTCAACCTTTTTCTTGTAAGTGTTTCATATGAATAATGCTAAAGATAATATAGGTAAATTAGATGCTAAAAGTGATGAAGACTTTTTATTAGGATATATTTCAAAACCTAGAGAATATAAAGTATTTAACAGAAAAACCTTAACTATAGAACAATCTATTCATATTCTATTTGATGAAACTGACCCTTCTATTAAGGAAATAGAAGAAGAAGAGATATTGTTGTTGAAGATTTATGCAGGGATCTAGAACAAGCATCTCCTGAGGAAAAAGATGAAGAAAAGGAAGAGCCTCCGATAGAGGAATTTCAACAGCAAGAAGAAGTACAGGAAGGTTTACCTAGAGAATTGAGGTATCACAAAGATCATCCAAGAGAAAACTAATAGATGATCCTCAAGATAGGGTAAGAACTAGAGGTATGACTATTCACTGTGATTATACTACATTTGTTTCTCAAATGAGCCTAGGAAAATCATTGATGCAATAGTAGATGAATCTGACCATCCTATTATTGGGACCAGATGGGTCTTTCAAAATAAAATGGATGACTGAGGAGTGATCACCAAGAATAAGGCCAGATTGGTAGCACAAGGATATTCCCAAGAGGAAGACATTGATTTCGATGAAACATATGTTTAGTTGCTAGATTAGAGGCAATTAGAATTTTATTAGCATAGATATGCTCTTTGAATATTAATTTATATCAATAGGTGCTAAAAGTGCTTTTCTGAATCGGTTTATAAAAGAAGAAGTTTATCTTGAGCAACCACCCGGTTTGAAGATACTAGATATTCAAATCATGTTTTTCATTTAAAGAAGGCACTATATGGTTCGGAACAACCTCCAAGAGCTACGTATGAAAGACTAAGTACTTATCTTCTATCATATGATTTTTCAAGAGGTAAAGTAGATAGCACTCTATTTATTAAGAAATTTTCAAAAGGAATCTTGATTGTACAAATATATGTTGATAATATTATTTTTTGTTCTACTAATGAATCACTTTGCAAATTCTTTGAAAATCTCATGCAAAGTGAGTTTGGGATGAGTATGATGGGTGAGATTAATTATTTTCTTGGCTTGCAAATCAAGCAGACTAAGGAAGTACTCACATTTGTCAAACCAAATATATTTTAGATTTACTTTCTAAGTATAGTTTTGACAAGTGTAGGCCTTTAGGAACACTCCTGAGCTCAAGAATAAAGTTAGATAGTGATCCAATTGATAAGAAAGTAGATCAAAAGATCCATAGAGGCATGATTGGGTCATTACTCTATCTTACTACGAGTAGATCAAACATAATGTTCAGTATATGTTTGTGTGCCAGATTTCAGGCTGATCTAAAAGAATCACATATTAATGTTGTTAAAAGAATTTTTAGATATCTTATTAATACAAGTAAATTGGGGTTTGGTATCCCAGATGTTCTGAATTTAAACTGCTTGGATGTAGTGATGCTGACTATGCTGGATGCAAAATAGACAGAAAAAGCACCAGTGGTACTTGTCAATTTCTGCAGGGTGCTTAATTTCTTGGTCTTTCAAAAAATAAAATTCAGTAGCATTATCCACAACTGAAGCAGAATACATTGTAGCTGGAAGTTGCTGCACCTAACTGCTGTGGATCAAACACCAACTGGAAGACTATGGTCACAAATTACATGAAATTCACATGCTGTGTGACAACACAAGCGCAATCAATTTGACCAAAAATTTTATCCAGCACTCAAGAACAAAACATATTAAGGTCAGACATCATTTCATCAGAGATCATGTAAGTAATGGTGACATTTTACTTGAATTCGTTGCTATAGATAATCAGTTAGCTGATATTTAACTAAACCTCTTCCTGAAGATATATTTAAATCTATTAGAAGAGAAATCGGAATGTGCAACCCTAAATAAAATACTTAAAATTTGACTGCATTGTATGATCAATCTTTTGTCAAAACGTTTTCTAACTCCATGAAAATTGACTCCTTAAAAGTTGGAGTTTGTAGATTCGGAGTTTTAAAGTCGGATTTTGGAAAGTCGGAGTCACTAGTCTCTTTTTAAATTCAAACTTATTCTTTTGTGGGAGAATTAAATAATGCATTTATTCAGTCAATCTCAGCCATTCATCTCCCACTCTATGGTCTATTATAAATCTTTTTTGTTTATATAGACCTTTCCTTCTCTCTTTCAAATCACCTCATTTGAAACCTCTCCGATCCTCTGTCTTCTTCCTGGTACCCACGTCCATTTTCAACCCAAAAGAATCCTTGCCAAGCATCTGTCGATTTCTTCAATCTGTCTAAAGACTTGACACCTTTGACTCATTTCACATCTCCTTTACAATCATTCTTAGTATCTTCCCTCGTTTTGGTCTAGATGGCCTCTTCTAGGGCTCTGGACGGTTCCTTTTTCACTCCGGAACAATTCCAAAGACTCAACTTTGCCAAAGCTTCAATTTGCCCTGACAAGATTGTAGATTTCTCACAGTTGATGGGCAAACTCAGTTTAGTGGTAGAAACCCTAGATGTGATGGGATGGATAAGACTATGTCAGATTAATGAACCAACCTATGAAGACACAGTGAAGGCTTCTACTTGACCCTCCAAATTTCTGCAGATGGGTCTCTGGTAGGGTATGTAAAAGGTACTCAAGTTTCTTTTCTGAAGAGTTAGTGGTAGATATTTTGGTTTGCCCCTCTTCCAGGTACAAGATCAGTGAGGTTGTGTTTGTGGAAAAGCAAATGTTAGGGATTGTTGGGATCCTAGGTACTATTTCTAAAAGGGGGCTTCATATCAATGAGCTCTCTATACAGAGAAGAGGCTCCTCATGCCATCATCACCACTATTATCACTCCTAGTGTAAGGCCCTCGAATTTTGGCCTTTTTAGTTAGATTTTAGTCAAGTGATGTTAGATGCTTTGTGTATATAACTATGTGCATATATGTATAGGTATCTATGTATATATATATATTTTTATTCTCATATTGTATTAAATAATGTTGTACATATATATATTTATGTATATATTGCATTATTTACATTGTACATATGATGTTTAAGTTATACATACATATTACATGTATAGATATATAGTGTATGAAAGTTTATGGTCATTTCTGTGTTCTGGCCGAAGTGCATGTTAACGTCAACATGCATGGACGTTAGAGGAGAGTCGACGTCCAGATCGATGGACGTTTATTTCCAGTAGACGGCCAGGAATGTGGACGTCTATTCCCCAGAATTGTGCAGTTTCAGATTCGAAAACGGCCGCGATTATTTCGGCTCCAATTTTGGAAAACTGACTTCCAACAGTAGGATACCCTATGTATTGCGTAACCCGACCCCTTGGCTCTGTAAAAACACCATCTTCAGCTGGATTAGGTTCCCTTTGGCTATTTGAGAAACCCTAGAAACTTTGTGGGAAACTGATCTTTGGAAGCTTCAATCCGGCGATTGGGGAGTCCTCTTGGCGATCTACATCGACTGGGAGGTGCTCCTAGCATTGGTGGATCTTCCCCGACTTCGGTGGGCAACCAGCATCATCACAGAACTGGATCTGGGAGGATTTAGGACATCTTCTTGACTTGGCCGAGGAGAGCTTCTTCGACAATTTAATCTCATCTAGAAAGTTTTTAAGAGGCAAGTAACCATTGGACATCATCCCTACTCATGTCAGCTAGGTACTAGAAATTTTATAGAATTTATCTCGTGTCTGTGGATGCTCGTTTCGATGCCATCCCCGGCCGACCGCTGGATCTTCCGGGAGCTCGCGGACGCCACTGACCTCTCGTTGGCGATGATGGGGTCGCCGGTTGACCTCGTTGACTCTCCAGTTGACTTGGTTGACTAGAGAGAAAACAAAGCAAACTAGCAAAAGGAAAGGGAGTCTGTGATCGCCAGGGCCTTACCTGTGCCCAAGGAGTGATGGAATCGCGTCGGTGCAGTGGCCTCGCGCAGCGGATGGAGACGGGCCTTCAACTTCTCCTTCTTCGGCCGGCCAAAGAAGAAGAGCTCTGCGGTCTTCTACGAGTCGTTCCTGCCACAAAAAGACACTCTATTAGCCTAAGAAAAGCGTGGTAAATGCTCAGAAATGGAGTGAGACAGCCCAAAAGGTGAGTCCTGTACCGGTTGCGGACTTGAGAAGAGGGGTGGCCAAGTGCTATGACCACCTTCTTCCCTCCGTTTTGGTTGGAAAACCCCTTTCTAGGTGTGTAGGGAAGTGACCTACGTGCCTAGAGTGAGTGGGAAGGTGTGTGTGACATGCAAATAACTAAAGAGAAAGTAAGGAAAGAGACAGGGAGGGAGGTGTAGATCCTCGTTCGTTGGCGTTGCAGCTCCTCACAGGGCTCCTCCAGCTCGGGAAGAAGCCTCCCAAACGTCCCGAAGTTTGAGAGGAAGAAGAGGAAGAGTTGATGAAGTTTGAGTGCGAATTCTCTCTCTTCTCTCAAAGTAGCAGCATGTGGACGTCCAACCTCTCCCCCCTGGCTTAGAGGGCTCAAGGGAGTGTTATATAGACAGTGGGGGTCGAGCTCAGCAGCCTTGGATGCTTAGTGTGAAGAAACACACTTCACACAGTTGGCAATCCATGTATTAAAGCTCCAACCAATGGGGAGAGGCCAAATAGGATTTTTACTGGGTCAAGGGAGTGCCAAGGTGGCCCATATGCCCGTTGGGAACGGACCCATGCGGTGCATGGGCGAGAGAATGGCGCAAGTGGGCTATATTCTCGGGATTGTTGCGCAGACCAGGTAAACCAGGTTGACGTCCAGAGATCCTGCCGCCAACACCATGCAGACGTCCAGCGATGTGGACGCCAATAGGTGTCAACGTCCAGGGTCTATGCCGTCAACCAGTAGTCGGCGGCCATCGATTCTGCCGTCTACATGGCATTCGAGGCAGTCAACAAACGGTCAAACGAGGCTTATTGGGCTAAAGAGCCACGCAAGGATGGGCCAAATCTCGCGTCTACAAATGCCCCTCCGAGACGTCCGGTCTTGCGGGGGAGCAGAGCGGACTGAAAGGTTGGGTCTCGGTAAACAAAGGACGCGGAGATTTAATGGAAGGGCCATCTCCGAGGATAAGAATTCTAGCGAGCCAAACGAATGAGTTAGGCTAGAACCGAGTGACGGATCGTCTGAGAGACAAATGTGGTTCAGGAGAAGAAAGCGAATGAATTTGCTGAGTTAAAGCAGCTAAGAATGTCGGTATCCGAGTATGAGGCTCAATTTGCCCGGTTATCAAAATATGCTCCTCATCTTATATCCACGGAGAAGCTAAAGGCTAAGAGGTTTATGAATGGATGCGTCCCAATTTTATTACGCAGCTAACTCCTCATTGATTACTACCTATTCAGAAATGGTAAAGAGAGCCTTGGCAGTTGAAGCTGCGAACGAAACTGTGGATAGATTAGAGGGAAATCTGGAGAAGGGTCTTCAGATCGAAAAAGGAAGTATGAGTCGGGGAATGCCCCGAAGATTCAGCAAACTACTAAGAAGGCAGGCAAAGCTCCGGTAGGGAGTAAGGATGTTGTAAGCATTGCCATCGTGTTGGGCATAAGGTTGAGAATTGCTGGCGTAAATTGGGTGCATGTTTCTGTTGTGGTAGCACTCAACACCGAATTACGGACTGCCCGATGGCTAAGACAGCACCAACAAATAAGAACCCCCAAGTAAAGCAAGGTAGACTGCAAGCCATTCAGGATGTGGAACCTGAATCCCCGCAGGAAGGCGGATTGATTGAAGGTACTTTATTAGTAAACTCAAAACCTGCATTGTGTTGTTTGATTCTGGAGCTACGCACTCTTTCATTAGCTATGAGTTTGCTAAATTTTTGAATGTAAAGTCAGTTCCATTAACCACACAACTTGAGGTTGCAACTCCTTTAAGTGAGGGTAAAAAGCTTAAAGAATATTACCCTGCTAGCCAGATTATTGTCAAAGGACATGATTTACCGGTGATTGATATGTTTAGATATGTGGGATTATGATGTAATCCTTGGGGTTGATTGGCTATCGAAATACCATGCAAATCTAGATTGCCAATTGAGGCAAGTGACTTTCCTAGGAGAGGAAAATTATTCTATAACTTTTGATAAACCCCAAACCAAAAGAATACCAATAATTCAGCAGTGAAAGCTTGTAAGTTAGTACAGAAGTGTTGTCAAGGGTATTTGGCTTCCGTGACCCTATTAAATCAGAGCATTGAGGGATTGGAAGATATTCCAGTAGTAAGAGAATTTCTTGATGTTTTCCCTGAAGAGCTACTTGGCGTACCACCAGATAGAGAGGTGAATTTTTCAATTGAGTTGGTGCTAGGAGCTACACCAATTTCTAGAACACCCTACAGAATGTCAATAGAGAACTGAAAGAACTGAAAAGACAATTGTTGGAATTGATAGAGAAGGGATTCATTAGACCTAGTACCTCACCTTGGGGTGCTCCGGTTCTATTTGTTAAGAAAAAGGATGGATCTATGCGATTGTGTATAGATTATCAGCAGTTAAATCAATTGACTATAAAGAATAAGTACCCACTTCCGAGAATTGATGATCTATTTGATCAGTTGTCTGGAGCTCAGTGTTTTTCCAAGATTGATTTAAGATCTGGATATCATCAGCTTAAAATTCAAGAATCAGATATTTATAAAATGGCCTTTCGAACAAGATATAGACATTATGAATTTGTGGTGATGCCGTTTGGATTGACCAATGCACCGGCTGCATTTATGCGTCTGATGAATGATGTGTTCAGATCTTATTTAGATCAGTTTGTGGTTGTATTATTGATGATATACTGATCTACTCCAAAAGTATGGAGGAGCATGAAGCCCATCTACGGATCACTTTGCAATTGTTACGAGACAACAAGTTATATGCAAAGTTTAGCAAGTGTGAATTTTGGTTGAAAGAAGTAATGTTCTTAGGACATATTATTTCTAAAGAAGGTCTATCAGTAGACTCTTCAAAGATTGAAACCATACAGAAATGGGAGCAACCTAAGAATCTTACTGAAGTAAGAAGTTTTCTGGGCATGGCCAGTTACTACCGGCGATTTGTCAAGGATTTTTCTAGAATTGCCTCACCGCTTACACAGTTGACTAGAAAAGGAACTGCTTTTATCTGGAATGAGAATGTGAGGAAGCATTCCAATTGTTAAAAGAATGTCTGTCATCTGCACCAATTCTAGCTTTGCCGGTGGAAGGAAAAATATTTGAGGTTTATACCGATGCTTCCAACATTGGACTGGGTTGTGTATTAATGCAAGATGGAAGAGTTATTGCCTATGCTTCAAGACAATTGAAGACTCACGAGAAGAACTACCCAGTACATGATTTAGAATTGGCCTCTGTGGTCTTTGCTCTTAAGCTTTAGAGACACTACCTGCATGATAACCAATTCATAGTGTACTCCGATCATAAGAGTCTCAAGTATTTGTTTTCACAAAAAGAACTGAACATGAGACAAAGGAGATGGATGGAACATATCAAAGACTATGATTTCAAGATTGAATATCATCCGGGAAAAGGAAACACTGTGGCTGACGCACTTAGAAGAAATCCTATAGCCAAGATGTTTCGGTTGCAAGTAAGGGAATGGAAATTGTTGGAAGAATTTTCCACATTAAGCTTGAAAGTTGAAACACAAAAAGAAAGAATGGTAATTAGCAACTTGGTAGTGCAGTCAGATTTGCT
This sequence comes from Colocasia esculenta, assembly GCA_014218235.1. Lineage (NCBI taxonomy): Eukaryota > Viridiplantae > Streptophyta > Magnoliopsida > Alismatales > Araceae > Colocasia > Colocasia esculenta. The sequence continues at coordinate 106,568,126 of CM024758.1, forward strand.
GAAGCAAATTAATGAGCAACAAGACAATGATCCTATATTGGTAGGAATCAGAGAAAAATTGGCTTCTAAACCTGATTTTAATGAAGATTTTCATGGAAATCTTCGATTCCGGGACAGATTGTGTGTACCAGATAATCCTGAAATCAAGAAATAGATCTTAGAACAGGCTCATCGGTCTCACTACACTATTTCCCGGAGCTGTCAAAATGTATCAGGATTTGAAGAAGTATTTCTGGTTGTGCAATATGAAAAAGGATATTGTGGAATTTATTGCAAAGTGTTTGACCGTACGGAATGATAAAGGACAACTACTGTGCAAATAGGGCTGGTCCAGTCCTGGGAGGAGCACCCGAATTCATTTTCTGACCGTATGGAATGATAAAGGGTATCTGGATGTCTGGCATTGCATCAAACATTTTCTGAATATGGTCATCATAATTCCTGTACTGTGTAGCTGATATGTGAATCAATTCTTGAGCTATATATCTGAGCATCATCTGAGTTTTACTGTCATTGCATCAAGTTTACTGTTCTGAAATCTGGTGTGTCTCTTTGATATTTTGTCCTGACCTTGTCTTGGTTATCATGTGTATACTCCTGAACTATGAAATTGAACTATGGAATTTGAATTCTACTGGGCTAGTTAGCTCATTATTTCCTACCATTTTCAGGTGATACAGCTGGGGATGGCGCTTAAGGGTTTGAGTGCTGAGTGGACTGACCGTGTCAAGCAAAGCCAACTAGTTTCTATTTCTGTCTAGTAGTGTGAAATGAGAAATGTAAAATAAGTTTGTTTTAATATACTCCTCTCTTAGTTGTTTTGAGGAGTATCTATGTAATAAAACTTCCGCTTATGACGTTATGAATGGATAATAATTAATACCTTTTGTGCATGTTTTCTGTCACTTCCGATAAATAGCCTTTTATTAGGACGTGACAAGCTAGGTGGCTGTGGGTGGTTAAATGGGGTTTTTTACCCCGACACCTGTGAACCTGCGTGGCTTTGTGCATGGAAGGGACTTGGGGCTATAAAACCCACTCTGTAACCAGCTTGCAAACTTTCCCGTTAACGCAAGCATCTATTGTTTCTTTTCCCCTATTCTTGCACCCTTTGTTCTTGCTCCTGTTTCCTCTGCTCCTTGCTGTTGGGGAAGCTGCTGGAGTAGTTCTTGCTTTAAGGTGCTGCTGCTGTGGTCTTGCACCTTGCATGGGAAATTGGCTACAGGAGTTGTTGCTTTCTTCACTCATATAAGAAGAGCTAAAAGTGTAGCTGCTCGTGGACTGCAAGGACTATACTCCCAGTACCATTTCCCTCTTCTATCAATTATGGGTTTCTTTATCAAGTGGAAGTGAAGGTCTTCACCTTCTGTGTAGGTTGTTCAATCCTCAAACCGTTGATTGACTCTATAAACACTCTTGGAAGTGTGTGTTCATCTTGTAGAACTTCTTGTCAAGTACCTAATTGTTGTTATAGGAGTGTTCTCCCAGTATCACTTTGTCCTAAGTGTTAAGCTAATCAGGTGTAGGATTCACTTCCTTCTTCCTCGTTCTTGTCTTCTTCTCAAGCTAGAGATGCTCATGTTAAATATTAACTTCCTTGTTTCCTTTTTCTGGTAGTTGTAGACTTTTACATTAGAGAGAAGAAGAGTCTAGTTCTACTCCATGTAGGAAACTCTTTCTTCTTCTTCCATCCTTAGTTCTAGAGTCTTATTTTGAAGTCACAAACATCTTTAGTACAGTGAGTTTATTCCCTGTTTAAGGGTGTGTATCTTCAAGTTTCAGATTTGAATCCTTAAGTACTTCGGGAATTGAGTGTCCATATTGTAGGATTTTCTCTATCCTCTTTCCTTTGTGTTAGAATCCCCAAGTTTGACTGTATACTATATCCACACCTTGATTTGTGTTCTGAAAAGATCAATAGGTTACCTTTCTTTCCATTGTGTTCATGCTTTAACTAATGCTCATGTTTTGGCCAAAATATACTTGTGAAGAAATTCTTGTTAGATGCAAGGAAAAATATCTTAGAAGGGTTGTATATACTTTAATCTTCCTTTCATAAGTTTTTCATACCATCCATGTTGTAGAATTCTTCTTCTTCCTCTACTTCTTTCTTTCTGACTGTTTTCTGAAAATTGGACTAGTGTCGACACACCCCTGGACTGTGTCGACACCACAGACTCCTTTGTTCTGATTGTTTGCTGGAAAACAGAACTAGTGTCGACACACCCCTGGACCGTGTCGACACCACAAACTCCTTTGTTCTGATTGTTTGCTGGAAAATAGAACTAGTGTCGACACACCCCTAGACTATGTCGACACCACAGACTCCTTTTCCTTTCACTGCCTTCTGAAAATAGTGGCAGTGTTGACACCACAACAACTGTGTTGAGCCCATCTATTTCTTGTTGTTTCCACCACCTAAACACTTGAATATAATTACTCAAATTTCTTTCATCCCTACCTTGGGTTATTTCTTAAAAGTTCCCAACTACAATTGTTCTTTGTGAAGCTATTAACCCTGTGATCAGTGAAAGAAGTTCCCAAGTTCTTATTGTGTGAGATAAGTGAGTACATGAGTACTCTTGATCCATTACCAGAGTGAGTGTGTTATGATGATGAGTTTTGAGTTTTAGACTCATTTGAAAATTATGCCGGCAAATAAGGGCTGGTTCAATCCTGGGGAGATCACCCGAATTCGTCAGTGGCCACGCGGGGCGTTGAGGACAAGTGGATGTTGGCATACATCATTACGCTCTTGATTAGTCATCATATCATACATGTGTGTGTGAATATATATACCTGAATCAGATCTTAAGTGTCATCTTGAATTATTGATCATGCTTCTACATTACTCTTGTTATACATGTGTTATTTAGTGGACTCGTTCGTTCATTCTTTTTGATACTCAGTGTTAGCAATATCCAAGTTCTTATCTTGAGACTATACATCTGAGCCTTTTTTATTTAAAGGAATTGAATTCTACTGGGCTAGTTAGCTCACCAAATCCTCCCTTTTTAGGTAATCTACAGATCTAGAAGGCGGGACTTCGGGATTTGTGTGTAGAGTGACCAACCTTGACGGCATTTTACTCTTGAGATTGTAAATCAGGAACCATGTAACACCTATTGAATGGCAAATAATACTTGTTATTTAGTGAAACCCTTGAGCAAATTTATGCACAATTAGTTTAAGTTTTACTCTTGATTTCTCGTTCGTTCACATTCCGACATTTATAGACATATTAAATGATGGGACGTGACAGAATGGTATTAGAGCATTGGTTGAGGATTCAAATAGCTATTGGTCTTCAACATCCTGTAGTGACCTGTGAGGAGGGGTAGAAAGCCTGAGGTTAAGTTAGATAAGTAAATTTGGATATAAATTGTCTTGTGTATGGATTAATTTCTAGAGATTGGTCAATAGATATTGATCAATTGAATAGATATTGATCAATTAGAATTTAAGAGGCCAAGACTATGATCAAATCAATGAAACAATGTAGTTGATGCACATCAAACCACATAAAGCAAGCAAAATTTTTAACGTAGTTCAATTCTTGTATGGAGATAAACCGAATCCACTAAATGTTGTCAACCATGTTTGGAATTATAGGAACACTTAGAAGAGTCTTCTGAGATGTTGTAAAACTATTTCTGGAAGATTAACCTGCATCTGTGTCTACATATTGTATCAGATCTCATAAATTGGTTTTGGGAGGACAGTAGCTGTCGACAGCCACTTCCTAGCTATCGACACATACACTAGTCTGTGATGAACTGATCCTTCTTCAGTCAGAAGTGTCAGCAGGAACCCTGTAAATGTTATAATTTGATGTTTCATTTACTTAAGATACATGTAAATAAGGAAGTACCCCCCATTTGAATCCAATAAAAATATCATAAAAATTATATCTCTTACTAATAAAAAGTCAACTTTCCCCCGAAGAAGAAAAATGTGATTTTTGCTATTCCATCAAAATAGCGTCTTTCTAATTTCTTACAATTTGACCTACATGAAAGTCTCATATTCAAATAAACCTAGTAGAATGCTAAGAATCCAAGGTCCGGTGAAAAATGATAAACACAAATATGACTTCTCCAAGAGAGCCCTCTCCTACTGAAGGAAAAGTCAAACCTACTCATCTCTTATTTTACATTAATATGACTTTTACATTGATATGTTATTATCTCCAACTCTAAATAAGAATTAGTAAATGAATGGTTCAGTCGATCATATAGATTTCATGACTATCCTCGTGATGTATTCTTCGTTGACTTTCCTATTTTCTTGATTCTAGATTATTATACCACTGAGATGAATCATTTAATCATCATCTACATCCATCCCTCACTAAACCAAGTAAGATTCTTTAATAACTCAAATGTGTGGAACACTCACACAATTGATGATTCAAAATTTTAAGATTGTTTTAAATCTCACAAACTTTATACACAGTGTAGAATTGAATCTATTTACTTCTATTGGGGTAGACAACCAAACAAATTAGTGAAGAAAGAAGTAGGGAAATATCCAACTAGGAAAATCTCTGAAGAAATGCAGGAATATACAAAAATTTTGCACTAGAATTTGAATTTGGTCAGATGATTTCTTGAACTCTTAATAGCATTCTCTTTAAGCCTGAACTCATCAAATTTCTCTTCTAACTGTAACACAAGAATAAATTATTTTAAAGTTAAGTTAAATCCCAAAGTTTTGTTTCAATTGATCATTAGCTTGGTGTATCAATGCACACAGACGAAATAACTTGGGTCAGTAGGAAGTCTCAGTAGAATCAACTCCATAATTTCCAGAGTTGACCTTAATCAGTGATTGCAGTTTGACTAACTGCCTGTCACGTAGAGTTGATCTTGTAATATCTTAGTGTCAACCTCACACATTGGTAAGGTCAATCTCAAGCCGTATCTTTCTCTAAGCATTAAAGAAACTTGATTAGTGTCAACCTGATCTCCATGTAGTGTTAACCTAAGGTGATACTTTGAACTTCCACCCTATAGAAAGCTTATCAAGCATCGACTTATCCTTTGAATATGGTTGACTCATAGGCATCACCAAACTTCAGTAACTGACTCAATATTACTTGTATACTTGTAAATCTACCTATGAAATAACCAGAGTTAATACAATAAAAAAAGGAGAGTCTTTGATCATATGGATTTTCATGATATAAGACTTGTGCTAGATATTTATTACATCTTACTTGATATATCAAAACCAAGGACATAACATAAATCTTCTGTTATATAATGAAAATAAATCATTTAATCATGAAGGTTAATGTATCAGATAACTAGATACATACTATAACATTTGTACTAATAGTATGAATTAGAAAAGCTAAGTTTTAAATCACATGATTGACTAACTAAACTTAATTTGTTTGCTCAGCCAGCGTAATGGGAGAAGAAACACAATGGAAAGAGGTTCAACACGCAGTGGACAACCTTGCTCAGTCCTTAGAGCGGGTAGTTCCCATTGATGATCAAGGAAAAATGAAACTGCATAAGAACATTAGTAATCCAAACTCTCAAGAAACAGTGAGTATTACAATGTCTATACGGAAGAAGACAGTTCACCCCAGTAATAGAGAAATAGCTGGCAAACAGAAGATGAAGCGGAGCAAAGAGAACAAAAAGATTAAGAAGGCCAGCGAACGTTAAAGCATAACTTAAGGAAACTTGTGCGTGTTGTCACAAATCATGCCATGTCAAAGAGAATTGTTGGCAGAGACTGGGAGCATGTTTAAAGTGCGAAGTCTAGAGCATCGGATCTCAGAATGTCCTGTACTCTCTCTGAGCAAAGACAATAGTTCAGGAAACTTAAAGCCACAAGGAAAAGTGACTGAAGCTATTAGAAGTAATTTTATGTATAAGTCAATAGGACTTGAGTATAGTAAGAAGTGCTTGAATTTAGTTGTTATAGTATGACAAAACTTGGTAAGTTTTGCCAATTAATGTAATTTTGCAAGGCTGATTATGGAGTTCTGTAATAGAAACCTTATTTGATAAATAAAATTCTTATTGTCTATCTTCATAATCTTCATACTCATCAACGTCGTCATACCTTATTACCAGTTCAGGGAATATGTAATTATGTAACTTTCTGAGAGTTAAGGTTATTCCTTGACGAGGGAAATCTTAAGAGTAATATACTACTTCCAGAAATAAGAAACATAGTAGAGAGTGCATCGAATGGACCCATGATCATCCACATGGCTTCTTAGAATCTAAAAATGCTAACTAGTATTCAGATTTTCATCAACTAGTGATGTCATGATAACAAGTTGTCAAAAAAAATGTATACATTATATGACATGATAACAAGATTGATGAGACTAATATGGATTAGATAAACTTTAAAAGGTTGGAAACTTAAATTTTTTGATCTATCCAAACTAGTCAAGGAGTTGGAGGACCAAACTCTTTTCTTAGAGGGGGAGAATTATAACACTCCGATTAGAAAAATATGAAGAATGTGGTTGATACATTTATTATTATCATTGGATTGAAATAATTAGAATTTGGGATTAATTAGTACTAAAAAATGTTACCCTAGTGACGTACACAGAGGTGCGCGCTCCGATAGGGCGACATTGAAAAACTATAACGAAATTGAAATTTGAGAACACCATAATTTCCAGAAAAATATGGTTGTATCATAAATTTAAATATCCAGATTTGTTGACATACGGATTACGAGATTAAGCCGACGTAACTATTTTCCGGGCGATTTATCACCTAGTGTAAAATAAATTCTAAAAATTAAACTAAAATACCCATAATTTGTAAAACCATCACATTAGTCTATGGTTGAAATTTTAAAACAAACGGACATCATTTGATATGTTTACATGAGGATCTTTGGGCCAGCTAAATTTGGGCCAATTACGGTGGCCATTTTTCTGGGATTTTCTGGGTGCCTACGTGTGAGGCTTAGGGGAAGCAACACACTTGAGAGTGAAGGTAACACGTTAGTTACCATGTGTAACTTGCAGAGTGCGCATGAGCTAGGTGGCTGTGGGTGGTTAAATGGGGTTTTTTACCCCGACACCTGTGAACCTGCGTGGCTTTGTGGATGGAAGGGACTTGGGCCTATAAAACCCACTCTGTAACCAGCTTGCAAACTTTCCCGTTAACGCAAGCATCTGTTGTTTCTTTTCCCCTGTTCTTGCTCCTGTTTCCTCTGCTCCTTGCTATTGGGGAAGCTGCTGGAGTAGTTCTTCCTTTAAGGTGCTGCTGTTTGGTCTTGCACCTTGCATGGGAAATTGGCTACAGGAGTTGTTGCTTTCTTCACTCATATAAGAGAGCTACAAGTGTAGCTGCTCGTGGACTGCAAGGACTATACTCCCAGTACCATTTCCCTCTTCTGTCAATTGTGGTTTCTTTATCAAGTGGAAGTGAAGGTCTTCACCTTCTCAATTAGGTAGAATTCTTTTCCTTTCTCCTTCAATCTTACTCATTTGACTTGCTATGAAACCTCCTGTGTAGGTTGTTCAATCCTCAAACTGTTGATTGACTCTATAAACACTCTTGGAAGTGTGTGTTCATCTTGTAGAACTTCTTGTCAAGTACCTAATTGTTGTTATAGGAGTGTTCTCCCAGTATCACTTTGTCCTAAGTGTTAAGCTAATCAGGTGTAGGATTCACTTCCTTCTTCCTCATTCTTGTCTTCTTCTCAAGCTAGAGATGCTCCTGTTAAATATTAACTTCCTCGGTTCCTTTTTCTGGTAGTTGTAGACTTTTACATTAGAGAGAAGAAGAGTCTAGTTCTACTCCATGTAGGAAACTCTTTCTTCTTCTTCCATCCTTAGTTCTAGAGTCTTATTTTGAAGTCACAAACATCTTTAGTACAGTGAGTTTATTCTCTGTTTAAGGGTGTGTATCTTCAAGATTCAGATTTGAATCCTTAAGTACTTCGGGAATTGAGTGTCCATATTGTAGGATTTTCTCTATCCTCTTTCCTTCTTTGTTAGAATCCCCAAGTTTGAGTGTATACTATATCCTCACCTTGATGGCGAGACTTCGGGATTTGTGTGTAGAGTGGCCAACCTTGACGGCATTTTACTTTTGAGATTGTAAATCAGGAACCATGTAACACCTATTGAATGGCAAATAATACTTGTTATTTAGTGAAACCTCTGAGCAAATTTATGCACAATTAGTTTAAGTTTTACTCTTGATTTCTCGTTCGTTCACGTTCCGGCATTTATAGACATATTAAATGATGGGACGTGACAGGTGGCCTCATGGAGGCGTGGGAGCTGGTGGACCTCTGGGCGCCTCGTCCCTCCTAGACATTCCTCTGGCACTCAGAAGAAGTCACTAAGTATGTCATGCCGTGACGAGGAATATCGAAACGTGAGGCAGTTGCAAGTAAGCGGTTACAGAGCGTAGAATAGACAACAAACCATTGGATAATTAAATAATGCAAAATCAAATATCTTTCATTGATAATTCACCTGCTGTCTATTACATCAACTAACTCAGAGCCATAACATAGGGCCCAATTGACTCTAATACATAGAATGGAAATAAAAGACTAACTAGGATATCTAGGATAACATAGTGACATCATGGCACTCTTGGTTCACTCCTGGTCCTCCCCATCCTCGTGAGTGTACTCATTCTCCTCAGCCTCTCCTGAGAACACAATGACAAATAACGTAGGGTGAGCGACCACGCCCAATAGGATTTATATCTCATGGTGCGGGCAAACTTTACATGATTTATGTATTAAAAGCAGAGTCACTATATGTGTCACGCCCCTCCAATTTAGCAGCAGAATAAATCGGAGTGAGACGCGAGCAACGAGTATGGTAACGACAATTGCGCATACATTCGCAAACATCAGAGCATCTAATGAACAGTAATTGGAATTTACACTTGATTTCATTATAAAATCACTAAGACCATTACAACCACTAATTCGGAGCCAATACATAAGGCTCAATGCCATCATTACATTGAAAATAAATCTAAAGCAATAACTATTAGACTCCAATGGTGCTAGGGTAACTTCATCATTTGACTCCGGGTCACTCAGCACTCTAGTCCTGTCCCATTGGTGTGCGTAACGTCGTTGTCCGACTTACCTGAGACACAATAACAAATAGCGAAGGGTAAGCGATAACGCCCAGTAGAACTTAAATCTCAATAGTCAAGTAGGCTTTAAGTAATTAACGCATTAAATGGCAGAGTAACTAATGATAGAGCGAGTCATGTAAAGTCGAGAAAGTAATAGCACAAGTAGCATGGCTCAAATAGCAGATGAATCAAGTATAGCACGATGATTAAAGTCAAGTCACGCAATAGCAAGTAATGTCAGTGTCAAGAGATAGCAAGCGACAAGTATAGCAAGAAGAGAGATAGTAGATATTCATGTAAAGAGTAAATTGCACTTTGATTGATTCTCATCAATCGAAATACTATAGCACTTTTGATTAACTTTCATCAATCGAAATAGTAATGGCACTTTGGTTATCCGTAGATAGCCGATTGAGAATATAGCACTTTTGTCGTCAATAGACAATGAGAGAGTATAGCACTTTAAATGCGATCAAGTCGCGATAGCACGCAATAACTCAAGTGAGCGAGTATCAAGTAGAGCAAGTAGAGAGTACGACAGTAGTCGCTCAATAACACGACAGTAACAGTTTAGTAACAGTCAGCGATAGCACAGTAATCGCACAGTACATCTGAACTCCTCAGACTAATAGTAACAGTGTAACAGTGAGATGTCTAGCTAATTCAAAACAGTCAGTCAGAACCGGTGCAATGCAGAACACTGTCTATAGCCCCTGCAGGTATTTTCGGGTGGCTCTCTGCCCCTAGAACTAGATTGGAGCCCCTCGGACACTCTTTGTGTCCTGAACAGTATGCATTACAGTCAGTAGAGTCACAAGAACCTTTTTAGCGCTAGACAGTCATGAACAGTACAGAACAGTAGACCCACAGCTCAAAGCGTACCAAGAGTACTAGATGAATAGATGAGATAGACGAGATAGTAGGGTGAACATGATTAGTCGAGCGAGTAGAGTATAGATGAGATCTTATGGTCATTGCACATGAAACGTCGAGTAACGGCGATAGTAATAGTTGCTCAACACGCGTGTACGACGTTGGCAGTCAGGTGGAATTTTCTACCTTTCCGCTGGCCATGTTACGCATAGGTCCAGAGGTCCGGCGTGATTCAAGATAAGAGAGAGAACAATCTAAGGCCGTACGAATCTTGCTAATCTCTGGAGTGTATCATCGGTGTTAGGGTACAACTAGCTCGTCAACCATGTGGGAATCTGTGGAGAGAGGAGACTTACGGAGGTCTGGCCTTGAACAAAGACTCACTAGTCGGCAGAAGGAGTATCAGACGGAAAGTTTGTCTAAGTCAAGAGAGAGTGTGTATATGGAAGCAGTGCCCGACGTTCTAGAGGAATTCTAGAACAGTGGAGCGTCGATAACGGTATTCCCAAAACATCGCGAGTAAACATAGACAAGTTCATTTAAATTGGGCAATTAATATATATAATTGAAATAAATTTTCTAGATGTACATGTGACAAATTTCATGCCAAGTTAAGCCATATAGGATGGTTCAAAGTGAGTGTAAGAGAAAACCATGGGCAAGATAGATCATGTGATTAACTTGAGTTAATTAAAATATAATCAATAATTACAACTTCATTTTTCTGTGTACATGACAGTTAATAAGACATGGGGAAACTGTATAACAACAGATCTTGCAAAAAGGTGGGTTCACGACGGGCATGTCTGAACAGGCGGGTAGGTCGCAACAGGGGTCTTACGAAGATCGCAACAGGTCGTTTGGTCGGGCGGCCAGAACGCGACAGGGTTCCCGTCGCGATCAGATCACGACAGGTACCTATGTCGCGATGGCCCTGAGAATGCGACCTATCGGGCCATCACGTTCTTAGGTTCTGAACCTGAGTTCAAGCAGAAAAGGACAGACCCTCGGGTTGTGGGCCAACTTAACATGTTTTGACACTGGTTGCTTCAAAAATTATAACTAATTGTATAGTCGATGAAAAATCATGAAAACAAGTTGCAAATCGATCTAGACATACATGGGCACTTACAATAAATAGGATTTGAAAATAGATAGAGTTTCGACATGCTTTATTCAAATCAAACATGGAGTACATGACACAGTGAGCAGCTGATAAGGGAATTAATTCACGAAGTAGGGTGGATAAAAATTAAGGCTTTTAGGGTGAAAGATGCCTAACATGCATCAGTATCTTCAATAAAAATTTCGAGGCAAGAGATAGAGTATTCAAAGAGATATGAATTATACATGAAGGTTCGGGGTCAAGAGATTTATAGGACTTCAAAATTCAATAAGAAAATATTGGCTCAATGGAAAATTATGAAACTTAAGGGTTTTGTTCCTGTTGCATGGAACAATCTATAGACAAAATATTAGGATTTTATCTTATGAGAATGCCTACCTTGACTCGATTCCTCTTCTAGGGCTAGAACTTAGAGAACGGGTTGAGAGCTTGAAAGGTTCTTCTCCCCACGAAATCTCCTCCTCCTTGGCCTCTCCTCCTGGTCCAGCAATCCCTTGGCACGAGCTAGGGCAGCCATGAGGGGTTTTAGGAGGGTATTTAAACTTCTCCTCTTTCTATTTCCTATTTGGACTATAACTCCTATTAATTCTGAATTTCCTATTTTCTCTCTCTTTCTAAGCATGAGAACTTCTATTTGGGTTGGGATGGAGTTAATGTAAGACCCCGGATTTTTTTTTTTACTCTCTTTATATATCTGTATGTATATGAACGGGTGTTGGTGTTCGGTGTTGTTGTGTGCTTAGCATGCGTAGTTCATTGTGCCTGCTATAAGTTTATCCTTCTTTTGAACATGAGCATGTGCGAACATCTATATATGTATACAGGGTGTATATGATGATTAATGTGGAAGTGAACAATTAACTAATTAGAGGCGTATTATGAATAATACTATGCGTGTGCTATCTAATATTGAAAGATTCCTATACTACCTATTTTATGGAACTTTGTATGGAAGTGTATGAAGTACATATGTGGTAAGTACGTATGTATGTTATCTTATATGTGTGACAATTGTATACTTAATTCTACATGCATAACACCTTGGGTATTTGCGTATGCATATGTATATTTGGTTGTAAACATTGTTATTGCATGTTTAGTTAATGTGTACCTGTACTTCGTGCATTTCATGTATGTAAAGAGTTCAAGCATAGTAGGTGTAATTAGTGGTCATATTAGGATTTTATACTCCTCATGAATAACATGCATATATCTTCATGATGATTAGGTGAGAATAGTCAATTGGATGAATTATGCATATAGTATATATATTAAGAAATCCTATACATGTAATGCTTAAGCAATGTTAGGTAAAGTTGTGTAAGTTAACCAAATTACGGGTGCGCATGTTGTATCCACCTATTCCAAGCATGATGTACATAAGTATGCTACACCCGTGTGTGTATACTATATATATGTCAAATCAAGTGTGTGTGTGTGCAAGGATTATTTTATCGAATAGATTATTCCTAGCTAACATAATTCATATCACCTCCTAATGATTTGCGAAGCCCTCATAATTCTTGTCATTCATCTCGCCGTGTGTTGAGTCGCACTTATGTAAAACGTCGTGTACGCATAGGTAGATATCTACGTACATCTATCTTAGTGTATTTATGTATGCTTGTGTATGCCTAGGTATGAATGATATTGATTGCCTGGTATGGTAATATACATGTTACACCTTATACATTGTATGTATATATGTATATAGTAAGCATAGTTTCTGCATGTTTTGAGTTCTAGCCGAAGGGCCAATTAGCGTTAATATGTTTATATTAAATATAAATAAGGTATGTATTGCATGGTGATGGTATAGATATAATACCGTATACATGATGCATGTATATAAGCTGGTATGCGTGGTTTTCCGCATAATTTAGGGTTCTGGCCGAAGGCACCTTGGCGTCAAGCCCAGGCCGTTGATCCAGTGTTAGCGTCCAGACATGGACGCCAACACTAAATCCGGCGTCCAGTGATATGGACGCCAATTTCTCTGACCTGCATGCGTTGCAGAGCCAGAAAAATCCGGAGCAAGGCATGGCCACCATTGGGGGATGTCCCCCAACGGCTCTCAGCCTGTCAATCGTTATGGTGAGTGGGTGAGGGGCTCTTCTAAGTTCTGAACCCGAATGGGACTCTCCCATTCCTTCCCTTCACCCTTGCAAGAGGAGAGAAGAAGAGAGAAAAACCCTAGGTGAGCTGTGAGAAAAACCCATTTTAGAACCCCCAAATCCGACCCCTTGGAGCTGGATCTGGAGATCTACTGCAACAAGGAGGAGGCTGAAGCAAAGGAGAAGGCTTCCCCATCATCCCCTCGGCGTGGAGATCACCCAGGAACCCGGAGGAAGGCGATCTTGGAGGCACTTCTGCAACTTCTTGGAACTGCCCAAGGAGGTCTTCTTCGAGCCACAAATCCCTTGGAGGAATTTTAGAGAGGCAAGTGACCTATCTATGGTGTCCCCGTATGAGTCTAGGAGGTTTTCATGATTTTTATGAAATTTTCCTCGAGTCCTAGACCCTCCATTTCACCCAAATTCAGAGCTCGGGTCTGTGTTTCTGCATAGACCTGAGTAAACGGCAAGGTCCCTGGACGCCCAGTTCTTCCTTGGCGTCCATCGACCATGCCGCTGACCCTGAGTCAGCGGCCAGAGACCGCCGTCTAGTTCTTCTGGACAGAACAGTGAGCTGTTCTGTCTCTCTTATACATTAAATTCGGTATTTTTATGCGATGAGGATATATTGTACACCTATACTCTATGTATATTGTGCATTGTGGTTGTGGATGAATGTGGGTTGTGTTGGTGAATGTGGGATAATGATATCTTGTAAACATGTGAGCATGACTTGTAGACAATCTTGTAAAATTCATGATTTATGATTAGGGTCTGTGTGGATGCCTTGGTTTCGGTTTGATCATGAAGAATAGTGGGTCAGCATATGTGTTTGCAAAATTTAGTAGTTTATCCATGCTTGAGAAATTGTAAATAAGTTAGGTTCGGTAAAATAAAAACATGCAAAAATGGTTGGTGGTAATTGATTTATAGATGTATGAATTAGGGTGATGTTGTATTCTAAAATCATGCATATATTACTAGTCTCTGTGCAAAACAGTAAGTGGATAATTGCAAAATGTGTTAGACCCCTGTTAGCTTAAGTTGTGAATAATATGCTAATTAGGTGTTTGATTTTCTGTAAATCCTATTTAGCTCAGAAAAATCTGAAAAATTGAGGGTATGATTTTGAACCCGAAAACAGCATGTGGTTAAAATTTTAGGTCAATTAGAATAGTAAATAAAAAGTTATGTGTTTTCATGTGAAATGTGATAATTCGTGCATATAATTGTAATGTGGTTTGTTATGGTCTAAAACCAACATGATTAGTGTGGTTACTGTATGTTAAACTCTTGAAATTCTGTAGTACCATGTTAAGGAAAAACAGAATGTTCATGTGAGTGAGAAAGTGAATGAAATGAGAAGAGTTATGTGTAAAACCATGTGTAAAACGGTAATGTGTAAAAGTGTAAAAGTTGTGCCTATGTGACACTGCTACCCTAGAGGCATCGGGAGCCGTATATAGAAAAGTCCTTATAGAAGGCTCCATGTGATATAAGTTTGTCCCAAAGGCATTGGGAAAACCCCGGAGGTGGACAAGTACCACTGGATAGGGTGGAGAGGGCTTCTCCCGGTCTGCGCAGTTACCAAGATTCACCGCTGTATTGCCTAGGTGGTGAGTATGTGTATGAGTTGTGTAAGTGTTGTGTCATGTGTTGTGTTATGAGTTGTGTTGAGAGCTGTGCTAAGGAATGAGCACGAGCTATGAGATATTGTTAGTGTCCTCTACTGGTGGTTAGGACTATGTGTCATGGCAAATTGTTTAAGTAATGAAAAATGAGTGAAATGTGAAATATGTGATATGGCAAGTGGTAAGTGCCCAAGATGCACGTGGTAAGTGCAATCGATGTGATATGTGATAAGTGAAAGTGAAAGAGAAAATGATGTCGAAATGAGTAAATTGTATAAGTGAACATGTGTACGTGTCAAATGTGTAAAAGTGAACAACGTGAATGAGTAAGTATGAAATCATGTGAAACCGAGAATGTGAGAATGTGTTATTGGAAACCATGTGAAATCAGTAAACTAATGTTGTCATTATCATGCTTATGTGTGCATAAATGCCTAGAATCCATGTTAGGGATAATTAGTGAAAATGAGTGTAAGATAGCTTGATTACTTGTTCACATGATGTGTTTTATGTATTACTGTAGCTCCCATGTGTAGATTTATAGTCATTGAATCATATGAAATCAGCAATCTAAAGCATGTGAAAAGGTTCGTGTATGTGTTTAAAACTATGCGAAATCCATGCTAGTTGTGCTCCTTTCATGTGTGTAAATTGTCCAAGTTGATAGCTTTCATGTTTTAGCTCTTTAAAAGACTAAGTTCCTGAGCAAATGGAATAGAGATCATGTGATAGGTGAATTTCATTTTACAAATCTGAAAGCATGAGTTATGTATAAAATTGTAGAACTTTCATGATAGGTAGAAAACTTGAATTGACTAGCATGCTATGTGTTGTTAATTGTAAAAGTGCATATAGAACCACTAAGACTTGTATGTGTATATCATGAGTAGTGTCGCTTGCTGAGTCTTGGACTCACTCTTGCTTCGGCGTACAGGTTGACAGGTATTGTGCACTAGAAGGTAGCGTGGCGAGGATCATCATTAGAGGACTATTTTGTGGAGCTGTTACCAGTTGTACTTTTCTTTTGCCCAAAGGATTATTGTATGGACAATATTTTGGACATTGTAACTCTCTTTATTTTGTATTAATGTGGACATTGTCTTTCTATCTTACTATTTAGATTATGGAATGTGTGTTGGTGACGGATTAAGAGTTGAGTTGTTTACTTTATTCCGCTGTACTCTATTGCTATCCAGGTACATATCAACCTATCGACCAGTGCTGGGTAAATGTCCCACTGTGACGACGCCCTTTATATCGATGGGGATTGGTATAATCGTACCGGTATGAAGAGGGTCGTTACAGTTAAATTCGTGGCCACCCATTATATGGTCCATTTAACAAATCCTATTATTTATTGGATTTTATCTTATGGGATTTCTCTTTTTATTAGGGTATAATAGAGTTATGGATTTTATTATATTTTTCTTACTTGATTTTATTCATGGACTATGAGAGGTCCATTGGTCCAATTCCGATAATGGGTAATCTTTTCATGATGTTGGAAATCTCTCCGACATGTTCTCTTAATTTATGGGCGTGTTATTTTTCCGTGTTAACTGTTTTCCGACTTAGTTTCTAAATTTAGATAATTAGTCTCGTTGTGACGTACGCTTGGCCAATCGGATTTTTCGTTGCACGAATTTCTTAGTGGAACACTTAGGGATAATCTTTGGGGCGATTTATATTTTTTACGAAATTTTTAGATGTGTTCTTGCACATACGAAAATGGTACGTATGTTTCTATTATTTCGATTTAAAGAAATTATTATTTCAAAATTTTAAGTATTAAATTTTTCGGGTTACTACATCCTCCCCCACTTAAAAAGAATTTTGTCCCCAAATTCATATGATACGATACAACTACCAATTTATTATGGATATTTCAATCCATCATCTCCCCCACTTAGGGCTTTACTATAGTGAAAATAATATGAAATCAAACTAAGGTTTAGTGATGGTACCTCGTCCACCTTCATTGGCATGATTCATATCCACAAGGCTTGTAATCATCCTTTGCGGGGAGTTTGGTTCTTCTTTATTGGACAATCGATGACTCGATGTTGTTGACTTCCACATCGCAAGCATCTGCCCAATTTCTTCCAACAATTATTAATATGATGCCCTGGTTTCATACAAAATTTACAGAATTCCTTCCGCTTCACTTCCCCTTTCATTCTCTTGCTATCTACTGTATTTCTTCTTTTATTATCATTGGAATGAGTAGCACGTTCCCTTTTTAACACCTTCTTCTTATGGATCTTTTCAAGGAGTTCCATGGTGTCCTCGACTAATTGAGCTCTCAATATCATGACTGAATATACTTCAATGTCTAGTGGAGCCAACTTTTCCCAGAACACAGGTCTCAACCCTTCTAGGAATCTCTTTGCCTTCATCTTCTCTATACTCACCAAATGTGGTGCGTACTATGCTAGTCTTTCAAATTGCGCTTCATATTTTGCTACAGACATCATTCGTTGTTTTAAACTAGCAAATTCATTTGCCTTCTTCTCACGAATCCTCTCGGAAAACTATTGTGTGTTGAAGAGTTCTAAAAATTTATCCCACTATATTGATGTTGGTAATTGTCGACTGGCAGCTTCCCACCAAGTTCTAGCATCACGGTCCAGCTAGAAGGTTGCTGGAAGGACTTTCTGCTTCTGAGCATTGCATGACTGTAAAGATCCGTTCCATCATCTTTACCCAATTTTCAGTCTCATCGGGATCCGGAGTTCGATTAAACCTAGGGGGGTTCATTCGTTGAAAGTTCCAATATAAATCTCCGGCCCCATTTCTTGCTCCTACTTGAATCATGTTGTTAAGGGCTTGAGTTAACCCTTGTACGGTCTGTTGTAATTCGTGCATTGGCGCAGGCTCGCCAGCCATCTCCTCTAGTTCCTGCGAGCAAGAATACTTATTAATGTCTTCTTAAACTCAGGGTGCCTATACATATTGTTAAGCTCCTAGTATAACCCCAAGCTTTACCCAATCTCTCACATAGGTATGGTGGTTGACTTAGACATGGCCATGGTAGTTCACCTAGAACAACCCTAGACTTAAAATATCCTAATAAGGACATCCTAGGCTCTGATACCAACTGTCACTCCCCTCCAATTTAGCAGCGGAATAAATCGGAGGGAGACGCGAGCAACGAGTATGGTAACGACAATTACGCATACATTCACAAACATCAGAGCATCAAATGAACAATAATTGGAATTAACTCTTGATTTCAATATAAAATCACTAAGACCATTATAACCACTAATTCGGAGCCAATACATAAGGCTCAATGACATCATTACATTGAAAAGAAATCTAAAGCAATAACTATTAGACTCCAATGGTGCTAGGGTAACTTCGTCATTTGACTCAAGGTCACTCAGCACTCTGGTCCTGTCCCATTGGTGTGCATAACGTCATTGTCCGACTTACCTGAGACACAATAACAAATAGCGAAGGGTGAGCGATAACGCCCAGTAGGACTTAAATCTCAATAGTCAAGCAGGCTATAAGTAATTAACTCATTAAATGGCAGAGTAACTAATGATAGAGTGAGTCATGTAAAGTCGAGAAAGTAATAGCACAAGTAACATGGTTCAAATAGCAGATGAATCAAGTATAGCAAAATGATTAAAGTCAAGTCAGGCAATAGCAAGTAATGTCAGTGTCAAGAGATAGCAAGCGACAAGTATAGCAAGAAGAGAGATAGTAGATAGTCATGTAAAGAGTAAATTGCACTTTGATTGATTCTCATCAATCGAAATAGTATAGCACTTGTGATTAAATTTCGTCAATCAAATAGTAATGACACTTTGGCTATCCGTAGATAGTCGAGAGAGAATATAGCACTTTTGTCGTCAATAGACAACGAGAGAGTATAGCACTTTGAATGCGATCAAGTCACGATAGCACGCAATAACTCAAGTGAGCGAGTATCAAGTAGAACAAGTAGAGAGTACGACAGTAGTCACTCAATAACAGGACAGTAATAGTTTAGTAATAGTCAGTGATAGCACAGTAATTGCATAGTACGTCGTAACTCCTCAGACTAACAGTAATAGTGTAACATGCAGATGTCTAGCTAATTCAAAATAGTCAGTCAGAACGGGTGCAATGCAGAACTCTGTCTATAGCCCCTGCAGGTATTTTCCGGTGACTCTCTGCCCCAGGACTAGATTGGAGCCCCTCGGACACTCTCCGTGTTCTGAACAATATGCATTCCAGTTAGGAGAGTCACAAGAACCTTTTAGTGCTAGACAGTCATGAACAATACAGAACAATAGAAGCCACAACAGCTCAAAGGGTACCAAGAGAGTACTAGATGAATAGATGAGATAGACGAGATAGTAGAGTGAACATGATTAGTCGAGCGAGTAGAGTATAGATGAGAGATCTTATGGTCATTGCACATGAAACGTCGAGTAACGAGCGATAGTAACAGTTGCTCAACACGCGCGAACGACGTTGGCAGTTAGGTGGAATTCACTACCTTCCGCTGGCCATGTTACGCACAGGTCCAGAGGTCCGGCGTAATTCAAGATAAGAGAGAGAACAATCTATGGACGTACGGATCTTGCTGATCCCTAGAGTGTATCATAGGTGTTAGGGTACAACCAGCTCGTCGACCATGTGGGAATCCATGGACAGAGGAGACTTACGGAGGCCTTGAACAAAGACTCACTAGTCTGGCAGAAGGAGTATCCGATGGAGAGTTTGTCCAAGTCAAGAGAGAGAGTGTATATGGAAACAAGTGCCCGACATTCTAGAGGAATTCTAGAACAATGGAGCGTCGATAACGGTATTCCCAAAACATCGCGAGTAAACATAGACAAGTTCATTTAAAATTGGGCAATTAATATATATATATATATATAATTGAAATAAATTTGCTAGATGTACATGTGACAATTTTCATGCCAAGTAAAGCCATATAGGATGGTTCAAAGTGAGTGCAAGAGAAAATCATGGGCATGATAGATCATGTGATTAACTTGAGTTAATTAAAATATAATCAATAATTACAACTTCGTTTTTCTGTGTACATGAGAGCTAATAAGACATGGGGAAACTGTATAACAGGAGATCTTGCAAAAAGTTGAGATCGCGACGCACCCTTGTAAGGGTCACGACCGGATCAGTTATGAACGTGACGAGGGCTTGTAAGGATCACGACGGGCATGTCTGAACAGGCGGGCAGGTCGCGACAGGGTCTTATGAAGATCGCAACGGGTCGTTTGGTCAGGCGGCCAGAACACGACAGGGTTCCCTGTCGCGATCAAATCGCGACAGATACCTATGTCTCGATGGCCCTGAGAACGCGACCTATCGGGTCGTCGTGTTCTCAGGTTCTGAACCTGAGTTCAAACGGGAAAAGGACAGAGCCTCGGGTTGCGGGCCAACTAACATGCTTTGACACTGGTTGCTTAAAAAATTCATAACTAATTGTATAGTCGATGAAAAATCATGAAACAAGTTGCAAATCGATCTAGACATACATGGGCACTTACAGTAAATAGGAATTTGAAAATAGATAGAGTTTCAGCATGCTTTATTCAAATCAAACATGGAGTACATGACACAGTGAGCAATTGAGAAGAGGGAATTAATTCACAAAGTAGGGTGGATGAAAATTAGGGCTTTCAGAGCGAAAGATGCCTAACATGCATCAGTCTTCAATAAAATTTTGCAGCAAGAGATAGAGTATTCAAAGAGATATGAATTAAACATGAAGGTTCGGGGTCAAGAGAATTGCAGGACTTCAAAATTCAATAAGAAAATATTGGCTCAATGAAAATTATGAAACTTGAGGGTTTTGTTCTTGTTGCATGGAACAATCTACAGACAAAATATTAGGATTTTAGCTTGCGAGAATGCCTACCTTGACTCGATTTCCTCTTCTAAGGCTAGAACTTGGAGAACGGGGTTGAAAGCTTGAAAGGTTCTTCTCCCCACGAAATCTCCTCCTTCTTGGCCTCACCTCCTGGTCTAACAATCCCTTGGCATGAGCTAGGGCTGGCCATGAGGGTTTCAGGAGGGTATTTAACTTTCTCTCTTTCTATTTTCTATTAATTCCGAATTTCCTATTTTCTCTTCCCTTTCTAAGCATGAGAACTTCTATTTAGGTTGGGATGGAGTTAAATTCGTGGCCAACCCATTAGGGTAGGTTAGGAATCAATTCTAACTCAAACTTCTTATTTAATGCATTAAATACCCCTTTTCTATTAAGTAATAATTAGTTACGAATTTAGGGTATTTTTTATTATTCTTCTTTTAAAATCCCTATTATGGCCCAATAATTTTTATATGGTCCGTTTAACAAATCCCATTATTTATTGATTTATCTTATGGATTTCCCTTTTTAATTAGGGTATAATAGAGTTACAATTATTATTATATTTTTCTTACTTGATTTTATTCATGGACTATGAGAGGCCCATTGGTCCAATTCCGATAATGGGTAATCTTTTCATGATGTTGGAAATCTCTCCGACATGTTCTCTTAATTATGGGCGTGTTATTTTCAGTGTTAACGGTTTTCCGACTTAGCTTCCAAATTGGATAATTAGTCCCGTTGTGACGTACGCTTGGCCAATCGGATTTTTTGTTACACGAATTTCTTCATGGAACACTTAGGGATAATCTTGGGGTGATTTATAATTTTTACAAAATTTTTATATGTGTTCTTGCTCATACGATAATGGTACGTATGTTTCTATTATTTTGATTAAAAGAAATTATTATTTTGAATTTTTTAGTATTAAATTTTCCAGGTTACTACAATATGAGAGAGCGAGAGAGTCAAGTAATGTAAGAGAGAGCATGATAGCATGTGATTGAAATAACACAAGTTTCCAAATATAGCACAAAGTAAGATGGCCATAGCACAAATAACACAAGGTATATCAATAGCACAACCAGTATAGTATAGCACTTTGATTGTCATTTAGATAGTCAAGATAGATAGCACTTGAGTGTAATGCCAAACACTCTGGTCAATTAACTCCTGCAGGCACTAGCACTTTTGGGCGCACCTCCCAGGACCAAACCTAGCCCCTTTATATTGTCATGCATTAGTTATATTGTTTATCTTTAGACAATAAGTCAAATGGCCAATAGAGATTACCAAGAAATAGATGAGAGTACTAGATGAATAGACGAGATAGCAGAGAGAGTGTGAATAGATGAGCGAGTAGAGTATAGATGAGAACTATAGGTTATTGCACATAAAATGATGATTAAACGGGTGATAGTAACAGTAGCACAACACGCGCAATTGGTGTTGGTAGTCAGGGGAATTCACTAACCTTCCACTGGCCATGTTATGTCCAGAGGTTCGGCGTGGATCAAGATAAGAGAGAACTTCTAAAGCATTTGGATCATATTGATCCCTAAGAGTATTATAGGTGTTAGGGTACAACCAGCTCGGTCTCCATGAGGGAATCTACAGAGTACGGAGTCTTACAGAGGTCTTAACAAAAGGTCCTTGTCTACCAGAACGGAATGTCCAATAGAGATGTTCCAACTTGTCAAGAGAGCAGTGTGTAGAGGAAAACGAGTTGCTCGACGATCAGAGGAATTCTAGAACAATGGAGCGGCGATAACGGTATTCCAAGTTCCACATAAGAAACAGAAACAATGTCATTATTATCATGGGTGAATAATGTGTAATTATTGAAGTAAATTACTAGATAATAGCCAGATCGAAGGTCAATCTTGGAGAAATATTGAGCTCCAGATATCTGGTCGAATAGTCATCGACTTGGGGTAATGGGTACTTGTTCTTGATGGTAGCTGATTGAGTGACAATAGTCGATGCATAGTCTCATCGATCCATCCTTCTTCTTAACAGACATCACAGGTGCTCCCCATGGGGAAGTACTTGGTCTGATGAACCCCTTCTCTAATAGCTCCATCAGTTGTGCTTTCAATTCTTTAGCTCGGCAGGTGACATCTGGTATGATTGAAGCGATACCGGCGCAGCTCCAGGGATCAACTCGATAGCGAAGTTGACATCACGTTCTGGGGGAATCCCTGGCAGGTCTTCAGGAAACACATCAGGGTAGTCCTGGACTATGTGTATGTCTTCTATCTTAGAACCCTTCTTTTCAACTATTACGGCCGCAAGGAAAGCAATGCAACCTTTCCTTATCATATTGTGGGCCTTTATGGCAGAGACTAGAGACATCCGTCTCTTATGTCTAACCCCAGTGAATGACAGCTTAGGGAAATCACTAAAGGTAACTTTCCTTTCTTATAGTACAACACTTGCCCCATAAGTGGACAACCAGTCGGCTCCCAAAATCACATCATAACCTTCCATGGGCATACACTCCAGGTCGGCCTTTAGGTTATGCTCCCCGATCATTACATCGGCAGATGGAAAGTATTTGTTTAATTTCCCCTTCTCTCGCAGTGCTATTGTGACAGAAAATTCACATCCCATGGATATAGGTTTAGCATTCAATGTATCAGCAAAGTCTTAGATATGAATGAATGAGTTGCTCCAATATCGAATAAAACAAATGCTGATAAGGAGAAAACTTGTAAGGTACCTTCTACTACACCACCTTCCTCAGTGGGCTTATCATCATGCAGGGCTTGCAGTCTTCCCTGTTTCTTAGGCACAGTGGTGCGCCTTTCATGCTCCTTCATGAAAGGTGTGCGGAATTATCTAAAATAGTAATCTTGACGGGGGGTTGAATAGATATACTACCAATTAAAAGCACTATGACCTCTTTTTGATCCAACACTGACTTATCGAAATCCTAAACAGATATGTATTGAATTTGAACTATGGTGTGTGTGTGAGTTGTGATTAGAAACTTATCAATCTATCTAGCGTGTGAACAATCACTCGTGCCTACCAACATCTATCGTAGAAATGTGCAAACCACAAGACACGAAGATTTAAGGTGGTTCGGAGTACACAACTTGTGTATCCTACGTCCACCGTCCACACACACACACACAGAACGACTGCTTATAGTAGCAAGTTCAACAAACAACACACACACCAAGTTGTCTGATGCAAACACGCAATCTGAACAACACCACACACAAGGATCAAGCACAAGGGACGCTCGAACCACTACCACAAACACATAATAGTGAAAAGTGGAAGGAAAGGAAGAGTTCTGAGTTGAGAAATCAAATCCAGATGAGAACTCTTCATGGTGGTCATCCAAAAGAACTCCAAGCTTCGTATGGATGATGATCAGATGATGGAGAAGCTTGAATCATGGACAGACTGACTTCAACTCCGCTCGTGAGATGGATCTTCCTTGCGCTGGATGGAGAGTTGAAGCAGAGCAGTAGAGAGAGAAAGCCTTCTTCTTGGTTTTTCTTATGGTTTTGATATGGTGGCTTCTTGCTGCTAAAATACCTTCATATGATCTATATATATGGGTGTCCAAACATGGACAGTCGTGTTACAAGGGAACACGACAATATAGATCATATCCTGACCATCCGTTGTGACTTAACCTTCGGCTGTCGACAGGCTCATCATAGCTGTCGACAGGTACTGCTCAAATCTGGTTTCCAAAACCATGATGTCGCTGGAAAACTGGGGTTGTCGATAGGCGATCCCTGGCTGTCGATAGGCAGGCTTCATCTGTCGATAGGTACACTTCATCTGTCGACAGCTACTGCTCTAATTGTGTTTCCAATAGCTTGTTTGTTCTAGATGGTCTATTTGTCGACACATGCCTTGGGGCCTGTCAACAGATGAACATTTGAAATGTTTTTCTTGTTCTTTTGCACTTGATTTTTGTTGTTGTCTTGTGTGCATTCACACCTACATTAAAAGACATTATAAGTGAGATACAATGAATACATAGGTGATCATAAAAACATTTTTCACTTTATCATTTCTTTCATGTCTTTGTCCATTGTTATCATGTTTCAACATCAAGACAACATCAATTATGTCACACATCATCAAAAACATTTAAGCACAAGACATCATACACATTTTAACTCAACATTCTCCCCAATTTGATGTTGACAAAATTACAATTGATGTTTCTCCCCCTTTTGACAACATTCAAAAAGATAAATCATGCACACATGGATAAAAAGAAGCAAATAACTGTGATTTCATTGATTGGAGTGAGAATTACACAGTTCAAAATGTATCAAGTACATGACGCAACAAAAGCAAAAGAGAAGGGAAAGAAATGACATAGCTAACAGAATCATGACTCAAGAGAACTGAAAAGAACTACATGACCCCAAACTCGACCTAGACACTCTAAGCATCGTCATTCCAGGAGCAGTGGGAAGACGGAAGTCATGAAACTCCTTAGAGGGTTTCAAGCTGCTGCTGAATGTTGGCGTGGGAAGCATTAAAAGTGTCCATGCGGGTGTTGAGTTGATCAAAGCAAGCCAGTAGTGAAGAGTTGTTGCATCTGAGCCATCTGACCGGCGAGGAAATCTCGAAGAGATGGTACTTCAGCCGGTGGAAGTTGTTCTTCAGGAGCATCTGCATCACCTCCCTGAGCATCCATGGGCTCTAGATGGGAGTCGTCATCATTGTCGTCATCATCAGTCGATTCTTCTTCAACATCCTGCTCCTTACCCTTGAGAATCCTGGTGACTCTTCCATCAACTAGCTTGTAACCCATCCTATGGGCCGCAGTGAGATCGAAGGCACTACGGGACTTGAGAGTGATACACTCATCAGTAGAAATGGGAATGCCAATGAAGGATAAGAGTGACGTAATGGGGCTGGCATATGGCATAGACCTCTTGGGGTTAGTGAAACATTGTTTGATGAGGTCTACCATAAGTTGAGGAAGGTTTATTTGCTCAGCCTTGAGAAAGAAGAAGAAGAGGGACTTGTGTACTTCAGTCACGAGCTCCGTACTTTCATCTTTAGGAGCAACAAGTGTGGTGAAGATGTGATGGATGAGACGGTTAAGAGGAGGGAAGGAGTTTGCATTGATCTTGACATTGTCCTTGGTAGTATCATAGAGTTGTTGAGTGATGAGAGTATAGTATTCCGAGGCAGGGGGATGGTAGACAGACACATCAGCCCCGGAGTTGGGAATTTGGAAAGCACGACTAAGAAGATTAGGTGTGACCTGGAAGGAGGTACCTTTCACCGTGGTGTATAATTCCCTATGAGCGGTCATCCCCATATTTTTTAAAAACTCGGTGACAACAGTCAGGAAACAACACTTGTGAGATAGAGAACATCGTCCAGCCCTGGGTGTCAAACAGGGGTTGCAGACCTGGAAATAGGTCCTCCAGGGACACGAAGTCCACATACTGTGGCTGGACGAATTTGGTGAAGGATCCCCGTACCCACGTAAGTTGCAGATTCGGGGGAACAATGAGCTCCGGCAGACGATCGTCCTGGTGTTTGCTCCAGCACTCTGCAGGTCCCCTGAGCCTTCCCCGACTTCGGGCAAGATGGACGCGACGAGAGGCAAGACGTTTGCCCTGGGAGCCATGGAGAAGGAGATGCACGAGGGAGATAGGATCTGAAATAGGAGGAAGAGGAGGAGGAAGAAGAGAAAAGGAGAGGATTTAGGTGTTGGTGCCTAGAGAGTGGGGTTTAGGGTTGAGAGAGGGATGAGAGCACCTTTTGGGGGAAGGTGAGGGGGTGAAGAGTTGTGTGTTCCCCCTTGGATGTACTTAGAAGAAGTTTGAAAGAAGGGGGGCCCATAAAATCCGGCCAAAAGTGACGCCGGTTGGGCTTCTGAACCGCCCAGAAAATCGGCTGTCGACAGATGCCCATGCGCCTATCGACAGCTAGGGGCCAAACCTGTTCTGAAAGGGATTTTCACATAAATAAAAGGGGAATGAGTGTTCAAATAGTATTCTAAGGTTAAGAACTGGTATATACCCATTGCAAAGTTCCATACACCTAGTGGAAAGACATAAAGGTTCTACAATGGTAAGAGATAATACTCTAGGAATCTTAAGTTGGATCATTTAGAATACACCGTTCAAAACATATGCATTTAAAATAACCCCTTGAATAAAACCGTTGTAGAAAGACATAGTCGTTGGTGGATGGTGTTCAACTGGTAGGTGAAAGTAATGTGCACATGTGCAATTAACACTAAACAGCAGATTTCCCTGATTTAAAAACATGGAGGCTTCACTCTATTCTTGCATAGAATTATGTTATCAATATGATGTGGGAAAAGTGGTAATAAGGTGTACTTTCACCTTTTGACGTGAAGGTAGACATTTGTGATGCCCATACCCCAGTTACTCAGTGTAGGTGACCATCATACCATTGTGCAGAGATAATGCAAGGACTTTTTGACGCGAAGACGGACATTTGTGATGCGCATGTCCCCAGTTACTCAGAGATGCTCATCATTGCTCTGCCTTTATCCCATGTCAATTAAATTATTATTTGAAGTTTGAATTTAGAAATAGGTAGCTTTCTCCTTTGTTTTTTAAAATTCTTAAATCATGGTCAAAAGGTTATTTAAGGTCCAAAAGCCAATGTAAAAACATTAAGTTCAAAGACCTTCTTACTTGCCAATCCATTTCAAAAAAAAATGATCATCAACAGGGGAGTTATTCAAGTGAGTTAGGTTAAAGCCATTAGATTTGTTCAATGTGTTCGAAATGATACAACCTAGACTCATGCACAAAATATTATTTCAAAATCATTGTAATTAAGTCAATGTCTTTGGTACTATAGAAGTATGAAAGGTTGCAATGAATATTAATACAAATTCTCTCCTTGCACAAAGATAATGAACATTCTCATGAAGAAATGCTAAGGAATGGTGAAGAATTCAGACATGATAGTCATTTGTTGACAGCAAGGATGGGGATGTCGACAACTACTGTGAAACAGGCAAACTGGTGTTCTGGAAGAGGTCATCTGTCGACAGCTAGAGAAGGGGCTGTCGACAGCTATTGTTGCATAGAAGAAATGTGGTTCTGGGAGAGGGGATCTGTCAACAACTGGTGGTCTGGCTGTCGACAGGTACATGAAAACTCAGTTTTAAGGCATTGAAATGAGTGACATGAAGACCAAGAGTTTGAGAAATAATGACACAAAGAATATGAAGGGTATCTCTCAAACATTTCACTCAACCTACCTGACTTACTCCTCCATAGTGTGTGTATGTGATGACTCAACATTCAAACAATTCAAGCAATGTCACACATATTCATGCCAAGCATTTGCACAAAGAATAAACATTCATTAGCATGTGAGCACCAAAGTTTCATACTTTTTGAGAGATAATTGTGCCTATTAAAGTTGATGTCCTCTTATGTGTAGATAGACTATGGATACTTGGCGGAGGATTTTTCCTCACACATGATGATAGTTTCCGAACAAGCCTGACTTGTTCTTCCACATTTCACCATTTGATATACCACATAGTCATCACACATAGAGATCATTTACACCTTAATCTGGCATTGGTTTCATTGAATTTTGCACAAGCCCATTTCTCTTCTCAGTATTGTAAACCTATCTTACATGTGCCAATTATTTGGCCATTATTGTTACCTCCAAACACAACTTGACCTCCATCTTTTCCACCAGCAAACAGAATTTATTTTTGTCTCCCGTCATGTGCCTCGAGCAGCCACTATTCAAGTACCATTTGTTTTGATTTTGGGCTGCTAGGCATTTCTGCATAGATGGATCAGACAAGAAGTTTTGGTACCCAAATTACTTTGGGTCCCATTTTTCATTCATACCAAAAAGTAAATACTTTAGAATCCATACTTGTTTGCATTTCAGTTTGTTTAAATTATTCCAGCATTGTTTTTTAGTATGACCAAGTTTTTTACAAGTATAGCATGATGGAGTTTTACTCAAGGAATTTCTTTTGCTATTTTGTTGAACTTGTGTTTGCATTTTACCCTTTTGTTGCCTAGTTGGACTTCCAAGCCTGTCGACAGCTCTCATTGGGTCTGTCAACAGATTTCTTCACTTGTTGAACAGATGAGATCTTTGTTTATTTTGCAGTTGCTTACTTTTAGTTTGAGCATGCTTGCTTGTACTTGGACTGCAATCAACAAATGAAGTAATTAATCTTTCTCCATTTTTTTTTCTTTTTCAGTTTGAAACCCAAGCCATGCCTTGTGATGTTAGATTTGACTGCCAAAACAGCATCCAAATTTCTTTTCCTTTTACAAATCTTGAGAGATCATCAATTTTTCCTTTAGTTCTTTTGAGCTTGTTCCAACCTTTTCTGAATCTCTTGATTCTCTTGTTGAAGAGTTTTAACTGATTATTTAAAACTTGTTTCTCCTTTTCATTTTCCTAAAGTTTTTCTTTCAAGCAATCCATTTCCTCATGGTGACTTTCTTGTTCAATTTTTGTAGCTCAATTTCTTTAGTTAGAATTGCAATCTGTTCATCGTTGGATGTGCTATGAACAAGTGAAGTGATCTTCTTTTTAGTGCTTTATTTTCTAATTTATATTCACGAAAATTTTCAAACAACAAATTATAAGCCTCTTCCCAATCATCAACAGTGTAATTTTCAAAAGAAGAAGAGTTACCTCAATGGATTCTTCACTCCTTGCCATCAAACACTGAATCTCATCATTGTCAGAATTTTCCTGATCATTCTCATCTTCATCTTCATCACTCCAAGTTGCCATCATCGCCTTGACTTTCTTGTATGAAGACTTGTTCTTCTTCAGCTTCTTCTTGAGCTCTGGGCATTCACCTCTCATGTGCCCTGGTTTCTTGCACTCATAGCACACAATCAAGTCAGATTTTTTGTTAGAATCTAATTTATTTGAAAAATCTCTTTTGGAAGAGTTTTGAAGTTACTTGAGCCTTTCTTTTTGAACCTGAGGAATTTTTGAACTGTCTAGTGAGCATGGTCATTCATCATTTTCACTATCACTAGACATTCCAGTTCATCACTTTCCTGTTGGATCTCTTTCTTGGAACTTGATGAGACTTTATTAGATGCTTTCAATGCAATCGATTTTTAGGATTAACCTCAGTTTCTTTTCTTTTCAGATTTATCTCATAGGTCATCAAGGATCCTATTAGATCATCCAATTTCATTGTGGAAAGGTCTTTAGAATCCTCAATGACAGTGGCCTTAGTATGCCAAGATGATGGAAGAGACCGAAGTATCTTCCTTACTAAGTCACTCTCACTGTATTCTTTCTTAAGACCCTTCAAGCCATTATTATGATCATAAATGTAGCAAACATATCTGAAATTATTTCTTCATTTTTCATCTTAAACATTTCATATTCAGATACTAACATGCTAGCTTTAGTTTCCCTTACCTCAGACGTACCTTCGTAAATGAGCTCCAGCTTGTCCCACATTTTTTTACTGACTTGCATGTGGAGACCTTGAATATTCTTTCGGATGCATGGCGCACTGCATCATGTTCAATGCGCTCCAATTCAAGGTGCCTTTGTGGATTTGCTCTCTTGTCAGTTATCTTCGTCAGCTAGAAGCTCATAAGGCCCCTTGCTGACGATCTTCCACAGCTCATAGTCTTGAGCTCTCAAAAAGACCTGCATACGATTTTTCAATATGTATAGTCAGTGCCATCAAAGAAGGGAGGCCTAGACACTGAGTGTCCTTCAGCCATAAATCCCTTGTTAGTTTCTATGAGATCGAATTCTCCTTATCGTGAGATCAAGCTATTTAAGCGGTAAATCAGAAAAACCTTGTTTGCTGATACCATTGAAAGGTGCATGGAATTATCTAAAATAGTAATCTAGAAGGGGGGTTGAATAGATTACTACCATTAAAAGCACTATGACCTCCTTTTTGATCCAAAACTGACTTATCAAAATCCTAAACAGATATGTATTGAATTCGAACTATGGTGTGTGTACGAGTTGTGATTAGAAACTTAGCAATCTATCTAGCGTGTGAACAATCACTCGTGCCTACCAAACATCTATCGTAGAAATGTGCAAACCACAAGACACGAAGATTTAAGGTGGTTCGAAGTACACAACTTGTGTATCCTACGTCCACCGTCCACACACACACACAGAACGACTGCTTTTTAGAAGCAAGTTCAACCAACAACACACACACCAAGTTGTCTGATGCAAACACGCAATCAGAACAACACCACACACGTGGATCAAGCACAAGGGACGCTCGAACCACTACCACACACACATAATAGTGAAAAGCGGAAGGAAAGGAAGAGTTCTGAGTTGAGAAATCAAATCCAGATGAGAACTCTTCGTGGTGGTCGTCCAGAAGAACTCCAAGCTTCGTATGGATGATGATCAGATGATGTAGAAGCTTGAATCGTGGACAGACCGACTTCAACTCTGCTCGTGAGATGGATCTTCCTCGCACTAGATGGAGAGTTGAAGCAGAGCAGCAGAGAGAGAAGCCCTTCTTATTTTTGCTTAGGTTTTGATATGGTGGCTTCTTGTTGCGAAAATACTTTCATATGATCTATATATGGGTGTCAAAACTGGAGATTCGTGTTACAAGAGAAACCCACAATATAGATCATATCCTGACCATCCGTTGTGACTTAACCCTCGGCTGTCGACAGGCTCATCATAGCTGTCGACAGGTACTGCTCAAATTGGTTTCCAGAACCATGATGTTGCTGGAAAATTGGGGCTATCGACAGGCAATCCATTGCTGTCGACAGGCAGGCTTCATTTGTCGACAGGTACACTTCATCTGTCGATAGCTACTCCTCCAATTGTGTTTCCAGTAGCTTGTTTGTTCTGTATGGTCTATCTGTCGACACATGCCTTGGGGCCTGTCGACAGATGAACACTTGAAATGTATTTCTTGTTCTTTTGCACTTGATTTTTGTTGCTTGTCTTGTGTGCATTCACACCTTCATTAAAAGACATTATAAGTGAGATACAATGAATACATAGGTGATCATAAAAACATTTTTCACTTTATCATTTCTTTCATGTCGTTGTCCATTGTTATCATGTTTCCAACATCAAGACAACATCAATTATGTCACACATCATCAAAAACATTTAAGCACAAGACATCATACACATTTTAACTCAACACATTAGTAGCGGACACTCGGGAATACGATGCTCACGGCTTCCACAGCGTAGACAAGCGCCGACCTTCCTCCAGCATTTGTCAGTGGTGTAACCAGGCTTGTCACAGTGCTTGCAGTTGCTTTTTGCTGGAGCATTTGGAACGGGAACCTTGGGCTTCCTTCTTGGCTAGGTCCTTCCGTGATGCTAAAAGGATGCTTCTTGCCAGTAGTTGGCTTAGTAGATGATGGACCAGATGTCATTTCCTTCTTCACGAACTTCCCTTTGATACGATCGATGAAGTCTGTAGCATCTTCCAGCAGTTGAGCTTTCTTCACCATCTCGACATAGGTCGGGATGTCGAGAGGGGCCAGTTGAGTACCACAAAAGTGTCACGCCCCGACGCGGAATATCGAAACGCGAGGCAGTTGCAAGTAAACGGATACAGAGCTAGTACTAGACATCAAACCATTGGACAAGATTAAATATTGAAGCAAATGCATCTCATTAATAATTCTTCAAATGTCTAGTTACAACCACTAATATCAGAGCCATTCTATAGGGCCCAATTACATTGAATAAAGCAAAAGACTAAACTTCAACTCTAACATAATACTATGACGCTAGGGTACTCTTGACTTCACTCTTGGCCATTCCATCCTTTTGAGTGTAGGTGTCATCCTCGGTCTCACCTGAGAACACATAACCAATAACGCAGGGTGAGCGAGAACGCCCAGTAGGACTTAAATCTCAGGATCAAGCAATGTAAGAGTAAGCTTTAAATGATTAACGTATTAAATGGCAGAGTAACTAAAGATAGAGAGAGAGAGTCAAGTAACGTAAGAGATAGAGCGATATCATGTGATAGAAATAGCATAAGTTTCCAAATATAGCATAGGTGTCGAGCATAGTACAAAGAGCAGGATGGCCATAGCAGAAAGTATATCAATAGTATAACAGGTATAGTATAGCACTTTGATTGTAGTTTAGATAGTCGAGATAGGTAGCACTTGAGTGTAATGCCAAACACTCTGATCATTTAACTCCCGTGGGCAAATAGCACTTTTGGGCACACCTCCCAGGACCAGATCAGGCCCTTTATATATTGCCAAACATTAGTTATATTGTTTATCTTTAGACAATCAGTCAATGGCCAATAAAGAGTACCAAGAAATAGATGAGAGTACTAGATGAATAGACGAGATAGCAGATAGAACGTGAATAGACGAGCGAAAAGAGTATAGATGAGAACTAAGGGACATTGCACATAAAACGTCGAGTAAACGGGCAATAGTAACAGTTGCACAACACTCGCGATTGGTATTGGCAGTTAGGTGGAATTCACTACCCTTCCACTGACCATGTTATGCACAAGTCTAGAGGTCCGACGTGATTCAAGATAAGAACAAGAGCAGACTAAGGCCGTTTGGATCTTACTGATCCCTAAAGGGTATTATAGGTGTTAAGGTACAACCAGCTCGGCAACCATGTGGGAATCCATGGACAGATGAGTCTTACGGAGGCCTTGAGCAAGGATTCACTAGTCCGGCAGAAGGAATATCGACGGAGAGTTCGTCCAAGTCAAGAGAAAGTGTATAAATAGAAACAAGTGCTCGACGTTCTAGAGGAATTCTAGAATAGTGGAGCTTCGGTCACGGTATTCCCAAAACATCAAGAGAAACAAAGACAAGTTCATTTAAAATGGGGAAAATTAAATATAGAACTGGAATAAATTACCAGATGTATTATAAGATATTTTCATGCCAAGTTAAGCCATAATGGATGGTTCAAGTGTGTGCATGTGTGAAAGAAATCATAGATGGAAAGATCAAGTGTAGGTCTTTTAAAACATTCAACACATGTTTGATTTATGACAACTTTATTTGCTGCGTTGGTGACTGTTAACAAGAAGTATAGACACTGTAGAAAGTTAGAGCAGCAAAAATCATTGGTTTACACGTAAAACACTAGATCGCGACGTACCCTGGTAAGGGTCGCGACAGGGTCTGATTAGAACGCGACGGGTCTGTCAGGTCAGGGAACCAGAACGCAACGGTACCGCCTGTCGCGTTCAGAATGCGACAGGTACTGTGTCGCAATCGGCCCTGAGAATGCGGCCTATCGGACCGTCGTGTTCTCAGGTCCTTCGCCTGAGTCTGAGAAGGAAAAGGACAGACCTTGGATTGCGGTCCAAGCCTTCCTTGTTTTGACATAGGGTCATTCAAAAATTGAAAACTAATTGCACAGACGATGAAAATTCATGAAACTAGTTTTAAATGAATCTAGACATGCAAGAGTATTCATAGTAAATAGGAATTTGAAAGTGTATATGGTCTCGGCATGTTTCAATCAAGTTATTCACAAAGAATATGGAACTATGTACAGTTGAGATAAAAGAATTAATTCGAGCAGTAGGATGGATGAAAATTAGAGCTTTCAGGGGCAAACGAGGCCTAACTAACATCAGTATCTTTAGTTAAAATTCATGGCTGGGGACGAGTATACATGGAGATCTATAATTAAGATGAAGGTTCGGGGTCATGATGATTGCAGGACTTCAAAAATCAAGAATAAAAGATTGGCTCAATGGAAAATTATGAAACAAGAGGGGTTTTGTTCCTAATGTATGGAACAATCTACAGACGAAATTAATTGATTTTTTCTCGTGAGAATGCCTACCTTTGACGTATTGTCTTCTAGGGTTTAGAACTCGAAGTGCAGAGGGTTGAGCTCGGTCTAGCCTTCTCTCCACGAGTTCTTCTTCTCCTTGGCCTCCTCTCCACATCTAGCAAGCCCCAACAATGAGTTAGGGCCGGCCATGGAGGGATTAGAGAGCATTTAAGCACCTTGGGTTTCTATTTCCTAATAGGACTCTATTTCCCCTTTAATTTCGAGATTTCCTAATTTCTCTCAACCTTCCAAGCTTTCCATCTCCTATTTGGGTTAGGTTGGGTTGAAATTTCGTGGCCAACTAATTAGGGTAGGGTTAGGAGTCCAATTCCAACCCATATTCTCTATTTTATAATTAATAGCCCTTTTCTATTTAGGTAATATTTTAAGATACGGATTTAGGGTATTTTCTTATTATAATTAAATTCCAACCCAATAACTTTTATGTGATCCATTTAATAAAGCTCATCACTTCTTTTCATTTAGTGGGTTGAATTAATTCTCTTTTCTTTGATTTTCTAATTGACTAAATTTTTAATATTATTAAATTTTTATTTTTCAAAAAATTCAGGAAGCTACATGTAGCACTACTAGATGGTATGAGTTTAGTTCCTCTAGCCCGAGAATACCTACCTTTGTGAAGATCTAAGACCGGGTTCTGCACAAGTCGCAGCAGAGCACGGTTGAGGAAAAAGCTCCGTTCTCCAACCGTTCACCTCTACTACAGGTGCCCTAGGTTAGCGTCCCACGACCCCAACACATTGGTGAACCTTCCCCTTTAGTCTTAAGATGAATACTTATATGTCTAGGGTTCATTTCAAGTCCTAACATAACTATGAAAGATGGGGTGCCAGTATGGATGGTTCCCTTCCTTGTTTTGGAGATTTCTCCTCCCAATTAGAGTAGGATTACCCTTAGATGGTGCATGCTATGGTGGGTGACAAATTTGATTACCTTTCATGGCTAATTGCCTTGGTTTAAATCCCTAATTTACCCTTTCCTATTTTCTATACAATTATGGTCAAGAATTTCTTGGGTATTTTCCTCTTATTCCATAACCCAACTCCTAGCTTGGCTCAATAACCTTGAGGTGAGCTAATATAACAAGCCCATTAGTTCTTATTTTTTATTGGGTGTTGTTTAATCCTTTTCCTTTAAATATTTTTATTATTTAGTATTTTTTAAAATATCGGGTTACTACAAAGTAGCTTGCGGAATAGGCGTTGGTTCGCTCCTCTCTCACAGCACGCTCTCGGCCGCGGTGGTACCTGTCCTCCGCCTCACGCAGTAGGCACTCAGAAACACCCAAGCTCGTGCACGCATCCAGGACCTTCTGGGAGAGACGCTCCTGCTCCTCGGTCCAACGGCTGCACTCCTACTCCCACCGGCCATGCTCCTGCTCTCGCTCCCTCCGCTTCACGGGCAGCGTCACCTGCAACTCCGCAGCCTCACGAGGGAGTTCTGCGTCGTGCTAAGAGACCTAAGTGCGCAGCTCAGACAATTACTGCATCAGCTCAGTCACCTCAGCACCTGCAAGCACCGCCTGGGTGATGGTGCTCTGGAGCTCGGCGGACTGCACATAAGCAAGCACAAGTATAAAGAAGTTCATTTTCATATATATATAATTGATTTACTTACCTGTGCAGTGAGGTTGTGCTCTGCCGTCTCCGCCCGAGTGACTGCCACCGTCAACTGTTGTTATAGGCGAACTCAATCAAGGATAAGTGCTCATTCCAGTACCCTTGGAAATCTATGGTGCAAGCTCTTAACATGTCTTCTACTATTTGATTGGTTCTCTCAGTCTGCCCATCCATCTGCGGGTGAAATGCGGTACTAAAATTGAGCTTAGTACCAAGTGCAGTTTGCAATCCCTTCCAAAAATGAGAGGTGAATCTAGGATATCGATCCGAGACAATGGATGATGGAACTCCATGTAGTCTCACGATCTCTTTGACATATAGAGCAGCTAATAGCTCCACAGACCACTTACTCTTTATAGGTAGGAAATGTACAGATTTGGTTAGTCGGTCAACAATGACCCATATGGTGTCGAGTCCACCACGAGTCTTGGGTAAACCCATGATGAAGTCCATGCCAATACATTTTCATTTCCACTCCGGAATATCTAATGGTCTAAGCACGCCAGCAGGGCGTCTATGTTCTGCCTTTACCTGTTGGCAAGTAAGGCAATGAGCAGCATGCTCGGCTACCTCTCTCTTCATGTTCAGCCACCAAAACATTCTTTTCATGTCTTGATACATTTTGGTACCTTCAGGATGAATAGTATACTTCATCTGGTGAGCATCATCTATTAACTCCTCTTCAGTTCTTCATTATCCTGAACACATGTCCTTCCTTGGAATACAAGCCTTCCATCCTCGGTCATAGCAAAGTCCGACCTTTTGGCTAAGTTTCCTTGACACGAACCAAGAATGGACCGTTGTCCTATTGTGCTTTGATCTCTTCTAGCATGTCAAATTGAATCTTGATATTGGGAACCAAGACTCGATCATCCCTATGTTCAATGTTCAAATCTAATCTTGCGAATTGTTCTAGTAGTTGCATCTCGCCAAGAACTAGACTTGATCAAGATGCCATCGGATTTCTACTAAGAGCATCAGCCACATCATTTCCCTTGCCTAGATGGTACTAGATGTTGAAATCAAAATATTTTAGGTATTCAAGCCATCTCCTCTGCCTCATATTAAGTTCTTTCTAGGAGAATAAATACTTCAGACTTTTATGGTTTGAATAGACCATGAATTGCTCACCATATAAATAATGTCTCCATATTTTTAAAGCAAAAACCACAGCAGCCAACTCGAGATCATGTATAGGGTAGTTGACTTCATGCGTCTTTAGTTGTCTCAAAGAATAGGCAATGACTTTCTCTTTCTGCATTAATACATAGCCAAGCCCAATTCTTGAGGCATCGGTATAGACAGAGAAACCTTCTCTCTCTATTGGGAGAGCGAGAACAGGGGCTAAAGGTCAGATAATCTTTTAGAGTTTGCAAACTCTTCTCACACTCTTTACTCTAGGAGTAGGGATTCTTCTTTCGTGTAAGACACGTGAGAGGAACGACGATCTTGGAGAAGTCCTTTATGAACCACCTATAGTAACCAACCAGTCCTAAGAAGCTTCTGATTTCTGTGACATTAGTTGGTCTCTCCCATTTGAGTACGGCTTCGACTTTGGAGGGATCAACAGATATGCCATCCTTTGAGATGACATGGCCCAAGAAAGACACTTCTTTAAGCCAGAATTCGCACTTGCTCAGTTTTGCATATAATTTACTGTCTCGTAAGACTTGCAGAGCAATCCTCAAATGTTCTTCATGTTCTTCTTTGGTCTTGGAACATATGAGGATGTCATCAATGAAGACAACCACGAACTTGTCAAGATATGGTCGGTATATGTTGTTCATGAGTTACATAAAGGCTGCAGGAGCATTGGTCAGACCAAAAGGCATTACAATAAATTCATAGCGTCCATACTTGCTCCTGAAAGCCATTTTGAAGATGTTGTCATCCTTGATCCTTATTTGGTGATAGCCAGATCGGAGGTCAATCTTGGAGAAATACTGAGCTCTAGATATCTGGTCGAAAAGTTCATCGACCCGGGGCAATGGGTACTTGTTCTTGATGGTTAGCTGATTGAGTTGTCCATAGTCGATACATAGCCTCATCGATCCATCCTTCTTTTTAACGAACAACATAGGTGCTCCCCATGGGAAGTACTTGGTCTGATGAACCCCTTCTCTAACAGCTCCATCAGTTGTGCCTTCAGTTCCTTTAATTCGGGAGGTGACATCCATTACGGCTGACGCGGCACCAATGCAGCTCTAGGGATTAACTCAATAGCAAAGTTGACATCACGTTCAGGGGGAATCCCTGGCAGGTCTTCGGGGAACACATCGGGTTAGTCCTAGACTATGTGTATGTCTTCTATCTCAGAACCCTT
Organism: Colocasia esculenta; assembly: GCA_014218235.1. NCBI lineage: Eukaryota > Viridiplantae > Streptophyta > Magnoliopsida > Alismatales > Araceae > Colocasia > Colocasia esculenta. The sequence goes on from CM024758.1 coordinate 106,606,564, forward strand.
CTATTCAACTATTACGGCCGCAGGGAAAGCAAAGCAACCTTTCCTTATCAAGTTGTGGGCTTGTATGGCAATGACTAGAGACATCCGTCTCCTATGTCTAATTCCAGTGAATGACAACTTAGGGATACCACTAAATGTGTCACGCCCCTCCAATTTAGCAGCGGAATAAATCGGGGGAACGTGAGCAAAGTGTATGGTAACATAAATTGCGCATACGATCGCAAATATCAGAGCAACTAATGAATAATAATTGAAATAAACTCTTCATTTTATTGATAAATCACCTAAACTATTACAACCACTAATTCTGAGCCAAATCATAGGGCTCAATAACATCATTACATTGAAAAGGATAGTTAAGCAATTATCTAACTATTATCTATGATACTAAAGTCACTCCATCGCTAAGACTCTAGGTCGCTCATCACTCCAGTCCATTCCCGTTGGTGTGTGTAAGGTCATCATCCGACTTACCTAAAACACATATAACAAATAGCACAGGGTGAGCGATAATGCATAGTAGGACTTAATATCTCATGTAAACAGGCATGCTTTAAGTGATTAATGTCTTATAAAGTAGGATAACTAGAGAGAACGGTCAAGTATAGTCAAGAGGGTAATAGCACATGATAGCTAGAGAATGATAAAACTTCCAATAGAATATTGCAAAACTAGTATGATAACGGATTGGCCATATGTAAACGAAATAGTGTATATGGTTGCACAAAAGTGCACTTGTAGAGATAGCGCATCTGGTCGAGCATCTTGTCAACCAAGAGAACGATAGTATAGTGATTGATATATTGATTGTCATAGATTAAATTGTAATTGTTTTAAATGGCGCTGAGTGCATGCCGTACACACCCTGATCATGTTACCCTCGCGAGGAAATGGCACTCTTCGGGAGCTCTCCCCAAGACCAGATCGGGCCCTATTGCACTGGCATATAGTTATGTTTGTTTATCTTAGACAATCAATTGTATGGCCAAATAGAGTACCAAGAAGAGATGAGAGTCATAGAAGAAATAGACGAGAGTGTAGAGAGAAAGTGAACAGATGAGAGTAAAGAGATAGTAGATGAGATAAGGACATATTCGTAAAAACAACGATAAATGGCGATAAAGACAGTTGCACAGCACTAGGTCGTGTGCCGGCAGTCCGGTAGAAGTCACATCCGCCCACTAGCCGTGCCAAGATACAAAACAGAGGTCCGGCGTGATCCCAAGGTAAGAGAGAACACACTAAGGCCGTTTGGATCATACTTATGCCTAAAGGTGTAAAGGGTTTTATAGGTACAACCAGCTCGTCGGCAATGGACGTGCGCCAAAGCCAAGGAGACTTACGGAGGTCTTGACAAAGAGTCCCTAGTACAGTCAGGAGTATTCCCAATGGAGATGTGGTCCATGCCAAGAAAAGTGTGTATCCAAACGTTGTTTGTCTTGCCTCGAGTGCTCGAAGGCAGAGGGACGTGATAACGGTGTACAAAGCATGCGAATAAAACGAAGACAAGTGTCAATTAAAATAATAGGGAATTTAAGTGAAATAATTACACATAATTACCAGATATATTATTGAGTAATTTAATAAGGTCAAATGGCAATATTAAGTTTTAGTGGGTGCAAGTGTAAAGAAATCATGAGAACATGAATAATTGTACACATGGCTTTTAATTAACGAGATTTATTTAAATATTGACAAATAATAATATTCAGGTTAATACTAATTTTAACAGTGCTTAATTAAGTATAAACAAGGGTCATTTGGTGTAAATAGCAGGGGTATTAGTGAAATTTTAATTTCTGGGCAATTCTTGAAATCGCGACGGGGGTACCATCGCGTTTCAGAACGCGACGGGCGGTCCAGGCGTGTCTGATGAACCGGCCGGGCCGGTGTGAGCCGGGAGGGAACCGCGACGGCGCGGGCCATCGCGTTTATGACGTGACGAACCGGCCGGTCGCGACCTTTCTGAGATCGCGACGGGTCGGGTCGTCGCGATTTCAGAAAGGCGCCCCGACCCAGAAAAGGGGTTTCAACCCTTTTTGGGTTGGATTCCTTCTCTCCTTGCATGATACAGGGCCACTCTAAAATCAACATAAAATCGCATGAAGCTCCAAAAATCATGAAACTAGTTTGAAACGAAAGTAGACTGCATGTAGATCTATCCTAAGGCATGAATAATTAGCAAATAGACACGTATAGAGCATGATTTAATTAGTTACATTTCGGTGACCTAAATCATGCACAGTTCGGGGAAAAGATTTAATTCGCAAAGGATACAAGATGGAAATTGGGTAAAATAGGGGCGTTTGAAAGCTAACAGCATGTAGTATTTATGAGAATATTTTCAGGGCATGGGATCAAGTACATGCGTGGATTGAAAGCAATCATGAAGGTTAGGGTACATGGGGATGACATGGATTGAAATATTTCATACTCCTTCATGGAGCAACGAAAAATAGGGAAATCATGGGGCTTTCGAAGATAGATGTATGAGCTACCTATGGCCGAAGTTATGTGATTTGTGCTTGAGAGATTCCCTACCTTTTTGCACTGTAAAGATTGTTAGGGTTTAAGATGAGATAGAAGATGAAATCTTCTTGCTCCAAGCTCCTTCCTCCTTGCTCCTCTCGTCCATAGCTCCTCCCTTCGTCCCCCAAGGCTCCAGCAATAAGCTATGGGTTGGTAGAGACGAATTGGGGGTGTATTAGCTAGTTTAAGAGTCCTACTTAGTTAAAATTCTTCCTTCTCTTTTCGAACTCCTAATTTTCACATTTATCTCCTTATTTCGTAGTATTATCCACCTAATAGGATAGGGAAGAAGTCCAATTTCATGGGTAAGGGTTTGGGTAGGTCTAGGGCTCTTGTAGAGATATTTATAACTATTTAGTCATTATCTTACATCTTTTTAATTTATTTAATAATTAACTACTCCGAATTTCCAAATTTATTCCCTTTTCTAGCATTTATCTCCTAATTGGCTTAGGGAGAGATCTAATTTCGTGGCTAATGGTTTATGATGGGATGGGGACTCCTTTTTAGGATATATATGGGTTAATTAATAATTATCTCAACCCTTTACTAATTATTACTATTTTTATTGCAAATTTATCTTAATTATCTCTCATCCCAATATTGTCTCTTCTCAATTGGGCCCACTCTATTATGTTGGACCATTAATATAACCCATCTTTTATTTTTTCTTAATGGGTTTTAGTTTAATTCTATTTATTCACCCTTTTATAATTTAAATCTATTATCGTATTTAGTCCATTAATTTCTTATTTCAATTCAATTTAGTATCATTTAGCACAATATTTCTAACCTTTATCCATTATTTGGCTTTTTCTTTTGGCCAAATACTTAAGTATGGTTCAATTGTACAACTCATATACTTAATTTACTTAATGAGTTTTAATTATCTTTTTATTAGAGAGCTTATTCATGGGCCAAAATTTCCAATGGTCCATTTCTCATAATGGGCTATCAATACCCATTATTTAAAGTCTACCCACATGTTTATTTAAATTTTTAATTCCCTTTGGCTCTAAAATCATAGTTTCTGACTTATTCCTTAATTACAATAATAAGTCGTATAATCCTTAAACTTAGTCCAAAGGATTTTTCTACTCCCAAATTTCTTAATGGGTCATTAGATATATTATTTAAAGTATAACGACTATTTTTACGGAATTTTTATGTGTTTTTACGCATGCAATAATGATGCGTACCCTTTTTAACGATTTTGAATTTATTATTGATAACATTTTAATTTATCTATATTTTTAAATTAGTGAATTTTTCAGGGTACTACACCCTCCCCAACTTAAAAAGAATTTGGTCCCCAAATTCCATGACTACTTCGGTTACATATGAATCATCATTTCATGCTTAATGTATTAATCATTATAAGTTTAGAGTTACCTTCCATGACTCCTCCCTCCTCGGTGGTGTCACTTCCTGCACAGCTTGATGTTGGCCAGGCTTCTTTTGCCCAGTCAGGCGTTTATCTTTCTCTTGCTCTTTAAGTATAGGGCACTCAGAAATGCAATGATGGCGATTTTCCGCAGTAGGGCAAGCGCCTGCTTTCCTCCAGCATTCCTCCAATATGTGGCCCATCCTATTGCAATGCTTGCATCGTCCTTTGCAAATAAGGGCTAATTGTATGGCGTTCTTCTTACTCTTATTTATTTTCCTCTTATCATCATTTGGCTGGTTCCTCTTTTGTCATAGAATTGAGATCATTTGTGTTAGTGGATGGTTCCTTTAGAAGAGGATAGTCTCACATTTGATACTCCAAATCGCCACAACGTAGACATGCACCAACGCTTCGCCAACACTCTTTGCCACATGTCCCGGCTTACTACATGAAGGCAGATGATCTTGCTACGTTTCTTTTGTATGCTTGCCTTCTTGTCATGGTCGTGTCTTATCTTCTCATTCTTTTTTGGTCACTTTCCCATCTTTTTTGTCGTCCTCAAGGCTCCTTCTAGTAGTCGGGCGTCTTGCTGACAAGCCCGAACTAGCTTTTGAGTTGACCTCTTGTTGTCTTGCAGTGGCGTACGTTCGGCGTCCATTAAGAGTTCCTTCAAGAATAGGGTTGGCATTTGGATGCTAAAGTAATATTAAGTTGATACATATATATAGATAAAGTGTTCAGGTCTTAACCAGGGTTCTACCCAATCCTCACATAGGCATGGTGGTTGTCTTAAGACACGTGTCCTGGTAGTTCACCTAGAACATCCTAGACTTAAAATATCATAATAAGGACATCCTAGGCTCTGATACCAACTGTCACGCTCCTCCAATTTAGCAGCGGAATAAATCAGGGGAACGTGAGCAAAGTGTATGGGTAACGTACATTGCGCATACGATCGCAAATAAAGAGGAACTAATGAATAATAATGAAAAAACTCTTCATTTTATTGATAAGTCACCTAACTATTACAACCACTAATTCTAAGCCAATCATAGGGCTCAATAACATCATTACATTGAAAAGGATAGCTAAGCAATTATCTAACTATTATCTATGATACAAAGTCCTCCATCGCTAAGACTCCAGGTCGCTCATCACTCCAATCCATTCCGGTGGTGTGTGTAAGGTCATCATCTGACTTACCTGAAACCATATAACAAATAGCACAGGGTGAGCGATAACGCTCAGTAGGACTTAATATCTCATTGCACAGGCATGCTTTAAGTGATTAGTCTTATAAAGTAGGATAACTAGAGAGAACGGTCCAAGTATAGTCAAGAGAGTAATAGCACATGATAGCTAGAGAATGATAAAACTTCCAATAGAAATATTGCAAAACTAGTATGATAAGATTGGCCATATGTAATAAAATTGTATATGGGTTGCACAAAAGTGCACTTGTAGAGATATCGCATCTGGTCGAGCATCTTGTCAACCAAGAGAACGATAGTATAGTGGATTGATATATTGATTGTCATAGATTTAAATTGTAATTGTTTTAAATGGCGCTGAGCGCATGCCGTAACACACCCTATCATGTTACCCTCGCGAGGAAATGCACTCTTCGGGAGCTCTCCCCAGGACCAGATCGGGCCCTATGCACTGGCATATAGTTATGTTTGTTTATCTTAACAATCAATTGTATGGCCAAATAGAGTACCAAGAAGAGATGAGAGTATAGAAGAAATAGACAAGATGTAGAAAGAAAGTGAACAATGAGAGTAAAGAGATAGTAGATGAGATAGGGCATATCGTAAAAACAAACAAAAACGACGATAAAGACAGTTGCACAGCAGCAATAGGTCGTGTGCCGGCATTCCGGTAGAAGTCACATCCGCCCACCAGCCGTGCCAAGACACAGACCAGATGTCCGGCGTGATCCAAGGTAAGAGAGAACATACTAAGGCCATTTAGATCGTACTGATGCCTAAAGGTGTAAAGGGTTTTAAAGGTACAACCAGCTTGTCTGCAATGGACGTGCGCCAAAGCCATGGAGACTACGGAGGTTTTGACAAAGAGTCTCTGGTCCAGTCAGGAGTATTTCCAACGGAGAGGTGGTCCATGCAAGAAAAGTGTGTATCCAAACGTTGTCTTCTTGCCTCGAGTGCTTGAATGTAGAGGGACACGATAACGGTGTAACAAAGCATGCGAATAAAACGAAGACCAGTGTCAATTAAAAAATAGGAAATTTAAGTGAAAAAATTACACTTAATTACCAGATATATTATTGAGTAATTTTAATAAAGTCAAATGGCAATATTAAGTTTTAGTGGGTGCAAGTGTAAAGAAATCATGAGAACATGAATAATCGTACACATGGCTTTTAATTAATGAGATTTATTTAAATATTGACAAATAATAATATTCAGGCTAATACTAATTTTAACAGTGCTTAATTAAGTATAAACAATGGTCATTTGGTGTAAATAGCAGGGGTATAAGTGAAATTTCAAGTTCTGGCACAATTCTTGAAATCGCGACGGGGGTTCCCGTCGTGATTCAGAATGCGACGTGCGGTTCAAGCGTGTCTGCTGAACCAGCCGGGCCGGTGTGAGCCGGGAGGGAACCACGACGGCGCGGGCCATCGCATTTATGACGCGACAGACCGGCCAGTCGTGACCTTTCTGAGATCGCGACGGGTCGGGCTGTCGCGATTTCAGAAAGGCACCCCGACCCAGAAAAGGGGTTTCAGCCCTTTTTGGGTTGGATTCCTTCCCTCCTTACATGATAGAGGGCCACTCTAAAATCAACATAAAATTGTATGAAGCTCCAAAAATTATGAAACTAGTTTTAAACGAAAGTAGACATGTGGATCTATCATTGGGCATGAATAATTAGAAAATAGACACGTATAGAGCATGATTTAATTAGTTACATTTTGGTGACATAAATCATGCACAGTTCAAGGAAACCATTTAATTCGCAAAGGATACATGATAGAAATTGGGAAAAATATGGGCGTTTGAAATCAATTAACATGTAGTATTTATGAGAATATTTTCAAGGCATAGGATCAATTACATGCGTGGATTGAAAGCAATCATGAAGGTTATGGTACATGGGGATGACATGGATTGAAATATTTAATACTCCTTCATAGAGCAACAAAAAATAGGGAAATCATGGGACTATCGAAGATAGATGTATGGCTACCTATGGCCGAAGTTATGTGATTTGTGTTTGAGAGATTGCCTACCTTTTTGCGCTGTAAAGATTCCTAGGGTTTTAGACAAGGTAGAAGATGAAATCTTCTTGCTCCAAGCTCCTTCCTCTTTGCTCCTCTCATCCACAGCTCCTCCTTCGTCCCCCAAGGCTCCAACAATGAGCTATGGGTTGGTAGTGATGAATTGGGGGTGTATTAGCTAGTTTAAGAGTCCTACTTAGTTAAAATTCTTCCTTCTCTTCAAACTCCTAATTTTCCACATTTATCTCCCTATTTCCTAGCATTTATCCACCTAATTAGATAGGGAAGAAGTCCATTTCGTGGGTAAAGGGTTTAGGTAGGTCTAGGGCTCTTATAGAGATATTTATAAACTAGTTTAGTCATTATCTTACCTATTTTAATTTATATTTAATAATTAACTCCGAATTTCCAAATTTATCTCCCCCTTTTCTAACATTTATCCTCTAATTGTCTTGGGGAGAGATCTCATTTCGTGGCTAATGGGTTATGATGGGATGGGGACTCTTTTTTAGGATATATATTGGTTAATTAAAATTATCTCAACCCTTTACTAATTATAACTTTTTTTATTGCGAGTTTATCTTAATTATCTCCCATCCCAAGATGGGCTCTTCTCAATTGGCCCACTCTATTATGTTTTGGACCATTAATATAACCCATCTTTTATTTTTGCTTAATAGGTTTTTAGTTTAATTCTATTTATACACAGTTTATTCTAATTTAAATCTAGTTATCGTATTTATTCAATTATTCTTATTTCATTCAATTTCATATCATTATCACAATATTTCTAACCTTTATCCATTATTTGGGCTTTTTCTTTTGGCCCAATACTCATATGGTTCATTGTACAACCCATATACTTAATTTACATAATGGGTTTAATTATCTTTTTATTAGAGTTTATTCATGGGCCAAATTGTCCACTGGTCCATTCTCATAATGGGCTATCAATACCCATTATTTAAAGTCTACCCACATGTTTATTTAATTTTTAATTCCCTTGGCTAATAAATAATGGGTTTTCTGACTTATTCCTTAATTACGATAATAATCGCATAAATTCTTAAACTTAGTCCAAAAGATTTTTCTACGCCTAAATTTCTAATGGGTCTTAGAGAATATTATTTAAAGTATAACTACTATTTTTTTGGAATTTTTATATGGGTTTTTATGTATGCAATAATAGCGTACCCTTTTTAACCATTTTGAATTTATTAATTGATAACATTTTAATTTATCTATATTTTTAAATTAGTGAATTTTCTGAGGCACTACAAATGTAACTTTCCCTTTCTTACAGTCGACACTTGCCCCATAAGTGGACAACTAGTCGGCTCCTAGAATCACGTCATAGCCTTCCATGGGCATACATATCAGGTCAGCTTTTAGGTTATGTTCTCCGATCATTACATCGGCAGATGGAAAATATTTGTTCAATTTCTCCTTCTCTCTCTCCCAGTGGTGTTGTGACAGAGAATTCACACCCATAGATATTGGTTCAACATTTAGATTATCAGCAAAGTTTTTGAGATATGAATGAATGACTTGCTCCAGTATCAAAACAAAACAAATGTTGTAAGGAGAAATTGTAGGTACCATCTACCGTGCCACCTTTCCTCAGCGGCTCTTCATCATGCAAGGCTTACAGTCTTCCCTGTTTCTTAGGCACATTAGTGCGCCTCTCATTCTCCTTCAATAGTGGGCACTCGGGGATACGGTGCTCGTGGCTTCCACAGCATAGACACGCGTCGACTTTCCTCCAGCATTCATCAGCTGGTGACCTGGCTTCTCACTGGAGTGTTGGGATGAAGACCTTGGCCTTCTTTCTTGATTGGGTCCTTCTGTGATGCTGAAAGGATGCTTCTTGCCAATATTTGGCTTAGCAATAGTCAGACCGAGTGTCAATTCCTTCTTCACAAACTTCCCCTTGATACGGTCGGTGAAGTCCGTAGCATCTTCTAACAGTTTGCGCTTCTTAACCATCTCAGCAAATGTCTGGATGTCGAGAGGGGCCAGTTGAGTAATATATTGAGGCTTAATGCCATTGGAAAGCGCTTAGCCTTCATTTTTTCTGTATTTACCAGATGTTCAGCATATCTTGCCAGTCTTGAAAACTGTGCTTTGTATTCAGCCACAGATAGGCTCCTCTGCTTAAGAGCAGCAAACTCTGCAGCCTTCTTCTCTTGGACACGCTCTGAGAAGTACTGGAGTTAAAGGCTTCCTTAAACTCATTCCAGGTGAATTGACCATTCGCCCTGGTAGCTTCCACTAACTCCCACAAAGAGCGGGCGTCCTTCTCCAGTTGAAATGTAGCCAGTAGCAGCTTGTCCCTAGCTGCACATTGCATGACATGGAAAATTCTTTCCGTCTCCTTCAGCCAGTGCTCGGCCTCATCTGGATCCGTGGAACCACTGATCTTAGGCGGGTTCAAGCTCCTAAAGTTACGATGCAGCTGCGCCTGCACCGCTGCGATTCCCTCCACCATGTGTAGCTTGTAGAAGCGCACAGGTGAGTTCTTGGATCGTTTGTTGCATGCCCCTCATTTGAGCACGCTCAACAGTCATCTTAGTTTTCTTAAGTTTCCTACAAAAATAACTTACCATTAGGAAATTGATATAGAGTTTTAATTCGTACGTGTGTGATTTTCTTTTAGATCTTAACCCTAGACACAAGTCATGGCAGTCCGTCCTAGAACATCCTAGACTTAATTATCCTAGTAAGGATATCCTAGGCTCTGATACCTCAAAACTGTCACGCCCCGATGTGGAATATCGAAACGTAAGGCAGTTGCAAGTAAGCGAGTACAGAGTGTAGAATAGATAACAAACCATTGGATAATTAAATAATGCAAAATCAAATATATTTCATTGATAATTCATCTGCTGTCTATTACATCAACTAACTCAGAGCCATAACATAGGGCCCAATTGACTCTAATACATGGAATGGAAATAAAAGACTAACTAAGACATCTAGGATAACATAGTGACGTCATGGCACTCTTGGTTCACTCCTGGTCCTCCACATCCTCGTGATTGTACTCATTCTCCTCAGCCTCTCCTGAGAACACAATGACAAATAATGTAGGGTAAGCGATGTTAGGATCGGTTATTCGGTAACGACAAAGCTAGAAGGGGGGGGGGGTGAATATATTTGCAGCGGAAACTTAAGCAATTTAAAATACCTTCGAATTAAAGATCTACTCAATTAAAACCCTCTGATCTGATGCAACGTGTGTGAGCAACTAACAGTTAGTGTGTAGAACGAAATCCTTAGGCATGCATCTAGCGCAAACACGATCAAAACACAAATCAAACCATAGTGCACAAGGGTTTTTTAGGTGGTTCGGAGATCACATCCATCGACTCCTACGTCCACCCCTCACACAGTGAGGACACACTACTCAAGAACTGAGTACAACACACACACACACGAGCACAACGGTCAACCACAACACACACGCTAGATCAAGTCCACAAAAGATCAGATCCTCTAGCCTTGATCTGATCACACACACACACTATGATCTATACACAACCCATGTATAGATCACAAAGCACACACATTTCCACAAACGTCACATACTGATCTCCAATCAGTACACACCACACATATAGAAATAGAAAGAAAAGAGTTCGGAGTTGAAGATCAAATCCAGATGAGGAACTCTTCTGGTGTCGTCCGAAGAACTTCAGGCTTCGTGTTGATGATGATCAATGATGTAGATGAAGCTTGATTCGCGGACAAACCGACTTCAACTCCTCTCAGAAGAGGATCTTCCACGAACAGGACAGAGGGTTGAAGCAGATCAGTAGAAGAAAGCCTTCTCTTGGATTTTGCTTAGGGTTTTGGTATGGTGGCTTCTTGCAGTGAAAATACCTCAATATGTTCTATATATATGGGTGTCCATTTGGAGAGACGTGGTAAAAGTAAACACCCAATATAAAACATATCCAAATTTCGTAACTGAGTTTCCTTCTTTGTCTGCCGATAGCCAATATTATGTCTGTCGATCGACGCTGACAGATTTCCAGTTTTCAGAAGCATGGTCTTGCGGAAAAGGTCTTCTATGTGTGTGGCTCTCGACAGGTGATTTCTTGCTGTCGACAGGCACAGTTCACTTGTGTTTCCTGAAGCTTGTTTGTCTTCCTGCTTATCTGTCGACAGGGACCTTTAGGGCTGTCGACAGGTGCTTACTTGATGTCTTTTTCTTGGTCTTTTGCTCTTGCATTTGAATGTTTGTCTTGTATACATTCACACCTACATTGAAAGACATTCTAAGTGAGATATAATGATTGTATAGATGATCAATAGAAGCATGTACTTTCATGATTATATCTTGCTTGACTTTGTCACTATCATTATGTTTCAAACCATTCCCACAACATCAATTAACATTGTTCATCATCAAAAACATTTAATCACAAATCACACATGAGAACCCAACAGTCTCCCCCTTTTTGATGATGACAAATTTTCAATTTATGCACAATTGATGTTTCTCCCCCTTTTGGCAACATTCAAAAAATAGTGAGTGCACACATGGGTAAAAATGAAGCAAAGAACTACTTGACCCCAGAACTGAATTGTGAAAGTTTTGAGTGGGGATGACTGTTCAAATGGGATTGCAAGGTTGAGAATAGGTTGATACCCACTACAAAGTGTAATAACACAGTATTAAGACACATAAAAATTCTACAATGGTTAAGAGATAATACTCCGGAATCTCAAGTTATAGCATTTAGAATACATCGTTCAAAACACATATGAAATAAGATAATCCCTTTGAATAAAACTATTGTAGAAAAACATATTTCTTAGGGGTGATATTCAGTTGGTACATGAAAGTAATGTCTACATGAACATTGACAATAGACAACCCATTTCCCTGATTTCTAATCATGGAGGCTTCACTCTATTTCTAGCATTGAACAATTTATTTTATCAAGTTAAAGTGGGAAAAGTGGTAATTAGGATCACTTTCACCTTTTGATGTGAAGATAGACATGTGGAATACCCGTACCCCCAGTTACTCAGTGTGAGTGACCATCATACCATTATGCAGAGATAATGAAAGGACTTTTTGACGCGAAGACAAATTTTGTGATGCCCATGTCCCCGGTTACTCAGCTATGGCGCATCATTGCTCTGCCTTATCCCATTTCACAAAGTTGATAACTTTTGAGTTTTGAGAATAGGTAGCTTTTCTCTCCTTTTTTTTTGTTGGTAAATCACAGGTCCAAGGTTATTTAAGGTCAAAGGCCAATGCAAAAATATTAAGTTCAATAACCTTCTTACTTGTCAATCCATTTAGAAACATGATCATCCCACAAGGGAGTTATGCAAGTGATTAGGTTAAAATCATTAGATTATTCAATGTTTCCTAGATGATATAACCTAGACTCAAGCATAAAATATTATTTCAAAATCATTGGAATTAAGAACAATGTCTTTGATACTTCGTGATTATGAAAGATTGTAATGATATTTTAACCCAATTCTCCCCTTGCACAAAAATAATGAACATACTCATGAAGAAATGTTGATGAATGTTGAGTATTTCACATATGAAGGGCATCTGTCGACAGCAAGATGTGGTGTCGACAGCTACTGAGATCCAGAAGGACTGGTGTTCTGGAAGAGGTCATCTGTCGACAGCTGAAGAAGGGGTTGTCGACAGCTACACGAAAAAAATAGTTTTAAGGCATTGAATTGAGTGACATGAAGACCAAGATTTTGAGAAATGATCACACAAGGAATATGAAGGATATCTCTCAAGAATTTCACTCAACGTACCTTGACTTACTCCCCCATAATGTGTGCATGTGATGATTCAACATTCAAGCAATTCAAGCATTACATGGCAATCAATTTGCACAGAATTAGAACAAAATGATATTTAATGAATTTGCGAACATTTTTTGTGCGCTTCAAATTTACTCCCCCATAACACATGCAAGTCATGGCATGATTTCATTCCTAAGAGACATTGTCATGTGTGGGTAGCATTAAGGCACATTTTCATTGCTTAGATAAAGTCAAAATCTATTTCATTCTTGTAGTTTAAAACTGAAGTGACAAAGAGATTTTACCTGAATAATCTACACTTAGATTTCAAAGATTTTACCTGTTTTCTCCATTTTTCTTGCATTGCACAGCCAATGACATGAATCCATTTATAATGTTTGGCTACAAGACATCTCAGCCTGTTGATCAAGCTGGTTTTGGGACACACACTTGCGTGGTCCTGCAATGACATTAATGTTAGGACTTAACAATGATTTCAGAATCCAAAGTGATTTTATTTTTGGAATAGATGAATTTCTTTCATTAATGGAATAATGAGCAGCATTAGTTTCAACTTTTTCTTTATTCTGGTTCAATACATCTATGTTTTCATGAGATATTTTGTTTTTAGGACTTTTAGCATGAAGAGCAAAACATTTCTTTTGTCCAGCAATCATGTTCTTAGTTACATAGGACTTTTAAGAATTTTCAACATGAACATGATTTTTTATTACTATGTACATGGGCAAGTGTATGAACATGGGGCTTGGGAACATGCACAAGATGATCATTATAAGCCAACAGTCCCTAGAGATATGACCATGTTTGTGACATGTAAAACACTGAACTGTTTTAGTATATTTATGAGAGTGTTGATTTTTATTCCAGCAGAATTTAGCAAGATGACCAGGTCTATTGCATTTAAAGCAAATGGGTTGAGCATTTACCTGAAGCTTACCATATAGAATGCATTTGCTGAAATTTCTGAAGTCCTCTAGAATACCTTTGATCACCCTTGGGTTGAAAGGGTGGAGGTGGCACCCTTTGGTATCTCATGGCATGGTGTGCAATTGGAGAATGCCCCTGAAGCCTTTTTGGCTACTGGACGGAGATGTGGAGACCTTGTAGAGTTCTGTTTTCTTTTCCATTTTCTTTTTTCTGATTTTCAATTGAAACATGATTCTTCCTTTTTACAGTAATTTTATTCAAGTTATTACTTTGGTTTTGAACATTTCTTAGCATGAACTTTAGTAGATTTTTTTTAGGTGCAACATAATCTTGTTCTTAGAGACATTGACAAATGAAGTCTTTGTTTTGTTTTCAAAATTCGTTTTTTCAAGGGGTTAAATCCTAAACCTTCCTTTTGAAAATTGACTTCATTCCAAGAAGATATCCAAATCTCTGTGTTCCTTGAACAAACTTAGATAGAGCAGATTTAAGCTGTCAATGATTTTGTTCAACTCAGAAATCCTCTTTTCAGAATTTTGATTTTGTTTAACAACCACTTCAAGTTCATTTTCTAATTTTTCCTTTTCAGCTTTCAATGCATCAATTTCTTTTTCAGAAGTTTGATGTTGGTTTGTCATGACTGTTAGGAATGGATCAGAGCGTAGCGGAAACGCGATTCCCCCCGTAGATATCGTTGCCGGTGGTCAGATCGAACAGAAAAACGGAAAACCCGCGCACAAGGAGATCCGATCTATACCTTTGCGGGGTTGCGAAACTCCCGAATCCGGGGAGGAAGTGGCACTGGAGGTGCTGGTGCTTCAAGCCGTTCAAGTGTCCGGCCTCTAGACGTATCCACGCGAGCTCCGGACGCAGACGGGTTCTCCTCGGTCTCCACGCGTCTCCCGGATCTCAGCTCCACCATATGCCAGAGAGAGAAGAGGTGGGGGCGCCCTAGGAGAGAGAGGAGGAGCGGCCAGAGAGAAGACCTGGAGCTTGGGCCAGGGTTTACTCTCTACGTGTATATATAGACTCTGCGGTTTTTCACAAAACCCAGTTAATGTCTATATCGGTCATCTGCCCAGTCTGCTCGGAACTCTATTGCGTGAGACCCTCTAGGCCCAAGTGCTTATACAGTTTTCAGCGCATTAAGCCCAATAACTCTTTATTGACTTACTGTAATAATAATATCTCATATTATTAATTACACAATCAATTATCGTCTCACGATAATTGACCAGGCTTCCAATCAAGTTGGGTGCCAAGCAACACCACTTGATCTGGAAAGCATTGGGGTTCAGCAACCCAATCAAGGAACCTTTTCTGTCATCAGTTACCACGTGACTATAATCCTTCACTCGTACAATGCTCCCGAGTGCACTTAGGGTATGCTCAACTGTCCAACCCTAATGTGTGTACTCACTTGGTTTAGATGCCGCATAACAATATCAGAAAACTCCTTTCTGATAAGTAGTCATGCCCTGGCCAGGGACTATCAGACATCTTTCCTTAGAGCATTCACTCTCTTATTACCGAGTGAGCGATCCCATGTTGACCACACAATCACCTTCGAAGGTATTCTGCTAGATCCGAACACTTAACTGATTAAGACCCCATGGCTAGAGATCTTATAAGTTAAGGTAATCTAGAAGTCCACTGACAAGGTGTCCTTGGTGTCTCAGGTCTAAGGACCAATCATGCCACTGTGACAATCCATCTAGCTGGTTGACAGTTATGTAATATTACCATCCAGCGATTCATAATGGATCAGTTCAGTGAACTCATTCTCCAATGAGCACCTACAGATTCACCTTAGTGTCTCCCCACAAGTGACTATGAACTATCACCCTGAGCAGTGCAACCTGTACTAGTCTAACCGGATATCCGATGTCCTTCTCGAATATCCTCCGACTAGGAACAATTAAGAATATACGTTTAAAGGATATTAATCTCATTGTTATGATCTCATCATAATTAATATCCATTGCGTATATTCATGGACTTCATAATGAAACGATAAATGAATTACACATAATGAATATAAAAGCCTTATTATTATTATCAAAGAACAAATTGTACAAGTTATGATTGGCTTGAGGACACCATAACTAACAATCTCCCACTTGGACTAAAGCCAATCACCTTTATGTCTTAAACCCATAGACTCCAGGTGGCGCTCAAACACAATTTGAGTTAGAGGCTTCGTCAGTGGATTTGCAATGTTCTCGACTGAAGGAACTCTTCCACCAGTACATCTCCTCTAGTGATAATCTCCCTGATCAGGTGAAATCGCCTCAGAATGTGCTTCGACTTCTGATGAGACCGCGGCTCTTTCGCTTGCGCAATGGCCCCATTGTTGTCACACAGCAATGGGATCGGATCAGAGTCACCTGGCACCACACCAAGGTCGGTGATGAACTTCTTCATCCACACTGCCTCCTTGGCGGCTTCAGCTAGCAATGTACTCAGCTTCTGTCGTCGAGTCTGCAGTGGTTTCTTGCTTGGAACTCTTCAGCTCACTTCACCTCCGTTTAGGGTGAACACAAACCTAGATGTAGACTTGCTATCATCTGGATCTGACTGGAAACTCGAATCAGTATATGCCCAAAGTTTCAAGTCCCCTCCTCCATAAACCAGAAATATATCCTTAGTCCTCTCAAGTACTTAATGATACATTTCACAGCCATCCAGTGTGTTTCGCCTGGATTTGCCTGATATTTCTCGTAACACTTAGAGCAAATGCTACATCAACCTTGTACATAGCATGGCATACATGATAGACCCTATAGCTGAAGCATAGGGGACTCTATCCATGACTGCCCTCTCTTCAGAGTCTTAGGAGACTGCTCCTTAGAGAGATTAATCCCATGTCTCATTGGTATGAGACCTCTCTTGGAATTTTCCATGCCAAACCTTTTGAAAATGGTATCTATGTACATGGATTGGGTCAAGCCAAGCATCCTCTTAGATCTATCTCTATAGATACGTATTCCAATACGTAGGATGCTTCTCCCAAATCCTTCATGGAGAAGTTCTTTGACAACCAAACCTTTACTGATGATAACATCCCTACATCATTCCCAATGAGCAGATGTCATCAACGTAAAGTATGAGAAAGTGATACAACTCCCATGATTTTCTTATACACACATGGTTCATCTTCATTCTTATGAAGTCATAAGATTTGATAGCCTCATCAAACCTTATGTTCCAACTACGAGAAGCTTGCTTCAATCCATAGATGGACCTTTGAAGCTTGCATACTTTATCTAGACACTCTTTGGATGCAAAACCCTCAGGCTGTATCATATACACTTCTTCCTCAATGTTTCCAATGAGGAAAGCAGTTTTTACATCCATCTGCCAGATCTCATAATCAAAGTATGCAGCAATGGCAAGAAGAATTCTGATCGACTTATCATAGCAACTGGTGAGGAAAGTTTCATCATAGTCAATTCCTTGCCTGGACGATACCCCTTTTGCCACCAACCTTGCCTTATAAGTGTCGATCTATCCATCTGCACCGATCTTTCTCTAAAGATCCACTTGCACCCAATAGGTACAATACCTTCAGGCAAGTCTACCAAGTTCCAAACTTGGTTGGTGTACATGGACTGCATCTCAGAATTCATGGCATCTCGCCATTTCCCGGACTGAGGACAATCAACAGCCTCTTGGTAGGTCTTTGGATCATCATCCTCATCATAAGACATGCCTCCACTGATTGTCCAACATATCTTTCAGGCTGCTAGGTACTCTACCAGACCTACGCTGAATGTGTGTATTTCCTGATAGGTTCTGGAACCGATGTTTCAACTGGTGGACTTTGCACAATTTGTGGATCTAGAACCTCTTCTAGATCTACTTTACTCCCACTGTCCTCTTGGGTAGGTACTCCTCTTCCAAGAAGACAGCTCGCCTGGCGACAAACACTCTTTGTTCACCAGGATGGTAAAAGTAGTACCCAAACGTTTCTTTTGGTATCCAACAAACCTGCACTTGTCGGTTCTAGATTCCAGTTTATCTGGGTCATGTCTCCTCACGTGGGCAAGACAACCCTAGATTTTAACATATTTAAAATCAGGCTTTCTACCCTTCCATATCTCATATGGAGTAGAAGACACAGATTTACTGGGAACCTGTTCAGTAGATATGCTGCTGACTCTAGGCATATCCCCATAAGGAAACTGGTAACTATGACGGCTCATCATGGATCGTACCATGTCCAACAGGTGCGATTCCTCCTTTCTGATACACCATTCATCTGTGGTGTATAGGGAGGAGTCCATTGAGAAGGATACCATTGTCCTTTAAGAATTGTGTGATTATGTACTTAAGTATTCACCTCCTCGGTCTGACCGTAGGATTTTAATACTCTTTCCAGTTTGTTTCTCACTTCATTCTTAAATTCTTGAATTTCCCAAAGGTTTCAGATTTGTACTTCATTAAGTAAACAAATCCGAACCTTGAGTAGTCATCCGTGAATGTAATGAAGTATGAGTAGCCCCTTGGCTTGGGTAGACATGGACCCATACATCCGAATGTATTAGTTCCAATATGTCCTTGCCCTATCTCCATGTCCACTAAATGGAGATTTGGTCAAGTTACCCATTAATCAGGATTCACAAGTTGCATATGATTCATAATCAAATGGATCCAAGTATCCATTCTTATGCAACTTTTGAAGCCTATTCTCGCCAATGTGACCAGCCTACAATGCCACGAGTAGGCAATGTTCACACTATTCTTACTTTTCTTAGGAGAAACATCAACATGGAGATTTTCATAAGAACATCAAGTAGATACAAACCATTTGCCAAATTTGCTAAAGCAACTAGTTTATTTTTCAAATAAACTGAACAACTATTGTTCTCAATGGTAAACCTGTATCCATTCTGTCTAAACAAGAAACAGAAACAATGTTCTTAATAATGCTAGGCACAAAGTAGAAATCATCTAATGAAGTAAATCTCCTGAGGGTAACTTGAGCTTCACTGTTCCCACAGTATGTGCAGCAACACTTGCGTCGTTTCCAAGCCTCAAGTTCACCTCGCCCTTGCTTAGCTCCTTCTACTTGTCAACACCTGCATATCATTGCAGACATGAGAAGCACATCAGTGTCTAAAACCCAAGATTGGAATCTCTAATAGACAAGTGAAGATCTATCATATAGATACCTGAAGC
>CM024758.1:106625742-106686292 GCA_014218235.1 Colocasia esculenta
CCCCACGGCTTTTTGCTCAGTTACTTTTCATGTATCTCCCCTTTTGGAATCTTTGAGCTAGGCAAAATTCTGGTGGAGGACACTTGAAATACCTGATCAATGACTCTTCAGTCAACTCAATATTTTGCCCTTTTACTGATGCATACACATCTTCATTCTTAGGGGCCACAAGGTTGAAGTAAAACTCTTTCACCAGCTTAGGGTAGGTAGACTTCTTGACTGAACATATGCCCAATAAACCTGCTATTTTAATCATTTGCTTGATGTCAAGACTCTTTTGCTTGAGTTCTTCAAAGTGTACAACTTTTCAAGGTGATATAGTGCACTTGATCTCATCCAAGAAAGCAACATACGACTTTGGGGCCGTGGTCGTTCTTTAAAAAAAATGCGAGTGGATGACCAAGGAAAATGATATAACTGATTATTTTTCCTAAAAATATTTGAACTTTCGAAAGATGAATTGGTGAGTACAACTTATTTGAACCAAGAAACAAAATGCTTTAGCTCCCAAGAGAAATCTGTGACGCAGAGGCAAGGTTTTGTCCGCAGAGAGAAGAGACCGTCGAAGTAGAAATGAAGAGGGTAAGATGGGAGATGAAAAGACGAAAGAAGGTATCTTTAAAAGAGGTGGGAAATCTAGGAGATGTGAGAGGAAATCTCACACAGATTGTGACATGTGGCAAAAGGTTTGGAGATTTTACGGTCTAGATCGCCTCTTCCAAAAGTAAATGTCAGGATGATAGAGATGCGATGGAAGGAGAGAGGGAGGCACTTGATTACGGGCAAGAAGATTTGAAATAACTGGTGACCTTAAAAGTAATCACCTTTTTCTATAAAATAAATTGATAGATTATTCTAATCAAGGAATAACCAATTATTTCCTCAAGAGTTTAAAAAATAATTGATTATTTTGAGGAGATCAAGGAGAGATAAAATCAGAAAAATTGTTGTACATTTCCACTTACCCATGTTCCAAATTAATGTGTACTATATTTTTAGGCTAATGACACTTCATGGATTGCACATACCCAATTCCCTTCGAATCATGGAGAAACGATCCTCAGATAGTGCTTTAGTGAAGATGTCAGCCAGCTGATGTAGAATATCTACAAAGCTTAAAGAAATATTTCCTAAAGCAACATGTCTCTTATGAAATGGTGACATACCTCGATGTGTTTAGTACTTGAGCTATATAGGATTCTTCATCAAGTTAATAGCACTGGTATTGTCACACAACATAAGAATATTAGTCACATTGATTCCATAGTCCTCCAACTGGTGTTTTATTCACAGAATTCTACATAGCAGCTTCCTTTGCCATGTATTCCACTTTAGCAGTGGATAAGGCCACTTTCTTGATGACCATGAAATTGTACAACCTGCAAAGAGTTGACAAGTACCGTTGGTGCTTTTTCTACTTATCTTGCAATCAGCATAGTTAGCGTCTGAATAACCAATTAATTCTAAGTTGTAGTTTTTAGGAAACCATAATCCAAGTTCTAGCGATCCAACAATTAATACAAATTAAGTGAGATTCTTTTGGATTATCTTGAAAACACACACATAAATAAATGCTAAAGAGAATATCATGCCTACTTGCTGTTAAATATAACAGTGACCCTATCATACCTCCATAAGTCTTCTGATCTACACTCTTATTGTTTTCATCTGCATTCAATTTCACTGAAGTGTTCATGGGAGTATGTATTATCTTGATATTTTCATATCCAAATTTTTTGAGCATATCATTTATGTATTTGCTTTGATTTATATGAATGTCATCTTCTTGCTGCTTGATTTGGATCCTGAGGAAATAATTTAGTTCTCCCATATACTCATCTCAAATGCCTCGTTTCTAGTTATATTCTCTGATTCATCCATTTTATTTCTGAACACCCACTTGGTGCCGATAATTGGATGGTCATTGGGTCTAGATACAAGTTCCCACACTTGGTTTCTATGGAACTGGTTAAGTTTCTATTGCATGGCAAATATCTAGAACTCATCTTTAAGGACATGACTGACTAACTTCTGTTCAAACTGTGAAATTAGAGCAAAATAATCACAATAAATAGTCTTACTCCTTGTGAGAACTTTGCCAAATGGATCACCAATGACATTTTCCTTTGGATGGTCCTTGGTGAACCTCATTTCCATTGGTAGTTCGGGGTTTGATTGGTCTACTATTTGCAGCTTTTCAATAGGGAGATCTTCCTCATTGTCATTTTCTAATGAGAAATGCTAGATGCACGTACACCCGTGTATAAATTCCATGCTGGAATCACCGAAGTGCGCTCGATTGGGCTGCGTATAAAGCATACACATCAGCAGCCCAGCACACGTCGCCGCTTGCGCGTGCATTTTCCCGAGGCCTGCCATCATGAAATCACCCTCTGTAATACCCCAGATTTTAAAAAATAAATAAATAAAATAACAAAATGGAACATAATAATAATTTAGATATTGGATCGAAGATAAAGGTAAGGTAAATACCCGAATACCATTGAATTTGACAATATCCATAAATCTCTAAATAAGAATCCTCATAAATAATTCCATTAAAATAGATAAATGATGAGCTTTATCAAATGTTTCATAAAAAGGTTAATGGCCAAATAGGAGTAAAAGATAGAATAAGAGAATATACCCCTAAAATTGAAATAAATTTCTATAAATATCGAAATAATAGAAACATATGTACCACTATCGTATGTGTAAGAACACATCGGAAAAATCCGTAAAAATTATAATTCAACCCCAAACATTATTCCTAAGTGTCCACGAAGAAATCTATGCACAAAAATCCGATTGCTAAGCATACGTCACAACGTGACTAATTATCCATATTAAGAAACTAATCAGAAAACCATTAACACGGAATATAACATGATCACAAATTAATGAACTGTCGAAGAGACTTCCAACATCATGTGTTGATGACCCATTATCGGACCTGGACCATAGACTTCTCATAGCCCATGAATAATTCAAGTAAGAAAAATATAATAAATTCCGTAACTCTATTATTCCCTAATAAAAAGGGGAAATTTTCATAAGTTAAATTCCATTAAGTGATGGGTTTTGCTAAATGGACCATATAAAATTATTGGGCCAAAATAGGGATTTTTAAAGGAGATAATAGGAAAATACCCTAGAGATGGAGTCTAGTATTACTGCATTAGATTTCCTTTCCAATGTAATGGTGTCATTGAGCTATATGTATTGGCTCCGAATTAGGGTTGTAATAGTCTTAGTGAAATTAAATGAAATGAAGAGTTTATTCCAGTATTGTTCATTAGATGCTCTGATTACTTACCTGTGGTGCAATTTACTCTACTATGCACTTTGCTCACGTCTCCCCGATTTATTCTGCTGCTAAATTGGCGGGGCGTGATAGTTTGGTATCAAAGCTAGGATGTCTTAATCGGATATTAGGTATATGATGTTCTAGGATGTCCTCATTGGATCTCTTAGGTCTATGGTGTTCTAGAAACTGCCATGACACGTGTCTAAGTCAACCACCATACCTAAGTGAGGATGGGTAGAACCGTGGTTAAGATCTAATATATATACACATTCACCTATTAGTTTAATATACTTTCGTACCCTAATGTCGACCTCATTCTTTGAAGGGACTCTTAATGATGCCGACATGAGACCAACTCAAGGCTAGTTCTAGCCTGTCAGTAAGCCGCTCAACTGCTAGAAAGAGCTTTGGAAGCGCCAAAAGATTAAAAAGGTGACCAACAAAATGGGAAAAAGCTATACCATGGAAAGAAGGCAAACCAACAAAAGAAATGTACAAGGAGTTTTTCAAGATCATCTGCCTTCATTGTCATAAGCCGGGACATTTGACTAGGAATGCTGGCGTAAGCTGGTGCATGCCTACGTTGTGGCGATCTGGGACATCAAATGTTTAGACTGTCCTCTCTTAAAGGAACCCCCACTAGTAAAAAAAGAGTTGTACCTAAGATAAAAGGGAACCGACCAAAGAATGGTAAGGTAAGATGACGAATGAGAGAATGGCAAGCGACTGTCCCATGGTCAAAAGGATTGATGTACCACTGCACAAGCAGCCACATATCGAAGGACTATTGAAGAATCAAGGAATGCTACCGATGTGTCAGCTCAGACCACAAGATTGGAGAATGTCCAAGGATGGAGAACAAACGTCAAGAAGAACCACATATCAAGACCCCACAAGGTGTGGCACAACCCTCTATAAATGACGAAGTGGTAACGTAAAAGGTAACTCTAAACTTACTCTGATTATTACCTTTTAGCATGGAATGATGATCCTATGTAACTAAAGGATCATGGAATTTGGTGGACCAATTTTTTTTAAGAGGGGAGGATGTAATACCCAGATTTTAAAACAAATAATAAAATAACAAAAAAATGAATGATAATAATAATTTAGATATTGTATCGAAGATAGAAGGTAAAGGTAAAAGAATACCCGAATAACATTGAATTTGACAATATCCATAAATCTCTAAATAAGAATCCTCATAATTATTCTATTAAAATAAATATAATGATGAGCTTTATCAAATGGTTCATAAAAAGGTTAATGGGCCAATAGGAGTTAAAAGATAGAATAAGAGAATATACCCCTAAAATTCGAAATAATATTTCTATAATATCAAAATAATAGAAAGATACGTACACTATCGTGGTGCAGAACACATCAGAAAAATCTGTAAAAATTAAAATTCAACCCAAAATTATTCCTAAGTTTTCACGAAGAAATCCATGCAACAAAAATCCGATTGGCTAAGCGTACATCACAGCGTGACTATTATCTAAATTAGAAAACTAAGTCGAAAAACTGTTACACGGAATATAACATGATCACAAATTAAATGACCATGTCGAAGAGACTTCCAACATCATGTGTTGATGACCCCTTATCAGACCTAGACCAATAGACCTCTCATAGCCCATGAATAAATTCAAGTAGAAAAATATAATAATTTCGTAACTCTATTATTCCTAATTAAAAAGGGGAATTTTCATAAGTTAAATTCCATTAAGTGATTGGTTTTGCTAAATGGACCATATAAAATATTGGGCCAAAATAGGGATTTTAAAAGGAGAATAATAGAAAAATACCCTAAATTCGTAGCTATATTATTTCCTAAAAGAAAAGGGGCTAATATCATTATAATACTATTTGTTTTGGAATTGGATTCCTACACTACCCAAATTGGTTGGGCACGAATTGCATCCCAACCTAACCCATTGGAATTGGCAAGCTTGGAAGGTTGAGAGGAATAAGGAAATTTCGTATTAAAGGGGGAATTGGAGTCATATTAAAATGGAAACCAAGGGAGCTTAATACTCCCCAATCTCTCCATGGCCGGCCCTAACTCGTGCTGGGCTTGCTGGACATGGAGAGAGGCCAAGGAAAGAAGAACCTCATGGAGAGAAGGCTGAACTGAGCTCAACCCTCTGCACTTTGAGTTCTAAACCTTAGAAGACAAAACATCCAAGGTAGGCATTCTCACAGCAAAATCATTAATTTTGTCTATATTGTTCCATGCATCAGGAACAAAACCCCTCTTGCTTCATAATTTTCCATTGAGCCAATCTTTTATTCTTGATTTTTGAAGTCTTGTAATCATCATGACCCTGAACCTTCATCTTATTATGATCTCCATGTATACTCGTCCCCATGCCATGAAATTTTAACTGAAGATACTGATGATAGTTAGGCATCGTTTGCCCTTGAAAGCCCTAATTTTCATCCATCCTACTGCTCGAATTAATCCTTTTATCTCAACTGTACACGGTTCCATGTTCTTTGTGAATAACTTGATTGAAACATGCCGAGACCATGTCCACTTTCAAATTCCTATTACTATGAATACTCTTTCATGTCTAGGGTCGTTTAAAACTAGTTTCATAAATTTTCATTGTTTGTGTAATTAGTTCTTGATTTTTGAATGACCATATGTCAAAACAGGGAAGGCTGGACTGCAATCCAAGGCCTGTCCTTTTCCCGCTCGGACCTCAGGCGCAGGACCTGAGAAGCGATGGCCCGATAGGCCGCGTTCTCAGGGTTGATCATGACAGATCTACCCGTCACGTCTAATGCCTGGCCTGTCGTTGCGTTCTGGCAGCCTGCTCTGACTGACCCGTCGCGACCCTGATTGACCCTGTTGCGTTCTGACGGTACCCCCATCGCGACCTTTACATGGGTATGTCCGCCTTCTGGATAATGTGCATAAACCCCATATTTCTACAAGCCTTGATTTTTTACAGTAACTACATGCCTTATTAACTGTCTTGAATACAGTAAATGAAGCTGTTAAACTCGGATGTGAATTAGTTAATTAAAAGTCAATCACATGATCTTTTCATATCTAAGATTTCTCTATCATATACACATACTTGTAACCATCCAATAAGGCTTGACTTGGCATAAAAATATTTCATAAATTATCTGGTAATTTATTTCAATGATGTATTTAAATTGTCCCATTTATTTTAATTGGATTTGTCTTCGTTTCTCGCGATGTTTTTGGATTACCGTTACCGACGCTCCACTGTTCTAGAATTCCTCTGGAACGTCAAGCACTTGTTTCTATATACACACTTTCTTTTGACTTGGACGAACTCTCCGTAGGATATTCCTTCTGCCAGACTAGTGAATGCTTGTTCAAGGCCTCCGTAAGACTCCTCTGTCTATGGATTCCCACATGGCTGACGAGCTGGTTGTACTCTAACACCTATGATACCCTTTAGGAATCAATATGATCCAAACGCTATTAGAAGTTCACTCTTATCTTGAATCACGCCGGACCTCTGGACCTATGCATAACATGGTCGGTGGAAGGGTAGTGAATTCCACCTAACTGCCAACACTAATTGCGCATGTTGTGCATCTATTACTATCGCCCGTTTACTCGACGTTTCATGTGCAATGACCTATAGTTCTCATCTATACTCTACTCGTTCACCTACTCACGTTATCTATACACTCGTCTATTCATCCAGTGCTCTCATCTATTTCTTGGAACTCTATTTGGCCATCTATTGATTGTCTAAGATAATAAAAATAACCAATGCCAGCGTAATAGGGCCCGATCTGGTCCTGGGGGGAGCCCGAAAAGTGCCATTTGCCTGCGGGAGTTAAAATGATCAGGATGTCGGCATTGCATCCAAGTGCCATACTATCAAGATTAATCTATGACAATCAAAACAAAGTGCTATATTCTCTCGTTGTCTATTGACAAACAAAGTGTTATATTCTCTTGTTGTCTGTTGACAAACAAGTGCTATACTCTCTCTCGGCTATCTACGGATAACCAAAGTGCAATGCTATCTCGATTGACGAAAGTTAATCAAAAGTGCTATACTATTTCGATTGATCAAAGTGCAATTTACTCTCTATATGGCCAACTACTCTCTCTCTCCTTGCTATACATCTTACTTGCTATTGCTTGACAATGACGTTACTTGCTATTGTGAGTTATCACTTTCTATCATGACTTGAATCATATTCATTGTGCTATACTGAATCATGTGCAATCTGAACCATGTTATTATGCTATTACTTTCTCGACTTTACATGACTCGCTCTATCATGAGATAATCTGTCCCTTAAGTATTAATTATTTAAAGCATGCTGGTTCATGAGATTTAAGTCCTACTGAGCATTATCGCTCACCCTTCGTTTTTGTCATTGTGTCTCAGGTAAGTCGAACGATGACATTACACACACTAATGGGTTTCAACCAGAGTGATGAGCGACCTGGAGCCAAGTTATGAAGTTACCCTAGTGACATGGAGTCTAGTAGTTACTGCAATAGATTTCCTTTCCAATGTAATGGTGTCATTGAGCTATATGTATTGGCTCCGAATTAGTGGTTGTAATAGTCTTAGTGAAATTTCAATGAATGTAGAGTTTATTCCAATTATTGTTCATTAGATGAACTGAATTCTTAACTGTGGTGCAATTTACTATACTATGCACTTTGCCACGTCTCCCCGATTTTATTCCGCTTCTAAATTGGTGGGGCATGACCCCCTCCACATTAATCCCTGCAGGCACATATGAATGATATAGTGGCGCATGGAACTCACATGGCACATTTAGAGTATGACTATTTGTCACCTGAATGAACTTTTTTTCACCAAAAGTGACCTATTTGTCATCAAAATCAATCTATTTTCATCATTGGTCACCTATTTGACACCGGAATAACCTATTGTCACAAAATCACCTGTAGCACCCCGAAATTTTAATATATAAAAAATCAAATTTAATAAAAGTGTTGAGGGACCTCCAACATTATTATTAATGACCCATATCATAAGCGGGTCAATGGACATCAATTGGCCCAATAATCAAATAAAGCTAGAGAATGCATGGAAATTCGTAACTCTAAATAGGCTGAAATTGGAAAGAGGCAATTTGAGTTGAATTGGGATGCAATCTTGCATTCTTGCAACCCAAATTCGTGCCTATCTATGGTGGAAGGTCTCCCAAAGCCTCACACACTCTAAGGGAGGAAGAATCCTCAAAAGATAGGAAACTGCCCTGTCAAAACCAAGCTTAGCTTTCCTAGTTATAATAGGACTCCTAAACACCATGGTTGCTTAAGTACTCTACACCAAAACCTAGGAACGAGTTTTAGAACTTGCTGGGTCGTGTGGAGAAGTTCTTGGTGGCTGGGGAGCAGGAGATCATCCACACCAAGGCGTTCTTCTTCCCTGTTTCGTCTGCTGCGACCTGCACAGACCATCATCTGAAGTCGACCAAAGGTGAGTCAAACCTAAACCAACCTTGCAAGGCTTATACCCCTGGAAAGAGGGTCAAGGCTACGTTCTAACCCAAGTGGAATTCTCAAATTCCATGCAGTATCACGGAGCAGTAAGCGTTTTCCTCCGAGTGTCTGAACTCGGTTTTCTGGAAAAATGAGACTTCTTCAACCCAGAAGGTAGGTTTTCTCGGCCAAACTTTAATATATCCTATCCCAATGTGTAGAGCATCAAGTTAGCTTTCTTTTCCCACTGTTTCATCGAATTCTAATGAGTATATTTTGAGTTATAAGTGTTTTTCCAAAGTCGCGCACTGTTAGGGTTTTCCCGTTCTTCTTATTATGCACGTGATTCGAGACTGAATTTGACCGCACTTCCTTCACAAAGTTTTTTCTAATTGAGTCACGATCATCTTTTATTTGGACGTTTTGTCCAAAATCCTTGGTAGAGAGTTTCAGGCGTGGGAATAGAGTCACTGCATGATACTGGGATTTCGGGCTACACTTGACTTTCTGTTCTTCATATGTTTCTCGGGATTCGAGACTGATTTGATCAAACCCCCAACATCAAAGTTCTTCTACTAGTTGTCTTCGTCATCTTTCGTGTTGAACGTTTTGTCTAAATGTCATTAGTTAGAGAGTTATAAGATGGGTAAGTGAATCACTGCATGAGACATGTTTTCAGGTCACACTTGACCATAATTTTGTCATGGAAGCCCTCTAGTGTCGACACTACCCATCTAGTGTCGACACACTGTCCCAAGGCAGCCCAGAGAGTGTTCTGGGAAGCCCTCTAGTGTCGACACTACCCCATCTAGTGTCGACACCCTGTCCCAAACAGCCCAGAAAGTGTTCTGGAAAGCCATCTAGTGTCGACACTGCCTCATCTAGTGTCGACACACTGTCCCAGTTTTACCCAGGAAGTTCTGGGAAACTGATCTAGTGTCGACACTACCCTATCTAGTGTCGACACACTGTCCCATGTTTTCCAGAAGGTCTTCTGGAACCTGGCTCTAGTGTCGACACTACTTGAACTAGTGTCGACACTACCTGACCAGTTTTGTCATGTTTTGCTTTGTGTTTGAAGCATAGTGTCGACACCACCATGGATTGTGTCGACACTACCTTTACAAGATATTGCATATTTTGGTTCTTTTCATTACATATGTCTATTTAATGGCTTAAAAGTGTTTAACCCATTGAAAAATCCTTAATTACATGAATACTATTCTAATTGCTTTCTTAATGATATGATCATACATGAAACTTGTGATTTACTCTTGTTACCATTCTAGCTTGCTTTAAGTGATAAATTTTATCTTAAAATCTTGTAAACCCATTGAAGCTAAATGCATGTTCATTGCATGCCATCATGTTAAGTGTTTTTCCGAGAGTTTGAGACCGACGATTGTGAATTTACACATGTGCATTTCTACACACTTATACATCTAGGGCGTGCACTTCTTTCTCTTTGTTCTCGTGAGTGTGAATTGCCATCTAGACTAAAGCTATTAATGTAAAGATTGAACTAAATTGTAAATCTTTCTTCAGCTGCGAATTATCTCTTGACTATTGTCTTATGGAATCATGTTCAATTATTCTTCTTATCATCATCATGAACATGACATTACACATGCTTACTTTTGAAACTCTCATTGGCCATTATTAATGACTGTGGGTATCTTCATTTGAAATTTTACATGAGATGGCTGACAGGGCACGGAGTGTGTCCAAGGGCTCCAGTCTAGCCCCAATGACGGAGAGTCATAAATATACTGTTAACCATGGGGTATAATGATTACTGGCGTTGCATCTGCGCTGGGAGTACTTTCTTGCTTGTTGAATGTTAGATACATAACCACATACACGTGTCCTGGTGTACATTCTTGATGGATCTTTTCTTGGTGTACATTGGTGTCTACGTGCCTGATTAGTTACTTGAACGTGCTGTGCAATCTTGCTTGCTTGCTTGCGTGATATGGCCATCCTGCATTTATTGCAACTAGTGATATCTTGCTTTCTTGAAAACTATTGACATCAAGTGAAATCTTGCGTGCTTGTGCAAAGTGATCTATTGCTAGTTCTTCTTGGCATCTTGTTCAAAATCTTATTCTATCTTGTTCACTCTATCCAGCTTGTTTTATATATCATGTTTTAATGAGTTTTGTTCGTACTTGCATATCGTTCATCGTACTTGCCTAGTTCTAAAATGTTAATCACTTATATCATTGCCCGCACATTGAGATATAAATCCTACTGGGCTAGTTTGCTCATCCCCTACTTTTACCCAATCTAGGTGACTATGAAGTTCAAGAGGAAGAGCAAGTCGAGGATGGAATGCGTCCGAGTGAAGAGCGTTCCAAACATGAGTCTTCTATAGTTAGTTTATTTGAGTGTTAGAACAATGTAGTAGGAAGTGAGGTATATGTACTTTTGCTTTATTGAGTCTTAGTCATGTATTAGTTTATCTGAGACAAATATGAGATTTGAATACAATTTATTTGAGTTCAACATTTGGGCCCTATTATGATGTTTGTGTTGATACACATTTAGCGCGTGCTAGCTAGAGGCTTATTTGCCGACTGTCCACGTCTCGGAATATCGACTCGAATTATTCGAACTAATACCGCTGCGTAATTCTCGGGACGTGACAGTTTAGTGGTATCAGAGCCTAGGAATACCAAATAGGATATGTCTCAGGAATAGGAGATACCTATGGAACCTAGGTCATGGAAATTAAATATAAAACCTGGTGAGAATGGGTAGAGACTGGGAATGTCAGAAGAAATAAAACACTCTTACCCATTGACTCTTATATGTATCGAGAGACATTAATTAGTTTCCATCCTTTTCTCAGGAACCCATAACTCTCTCACTCAACTGCAATGGCTCGTAACCAATGGCAAGCGATGCAGGAAACCGTGGCTGGATTGACTCAGCATTACAAAATGTGTTCAGGCTGGAAATCAGGCTGGAGCTGCAAGGAATGGAGCCGTGATCTGCACCGGATTTTAGGAGTTTAAACCCTCCTCGTTTCTCTGGATCCCCTGATCCGGACGAGGCAGAGAATTGGCAAGAGGAGATGGAAAGGATTTTCCAGGTTATGCAATGCACTAATAGAGAGAAGTGGTACTGGCCACTTTCCAATTTACTAAAGATGCCCGAGCTTGGTGGAAGGCCACTTCGGCCCATCTGCCTAATATAGCTGAACTAGAGTGGGCCGGATTCCTGGAGATATTCCGGGGAAAATATTTCTCTGAGAGAGTGAAGGAGAAGAAGGCAGCAGAGTTTGCTGCACTAAAACAAAAGAACATGTCTGTGGCTGAGTATGAGGCTCAGTTTGCACGTCTGCTGTGTATGCCCCACATCTGGTGGGAACTGAAAGGCTGAAGCCAACCGTTTCATGGATGGACTCAGGCCCATGTTCATGAAAGGCTCGGACCACACAACATTCAAACTTCACTGAGATGGTCCAAAGAGCTCAGCTAGTGGAGGACACCATGCCAAGGTGGATGGCATGAGGGGCAAGGACAACTCTAAGCCGGTCTTTGTCAAGAAGGGAGCACCTAACACTGTTCCAACGTTTCGTAGCAACAATAACAACTTCAACAGCAATAACAAGAGGCCAATTGCTGGAAGAGATGCGGCGGGAGATAAAAGAGTCAAAGTGGAAGGTAGGCAGTCGTCTGAAAACTGCAAGTTTTGTGATAAACCAGGACACCGAGCTGAGGAATGCTGGAAGAAGCTCGGGGCATGCTTGAGATGTGGTGGTCGTGACCACGTATTCCGGATTGTCCTATGCTGAAGGACCAGCCCGGAGAGCCCAGAATGCACCACGGCGTCAGGGACGCCTTAATGCTGTCATAGAAGCTGACCTACCCGAGGAAGGGGTATGGTGGAAGGTACCATTTCCATACACTCTCAACCTGCATTTGTACTTATTGATACGGGAGCTGCATATTCTTTTATTCCACCACATTTGCTGCAACTTTACCTGTCAAACCTGTACCCTTGAAATCCAAGATCATTGTAGCCTCTCCACTAGGCTCAGAATCTGAACTCACTCACTACTTGCCAAAGTGTGAAACCATAATTGGAGGACACAATCTCCCTGCAGACCTTATCTGTTTAGACATGAAGGGTTATGATGCCATTCTGGGTGTCGATTGGCTAATTAAATATGATGCCGATGTAAACTGTCGCCATAGGAGGGTCACTTTTAAAAGATCAAACCTTCCAACTCTATCACTACTTGGCACCCGTTATCACAACACCCTATCTTGATATCCTCCTTGAAGGCTTCTAAGCTGATCAACCAGGGTTGTGATGCTTTCCTAGTTTCCGTCTTGGCTACTGAAAAGAGGAAACCGACCTTAGAAGACATTCCAATAGCCAGGGAATATCCTGATGTATTTCCTGAGGAATTGCCTGGTATACCACCTGAGCGGGAGGTAAATTCACCATTGAGTTACTCCCTGGGGCAGCCCCTGTTCAAAGGCCCCGTATCGCATGTCCCCTGTTGAATTGCAGGAGTTGAAGAGACAGATCCAAGAACTGCTAGATCAAGGTTTTATCAGGCCTAGTACATCCCCGTGGGGAGCGCCAGTACTATTCGTCAGAAAGAAGGACGGATCAATGAGGCTTTGCATTGACTACCGTCAGTTGAACCAGTTGACAATAAAGAACAAGTATCCACTACCCCGCATCGATGAACTGTTTGACCAGATTTCTGGCGCACAATATTTCTCTAAGATAGATCTAAGATCTGGCTACCATCAACTAAGGATAAAGGAAGAGGATATTCACAAATCTGCATTCCGGAGTAGGTATGGTCACTATGAGTTCGTGGTCATGCCGTTCGGATTAACCAATGCTCCAGCGGCTTTCATGCAACTTATGAACAATATTTATAGGCCCTATTTGGACCAGTTCATAGTGGTGTTCATTGATGACATCCTTATTTACTCCAAATCCAAAGAAGAACATGAGGAACACTTGAAGGTTGCTCTGCAAGTGCTCAGATAACCAACTTTATGCTAACTTAGTAAGTGTGATTCTGGATGGAGGAAGTATCTTTCTTGGTCACATCATATCCAAGGAGGGAATCTCTGTAGATCCATCCAAGGTGGAGGCGGTAAGAATTGGGAAGGCCGACAACTGTGTCGGAGATCAGAAGTTTTCTGGGGTTAGCCGTTACTATCGTCGCTTCATTAAGATTTCTCAAAGATAGCTGTACCAATGACCAGGCTTACCAGGAAGGAGAATCCATTCGCATGGACTGATGAATGTGAAGAAAGCTTCAGGGCATTGAAAGAACACCTTACCTCAGCACCTGTACTAACCTTGCCAACTGCCGGGGGTAGTTTTGAAGTATACACCGATGCATCCGGGATCGGCCTTGGCTGTGTGCTGATGCAAGAAGGGAAAGTTGTATGCTACGCATCCAGACAATTGAAGAAGCACGAGGACAATTATCCCGTACATGATCTGGAGCTAGCTGCTGTAGTCTTCGCCTTGAAGATATGGCGTCATTATCTATATGGTGAGAAATTCATTGTGTTTTCTGACCATAAAAGCTTGAAATATCTGTTTTCTCAGCAGGACTTGAATATGAGGCAACGGAGGTGGTTGGAGTATCTCAAGGACTTCGACTTCTCTATTCAATATCATCCAGGAAAAGCAAATGCTGTGGCAGATGCTCTTAGCAGGAAGCCGATGGCTACCTTGTCTAGTCTCATGGTGAGTGAATGGAGGTTATTAGAAGACTTCGCCAAGTTAAATATTGATGCAGACATCATAGAGAAGGGATGCTTTGTTGCAAGTGTTAGAGCACAGCCCACACTATGGAGGACATCACAACACTCCAAGACAATGACCCTATAGTTGTGGAGATTAAGGCTAATCTGGACCAGAGGCCAGATTTCTCATTAACTGAAGATGGAAGGCTATTGTTCCGGGATCGAGTCTGTGTACCCGACCATGCAGAAACAAAGAAATGATTATGGACGAGGCTCACAAGACCATATACTATTCATCCTGGAACTACCAAAATGTATCAGGATTTGAAAAGAAGCTTCTGGTGGCCTAATATGAAGAGAGAGGTGGCGAGTATGTCGCCCGATGCTTAACATGTCAAAGGGTCAAGGCAGAACACTTACGACCCGCAGGTAAACTCAACCCCTAGAAATTCCGGCATGGAAATGGGAAGGTATAGGGATGGATTTTATTTTCGGACTACCTAAATCTAGAGGTGGATTCGATGGTATCTGGGTTATAGTCGACCGCTTAACCAAGTCAGCTCACTTCTTGCCAGTGAAGAATAAGTGGTCAATAGATGTTCTGGCTGCATTGTATGTGAAGGAAATAGTCAGATTACATGGAGTACCAGTGTCTATCGTGTCTGATAGAGACCCAGGTTTACATCCCACTTTTGGAAAGGACTGCATTACTCCTTGGGATCTAAACTAAATTTTAGCACGGCTTTCCATCCACAAACAGATGGACAAACGAGAGAACCAACCAGGTGATTGAAGATATGCTCAGAGCATGTGTCCTAGATTTGGAGGTAGCTGGCATGAACACTTACCTCTTGTGGAGTTCGCCTACAATAATAGCTATCAAGCTAGCATTCAGATGGCACCATTTGAAGCACTTTATG
Source organism: Colocasia esculenta (assembly GCA_014218235.1). Taxonomy (NCBI): domain Eukaryota; kingdom Viridiplantae; phylum Streptophyta; class Magnoliopsida; order Alismatales; family Araceae; genus Colocasia; species Colocasia esculenta. The sequence continues at coordinate 106,641,169 of CM024758.1, forward strand.
GCAGAAGTTGCCGATCTCCAATATGCTGGTATGAGGTTGGCGAAAAACAAATGTTAGGACCAGAGATGATAAGGGAAACCACAGAGAAGGTGAAGCTTATCAGAGAAAGAATGGCAGTGGCGCAGCAAAGAAAAAAGGCATATGCAGATAATAGAAGAAGAGATCTGGAATTTCAGGTGGGTGAACATGTATTCTTGAAAGTGTCTCCAGGCCATGGATCAGACGTTTTGGCATTAAAGGCAAGTTGTCACCAAGGTTGTCGGCCTTTCGAAATCCTTGAAAGAGTCGGCGAGGTGGCATATCATCTAGCTTTACCACACGAATGGAGGGATACACAATGTGTTCCACATATCCATGTTGAAAAAGTATGTACGAGATCCATGGCATGTCATAGAATATGAGCTTCTGGAAGTCAACAAAGACGGAACATATCAAGAGAAGCCAATTAAGATTGTGGACCGGGAACTGCGCCAACTAAGGAACAAGGTTATCCCCCTAGTAAGGGTTAGATGGAATCAACGCATGGATGAGGACGACACGTGGGAAACCGAGGAAGCAATGCGCAAAAGATTTCCAGAGCTATTCACAAGTAAGTACACCTCACTTGTAAAATAACGTGCTGTACATGAATTTGGGGACCAAATTCTCTTAAGTGGGGGAGGGTGTAGCACCCCGGAAATTTTAATATATAAAGAATCAATTTAATAAAGGTGTGGAGGGACCCCAACATTATATATAATGACCCATTATCATAAGCGGGTCAATGGACATCAATTGACCCATAATCAACTAAAATAAGAATGCATGGAAATCGTAACTCTACTGGCGAATTGAAAGAAGGGCATTTGAGTTGAATTGGGATTAGGGGTGTCAACTGGGCCGGGCCGGCCCGGAGGACCGAGGCCCGGCCGGGTATAAACGGGCTTGGGCCTAGCTTTTTTTTAAATTTTAATTTCAGCCCGGCCCGGAGAAAACTGGGCCGGTTCCGGGCTTTGCCTGGCCGGCCCGGCCGGCCTGCTCCCCGCGCCCAGCGCCCCCCCCCCCCACCACCTCGCTCCCCGCGCCCCGGCCTCGACCTCCCCGCCGCGCCCAGCCGCGCCCCCGCCTCGGCCTCCCCGCGCCCCCGCCTCGGCCCTCGCCACCGCCTCGACCTCCCCGCGCCCTCGCCTCGGCCCGCGCCACCGCCTCGGCCTCCCGCGCCCCCGCCTCGGACGCGCGCCACCACCTCGCCTCCCCTCACCCCCGCCTCGGCCCGCGCCCCCGCCTTGCAAGCGCTCGCCCATCGCCGGGCCGGACCGGGCTGGGCGGGCCGGACAAACTGGCCCCGGGCTGGGCCCTCTTCCTGAAAAATGGGCTTTGCCCGGACCTGGGCCGGCCTGGGCCGGTATCTGGAGACCGGGGCTCGGCGGGCCAGACCAGGCCCGGTCCAAGCCCGGCCCATTGACACCCCTAATTGGGAGCAATCTTGCATTCTTGGCAACCCAAATTCGTGCCTATCTATGGTGGAAGGTTTCCTAAAGCTCACACACTCTAAGGGAGGAAGGAATCCTCAAAAGATAGGAAACTGCCCTGTCAAAGCCGCAGCTTAGCTTTCCTAGTTATAATAGGACTCCTAAAACCATGGTTGCTTAAGTACTCTACACCAAAACCTAGGAACGGTTTTAGAACTTGCTGGGGTCGTGTGGAGAAGTTCTTGGTGTCTGGGGAGCAGGAGATCATCCACACCAAGACGTTCTTCTTCCCCTATTTCGTCTGCTGCGACCTGCCAGACACCATCATTTGAAGTCGACCAAAGGTGAGTCAAACCTAAACCAAACTTGCAAGGCTTATACCCCTGGAAAGAGGGTCAAGGCTACGTTCTAACCCAAGTGGAATTCTCAAATTCCATGCAGTATACACGGAGCAGTAAGCGTTTTCCTCCGAGTGTCTAAACTCGGGTTTTCTGGAAAAATGAGACTTCTTCAACCCAGAAGGTAGGTTTTCTCGGGCCAAACTTTAATATATCCTATCCCAATGTGTAGAGCATCAAGTTAGATTTCTTTTCCCACTGGTTTCATCGAATTCTAATGAGTATGTTTCGAGTTATAAGTGTTTTTCCAAGGTCGCGCACTGTTAGGTTTTTCCTTCGTTTTTATATGCACGTGATTCGAGACTGAATTTGACCGCACTTCCTTCACAAAGTTTTTTTCTAATTAGAGTCACGATCATCTTTTATGTTGGACGTTTTGTCCAAAAATCCTTGGTTAGAGAGTTACAGGCGTGGGAATAGAGTCACTGCATGATACTGGGATTTCGGGCTACACTTGACTTTCTGTTCTTCATATGTTTTCTCAAGATTCGAGACTGTATTTGATCAAACCCCCAACATCAAAGTTCTTCTACTAGTTGTCTTCGTCATCTTTCTTGTTGAACGTTTTATCTAAATGTCATTAGTTAGAGAGTTATAAGATGGGTAGTGAGTCATTGCATGAGACATGTTTTCAGGTCACACTTGACCATAAGTTTTGTCTGGAAGCCCTCTAGTGTCGACACTACCCCATCTAGTGTCGACACACTGTCCCAAGGCCACCCAGAGAGTGTTTTGGGAAGCCCTCTAGTGTCGACACTACCCCATCTAGTGTCGACACCCTGTCCCAAACAGCCCAGAAAGTGTTCTGGGAAAGCCGTCTAGTGTCGACACTGCCTCATCTAGTGTCGACACACTGTCCCAGTTTTACCCAGGAAGTTCTGGGAAACTGATCTAGTGTCGACACTACCCTATCTAGTGTCGACACACTGTCCCATATTTTCCAGAAGGTCTTCTGGATCCTGGCTCTAGTGTCGACACTACTTGAACTAGTGTCGACACTACCTGACCAGTTTGTCATGTTTCTGCTTTGTGTTTGAAGCATAGTGTCGACACCACCATGGATTGTGTCGACACTACCTTTACAAGATATTGTATATTTTGGTTCTTTTCATTACATAATGTCTATTTAATGGCTTAAAAGTGTTTAACCATTGAAAAATCCTTAATTACATGAATACTATTCTAATTGCTTTCTTAATGATATGATCATACATGAGACTTGTGAGTTACTCTGTTACCATTCTAGCTTGCTTTAAGTGATAAATTTTATCTTAAAATCTTGGAAACCCATTTGAAGCTAAATGCATGGTTCATTGCATGCCATCATGTAAGTGTTTTTCCGAGAGTTTGAGACTGACGAATGTGAATTTACATGTGCATTTCTACACACTTATACATCTAGGGCGTGCACTTCTTTCTCGTTTTGTTCTCGTGAGTGGGAATTGCCATCTTGACTAAAGCTATTAATGTAAAGATTGAACTAAATTGTAAATATGTCTTCAGCTGTCGAATTTATCTCTTGACTATTGTCTTATGGAATCATGTTCAATTTATTCTTCTTATCATCATCATGAACATGACATTACACATGCTTACTTATTGAAACTCTCATTGGCCATTATTAATGACTGTGGGTATCTTCATTTGAAATTTTACATGAGATGGCTGACAGGGCACGGAGGTGTCCAAGGGCTCCAGTCTAGCCCCAATGACGGGAGTCATAATATACTGTTACCATGGGGTATAATGATTACTGGCGTTGCATCTGCGCTGGGAGTACTTTCTTGCTTGTTGAATGTTAGATACATAACCACATACACGTGTCCTGGTGTACATTCTTGATGGATCTTTTCTTGGTGTACATTGGTGTCTACGTGACTGATTAGTGTTACTTGAACGTGCTTGTGCAATCTTGCTTGCTTGCTTGCGTGATATGGCCATCCTGCATTTATTGCAACTAGTTATATCTTGCTTTCTTGAGAACTGTTGACATCAAGTGAAATCTTGCGTGCTTGTGCAAAGTGATCTATTGCTAGTTCTTTCTTGGCATCTTGTTCAAAATCTATTTCTATCTTGTTCACTCTATCCAGCTTGTTTTATACATCATGTTTTTAATGAGTTTTGTTCGTACTTGCATATCATTCATTGTACTTGCCTAGTTCAAAAATGTTAATCACTTATATCATTGCCCGCACATTGAGATATAAATCCTACTGGGCTAGTTTGCTCATCCCCTACTTTTACCCAATCTAGGTGACTATGAAGTTCAAGAGGAAGAGCAAGTCGAGGATGGGAATGCGTCCGAGTGAAGAGCGTTCCAAACATGAGTCTACCTATAGTTAGTTTATTGTGAGTGTTAGAACAATGTAGTAGGAAAGTGAGTTATCATGTACTTTTGCTTTAATTGAGTCTTAGTCATGTATTAGTTTATCTGAGACAAATATGAGATTTGAATACAATTTATATTGAGTTCAACATGTGGGCTCTATTATGATGTTGTGTTGATACACATTTAGTGCGTGCTAGCTAGATGCTTATTTGCCGACTGTCCACGTCTCGGAATATCGACTCGAATTATTCGAACTAATATCCGCTGCGTAATTCTCGGGACGTGACAAACCTATTGTCACTCCCATTCGTGACTCCATGTGAATCACTTAAGGCACGAAGTCAGCTATTTATCACCGGAATCAACCTATTTGTCACTCGAAGAAACTATTTGTCACCGGAATCAACCTATTTGTCACTCCATTCGTGACTCCATGTGAATCACTTAAGGCACAAAGTCAGCTATTTGTCACCAGAATTAACCTATTTGTCACCAGAAAAAACCTATTGTCACCGAAATCAACCTATTTGTCACTCCAATTCGTGACTCCATGTGAATCACTTAAGACACGAAGTCAGCTATTTGTCACGGAATCAACCTATTTGTCACCAGAAGAAACCTATTTGTCACCGGAATCAACCTATTTATCACCAAAAGAAACCTATTTGTCATCGGAATCAACCTATTTGTCATTCCAATTCGTGACTCCATGTTAATCACTTAAGGCACGAAATCAACTATTTGTCACCAGAAGCTACCTATTTAAGTCCACTTTTTGTCATCGGATTCGACATCTTTGTCAATCGAATTCGTGACTCCATGGGAAATTTTGTTTCCGGTCCAAAAAGTACATTCCAAATTAATTAAAAATCTCTATGTAATTATTGTTTGTGATGGAGGCGGTTTCATGATGGTGGGCCTCGAGAAGATGTGCGCACAGGCAGCGACGTGTGCTGGGCTACTGACGTGGGCGCTTTCCACACGGCCCAATCGAGCACGCCCTGGTGATTCTAGCATGGGATTTATACCCGGGTGTACATGCGCCTAGCATTTCTCTTTTCTAATCCTTCTATGCATGGTTCATCTGTAATGTTATCTTCACTAGAAACTTTTCCTTTTCCCAGGGGGTTTGTTTCATCAAATACAATATGAACAGTTTGCTCTACAAGTAAGGTTCTTCTATTGAAAACATGATAACCTTTAGGCTTAGAAACATACCGAGAAGTATACCTTCATCACTTTTGGAATCTAATTTGCTCAGATCATCTTTGCCATTGTTGAGTATAAAACATTTGCATCCAAATGGCCTTAAATGACTTATGTTAGGCTTCTTGTTTCTATAAAGTTCATATGCCATCTTCTTCAAGATTGATCTGATCATGACTCGATTAATGATATAACATGCTGTACTAATTGCCTCAGCCCAGAAGTATCTTGGTAAGGAATATTTTGTGAGCATTGTCCTTGCCATACCCATGAGTGTGCGGTTCTTCCTTTCTACTTCCCCATTTTGCTGTGGTGTTCTAGGCGTAGAAAAGTTGTGCTCGATTCCCTCTTTGTTGCAGAATTCTTGAAATTCATGGTTTTGAAACTCTTCTCCATGATCGCTTCTTATGCTGAAAATCTTGAAATTTCCACCTCTTTGAACCTTTTTTCTGAAGCTTATAAAGGATTCAAAGGTTTTTGACTTGTTCTCAAGAAACTAAACACATGTAAACCTTGAATAGTCATAAAAAATAATGTAGCCATAATTTTTACCACCAAGACTAGTTGTCCTCATTGAACCAAATAGGTCCATATGGAGTAGCTCCAGTGGTTGCTGTGTTACCACATTTTTGCTTTGAAAACTACTTTTCACTTGCTTTCCCTTGATGCATGGGCTGCATACATATTTGTTTCTGAATTTGAGCTTGGGGAGTCCTTCCACTAGATGATATTTCTAAAGTTTTTAAAGTATGCCTTGATTGGCATGTCCAAGCCTTCTATGCCATAGATCAGTGGCATCTTCCTTTTGTGCTAATAGACATACATCTTGTTGCTTCAGTTCATCCAAATCAATCACATATACATTGCATTCTCTTCTAGCAGTGAACATGACTTCCTTTGAATGAGGATGAGTGATGATGCGTTTGTCAGTCTTGAATTGAATGTCATGACCTTTGTCGCATAACTGACTTATGCTAATCAGGTTATGCTTGAGTCCTTCTACGTACAGAACTTTGTCAATTAGTTTGATTCCTTGAGTTCCAATCGATCCAATTTCTACCACATTTCCTTTGCCGTTATCACCATAAGTCACAATATAGCCTTCTTTAGTTGATAAGGAGATAAACGCTTGACGGTCACCTGACATGTGCTTGGAGCACCTACTGTCCAGATACCATTTCGTTTTGGTTGCTCCAGCACCAACCTGTAAGGTAATTACTTGAGATTTTTAGGTACTCAATCTTTCTTGGGTCCTTCATGGTTAGTGTTGTTATCATTTTGTGTCTTCTTCACTATGAAGTGCACGTGTGCAATGTACAACCAAGAGGGGAGGGGTGAATTGGTTGACCATCAAATAAAAAATTGACTACTTTGATATGCCAAACAATTCCCTAACATACGGAACACGTTACCATAGACACACAATGTATGTAGTAAGAGATAGAGAGAATGGAAACACACCACAATACACCATTGTCTAGGTGGTTCGGACACACAAGGATTGTACGCCTACGTCCACCCCTCACTCCCGTAAGGTGGCAACACACTACTCTGAACTTGGCAAGAGATATAGAGTATAAATTGTTGAGTTATAGTTATGTGAATAACCAGAATCATTGTTTTGATAATAATTGTTTTGATTTGTTTTGATGATGACATAATCATTGTTCATCTTGTTGATATCATAATATCATTGTTTTGTTGATGAACTTAAGTGCTTTCATGTTTCATATCCTCTAATAATTGTTTGCAAATCATAGACATATTGGCCACTTTGAAAGCTTGCTAAAATGAACATCGGATGTTCACATTTGGTCACAGTCAGCCAAAGCATAGTCCATCGGATGTACAGTTTTGGTTTGTGTCCGTCGAAGTAGAACTTTGTCATATACGAAGTTGGACTTTGGATATGATGAAGTGGAACATCGTCATATATGAAGTTAGACTTCGCATATGACGAAGTGGAACTTCGTCATATACGAAGCTAAGCTTCGGATATGACGAAGTCACTTCGATTGATCAAGACAAATTTAATACTAAGACTTCGGATGTTCAAATTTACTCTTGGCCAGTCGAAGCAAGGCACTTCGTATTTTTTTGTTTTGGTCGTTGTCATCTGAAGCACCTTGAGTTCGGATGTCACGATTTAGTCTTAGTTAGTTGAAGTGTTGGAACTTTGGATATTTATGTGTTAATCTCTGTCGGTCGAAGCTCTATGACTTCGGATGTCCTGTTTTAGTCTTTGTCGGTCCTCACTTCAACCGTTCATGTGTATTTGTTGACATTCAAAGTTCTTTATTGTTTTAAATTGTTAATTTCATCATTTGTTGCTCAATGAAAATATGACATGTGTCTGTATTAAATGTTCGGATACATTTGTGTCATACATTATGATGAAAATAAATTACTTTAATTAAATGATTTTACATAAATGCTCCACTAATTTTGGGGTTCTCTGTGTGTAGGGCAAATGGAGCACGTGACAACTTAAAGGGTGTACGGACAACCATAAAGTGTGTGCTCACGCACTCCCAGGTACAAGGTCACATGATTAGGGCTATAAATATGCCCTTGTCTTTTGTGAAAGGCTGCGGCTGAAAAGGAGGGCGTCAAGAGTGTGGAAAGAAGTAGGAAAAGGTGTGCTTAGAAAGAGGACAAGAGAAGCTGCCGCCAGGAGAAGAAGAGAAGCAGAGCAGAAGAAGAAGCAAAAGAAGAGAAGAAGCAGAAGAGTAGCAAATGCGAAGAGAAGAAGAAGAAGAAGAGCAATAGGTCAAGTTTCTGATCAGAAGAGAAGAAGAAGAAGGAGAAGAAGCCTGTCACGCCCCCAAAATTCATATGTCATAATTGCGACACAAAAATAAAAAATCTGAAATAATCATAAGTCATCATAACCCATGACCAATACCTCTAGTCACATCAAGGCACGACAGTCTAATCAAATCTCAAGTAATGAAATAGAGAAAGGCCAATCCTCAACCACAAATTAGGGCCCCAAAAAGGGATTACTATTTTCTCGGATGACAAAAGCTCTTCAACCGGAAAGGCTCAAACTCATGCAATCATAAAAGCTCCTTCATCGCAAGATTTATACAAATATTAACCATAACATGATTCTATATTTATTGAATGGTTTGTACAATTACTAATTCCAAAAGAAACTGTAGTGCCCTAGAATTTTCTTGAATTTATATTGCAAATTGTATGTTTATTTCTGCATGTGTTTGAGTGTTGTTCTGTGTTGAACTTGGCGTCAACATCTCTTGGCGTTAAGTCCTGTTAGAGGCAAGATCTCCTGCCGTTTATTTCCTGTTAACGACATAATCTTGTGTCGTTTATTATTTTCTAAATTTCTTAAATTTGTGGGCAAGCCTATAAATGACATCATCGATGGACGTTTACGTGGAGGCTGACGGCATCTTATGTTGACGTTAAGTTGACTTGCCTGTTTTTGATATTTCCGTTCGGGGAAAGAGAGATCGGTCGTTTTAAGTGTCTTTATGAGGCCAGATCGGTCCGTTTCGCATCCTAGGGTTAGGATCTAGGCTGACCAACGTAGGGAGAGGTCTTTATAAGACCTAGATTTTGCAAATAGGGAGATTTACGCTCTGGTATTGAGGGAGAGAAAAGAGGGCCGAGAAGGGCGATTGCAGTGCTAGATTGTGCAGTTTGGAGGCTTCTGAACCAAGAAGGTGCATCCGGCAACGCGATCAGGAGCTCATCCAGGCGGAGGAACTACATTGGAGGTGGAGTTGGAGCACTTGAAGACGGAGAGAGAAACTGCCTCACTGGCGAGGCGGGCTTCTTCGGACTTCGATTCGTCACTCCGATTGGAGGGATAGAGGCAAGTTGCTTGGGGGTTCGGTTTAGGATATGATATATTATAGATTTACCATTTTTCTGTATTTTTAAAGCATGCAAATAACCTACGGGAAAGGGGAGAAGACCTGTTATTCCATGTAGGATTTTCTGTGTTTTCTGCGCATAAGAACTAGACGTCCAGATCACTTGCTGTCTATTTCTTATTAACGGCGGCAACGACGGCCGTCTACTTCATGTGAACAGTATTCGTTTTCCGACCCTTACTATATGTAAACGACGCTATGTGCCGCCGTCTAGTGAGGCTTAGCGACAGTGTATGTGGACGTCGACATCTGTAAACGTCACATACCTTGCCGTCAATATTATCAGTACTATGTATTTACAGAAATTGATGATAATTGATTATCTGTGGTCCATGATTGTATGAGATTTCGGCCAGGTGGTGTTTTGTGTATTTCAGTACTGTTACATTATGAACATGAGGTTATGATGAACGGATAAACCATATGTATCTTATGCATGGTTATTTCCTTGAAATTTTAATTTATTTAGCAATAGAATTGTAAAAAGGATGCAAACATGACTTCTGTTGTACCATAAAGTTAAGAACTGTGCGATGGATAATTGGGACTGTAAATTTATTATGTGTATTACTGGTGTGTAAATCTACATGGGTTTTATTGCTGTCTTACCATGTTAAATAATTCAGATTTATGAAGAATTAATTCATGAGAAATAGTTATAGAGATCAGAAAAATATGAAAATTGATATGTGCATAGTATATCCTGATTCTGAATTTCTTTTAAAATTTTGGAATTTTTAGACAATTGCACATTCTGTTATGAATTTCTGAATAATGAATTGCATGTAGAATTTAAATAAACATGCAAGTATGTACATGATTGAATGTGTTGCATTTAGTATCATGATAGGGGTTATCATGCAGAAAATAGAGTTTCAGAACTGAAAGAACATGCTATAGGTTAATTCAAGTGCATGAAATGTAAATTAAATGATATTATACATGTTAGTGCATGCGTTGAAATGAAATGCCAATAAGACATTGTTATATTAGAGATTCCCACAAGGAGCTACACCATAGACGCCCCTATGGTAATGGTTCACCTACATGTAAATGACCTACTGAATCCGTGGGCAACGGATTGAAATCCTTGAGGTAGACAAGTTCTACTGGTTAAGGTGGGAAGGACTTTCCCCGGTTTTACGTAAATACCATGACTTCATCACTGCATTGCCTAGGTGATAAGTGAATGTTAAATGACTACTGATCTCTATTATAGTGCGGGCTATGTCTTGGCAAATAAATGAAAATGACTACATGTTACTTGCTACATGTCTATATATCTACATTTCTACATGACCTACACGCTACATGCCTACATGAACATTGTCTACATGATTACATGCTATATGTTAATGTGTTAAATGTTACATGAATTACATGTAAATTGTTACGTAAAAGAATTGTTTCATGTTTAAATGATCAATTGTTATATGATAACTGCTGCATGTTGCATAATGTAGCGTAAGGCTTTCATTAAATGGTTTATATGTTACATGACAAAAAGTAGATTCCATGATAAGAGAGATTACATACTATATGTAAGAACATGTTGATTTAATGGTTAGTAGATAAGATGTAGAGTTATGCATTACATAATATGTTTTATTTCCATAATAATTGAAATTGCTATGAAATGAATGATTGCCAATTGACTTAGAACCATGTTAATAGAAGAGTATATGATATCAATGATATGAGTGATAATATGTTACCATGATTTAAATCTATTATATTTATAATATCATGAACTGTCTTTCATGTAATTTGCTGAGTCTTGTAGACTCATACTTGCTTAACATTTCAGGAGAACCAGAGGACACTCAGGAGTTAGTTCACACTGACTCGGAGCGAGAGGACGTGGAGACTTAGATTGTTGAGAGATTTGAGAGTGACTCTTGTATGTGAGGATCATATGTATTTCCTTATGCATTGGACTATGAACTGTATTAAGTTTGGAACTATTGTTATTTTTATGCACTAAACTTTGCATTTGAATAAATGTTGATTACAAGTGTTTAATTCCATATTATGTCGTTTATCATTGGAATTGAATTGTCATTTGTGTATATCTCAACCTGTACTGTCAAATGTTGGATTTATTCCACTGTAATACCTCTGTTAGATCCAATGTGAGTTGTGTAACTGTACTGGGTCTAAGAGGGGCGTTACAGAGATTGGTATCAGAGAATTCCAAGTTGAGCATGTACATAATGAAATATCAACATTGTATTCATGCTCTAAGTCTGCATAAAAAAAAAGTTAGTCCAATTATGTAGAATAATAGGTTATGATAATTGATGCTTGTTTTGCAGACTATGGCGACTCGTGGTCGTAGAGGAGTTGGCCCGTCTAGGGGTGATGAGTCAGCGGGAGATTCGCAGGCTCCAGCTCAGCAGACTCAGGACCAGACTGGAGTACCATTGCCACCCCCACCGCCACCTGTGGACTATGGAACATTGATGCAAGGATTGGTGCATGCGATGCAGACTCAGGCTCAGACTACAGCGGCATTACAGGCGCAGGTGCAGGTTCAGGCGCAGGCACCTGCTCATGAGGCAGTCTTTGGAGGTGTGCCGATGATGGAGAGGTTCAGGAGGATGACCCCACCCTTCTTTAAGGGGGAAAGTGATCCTATTCTAGCGGAGAGTTGGCTCCGGGAGACAGAGAAGATCTTTCGTGCCATCCGATGCGTGGAAGAGGAGAGGGTGACTTTGGCTACTTATATGCTGCAGGTAAAGGTTGGTTTTGAAGGTTATATGCATGTTGTTTGAAGTGTACCCTTAGCTGTATTGATCTTTCTTCTCAGGAGCGTGCCGATGTGTGGTGGTCCTCTGTACTACGCACACAGTTTGGAGACGGGACTATGGAGGTTGCTTGGACTGAGTTCGTCCGTCTGTTCAGGCGAAATATATTCCGGAGCATGTGCAGGATCGTATGGAGCAGGAGTTTTTGACCTTGACCCAGGCGTCAATGAGCGTGCTTGAGTATGAGGTGAGGTTTGCGGAGCTGTCCAAGTATGCGCCCCACATAGTGGCAGATGAGCGGAGGAAGGTAAAGAAATTCATTATGGGGTTGAAGCCGTCCTTGAGGACGAGACTTGTGGCTTTGGGACATCGTTCCATGGAAGATGCTTTGTCAGCAGCATGCATGCAGGAGGCAGAGATGGAAGTCTACCTGGAGGAGAAGAGGGCTTCATTGAAGAGGCCAGCATCAGCTTTCCAGAGGCAGGATAGAAAGAAGAAGGCCCCAGCTTTTCAGCAGAGAGCAGTTGTACCGACTAGAGTGGCTGCACCGACACCAGGCAGAGGCACAGTTGTAGAGAAGCCAGTGTGTACCCAGTGTGGGAAGCGCCATGGAGGCGAGGTATGTTGGGTGACTTCTGGGAGATGCTTGAGGTGTGGTGATAAGAACCACAAGATCAGAGATTGTCTGAAGATGGCGCAGTAGACTGCAGCAGCAGCAGCACCAGCAGCAGCGAGACTAACACCGAGAGCAGTAGGGAGACCGAGAGCTCTGGCTCGAGTGTTCGCCTTGGCGAGAGACGAGGCAGAGTTGGCAGAGCATGTCACCGAAGGTACAATTTTAATTATGGGAATGCATGCTAGAGTCTTGTTTGATATCGGTGCCACGCATAGTTTTGTTTCCGAGGGATTTTCCAAGGTCTTGATAAAGGAGAATGGTCTAGTTCCAGAAAAGTTGGAGGTTCCCCTGTCTGTGCATACTCCAGCCGGAACTATATTGACCGAGCAGTGTTTTTCGTCACTTTCTGTGTGCATTGAGGAGCAAGTTTTGCCTGGTAATTTCTATTTGCTGAAAATGAAGGATTATGATGCTATCCATGCTGTCTAAGATATACTTAATTAATATTTTAACAAATGGAATTTCAAGGATACATGTTTAATAATCAAGGCAAGCATGAAGCATGATTATAACAAATCAAGTGTTGCATATTGCAAGAATTCAAGGCGAACCATGCTGTCTAACATGTCATGAGAATGATATACAAGTCAAGCTATTATCCGAATCAAACATGTGATAGATGAACAAATATTGGCCATTTCAAACGAATCCAACTTATCACGTCAAACGAACGAATAAAACATATCATATCAAATAGCACATCGTGCTTTATTCATATCATATAACAAAAGGCACTTTCCAATCATGCATACATATGGATGCCAATGCCAAGCACCACTCAAATTTGATTGATCTATACTAGTATGTCGGAATGCTCCTCCCTAAGACCAAATCAGGCACCTATTGCACAAACATTTGATCCGGGATATCATCCCAACAGTAGTGCCAAATTCAAATCATTATGGCCATTCAGAGTCAAGAAGGACAGAAGTGTAAGAAGTCATAGATGCCAAAACATAAGCTCAGATCAAGGAACTTCAAGAGTATAAACTGGAAAGGATTCAAGCTATTATAACGAATCAAGTCATGCAAGCAAGCTCAAGGGGGTTTCCTATACATTTCCTTTGGTTTCAGATTCATGACAAACATATTCAAGGTGGGATTTCAGTTGGATTACAGAGGAGACAGAAATCAAGTAATTAGAAATCATTAGAATAATCTTCACATTCTTACCACTTTTAAAATGTGCAAGGTACTTAGAATTTTTGGCACACAGTTTGCTCTTCTATAGGACAGATCTCAGTGGCCGGAAGGGCCAATCAAATTGACAAACAAAATGTTCAATAAGGAAATAGTCGAAGTGGCCAGAAGGGCCAGTCGAAGTTGCCATAAGGGCCAGTCAAAGTTTGCCACAAATGCCACAAAGGGCCAGTCAAAATGTACTTGAACCAGGAAGGGTCTATGGATAACTCAAGAGTGCATCAGACGTAATGATGCCAAAAACAAGCATTCAGTGGTGAACGGAACAGAATAATTGCAGAAAGATCAGACCAAGCTTTCAACAAGGAAGTTGTGAAGCCATCACATGAAAGAAACTTGAGGGTTGCACTTCCAGTCTAACAGTTCTAGAAATGCATGGGACAAGACAAATCAAATGGGTTCTTATTCTGAAGAAGATCATGAAACTCTGGACATACTTCCTAGGAACAAGGGTCATGTTCCTCAAGAACAAACTGCAACAAGGTGAGCCTTGTGAAGGTGTAAGGATAAGAAAATCCTAACACTCTACTGATCAGACATTTAGAAAATCAGAAGTGTTCCACTAGGTTCTTAACATGAAGAAGTCAAGGATACTTTGAATAAGAACAAACAGTTTAATTTGTGCCCAAGAAAACCTACCTTAAAGGGTTGCTCTTTCAAATTCCACTCCTATTGTTTGATGCAAGGCTTAGAGGAAGAAGAACTCCTTGAAGTCCAACTCCAGCAGATCGAGGCAGTGGTCAAATATGAAGAACTTCCAAGCTTCAAGCTCCAAGCCGCAGAATCATCCCTCCAGCTCTGGAGTTCCCCATTGTGTCAGGTTTCCAAGCTTCTTTTAAGAAAGGGCAGAAGGGACTCTCAAGCTTTAGAGGTTTTAGCAAAACCAGAAAAGGGCATCGAGGTCAGCTCAAGAGGCTCTCATGGTGTCTATACAGGGCCCTTGCCCCAATTAAAGTCCTTGTTCTTTATTTTCCAAGAGAGTTCATGGGGTCAGGAGGTCAAACTTGGCCACACATGGCCCTTGGGCCCATAACTAACCCATGCCTTGCCATTCCTACTTTTGACTTTGTTTGAGAAAAATGACAGATAGTCACATATCTGTCATGCCTTCGGCCATACTCCTTGTCATACTTATCCTTGTCCTAATATGAAAAAAAGACAGACCCATCATGCCAGGGCCATGCCTTTATGTTAATTCTTAAAATATTGTGCCTAAAGGTCAGCTCTAAGTACAAACTATTCAAATCTTTCCCATATTTAAGTCTCTAGATAGTCCTGCTATGATGGAAGGACAAGGCCTCCATCGCATTGTGTTCAAGAGCCATATCGATTACTATATAACAATGGTAGGAAACATCGATTGCATAGTGAGCAGTCAATAGAAGAAAACATTGATTATATAAACATTGATTACATAGAAGTAATCGATGTTGAAGGGAACATTGATTATATAACATCGATTACATATAAGTAATCAATGCAGAAGGGAACATCGATTGTATACAACTAAAAGGAACAACGATTACATAGGAGTAATCGATGCAGAAGGAACATCAATTACAAACCAACATCAATTACTACTTAAACATCGGTTACGGTTCAACATCGATTACTACTTAAACATCAATTATAGCCCAACATCGATTACTAATTAAACATCGATTACGGACCAACATCGATTACGACTTAAACATCAATTTCCCATACTTCATCATGCACGTTTTCTACATGATCATCCGAAGCTAACTTCATCATATACGAAGTCATACTTCAGCCAATAGCATTTCCTTCTATTTTATACGAAATTTCACTACGTCATATACGAAGTCTTACTTCGACCAACTGTGTTTTTCTTCTATTTTATACGAAGTTCCACTTCATCATCCACTTCGTCATATACAAAGTGTTGCTTCGACTGACTGTGTTTTTTTCTATTTTATATGAAGTTTCACTTTGTCATATACGAAGCTAACTTCGTCATATCCAAAGTTCTGCTTCGACTGACATCGTTATATTTTGACCAGTCGAAGGGCAGGTGAGCTGTAACCAGCAGGGAGTACCAGTGATTCTCTTTTTATGAATTTCCCACGCATCCCAAGACTTCCTTTATTGACTTCTTTACTTTAATTATCCTGATTGGGACCTTAATCAATCTTGTCCATTAATTTATCTCCATTTATCTGGGATTTAAAAATCCAGGTTGTTACAAAGCCAGAAGGCAGATCAAGCAGAGGCAGCAACCAGGAAGAAGGAGATTGGATCTGAGATCGTGAAGATCAAATCCAGAGCTGAAGAGAAGAATTCTTCCTTCTTTCTATTTTGTATTTTTAGAACAAATTGATTGTGTGTTATCTGTGTAAGCGTTCTACATAGATTACTTGATTGTTTTTGTCCTTTTTCACACTTGTATTGGGATAGATCATGCTAGAGGATCTACTCCCTCTTTGAGCTTGTTCTAGTGAAACTTGGATCCGTTGTGGTTCAAGGGTTGAGCTTGTGTGCTCAAGGTTTTGAGCTGTCGAGCTTATGGGTTTTTGGGAAGAGCCGTTGTGCTCTTGCCAAGTGGAGTGAGTCTTCGTGCTCATCTCTAGGTTGTTCTTGTGAGTCGTCGTGCTCACAAGGTGTTGTGGTGTTAAGTCGTCGCACTCAACAATGTTTACTTAGATTTGAGTAGGTTTCCTTCGTCATAGGGAGGTGGACGTAGGATTCACTAGAGGTGATTTCCAAACCACCTAAAAATATCCTGTGCACTGTGGTTTGCTTGTGTGATTGTGATATTGATTGCATATATGTTTGCATAGGATTTCGCTACATATGCTATACACTTACACACACTGTTTGATAAAATGTCTCACACATTTTAATCATACGTAAGTGCATCAGATTTGTGAAGTTCTGATTGAATAGATCTTTTTAATTGAGGTAATATTTAATTGCCTAAGTTTCCACTACAAATTGTATCAGATCTATTCACCCCCCCTCCCCTTCTAGATCTGTGGTGCCATACATTCGTTCCTACAACCAGAGCGTGGTACTCTGTTCATCAGTTGTGATTTAGTAGATCTATTTTAGATTTATTGTTAAACCTTTTTGGGTGATTAATTGTTCTGATCCAACAATTTGGAATCAGAGCAGGTGCATTACACATTATTGTTGGTTTGACAGATTTGATATATGGATATTCTAAGCTTTTGGATCTCTGACTTAATTCTTTAAAACATCATCTGATCTGCTTGAACTGTTTGATTGCTTGAATTGATCTCCAATTGTGTGCTCACTGGTTGATCTAACGATCAAGAGTGATCCTACAATTGGTATCAGAGCAGGTGCTCTGAAATCAATCATATCTAATTTTTGATTAATCTAATTTACTGGTTTTAGAGAATTGTCTATTATGAGCAGAGCTACTGAAATTGCTAGGTATTTCAATGTGCATGAATTTTTTGCTATAATTTCAGAGAAACCCCCAAGCTCAATGTTATCTATTAAATTGCAAAATTCTTCAATGGATTCGCAAAGAAAAGGAGCGAAGGGAATTCACAAATACTCAATGGCATAGAAGTGCTCCAATGATTCAAGAAAATTGACAATCCCAAAGATGTTAGCTCTCACAACACATTCAATGAGTTCAGAGCATTCTTCATCCTCTTTAGAACCCAAGAGATCAAATGGGTCTACAAGGTCAGGTAAACTAATTCCAAACCCATTTATGTACTCAAATTCTGATTCTGATTCAGATGAAGGTATGTCTTATGATGATTTGGTTGAATTCTGTGAGAAGGTACAAAATCTTAATGCAAAGTTGAACACTAAAAAAAAAGATTTGAAAAAGACTTTGAAAAATTATCATGAAGAAAATGAAAAATTGAAGTATGAAAATAAAGAAAATCAAATTGAAGTAGTTGCGTTTAATGAGGATCATAAGTCATTAGAAATTGAAATCTTTACACCGAAAAGTGAGCAAGAAAAGTTAGATAAACAGATTGAAAAACTTGTTCAAGAGAAAATCCAATTGAAAGATCAAGTTTCTAATATGGCTTAAGATTCTAAAATAAATGAGAAATGCAAACAACTTGTTAAAGAAAATCATCATCTAAAAAAGAAGATTGAATGCATATTGCATGACAAACCATTAAATAGTGATTGCGGCAATTTAAAGAATAAAATTGCTGATTTGGAAAAACAAATTGTTCAATTTGAAAATGAAAAAAATAAGATGAAAAATGGTTTGGATGTCATGCTAAATAATTTTCGGATTTCAGAAAAAGAAGTTGTTACATTAAAAGTTGAAAAACAAAAGCTGTAAAATGAACTCAAGAATGCTGCAAATAAAAATCTTGATTATGTGAAAAATAAGAAAAATAAAAAGAAAATCAAAATAATATTTGTTAAAGCTGTTGCGAACAAGAACTCCACTATCCCTAGTGAAAAATCAATGAAAGTTCTTGTTCAGAAAAATGCTCAAAAACAAACAGAGAAAAAGAAAAAAATGCTACAAATAGGAAGAACCATGTTTATGCTAAAAACTAGAAAAAGAAAATAAAAGGCAAACAAGTTTCTACAAGGTTTCTTCACTTCCTCCATCAATCCAAAGAGCTCCAAGGCAAGTTCTATACTCACATCAAGATAGGAGCTACCAAAAGGTAAAGCCTCCTCAAAGAAAAAGGGGGTTCCAACACATGTACTCATGCCAAGGTAAGCACCAGGTAAAAAATTCTCCTATTTGCTTTAATTACAATAAATCTAGCCATCTTGCCAAATATTGCTGGTTTAGAAATCAGAATTTCTATTAACATGCCAAACTAGTCTAATGCTTCACATGCCATAAAATTGGTCACATCTCTAAGGACTGTTGGCATAGAATTGATCATTTTATGCATGCTCCCAAGCCCCATGCTCATACACATGTTCATACACATAGGAATCAACATCATGTTCATATTGAAAGAGTTCAGAAATTTCATGTGTATAAGAAAAAGATTGCTAACAAAAGAAGTGTTCTGCTCTTCATGTTAAACATCCAAAAAGTAGAAAACCTCATGAAAACATAGGTGCATCGAATAAGATTAAGAGAAGATTTGGAACTAATACTGGTCATAGTTCTGTCAATAATGAAAATGCATCTATACCAAAAATAAAATCTTTTTGGATTCAGAAGTTAATGCTGAAATCTGATTTTTGCTCCATTGCAGGACCCAAACAAGTATGAGTCCCAAAATTACCTTGATCAGCAAGCTAATATGCCTTGTAGCCATACATTTCCATCTGGAATCAAGATAATGGCTATGGAAGGCAAGAAAAATTGAAGACCACAGGTCAAATCTTTGAAAACAAAATAAAGACTGCTCAGGTAAACTCTTTTATCTTTTCACAATTGTGTTGACTGTGTTAGAACAAACTCCTAGAGTTTTATCTGAGAAATAATTAAAAAAATTGCCATGTTTGCTATGCTGCGACCCCCAATGACAATTTGTCTTAACAGTTGGAATCATGTTGTGTTATCATACTTGCATAACTATGCCCATGATTCCTGTGCATAATCATGTTGAATTGCTTGCAAACTGTTTCATATCATGCACATACTAAGGGAGAGTAAATTTGAAAGGGACAAAAATGTCTTTGAAAAAGACTACTAATAAAAGTCAAACCTTGTTGGAATTGAAAAACTCAGAAAAATTGACTTTGATCATAACCAGGTCGACACACATTTAAACTTGTGTCGACACCAGTTGCTTTTGATCATCACCAGGTCGACACACATTTAAACTTGTATCGACACCAGTTTTTTTTTATCATCACCAGGTCGACACACATTTAAACTTGTGTCGACACTAGTTGCTCACTGCTGCTCTGTGTTTGATTTCATGCTCATGTGTTGACACACTGAGGGTCCTATATTGACACTTTATCAACTACTTTTTGAAAATGAATACATTCAAGTGGACTTGATATTTTTTTTCTGAATCATCATGATAACATCCACTCAAACTTATGCTTGAAAAATCAGTTTCCATTCATTTCCTAATTCAATCTCCTTGACATGCCATATCTTTCATTCCAATCTTATATCAGGATAAATAAGTCTTTATGATATTCTTATATGAGAGATTTCATACATAAAGATTGAAATAATTGTGCACTCAGTTTAGTCTTAAAGATACAATCTAAGAACAAATTTATGCCAAAATTTTTTTAATGCTGAACTCATTTAAACTGAGTTGCAAAACACTTGTAGGCACATGAGTAGCTTTAGTTTTTAACATGTGTATGTTTTGAAGCTTTATCTTTAACACATGTTAAGCATAATCTTTCTACACTCATGATCATGCCTATTCTCATAAATGTAAATTTGTTCCTGAAAAGTTTTAAAAGGAAAAAAAAAATAGAGAGATACAGATAGAGCAATGAAAACTTCATTTTATCGCTAACATTTCATATAACCAAGTGTTTTGGCTCACGTCAAAAGGTGACGAACAAATTGTTTCAACTTTATATAAGATAATGAAGATTAAACCACTGAGTAATCAGGGGGTCTTGCATTGGATAAATTGACCTCTTGTACTGAAAAGTGTGATTTGACCAATTTATTCTTGTATTATCTCTCACAAATTGAAAGAAAGATTCAAAGTATAAAAAGAACAGCATGTGCATTGACCTAGATGAAGTTCATGACCACAGGATTTAGAGTTATTATTCTACATTGTGTTAAATGTTTAGATACTAAACTCATGTGATAAACACTTTTGTCCACTCATGTAGGTCACCTTCAATCACATTTGCTTCATCTTTTTAAATACATTTAGGTTATTAAAACTTTGACATATGTTGTGATTGAATGTGTCCTTGTTATTAAACTTTCTTGTACAATCAAAAGACACAATAATCTCTCTCTCATATTTTAATATCTAAGATCTCATAGATTATGATCATTTCTGATATATCCATCTCCCAATTCCACTCCTTGCTTTCATGTCACTCATACTTTGATCTCCACCCATTGATGTCCTTTGGTATCACATATGTGTGCGTTCATTTTCCTACTTACTCCATTGGTACCATCACAGGGGGAGAGTGTTCTGCCAAGGGGGTGACTACATTTGTCCTTGATTAAGGGGGAGAGATAATTTTTTTCTGTTGTTAAAAAGGGGGAGATATTTCAATTGTTTGAGATTGTTGAGATTGTTTTATCATTATCAAAAAAGAGGAGAATGTTGAGTTATGGTTATGTGAATAACCATAATCATTATTTTGATAATGATTTTTTTGATTTGTTTTGATGATGACATAATCATTGTTCATCTTGTTGATATCATAATATCATTGTTTTGTTGATGAACTTTAGTGCTTTCATGTTGCATATCCTCTGATAATTGTTTGCAAATCATAGACAGACTCGCCACTTTGAAAACTTGCTGAAATGAACATTGGATGTTCACATTTGGTCATAGTCAACCGAAGCACAGTCCATAGGATGTACAGTTTTGGTCTGTGTCAGTCGAAGTAGAACTTCGTCATATACGAAGCTAAGCTTCGAATATGACAAAGTCACTTCAATTGATTAAGACAAATTTAACACTAAGACTTCAGATGTTCACATTTACTCTTGGCTAGTCGAAGCAAGGCACTTCGTTTATTTCTATTTTGGTCATTGTCATTTGAAGCACCATGACTTCGGATGTCAAGATTTAGTCTTAGTCAGTCGATGTGCTAGAACTTCGGATATTTATGTGTTAATCTCTGTTGGTCGAAGCTCTATGACTTTGTATGTTCTGTTTTAGTCTTTGTCAGTCGAAGTGCTCACTTCAACCGTTCATGTGTATTGTTGACACGAAGTTCTATATTGTTTTAAATTGTTAATTTCATCATTTGTTGCTCAATGAAAATATGACATGTGTCTATATTAAATGTTTGGATACATTTGTGTCATACATTATGATGAAGTTAGATTGCTTCAATTAAATTATTTTTCATAAATGCTCCACTCATTTGGGGGTTCTCTGTGTGCAGGACAAATGGAGCACGTGACAACTTAAAGGGTGTACGGACAACCATAAAGTGTGTGCTCATGCACTCCTAGGTACAAGGTCACATGATTAGGGCTATAAATATGCCCTTGTCCTTTGTGAAAGGTTGCGGCTAAAAAGGAGGGCGTCAAGAGTGCATAAAGAAGCGGGAAAAGGTGTGCTTAGAAAGAGGACAAGAGAAGCCGCCACCAGAAGAAGAAGAGAAGTAGAGCAGAAGAAGAAGAAGGAGAAGAAGAGAAGAAATAGAAGAGTAGAAAACGTGAAGAAGAAGAAGAAGAAGAAGAAGAAGAAGAGCAATATGTCAAGTTGCTGATCAGAAGAAGAAGAAGAAGAAGAAGAAGAAGAAGAAGAAGGAGAAGAAGAAGAAGATAGAAGGCAGATCAAGCGAAGGCAGCAACCCGGAAGAAGGAGATTGGATCTGAGATCGTAAGATCAGATCCAAAGTTGAAGAGAAGATTTCTTCCTTTTTTATATTTTGTATTTTTAGAACAAATTAATTGTGTATGATCTGTGTAAGCGTTCTACATAGATTAGCTAATTGTTTCTGTTCTTTTTCACACTTGTATTGGGGTAGATCATGCTAGAGGATCTACTCCCTCTTTGAGCTTGTTCTAACAGAACTTGGATCCATTGTGGTCCATAGGGTTGAGCCTATGTGCTCAAGTTTTTGAGCCGTTGTGCTCATGTTTTCTAAGCCGTCGTGCTTAAGGAGTTTTTGGGAAGAGTCGTCATGCTCTTTCCAAGTGGAGTGAGTCGTCGTGCTCATCTCCAGGTTGTTCTTGTGAGTCGTCGTGCTCACAAGGTGTTGTGGTGTTGAGTCGTCGCACTCAACAGTGTGTACTCAAGTTTGAGTAGGTTTCCTCCATCATGGGGAGGTGGACGTAGGAGTCACTGGAGGTGATTTCCGAACCACCTAAAAATATCCTGTGCACTGTGGTTTGCTTGTGTGATTGTGATATTGATCGCATAGATGTTTGCATAGGATTTCACTACACATGCTATACACTTACACACTGTTTGATAAAATGTCACACACATTTTAATCACACGTAAGTGCATCAGAACTGTGGATTTCTAATTGAATATATCTTTTTAATTGACGTGATTTTTAATTGCCTAAGTTTCTGCTGCAAATTATATCAGATATATTCACCCCCCTTCAGATCTATGGTGCTATATGTAATCATGAGGTTGCGCACCCCTCGAGACGTACAACATGTTTTAGATGGGTTAATAGCATGGATTAGGAACGTGTGATTGCCGCCTAACAAGTTGCCTTGAATGAGAATTGAAATAGGCTAACGTGTTAGGAAAAGGGTGTGAGAACGGGGCACTTATTGATGTCGCGATGGGTCTCCCCGTCGCGATGATGCTGCTGTCGCGACACCCTATCAGGGCGCGTCCTGGTTATCGCGACGACCTTTCCCGACGCATTCTCTGCATGTGCGGGAGGATGTTGGTGGACCTTTTTCCTGCCCTCCAGCTGGCTAGAGGACAAGAGCTCCTCGTCAACTCTTACTTAGGTGCCTGCCAAAACGAAGAAAACAACAAAAGAAACTCTGTTAGACCATATTTAAGAGAAGTATCTATCCAAAAATGAAATGAAAAGGGGAAAGCATGGAGGGAACGAACCTGGGGGTGGTTTTTAAACCCCTTGGATATAGAAAAATGTGGGAAGAAAAGGAAATGCGTTCCTATCTAAAAGAGCACAATAATATGCATGAAAGATAAATGAGAGGAGGAAGGGAAGAAGGAGCCCCAATGGGGCGACTCCCTGGCCATGGTGCAGATGCTTTGAGTGCTGCAAAAGCCCTGGAAGCCGCCTCCTCAACCACCAAGCTCCATTTTGAAGAAGATGCCATGTCTTGGTGTAGAAAATGGAGAGAAATGAGAAGAAAGGTGTGAGCCACGAGCTAAGGGACAAGCCTGGATGGAATTCGGCAGCACTTCGTGGCAAAATCGAGGCTCTCCTTCCTATGAAGGAGAAGTGTCCCTTAAATAGAGATGAGAGAGATTATCCTCATCATTAAGTGATAATTACCCAAAATAAAGTGATAAAGCCAAATAAATCCGTAGGGGAGAGTCCTAAGAGGGTCCTAAGGTGCCATGGACCCTCAAACTGCGCATGTGGGTTGTGGGGGTTGTTTGGAGATAGTGATAAGGCCCATGAAGGATAAATAGGAGGTGGTTGCAGAGGCCAGCGCATGCAGATCATGTCGTGACGGGTCGTAGGGGCACGACAAGCTTGTCGCGACGGCCAAGATGGTCGCGACCATAAGGGCACGTGAATGGATATGCATGGGCTGTTGCGACGGCCAAGAAGGGCGCGACATGGATAACGCGATGCCACGGCCCATCGCGTTAATAAAAATCGATTATCCTTGGATTATTGATCAATTATTTGGAAGAATAATCAATATTTAAGCATGAGGACTCTTAAAAGGATAATTGGACGAAATAATGTGAAAATTGGGCTTTTAATGGGCTCAAAACATGGCTAAGAGATGGGCTCAAGGTGAGTGACCAACTTGGGGCCCATTAAGAGAACAAGAAACATGGTTCAACTTATGGGCCAGAATCGAGTGTCTACAGATTGTCCCTCATTGGCTTCGACTTTGCAAGGGAGTGTAGCGGAAGTGTAGCGGAGGTGTCATGAAATGACGATGACGCGGAGATGACGTGGAGTGGACTGAAAAGATGGGAGCCAAGATAAAGAGACACCCAATCTAACCAACAAGCAATTGGAATCTTCTTGAAAGCCCCGAGTTAGCTACTCGAGCAGAATGTAAGGAAAACACAAGTCTGGATGAGAAGGAGAAAGAAAAGGACGATCAACCCCTCGATTGAGAGGTACCCTAGTCGATTGGCCTACAGGTTTCATTTTGGAGGGACATGTGCGTGCTAGGCAATAACTCTGACTCTGTCCTGGGAGCGGTTCACAACCAAAATGGATCAAAAGGAATAAGGATGAAAATTGAATAGAAAATCCAGATAGAAAAATTCTTGACAAATTGGCAAGAGCAACTCACTCGGAAGCGAACTTTCCGATTCGAAGTGGAATGAAATTTCTTATTCAGAACATGAAGAATAGTCGGGCACTCAACAAGAGCTCAACATTAGCCAGGGATGAGTAATGATAGCTCAAAATCCTACATGATGCATGTTGGGCTAAAGGAAAAGAAATCTTTAAGACAAATGTAAAGAAATGAGAAAATATATCAACGATAATATTGCTAAATTGGACAAGAATGAGTCGAGAATCTTCCTGCAACTGCTGTGCAGGACAGAGTCCATCATCCCCGAACTTATCCAACCTAACGGCCTATCTAGCAATTAGCAACATGCACTTAGATCATCACCGTTTTTGTTGAAGGGAAACTCAGATCCCAGAGCATATTGAGAACCAGCCGGTCCTTGAAGTGATATAATAAGTAGGTTACCATATAGTAATGCAAGGGAGTAAGGATAGGAATACTTACTTGACTTACCTGTGAAGCTCTATTTTTTGTGATTTTGTGATTTTTTTTGTGATTTTCTAATTTTCTAATGAATAATCCAAGCAATAACTAACATAACGAAGGCAATATGTACAGACACAACAATAACACAAACAAACAAACTATGCACAGACACAAGAAAATACAAAACACATAAACACGACACCTCTGAGGGTCGTGACACTGTCGCGACGTCATAGGTGGTCATGACCCTAACGCGTCGGATCGGGGCGTCGCGACATCATTCTGTGCGATAAACACCGAAACCGAGCCTTATCCTTATCCTAAGCCTAATCTCACTACCCATGGGGCTCCTAAACCAAACCTATTGCTACTCTAACTCCTAGGAAGAAATGGGATGGGATTAGCACCCGCTAGAGCTCTATAAATAGAGGTGCAAGGGTCTAAATTCGGAGCTCATCCTCTCTCTCTTCTCTTCTCTTGCTTTTCTCTCTCTTCTAGCTATGAAGGGGTCTTTTCTTCCTTTGAAGCTGGTCCCATGCCTAATGGCGGCCCAAAAGCAGCAATAGCGGCCCATGCAACGCTCCAACACCTCTCCTCCGTGCCTGGCCACATTAGCGCAAGACATGATCTTCAAGTGAGTACTTTCTCTCTCTACTTTGTGATTGTCTCTCTCTTCCTCTTCTTCTTCTTCTTCTTCTTCTTCTCTTCTCCTCTACTCCTGCCAACCCTCTTTTCTTTCCCTTCTAGATCCTCCCGAGCAGTAGGTGCTATTCCAAATTTCGTGGCTAGAACCTATGGTCAATGCGCTGCCTGTGGCGTCCACCAACCTGCTGCGTGAGTGGAAGCTCACCACCGTCCTCACGCTAGCCAAGAACTACCATAAAATAGTGCACGTGTGGGATAGTATGACAGCGCTTGTGGAGTTGTGGCACCCACAGACCCACACATTCATCTTCCCGTTATTCGAAGCCACGATTCTACTGGAGGAGTTGGAGCTCATGCTGGGGCTCCCCAAAGATAGGAGAGGGGAGGAACACCTCATCGCGCACACCGTGGCTGCCATAGACTCATGGGCTATCCTCGGCAAGATTACCACTCGCACCTGGAATTTGAGCACCCTGACTAGTCCGGGTTACATCCATCTCCTTCCTCTCTCTCAATGGATCATGTCACAATGTAAGAGGAAGACCGGGAACTACCTTGCCATAGCCAAGGCCGCCGCCATCTGTATATGCGGCGTCGTTCTCTTCCCTGCACAGGATCACCTCCTTTCCGCGTTCAACCTGAGTACCATCAGCTATGTATGGGAAGGTATGTCCATCTCCCAAGCTGTCCTTGTCTATCTCTATGCTGGACTATCTTCTGCAACCACTGGCGGACCCCTCTTTGGCTCTGTGGTCTCCCTTGAATGCTGGATGGGCATGCACATAAACTTCAAGGCAATAGACGACCCCTCCATCAAGTGCATGAGCATGGTCCACCACCCACTTGCCTTCGTCGGTGCTCCACTCCACATGACTACTCATGTGACGGCCCTCGTTACACCGGTACGGTCATACCGACCCACGTCGATATAGCGAGAGTCCTCACAGTGGGACATTTACCCAACGATACAAACAGCTGAGATACACACGAATATACATAACAGAGTAGCGGAAGTAAAAGAGAACTATCTCCATTCATTCATCATCCACATTAAACATACATGCAGTTTACAATTTGCAAAAAGGAACTAAAATTCACATGATTTAATTTACTGAAATAGAAATACAAAATGTCCACATATTACATTCTTTTAATGATAGTTCTAATACAATGTCCAAGTACATACTAAGAAGTACACACAATCACAAGGATCTCAAAAGCTGGCTAGTCTCCACGCTCGGAGTCCGTCTCTGCTGCCTCCTCCGAGGGTACGGTGTCACCAACTAGACCTGTACGCCGAAGCAAGGAGTGAGTCCAGGGACTCAGCAAGTAACACTATACATGATATACACGTACAAGTCTTAGTGGTCTCTACAAGCACATACAATTAGCAACACATAGCATGCTAGTCCATTTAAGTTTTCAACCTATCATGAAGGTCTACAATTTTATACATAACGCATGCTTTCAGATTTCAAAATATAACATTCACCTATCACATGGTCTCTAATCCATTCACTATGAACTTTAACCTTATAAAGAACCAAACATGAGAGTTATCAACGTTGACAACTTACATACATAAACGGAGAACATAATTAGCATGGATTCTACATGTTCTTAAGTACATACGTAACTTTTTCACATGCTTTAGGTTGCTGATTTCACATGGTCCAAAGGCTATAATTCAACACATGAGAGCTACAACGTTGCTTAAAACATAATCTATGAACAATCAATCACGCCATCTTGCACACATATTCATTTGTTGTCCCTATCATGGGTTCTAAACACTTTGCACACATAAACACAAGAAGGATAACATGTATTTTCTGAATTCACATGGTTTCAGATTTAGCCTCACATGGTTTCAATAACACATTGCACATCTAGATTTTCACATTTTCCTTTTTCACAATTTCCTCTTTTCACATGGTTACACTTTACACATACACATTCACATGTCACTTACACATTTACACATGGTCACATACACTTTACACATTACACTTTACACATATTTTAGTGCCGTGACACATAGTCCAAACCACCAAAGAAGGACACATTCACATCCCATAACACATAGGCACCATCTAGGCAATGCAATGGTGACTCTTGGACTACGCAGACCGGGAGAACAAGTCTCCACCATAACCAGTGGTACTTGTCCACCTCCAGGATTTCCCCCTAATGCCCTTAGGGTCACTTAACACAATGAACTTTCTCAGGGGGACTTTTCCCTGATACAGCTCCACTGCCTTCTCGAAGCAGTATCACATTGGCACAGTTTACACTTTTACACATTTAACGTTTTACATATGGTTTTACACTTGGCACTCTTCATTTCATTCACACTTTCTTACTCACATGAACACCTCTGTTTTCCTAACATGGTACTACAGAGTTTTCAAGATTTAACACATATAAACACACCCATCATGCTGTTTTAAACAAAATAAAATCACATTACGATCATATATACGAATTATTCACAATTCACATGAAAACACATAACTTTTTATTTACTGTTCCAAAACCTGAAATTTTAACCACATGCTGTTTTCAGGTTCAAAATCATACCCTCAATTTTTCATATTTTTCTGAGCTAATAGGATTTACAGAAAATCAAACACCTAATTAGCATATTATTCACAACTTATACTAACATGGGTCTAACACATTTGAAATTCACCCACTTACTGTTTTGGCACAGAAAACACAAATGCATGATTTCAGAATACAACATCATCCTAATTCATACATCTATAAATCCGTTACCGCAACCATTTCTTTCATGCTTTCATTTTACCGAATCGAACTTTCTAGCAATTCCACAAGTATGCATGAATTACAAAAATTCAGAACATACATACATGTCCCACAATATTTCATGAATAGACTGAAAACAAGACATTTAACTAATCCTAATCATCGAACATTAATTTGCAAGAATTATCTACAAGTTATGCCCACAAGTTTAAAGACACCAATTTTCCACATTCACCAACACACCACATCCATTCACAACCACAATGCACAAAATACATAGCTTATAGGAAAACCATATATCCTCATCATGGAAATCATAACGAAATTAACGTATAAGAGGACAGAACAGCTCATTGTTCTGTCCTGAAGAACTAGACGGCGGTCTCTGGCCGCTGACTCAGAGTCAGCGGCAGGGTCGGATTTTAGGGTTCAAACTGGGGTTTTCTCACAGAGCTCTAGGGTTTTTCTTTCTCACCTCTCTCCTCTTGCAAGGGTGAAGGGGAAGAATGGGGTGAGCCAATTCGGGTTCAGACCTAAAGAGGGTCTTTCCCCCACTCACTAGGGTGATGGGACACCCCTCAGAGCCGTTGGGGGACATCCCCCAATGGTTGCCATACCTTGTTTCAGAAGATAGCAGCTCTGCTGCCCATGCAGGCCAGAGAAGTTGACGTCCAAATCGTTGGACGCCGGAGTGAGTGTTGGCGTCCAGGGCTGGACGCTGACACCACCTCAGCGGCCAGGGGTTGACGCCAATAGGGTCTTTGGCCAGAACCCTAATTTATGCAGAAAACCATGCATACCAAGCTTCTATACATGCAATATGTACATGGTATTATATTCACACTATCATCATGCAATACATACATTATTTACGTTTAATATAAACACATGTACACGTATTTATACTATTTTAATATCCACGTAAAAACGTACATACATACTCAACACAATATACACACATAAATACGAAAAATACGACGAAAATTCGAGGGTCTTACAACTCAGGCTTGGTGCAAGACGACAACAGTCAAGGGATTGAAGGAGTGGCGGCTTTTTACTTGAACACACTGACCGTGGAGCAATTCGAGATGCGGCTGACATTCCTTCACAACAAGATCATACGCCTTCCACAGTGCATTGGCCTGGCTCTACGATTGATTGGCAATGAAGCATTGGTCATCTACAACCCCGACCGGTGCTATCTATAGTGTGGTGCAGCACGCACAGTTGTACCGACACTCTCCCCTTACCCGCCGATTCAAGCACGAAAGATGGATAATGAACAAGATGAGCGGGATGTGAGGAGCACCATAGTTCACTGGGAAGGGTGCGCAGCAAGCCTCATTTCAGAATCAGTGGCAGAGGATGAGGACGTGTACCAGGAGTACCTGCAGGCATAAGGAGGATCCGACCACGTGGAGATCGCGCCGTGGCGGAGGTGGCACCAGGTGCCTGAGAGGGATAGGAAATGTAAAAGGTGGTAGTTAGGGCTCGAAAAGACTGATTGATTGATTGTAGGTATAATTAGGACTTGTAATTGATGGTTTGAATCAATAAAATCAGAATTTTATTCACTGTTTGCATTGTTCGGTTGATATCGCGATCAAAATAGACGTCGCCTTAAGGTCGCGACGGGTCGATAGGTCACGACATTGTCGTGACCCACCTGGCTGTCGCTATATTAACGCGACGCCTATAGCCGTCGTGACATGAACCGAGGGTTCAAAAACGCAGAAACCCCTCTTCTTCCCTCTTGCGCTCACAGTCTTCTTTGAGCATCCGAGCTCTGGTGATTCGGCTCTTTGCTCTCACTCTCTCTTTGCTCCCTCTCTTCACCCTCTCTTTCTCTCCGTCTCTCACTCTTCCACTCTCCCACTCTCTCACTCTCTCATTATCTCAATCCCTTACTGCGATGGAAGGAAGCGGTGGCGGTGGGGAGCGTGGGAAATGCCAGGCGAGGAGGCCGCGGTGGCGCGCTGAGGAAACCCCGATGGAGGAGGTGTAGGAGGTGGAGATGGCGGAGGTGGAAGTTCCGGAGATCAACCTGGAGGCGGCGGCGATGGCCCGCGAGGAAGCCATGAATAAGATGAGTCCCCAAGGCCCTAATCTTCTCAAATTATGGTTGTGGATGGATGAGGAAGCCCCATAGAGGGCTAATATAGGGCGAAATGCCCAAGAGAACGGCCACCGGACAAGGAAAACTCCGGTTGGCCCTTGTCTGAGAACGCGACGGCCCGCCCCGTCGAGACATCAGTAGTCGTGACGGGGTCAGAGGCCGCGACATTGTCGCATCGGCCAAAGGCCATCACGACAAGGTCGCGGCCTCCGAGGGTGTCATGACCAAGTTGCGACGCATCAGAGTGTCGTGACAAGGTCGCAACCCACTGGGTCGGCGCGACCTTAGCCGAGAACTCAAGGAGTGCATGCTTACGCTGACTGGTTGCTTCTTTTGTGCTTGCAGGGAGAAATGAGGGCCAGGGTCTCCTAGTTGCTGGTGTTGGCAGTATATCTGGCTCTCCCGAAATTCCAGTGGGGGAGACTGGACGACATGGGGTTTGGGGAGGTCCTTAGGATGGACCGGATAAGGGCGGATGCTCCCCTCACCCAGGCCCTGTGCAGCAGGTGGGACGCGGAGGCAACTGCCTTCGTGTTTCCATGGGGTCACATGATCCCCAGCCTAGAAGATGTTAGCAGGATCACCGGGTTGAGGGTGTATGGTCGCCTGGTGAGCGGATTTACCTACCCGTGCTATAGGGAGATAGCTCAGAGACTCCTAGGTTTGACTATAGGTCAGAGGTCCTCCCTAGTCCCTAGGGTAGACCTGCAGGAGAGCCTAGGTCTAGTACAGACTGGCAGAGAGGTAGGAGAGTCAGTAGATGAGCAGCTGGACAGACTGGTGAGGAGTTGCCGGGAGACTCTGGCCAGCGAGCCTGGGGCTTAGGCAGATTTGGATTTGCGCCGCTTCCTCACGTTCTTCCTGGGCAGACTTTTGTTTGCCACGAGGGGTGATGCAGTCCACTACATGTTCCTACCACTGCTAGAGGACCTAGACCAGGTGGGGGACTATGCGTGGGGTGCCGCCCTTCTGGCGCATCAGTTCGACAGCCTGGGCTCTTCCGACCGACAGAC
This sequence comes from Colocasia esculenta, assembly GCA_014218235.1. NCBI lineage: Eukaryota > Viridiplantae > Streptophyta > Magnoliopsida > Alismatales > Araceae > Colocasia > Colocasia esculenta. The sequence goes on from CM024758.1 coordinate 106,673,106, forward strand.
CTCGATCAGTGGCTTCTTCCCTTTCCTCCAGGTACACTTCTCCTTCTCTTGCCCTTTTACTTTAATTTCCTTTTCTACTGTACACGTGATCTAACTGTGCCTTTCTTCTTGCAGGTCTGGACTTACCTCCACCTCCCAGGCATGGGAGGGGTGTCTTGGATCGACCAGGTCTCATGCCCCTAGCTCGGCGTTAGGTGCCGTGCCGAGACACGCACCCACTAGAGGACCAGCTGGCGTCCATCCAGGACGCAATTGATGTCTACCCTCAGCTAGATGTGAGTTTTCTTCCCTTCTTAAATTCCAAATTGAATTTTTAACTATTTGGCTACTGATTAGATGTGCTCTTTGTTGTGCAGGTGGTGTGGCAACCTTTTCTAGAGGAGGGAGACGAGGGACAACCTTGGTTGGAGCAGGCTCGCCCCTACTTCGGTAGGGCGACGTGGGTTCATCCTCTCAACCTCATGCTACCTCTCCACTTGCATCTGACTCAGAGGTCACTCGGCCTCCGTCAGAGTGCTGTGGAGTCTGGTCCGATGGGTCTGGTCCGATGCAGAGTCCGAAAATGCATACCTGTAGTCCTTCGCCTCGAAGTATGGGGCGAGGGTCTACAGGGGGGCCAGACGACATGTATATCTCTAAACTCAGACCTTGTAGATTTGTTATAATTGAATTGGATCTGACACAGTTTGATGATTGGCAGGTGGATGTGGCCGGACAGATTGCTTCACTCCAGGCTCTGCTGCACTCTGCCGTGCAGGACCAGGATGCAGTGAGGAGGGGGACAGAGCAGCTGGTAAGTACCTACTCAAACTTTAGTAGCTTACCGAAATTTTCAGCTTATTGAGGAACTGACAAGGGTTCCATGTGCAGCGTGCAGAGTTGACGAGGCTGAGGGCATCACAGGCAGGTGCGTCCTCATCTCGGGCCGCAGTAGAGATGTCCCAGTCAGATCTAGAAGACCGACTTGCCAGTGCCTTGAGGTGGGCTGAGGAGGTGGAGACGACATTGGAGGAGTGGGTAAGTGTAACATTGACCTGGTCTTTACTTGATTTAGAATTGGCAAACTGACATGTTTTGACATAGGTGGCAGAGCTGAGGACCGCTACCGGCCAGGCGAGCCACTGGCGCGAGCAGGCCGATGCTGTGGCGGTGTCGATCAGCCAGTGGCGCCTCCAGGTAGAGACATCAGTAGCAGAGGCGGACCGGTTGCGCACAAAGGCGGAGGAGCTGATGAGGGAGTTGGTGACACTGCGTGCGCAAGGATCATCAGCGGACCAGAGCTGGCTCGACTACTCACTAAGACGATCATGTAGTAGGGCCGGATTGAGGAGCTCCGGAGTTGCATGATGATGATGAGCCAGGCAGTTCGGAGCAGGAGTAGGAGCGGCGCGAGCAGAGTGAGCGATGTGAGCGGTGCCTCCGTCAGGCAGTATTTAGCTGGTTCCTCTAGTCGTCGGAGGAACGAGGAGGAGGAGAGACGCCAGGCAGGAGAGATGAGTACCCGGAGTAGTAGGGGTGCTGGCGAGATGCCACCCCCACCCGAAAGGTAGGAGGGATCTGGGGAGAGTGGTGGTGGACAGTGAGGAGTTTGTGAGCCACCTCCCCCTTATCTTTGTACATGATGCTTTTCATTAGTGGATCATTTACTTTTGTGCCAATGTTTGTGATAGAATGAATTGTGATTGACACGAGTGAGACATGAATCCGAGTGTGAGAGAGAGGAGAGAGGGAGAGAGAGCGGGAGAGAGAATACTGAGTACATCGTTGCATTGCTCAAAGATTTTCTGTCCCTGCACACTTGCTCTTTGACTCAGCCCCTTGTATTAAGCAATGAATGACTTTAACTTCATAATAGTCAAGGGGCTGAGCCTTATTAATAGGTAGAAAGTAAAAGAAAATAATGCATGCTAAAAGATAAAATGATATGTACATTAATTTTTTTTGGGGTTTTGGGATTTTCTACTTTTTTTGGATTTATGGATTTCTGATTTTTTTTTTTTGACTTTGAGATTTTTTGATTTTTGGATTTCTGATTTTTTTTTTTTGGATTTTTGAATTTCTCTAGAGGCCCCTTGCACTTGGGCAATTAGTTGTGAACCTCACCTCCCATCTTACGCTGTCAAATACCCCCTAGGTGCAGTGTGCATTTGTTTTTGGCTTCCTTATGGCTGATTGCCCCTAGTCGCTAGTGTTCCTACATAGACCAGATGTGGGGTGTTTTGGTCATTAGTGGGGATATGAAGACGTAAGGGGATAGACTTGGCGTTGGTGCTTCGGACACTGGCTTGTTCAACTCGTGAGGGTGCATCTCACATGGATTCCGTCTGTTGTCTAGAGACTTTGTGGTTGTTGCTTTTGTTTGGGGCATGCGTATGATCATGCTCATTTTCATCCCGCAGGGATTTTGCCACTCTTTGCCATGCCCCTATTCTCATTTTTCACTCATTTGTTGTTCTTTTGTTATTTCTTTCTTTTGCAAATTGGAATTTGACCGTCTCTATTTGAGATTTCATACACACATGATCTACGCCCTCATTTGTCTACAATTCAGTGTCCTTTGCCCCTAGGCCTTGTCCGAGCAAGAAGAGAATAGACCTTCGCTCCCCTACACTAGGGTTAAGTAGGAACACTTTTGTCTAAGGGAAATTGACTGCGGGTTGCCGTATTGTGTGTGTTGGCTGAACCCAGGGGTTATCTGACAGCAATGAAACGGATGTGAGACTCATAACTGCTAGCATTCCTTTGCAAATAGTGCCGCTATCGAAAATCTTTTATTAAGGGTAAAATCTTTAAGGTACAACACATTCCACGAGTGAGAGAGCTACTCACCCTCAGCATTTACTAGCCTATATGCATTCCTAGGGTACGCTTCCTTGATGACGTATGACCCTTCCAATTAGCTTGCAATTTCGACCTAGGACCTCCAGGTTTTACGAAAATTCGCTTCAAGACCACGTCTCCTTCTTGGAATTTGCGTTCAATCACTTTCTTTTGAAAAGATCTTGAGAGACTATTTTGATATGAAAGCACATGATCGGCTGCTGCCAGACGCCGCTCGTCTAGGAGTTCCAGCTATGTAAGTAACGCCTCTCGACATTCATGAAGGTTAAGTTCTTTGTCCAGCTATACCCTTAGCAAAGGAATGAGGATCTCATGTGGACATACCGCCTCCATCCAATAAGTGAAATGGAGTTTGCCCTGTGGGTGTGCGGACAGAGGTACGGTAGGCCCATAGAGCCCCAATCAATTTCTCAGACCAATCAGCAAATTATGAGACTCACAAGTTTTCATTAAAATTTTCAAAAGTGTTTTGTTTGTGGCTTTGGCTTGACCATTGCCCTGTGGATAGTACAAAGACGAATGATGCAGAGAAATGTTGAATTTCTTACATAGGTCCTGAAGCTCTTAAGATATGACTAAGGTCCGTTGTCGGTGACGATGCCACTTGGCACTCCAAACCGTGAGATGATGTTCTTCATGATGAACCGACACACAGTTGAACCTTTGATTTCTGCGAATGCTTCTGCTTCGGCCCACTTGGTGAAGTACTCAGTGGCGGTGAGAATGAATGATTTTTGTTTGATTTGAGCATTAGGAACACCAAGAGGTCCAACGATATCAAAGGCCTACATGGAGAATGGCCAAGGGGAAGACAGTGGATGTAAGGAGGAAGATGGAGCATGGATCTTATCAGCATGAAGCTGGCACTTGACACACCTACAGATGTAGATGGCACAATCTTCTTCTAGGGAGGGTTGGCCAGTAATAGCCCTGCCTAAGGATTTTCTTAGCTAGCATCTGGCAATTCACATGCCCTCCACACTCACTGGAGTGGGCTCCTTCCACTACCTTCCAAGCTTCTTCGTTTGGCAAGCATTGAGGAGCATCCCGTTTAGAGCGCGTCTATACAACACTTCTCCAACAATGGTATATCTTAGCGCCGCTCTACGGATGGCTCTCCTATCTTTAGCTTCAGCTTCTTCTAGAAAGGCACCGTCCTTGCAATATTGCTCAATCTTGTGGTACCATGGCCTTTCTTCCTCCATCATTTCTCCTAGCTCCATGAGCATCGCTTCCTTCGCATCTCTTCTCTCTACCTTCACAACTAAAGAATTCCTGAGGTTATCGAACCAAGGGTCCTGAATGGAAGGTACTTCTAACCTCTGGATGATGATAGTCTCAGTGCTGAGGCTGAGAGGGAAGGAGAGAGATGAGGCCAGAGATGCCAGGGCATCGGCCAAGATGTTCTAAGAAGGCGAGGAGTGTGAATGTAGATGAGTTTTCAGAATTGCTTGGCTAGAGTGTGACCAGATCTTGATAAGGCTTGAGCCTGGGGTCACGAGTGTGGTAGGTAGAAAGGACCTGCCGAAGGACGAGTTGAGAGTCTCCTATGATCTTGAGATGACGCGTGCCTAAGAGGTAGGCATGTTTTAAACCAGCTAAGAGAGCCTCATACTCAGAGATGTTGTTGGTGGCAGGGAATTGATGTTGATAAGCTAGTGGAATGGTGATCCCTTCTGGGGTGAGCAAGACAACACCTATGCCCCGTCCCCTAGAGTTGAGAGCTCCATCAAAATGGAGTGACCAGAAGGAATCACGAGAAATGAGTGACAAGTTTTCATCAGGGAATTCTTCTTGAACCGTGTCACTATGAGGAAGAGGAAGGTGAGCAAGGTGCTCAGCAATGGCATACCCTTTTATAGCTTTTTGGACTACAAAGGTGATATCGAACTGAGACAAGAAACTCTGCCAACGAGCTAGCCTGTCGGTGAGGATTGGCTTCTCTAGGAGATACCTAATAGGATCTATTCTAGAAATCAAGCTCACCTGATGGGCTAGGAAATAGTGCTTCAATTTTTGCACTACCCACATTAGCGCTGCACATGTTTTCTCCATTGTGGTGAGCTTGAGCTCGGAGGGATTGAATAGCCTAGATAGGTAATAGACTACCCTTTCTTTGCCAGTGTCATTATGTTGTGCAAGGACAGCTCCTAGGGAGTCCTCAATAGTCGACATATATAGGATAAGGGGTTTTCCTGGGACAGGCGCCTACAGCACGGGCGGATTCATAAGATAACTCTTGAGCTCATCGAAGGCTTCTTGGCATCTATCATTCCATTCAAATTTGACTCCTCCTTTTAACATTTCATAGAAAGGATGACATCTTTGAAAATGCTGATATGAATCTCCTTATGCTGTAGTCGACCAATCAATCCTCGAAGTTCAGATATGTTCTTAGGAGGAGGCATCTCATTTATTTCCTTGGCCTTGTTCGGGTCTATTTGAATTCCCCGCTTGCTGACTATAAACCCTAACAGCTTGCCTGAGGAAACCCCAATATGCACTTCTTCGGATTCATCTTCAATTGGTATCTCGTGCGTGTCAAAACACCTTGGAAAACACGGAGGAGTGTTCACTTCGAGTCCGAGACTTCACCACAATATCATCCACGTAAACCTCAACATGAATCATATCGTGGAAGATTGCTAACATTGCCCTTTGATAAGTGGCGCCGGCATTCTTCAATCCGAACGGCATGACCACATAGCAATAAGTTCCCCAGGGTGTGGTGAAGGAGGTTTTCTCTTGGTCCTCCAGGGCTAGATGGATTTGATTGTAGCCTGAGTAACCATCCATGAAAAATAGGGTTTCAAACCAGCGGTGTTATCAATCAAGACTTCCAAATGAGGTAATGGGAAATCATCTTTTGGACATGCCCTATTTAAATCCTAGAAATCGATGCAGATTCGTACTCTTCCATCCTTTTTCATCACCGGGACTATATTGGCCACCCATAAAGGATAGAGGACTACACGGATGAATTTAACCTTGTGTAGTTTATCGATCTCCTCCTTCATCTTCAAAGCAAAGTGGTGGTGGAATCTCCTCAATTTTTGTTTAACGGCTATTGCCCCTGGCTTCAAGATCAACCTATGTTCTACTAACTCATGGTCAATGTCGGGCATGTCATCATACGACCAGGCAAAAGAATCCTTGTACTCCCTTAGCATCTCTATAAGCGCCTCTTCTTCTTCGGGAGGGAGATTAGAAGCTATGGTTAAGAGCCTGGGTTCCTCTTCTATCCAATGTTTACCTCTTTGGTGGGTTCGTCCACTACCTACCGATGTAGGTTCATTGAATCTCCTCATGCCACTGGCATACATCTCGGCAGCATCCTCTATCTCACCGTTTTCTTCATCCGCTGGGTCCTCATCAGCTAAGATTTCATATACTCCAAAATCCGTCGTCTAAGCCTTCCTCTTCATGCTGAGCTTCTATGTTCAGAATGATTGCTTCTTGGACAAACTCTTCAACAGCTAGAAGAGCGCCACACCTTTGCACCAGATCCATTAAGTATCTACGGGGTATGCCACTACCCTTACTCTTCCTAGACGGGGACGAGGACTTGCTAGATTCTACCCTTGAACCTAAACTAGAATTAAAATTTACAGGGGACTCTGGAGAAGCGTCCAGAGATTTATTAGAAGGGAAAGGAAAGGGTGCGGCACAGCCGCAGGGAGCCTTTGATGGGTCTGGAGGCAGAGGCAGACCACCCGAGCTCAGGGTGCCTACAACAGAGTTGGGGTGTAGGGGAACAGAAGGTCCCTCACCCAAGGAGTTCCAAGTGACCATGCTAGTTGGTGAGTGGGGATCGCTGCTCAAGCAAGGAAGAAAGAAAGGCAAGGATCACTGCCGAGGAAGGAGGAGTGTGCGGGTGATGGGGATCACCGTCAAGAGCAGGGAAACACGGAGACAAGATCGCCATTTGAGAGTTGAAGGCATGGGGAGATGGGGATCGCCGCCAGAAGAGGGGGAGCGGAGTGACGGGTATCGCCGTCAAGAGTTGATGATTGCAAAGGGAGTGAAAGCGGGGATTGATCCTTGAACGGGAAGGACGGGGATCACCGTCCAATGAAAGGGAAAAAGGAAAGACGGGGATCGCCGTCCGAAGAAAGGTAGGTAAGATGGGATCTCCGTCTGATTATCAGGGGAATGAGGAGGAGTGGAAAGTTTTTTTTTTGGAATTAAACACGACATACTAAATTAAGAGAGAGAACAAACTACCCTACATTCGAAGGCATCGGGAGAAGGAGAGAAACGTGCCATCGAACGTAAGGGTGAAGTGGGATGAAGATGTGATTAACGCTTCGAGAGCGTCAGGGAGAATTGAAGAATAAGAGGAGAAAGGGGGATGAAAGAAAATTTAGAGACAAGGATTGAAAATACAGAACATTTAGGGGGCCGGGGATGTCTTGGCCAGAACTCATCTACCGGTTGACTGGATTCACTTCCTCAATATCCTTACCGTTCCCAAGCAACTGTCGCTTGGAGGTGGCTGCTGTTGATGGTCCTACTGGTTCTGTGATTGCCAGGGGCTGCGTGAGATCACCATCCCGGAACAGGAGACTGAGTGCTGTCATTATGTCTTCTATGTCTGACTGTTCTTCCTCTGCTTCCTCGGTCCTCTTCTTCTTGCCGGGCCACCGGGCCTCCAGATCTTGATACGCAGATGCCAGTGTCACATAGTTTGCCCCTACCATGATGGTGTTGTACCCTGGCTATATGGGTCCTCTGACAAAATGATCGTATAACGACCAAGTGAGAGGCTCTTGCTCTGACTTTGCAGTAGATGAGTAGGCTGTCCACGGCTTGAGTTCTTCCTTATATTCTAGACCTCCTTGTGATCTACTTGGAATTGGCGATGACTTGCGTTCTTCCCTGAAGGTGGGCTCCGAGACCTTTTCCTGGCTGGTAGCCAATTTGAACATGATATTCCACCCCTTAGTATTTGGTGGTATGCCCTTTCTGATAGCAGCCAATGATGGGGACACCATCTGGCAGCCAAAAAGAAGGTGTAAGCCCATGGGTAATTCACATTAAGTACATAAATAATGGGCTTATTAGATGGCCAGACTGTCGGCATGATCTTCTCAATAGCTTCCACGGTGTGGGTGGTCGCTGCACTCTTGACCTTGACTATATGTCCTTGGAAAGGAAATTTCAGACATTGGTGTGCTATGGAGGGGACTGCCCCTAGTGCTTCGATCCAAGGCCGACCCAGAATAGCTTTGAAAGTTGGGTCGATGTCAAGTACATAGAAATCAATGGTCATCACGAGTGGGCCTAGTTCTGCTTGTAAGGAGACAACACCGTGGCAGGCCCGCCGAGAATTATCATAAGCCGCTATGGTAGTGGGAGTTGGCTGTAAGCGGCGTTCAGAAATGTTACACGACCGTAGAGTACTGAGGGGGCACACATTTATAGACGCCCCTGTATCAACCAAGGCGGCATCTACAACCACCTTGTTTATGGTCAGTGTCACACAGAGAGGCATCCTTCTGGCCTCCAGGGGGCTAACTCGCTATCCGCAAAGATAATTGTCGGCCCCTTGTTAACAATGGATAGGACAGATTGTCAGGGTTCATATCTTCATTCACCATAACTCTGTGTAGAAAAGCCCTTAAGGCATCTTAGTGGGTCCTGCGACCTCTTGATCAATTCGAGGATAGATATCTTCGCTGGAGAGTGTCAGGTGATATTCATATATATGTTGGTTGGGACCGGATCTATCTCCTCGACATCTTGCTACTGTTGTTGGTTATTGTTGTTGGAATTTTGGGTCGCCTGACCCGGCATAGACACAGATGCATTGGGATACATCCGGTGGAACATCCACCCACTCCGTAGGCCGAGGTTGTGGTAAAGTGGAGGTGAGGTGGTGTCAATGATGGACAGATTGGCTATGATGGGTGTAGGGGAGAATGGGATGTTAAAAGATGATGGACTAATGGGCGGTATGATGGGGGTGTTGTAGAATGGCGAGGTGATGGTGGCAATGGTGGGTGTAGTGGAGGTGGTGGTGGTATGGAAAATAGCCAAGAGTTGACCTACTTCATGATCATCATCGTAGGCCCAAGCGGCGGCTAGTGGTGGATGGTGGATGACAGGATTGACTTGAGCGGGTGGAGGAGGTAGTGGAGCAGGTTGAGGATTCGGAGCGGGTTGGTGCTGCGACATAGGATTGCAGATTATGTCGAGATCGTTTTCCGGTTGTTGTGGCTATTGTGGCTGCTGGTACTGCTACTGCAATGGCTGCTGGACTTGTTGCTGTAATGGATGCTGTTGGAATTGCTGCTGCTGTTGCTGCAACTGCTGCTGCTGCTGTGGCTGCTGTTGCCTCTGCTGCTGCTGTTGCTGCCTTTGCCCCTATTGGTCCATTAGGGTCTGAATTAGCCTCTTCATGTCGGCCCAATCAATCTGTTGTTGCTCATGGAGGTCGTATATGATGTCCCTGAACTGGAAGCAGTCCGACACATTGTGCCCAGGATGACGGTGGTATACACAGTACTTCATCTGATCCGCTGCCATGTTCCAGTTTGCCTTCTCCAAAGGGAGTCTAAGGGCATTAAGAGACATAAGGGCTGCAAAAATGTCAGCTAGACTCTCGAGAAGGGGAGGGTATTGAGCTCTTTTGGGTCTGTCACCAACGGTGCAGAAAGGGGGCTCTAGGCGGTGTGCGAAGGGGAGATACAACACCGCCCCTACCTTGTCACGCACCAACCCTCCCTTGCGGTGTCTATCTATTAATCTCATATTGCTTGTAAAAATTATGAATATATTTCAAAAATTATATTAAAATAGTTAATTAAGTAACTTATCAAAACTATTGATATATGAGCTTGAAATATAAATTTAGGTCTTATGAACGATCAATTTTTTACTTGTAGATTGGATTAGACTTACTTATATATACGAACTCGCAAATTCAATTAAACTCGTTAAGATACTCGTTAAGGGCTCGAACTCGAGAGTATTTAAATGAGCCGAGTTTGAATAGGCATTTTCAATACTCGATATAGCTCGAGCTCGGCTCGAACTCGATTACAAATTAACGAACAGAGTTTGAGCAGCATACTACTCGGCTCGACTCGGCTCGTTTACACCCCTAATTGGACCAGCTGAATTATCTCCTATTTACGTCAACTATTTTTTTGAAATAGTTGCTTACGTAGCTTTGGCTACGTAAGACTCATCTCACCTGAAGTAAATTTTCTACACGTAGCTTACTACATGCGTGGGGGTAAAACCCCATGGTAAAACGTGGCCTTGGGAGGGGAAAGATGGGGTTTACGGTTACACATGTATGGCTACGTGCCATACATGCATGGAACTGGGAGTTTATATAAACTCTCCCTTAACCCTTCGTATGGGCTTTTACCCACTTGCTCTGCTAAAGCTGCTGCTGCTGCTGCTTGTAGTAGTTCCTGCCGTAGTTGTTGCTGCTGTTATTCCTCCTGTTGTACCTGCCCTTGCTACTACTCTATCTACTGCACCTGCCATGGCTACCACTTCCACAAGACTTCTTCTTCCTCCTGCTGCTGGTTCCTTCATTGGGGAGAGGAGAAGGACCTTCATCCTTCCTAAGTCAAGTAGGATTCTCTTCTTCTTCTTCTCTTCTTCTTGTCTCCTTCTCTTGTTAAGAACTTCATGTTTAAGTGTTTTATAGACTTGGGTTCTGTAAACATCCTTAGGAATACTTTTCTTATCCATTGTAATCATGTTTTAGCTAATGATCATGTCATGTCCAAGCATACTTGTGGAGAACTTCCTACTAGATGCAAGGACATGTTGTTTAGAAGAGTTGTATTTCCAGTATCATCCTTTCTTAAGTTTCTTGCCACCCATGTGTAAAGCTTGTACTGATGAACAGTCCATCCCCATGTCCTTTTCATTTAAGTACTTGCCTATTTTGGTGATAAACAAAACACTGTCAAAAGTTTTTCTAACCTCGTTTATCTAGCCATAAGCACAGGAATTACCCAAAGAAAGTCAAGCATTTGTGGTAAGTCTTCCATACATCTTTTTTTAGAAGAGCCATAATAATTCCTTCATTAACTATAACGATTTCCTCACCAGGACAACGATTTACTTGAAAGATAGAATAACCTTGCTGTGTCAAACAAGTCGATATTATAACGACTCTGTAAGTTATCGTAACGACTTCTTCAGAAGTTATAACGACTTGCTCATTATAACGACTCTGTAAGTTATCGTAACGACTTCTTCAGAAGTTATAACGACTTGCTCATTATAACGACTCTGTAAGTTATCGTAACGACTTCTTCAGAAGTTATAACGACTTGCTCATTATAACGACTCTGTAAGTTATCGTAACGACTTCTTCAGAAGTTATAACGACTTGCTCATTATAACGACTCTGTAAGTTATCGTAACGACTTCTTCAGAAGTTATAACGACTTGCTCATTATAACGACTCTGTAAGTTATCGTAACGACTTCTTCAGAAGTTATAACGACTTGCTCATTATAAAACTCTGTAAGTTTTGTAACGATTTCTTTAGAAAGTTTTAACCACTTGTTAAGTCATATCGATTTCGTAAGTCATCGTAACGATTTCTTTAGAAAGCTACAACGACCTGCCATGTTTCATAACGATCTCCTTATCATCTGTTATAGAACGACTTGGTTGTGGTAACGATTTCATAGTTATCATAACGACTTCTTATCAGTCTACAGCAACTCGATAATAACGATTCTATCAGATTTTCAACGACTGCATAAGTCATGTTTCCATAAATTAAATGTTTTTCCTTGATTTACTACGTTGAATAGTCAAAGTCGCATCTCGTCTATTTGACCGCCATGCATTTAATAAAGACTGAACGTATCTCTGCATGGACACAGAACATATCTTCCATTCTCGTGTATTCTCGGCATGCATCCTTTAGAACGATAAGTGTTACTACTATATTTGCGTCTATCTGCTCTGACGTTGATTGACATCTGGAGATAGTATAGCTGTCTACCATTAAAGCTCAACCTTGTAGAACCTTAAGGATGTAATATCCTACAACACTGGAACGACAGAACTACAAGCAAACTCAGAAGATCTTATCACTTTGCGTGTTCCAAAGAACAAAAGACTGCTGACAGAAGCTTCCTCAAATCCTTCTGTCTAACGTACACCAAAGCCGTGAGACAACGGTCATCTCCTTGTCCTTATTCAAATTAGAATACAATACAATGAAGCTCTGAAGACAATAGCGAGTCAATTTGATTCAAGGGCGGCTAGATCTCTGCAGCTTTCACGTCTTCGAAAGTTCTCTAGAGCCAAAAATTCACTCTTTTCATCTTCGCTCTTAGCTCCCTGTGCTGTGTGAAGAAAACAAAAAGGAAGAGAGTTTAGTTTTTCTGAGAGAGTGCACTATGTGTAGATCTTCGACTCTCAGTGCTTGTAGCTTCAGATTAAGTTTTTGTAAAAGCTTGATCTAGGGGCTAGTCTTTTTCTTTCAAGAATTTCCTGTGTTATTCCCTTCGTGTGTGAAGGAAGACCTGGTGGTTTCCAGGGTGGTGTTTTTCCCTTCAGGAGTAAAGGAAGACCTGGTGGTACCAGGGTGTTGTGTTCCCTTCAGGGGTGAAGGAAGACCAGCTGAGCTGGGTGGTTGTTGTTGTCCATAGGGGGACTGTACCCTAGTTAGTGAAATCTGAGGTTGCTTAGGGACTGGACGTAGGACTCCTAAGGGAGGAGATCCGAACCAGGATAAATTTTTGTGTTGTGTGATTGTCTTCTTTGTGTGATTGCTGTTTTTACTAACCATTACTAATCCCTTTCAAGAACTCTTTATGTTTGTTCTGAGTTCAGATTTTTATCAGCTAGGATTACTTTAAAGACCCATTCACCCCCCCCTCGGGGTTAGCCAACCGGGCAACAAGTGGTATCAGAGCGAGTCTCTTCGACAAAGAAGAAGATCCAACGATCTGAAGAGTAAAGATCCATGGCAGCCCAAGGTCACTTCGAAGGTCAGTCTGTCAACAGACCTCCTTTGTTCGACGGTGAAGATTATACGTATTGGAAGACCAGGATGGAATACTTTCTACAAGGCCACGATTATCAAATCTGGTCAATAGTGGAAAAGGTGATCTGGTCGTCACAAATGAGAAAGCACAATGGCAGATGAAGATAGAAAGAAAATCTCCTTGAACTGTAAAGCTAAGAGCATTCTATGTTGTGCTCTAAGCAAGAAGGAGTTCAACAGAGTTTCAGCATGCAAATCCTCCATGGATATGTGGGAAAAGTTAAGGATTACATATGAAGGTACAGACAAGTAAAGGAGACAAGAATCGACATTCTTGTCACTCAGTATGAAAGATTTCAAATGCAAACAG
>CM024758.1:106686392-106738851 GCA_014218235.1 Colocasia esculenta
ACTCATCATCATCATCTTCATCTGAAGATTCATCAGTTTCATCAGATTTTTCAATCACATTCTTTGAGCTAGATGAGGCTTTCAAAGCAATAGGTTTCTTAGAAGTAATGACAGATGCATTTCTTTTCAAATTAATCTCATATGTCATTAATGATCCTATCAGCTCATCTAATTGCATGGTTGATAAATTCTTTGAATCCTCAATAAAAGTGGCATTTGTGTGCCAAGCTGATGGAAGAGACCTAAGTATCTTCCAAACAAGATCACTGTTAGAATAATCCTTTCCTAGACATCTAAGACCATTTACAATAAGCATGAACCTAGCAAACATTTCAGAAATAGTTTCATCACTCTTCATCCTGAACATTTCATATTCTGAGACTAGTATACTTGCCTTTGTCTGATGAGTTGTGTCAACACACTTTCCACTTGTGTCGACACACTTGGCCACAGACTGCAAAACAAGCTTCTGGGAGGGACAAGATGTGTCGACACACAATCATCTTGTGTCGACACCACTGACACTTAAGTTTTCACTACTTCCTGGATACATAAGATGTGTCGACACACAACCAACTTGTGTCGACACCACTTGCTCCTTCATACTTCACTGTTTACTGGATGCATGGGATGTGTCGACACCACTGTCATCATATCAACATTTCTGTCAACTAAACATGCAAAATAACGTTAGATATGATTGATGCAAGATATTCACATTTGTATGGATCATAGTTAAACATCATTAAAACAAGAGATCCAACAGCTTTGGCTATGTAAGACTCATCTCACCTAAAGTAAATTGTCTACACGTAGCTTACTACGTGTGTGTGGGGTAAAACCCCATGGTAAAACGTGGCCTTGGGAGGGGAAAGATGGGTTTTACGGTTACACATGTATGGCTATGTGCCATACATGCATGGAACCAGGAGTTTATATAAACTCTCCCTTGACCCTTCGTATGGGCTTTTACCCACTTGCTCTGCTGAAGCTGCTACTGCTGCCTTGCCGTAGTTGCTGCTGCTGCTATTCCTGTTGTTGTAGCTACCCTTGCTACTACTCCATCTACTGCACCTGCCGTGGCTACCACTTCCACAAGACTTCTTCTTCCTCCTGTTGTTGGTACCTTCGTTGGGGAGAGGATAAGGACCTTCATCCTTCCTAAGTCAAGTAGGATTCTCTCCTTCTTCTCTTCTTCTTGTCTCCTTCTCTTGTTAAGAACTTCAGGTTTAAGTGTTTTAGCATGTTCATACTTAGACTTGGGTTCTGTAAACATCCTTGGGAATGCTTTTCTTACCCATTGTAATCATGTTTTAATTAATGATCATGTCATGTCCAAGCATACTTATGGAGAACTTCCTACTAGATGCAAGGAAATGTTGTTTAGAAGAGTTGTATTTCCAGTAATCATCATTTCTTAAGTTTCTTGCCACCCATGTGTAAAGCTTGTACTCCTACTGTTCTATTTCTTCCTTCATGTAAGTGATGTTTAGAAATGTAAATAAGACCCTTTAGATGTTGTTAACTATGTTTAGAATCATAGGAACACTTAGAAGAGTCTCCTGAGGTGAGGTTAAACCATTTTTGGAAGTTCAACCTGCAACTGTCGACAGATAGAACCCATGTGTCGACATGTATCATGCTTCTAGAACCCAGAAATGTAGAAACACCAGTAGATGTCAATAGATAGACTTCATCTGTCGACAGCCACCTTTGGCCTATCGACAGACAGGGACCAGATTCCAGAACCTGGTTCTGGATGGTCAGTGGCTATCGACAGCCACTCTTTGGCTGTCGACATACACTGTTTTGCTATGCTATCCAGATCCATTTCTTGTCCAACTCAAGGTGACACACTTTGGTATTAACCAAACAAGTTGTTTCTTTCATTTTCTTGAATTCCAACTACATTAACACTGAGAAGAACCATTAAATTTCCATCCACCTCCAATTATGGATTGTCTTGAACACCCCCAAGTATAATTGATTCCTACATAGCTACAACCTTTTGAAGTCATTGGCATTGAATCCCAACCCTCTGCTACTAGTGAGATCTTGAGTACTTGTGTACCATACTTGAATATTTTACAGAAATGATTTATGATGACAATTTGTGGGTCTTTGGACTCAATTGAGATAGATGCTTGTGCAAGTGGGGCTGATCCAATCCTGGGAGGAGCACCTGAATTCATTTAATGGCCGTACGGAACGATAACAGATCTCTTGGATGTTTGGCATTGCATCATACTTGCTTGATTGGTCATCATCTTATTTTATCATGAGTTGAATATATACTTGAACCAGAATGTGAGTATTATCCTGAATTCTTTTCTATGCAAATTTAGCTCAGCACTCTTGTTCTACGGTTGTTATCTAATTGACATGGTTATACAATCATTCTTGATGTTCAGCAATGCTACCAATTAAGTTTCTTGCCCAATTCTTTGGTTATCTTAGTCCTTTTGATTAGAAGAGTGAATCCTACTAGGCTCGTTAGCTCATTACATCTTACTTTTTCAGGTGAAAATGATGAGCCTAGCTCTTAAGGGGGTGTGCTGAGCGGGTCAACCAGTCGACGGAGTCTCTTAGATTACCTTTCTAGCATTGTAGTTAGAAGAATAGAGATGTTATTTTGTTTTCTTTTTCTTACTCCTCTTGTGGATTGTTATGAGGAGTATTATGTAAGTAAAGCTTCCGCTATGATGATGATAGATGTATAAAATATAAGCTCTATTTCTTAAGTCTGTTTGTTTTTCTGTCATTTCTGATAAATAGATGTTTATTAGGACGTGACACTTCCACTCCGCCCACTATATCCACCTCCATCCAACGGAGCGGGTGCAAACAACCGACGAGCAATGGGCAAAGTCAGCAAAAGAAGGAAGACCTGAAACTGGGCCTACTTTTCAAAATCCAAGAACATATTCCAAGCATGCCGATCATTGTCAATATACCGAGCGTTTTCACTGAGAGGAAGTCCTCCCCTCCACTTTTGGCCATCAATAGGCCCTCTAAAACTATGCAATCATCCCAATTGCCAAGTATGTTAAGCTCAATATACTCATAGGGAATTTCTCTCTGCAAGCTCTCATGACCCCTCACACATTTGTTGTGAACCTTCCCCCTCTAGTGAAGGGGTCAACTATTAAAATTGTGCTTACACATTCAAAAGCCAAATCCTTGGCACATTTAATTATCCAAAGGCACGCTCCCCTTTCCCTGTAAAATATAATACAATATTTGGACATTGTCCCCTCATTGTTACTTCCAACACTATCAGTGGAACTCCCCACCCTTTTACTCGATTACATTCCAAAGGAGTTACCATTGTTGCTCGAAACTTCGACGAAAGTCAACAACCATCTATTATCCAATGAGAGTCGTTCAAGGCATGTGAGAAGAGCAAAACCATCCACCCCCTAGGCACATTACATGAGAAAGTATATGAGGGTCAGAAAGCTGACTCCCAAGTGGAAGCTCAAACACCGGTCAAGGCCAAAGACTAGGGGACCTCCGCCTCCCTCATCTCCATTCACATCCTCTTTTGTGCTTATTAGCACCTTCCCGTGGGTTCTCCACATACCCTCTTCACGGGAGGCATTTTTCTTCCATCTTTTTTATGATCCACTCTCCTGTACTGAGCATCGCACCCTTGTTTGTAATCTGTGTTCTCTGCCTCATGCCCCTCGTGGCACATTATTTTGTTCACACCATTCTCCTCTCTGTGTCCTACGTGGCACAACACACTATTTTCACCCTCCTCACTGTGCCCCTCGTGGCACAACTCCTTGTAGTGCTTCACCTGGAGCGTCTCTTCTTGTTCCCCACGCGACACGTCTCCCTCTCGTCCCCCACACTGCACCCTTTTTCACACCATCCTTTAAGGCACCTCGCAGCCCATTTTTACCTCTCTCATCCAGACCCTCCAGATTCTTTTCTTTTTACTAGGCACCACACCCCTCCTCTTTTACTCCCTCAGACCCATCGGAGTCTTCAAATTCTTTCCATCCTTCTCACCTTTTCATACGCGATCAGGGCATCCACCCTTTCTCCCATTGTTTTCGGGGTTTTAGTCCCCACCTATCCTTTTAATTCCCATGGAATTCTGTATATTCTCTTAAACCTCTAAGTCTAGTCCAAACACAGGGTATTTGTCCTCTCTTACCCTCCAAATTCTTATTTTGAAAACTGCTATATTGCTTATTAGTGTCAAAATCCATAAAAGAATAATATTTAATATTGCCATGCTACCATAGCACACCCGTTATAAGAACTCTATGCCAGGAGTCCAAAGATTCCCTCCCCAGTCATTAAGGTTTGACCTTGGCACGGGCACCTTCACACACTTCACGGCACTAGAAGCTGATTGCTTTGGAAGACACTGTCACTATCATGGCCATGCTTAAGGGTACGAAAGTCTGTTTCTCTTCTCATTCGGCCAATGTATGGGAAGTAGAAGTAGTTGTTGGATCTAGATGGAGCTTTAAATGTCCTAGAGGGGGGTGAATAGAACATCTTTGCACCTTTAAAAAATTTATCTGAAAACAGATAACACTAAATAGTGATGTTATTACTTACAAACAAGTGAAATACTTGGAGGAAACAATCATACAAAGTGCACATAGATTTTATCCTGGTTCGGCCCTTCCCACATAGAAGTCCTACGTCCAGTCCCCATGGACCACTTGGGATTTCACTAACTACCAAGAGCACTTGGCCTTCTCTCAATCTGAGAGGTATTACAACCCACTTGCTCCCAAGCAAGTCTTCCCTTTACCAGGGGCAATACAAACACCTACAACCACAGGTCTTCCCTTCACAAGAGGGCACTACAGGGAACAAAACCCCTGCTGGTTAAAAACACTGAAAAGAGTACATTGTGTCTACTCAAAATTGAGCAAACACAGAAATCAGAAAGAGAAACAAATGAAAAAGATTGCTCTAACTCTTTTGACTTAAGGGGGTAGACTGAGAAGATCTAGAATACAATAGCCACCAAACGGGAAAAAACTTCAGAATGTAGAGAGCTTGAAGCCGAAGTTGAAATAGTAAGCTCTCTTCAGATCATGTGAGTTTCTATCTTTCTCTTTTCTGTAGAAGGTGTGGTGTGTATGCTTGTTGTGGTTCATTCTTCTTGCGAATTTTTGAATGGAGCTCTGTGTGTGTTCTGGTTCAAACTTCAGCTCATATATAAGCATTAGAGACTTGAGCTTCCCGTTTGAATTTGACCATTTGAAAATAGCCGTTTGAAAGATAGTCGTTGATCCTTGGATGTTGAGACCTTGAGGCTTCTGTTATGACCATCCGTCCTTCAGCTCTTAGAGTGTCAACGGCTTCAGGCTATGCAGATAGCTTCATGGCTCTATGAGACAGCTTCATTAAATGACTGCAAGCTCCATACCCATGACTGAAAGCAAGAATGCTTCAGTAGGTAGCTGAATATCTGCAAGGTAAAGAGAAACACAAATACCTCTGTCCTTTCAGAGGTATGTGAGATAGAAATATATGTAAAGTATAGGGAACTTCAGATAGACAGATGTTCAGGACATTTAAGGACATACAGACAATTGAATAGGGAATGCACAAACTTTTCCTAAAAGTGATGGAGTTCTGATAGAAAGGAGATGTGGTAGGTGAGTTCTGACAGATAGCCCATGCTGCTTATACCTACCATCACATTTACTACTTAGTCATCTGACAAATGAGGATAGAACTATATTTCCAACAACAAGCAAGAGAACATATTATACAGTTCTTTTTGAATCTTAACAATGATTTTTAATATGATTACTTTGATACACTCTTTCCCACCTAACAAAATATTTAACTTTATAGCAAGGAAAACATCATATTATAAGACATATATGAGACATTCATTTGTAAAGGATCTCATAGGGATAAAGAGAATCTATTAAAATAATCAAGATAAATGAAACATTATGTTCTGTAAGGAATAATAAAATTATCCAAGTATAGTAACACAGAAGTGATGTTATACTTCGACATTTAGAAAGTCAGAGTGAGAAATAATCAAGAGAAATCGATACTAGAATTCGACTGTAGAAGAGTCAGAGTGAGACATTGATTGGTAATAGACTTTGAATTTTTGAGAGTCAGAGTCAATCACATTTGTTCATCAATGATATCCTACTTTGACTTCTAAGAAGTCGGAGTGAGGCTACTTTGACTTTCAAGGAGTCGGAGTGAAGTTAGATCTCTTCAACTTTAGAGGAGTCGGTGTGAACCCAGAACACTTCAACTTTGGAAGAGTCGGAGTGAAGCCAGATTACTTCGACTTTTCAGAAGTCGGAGACAAGAACAGTTCACAACATAGTTATCCCACTTTGACTTTCCAGAAGTCGGAGTCAGTATGGTATACAGTATATATTTGTGGACTTAGAGAAATTTTCTTATCAAGTGTGTCAGTGTTGACACTAACTAAAATGTTACAGAGTATAATACATATATGCCTTTATTTTGTCATATTAATTTTCATACAAAATAAAGTGTGGTATTAATAAATTTGTTTAAAAGATTTTGTCATAGCAAAAACACAATGTTTGAATATTTGGAAAAGATAATTGCACAACAATATTTCTTAAAATAGTTGCTCAACAATTCTCCCCTTTTTGTTAATGACAAAAACTTTTATATAGATAGTGTAAACAAATTTGGTTTTTTAAAAACAATTGTTCTCTATCTATATATATCTTCTTTTCTTTCTTTCTCCCCCTTTGTGGTATTAACAGAAAAGATAAAAGATAGAGAGAGAGAGGGAAGAGAGAACAACAGTTGTGTATGATAATAAGGAGGAGCATTGTACAATTATGAAGAAGAAGTAGGAAGATAGAAGAAGGGTGGGATCTAATCAAAGAATGGTTGAAGAAGATCCTAGAGCTTCTTCTCATTTTCAGGGAGTACATGAAAGAACTTGGAACCATCTATGTCATAGGAGGGTCCTACATAGAGGATTTTCCTAAAAGACTTAAGGTGATGACGATGATACCAATTGACTCTCCTATTGAAGTTGTCACTAGACAGAGTTCTCCTAAGGGGAGTGAATTTCCTACTAGCTGCCTTGTGCAGGAACTCATGAACTATAATGTTCCAATGAAGACCTTGAGAGTGAGCTACTTCTTTGACTTTGTAGTAGATAGTGCATCTCTCTTTCCACTTTAGAGAGACAAACTTCCAAAGAGACTCATAGCCTTTACTAAGATAAGCAGAAGGAGATAACTTCAGCTTCTTGCATTCTGAACTGTCTTCAGGATAGGATACAACCCACTGATCATCTGACATTCTTTCAGATTCTGCAAAACTGTACTGAAAATCCAGTAGATACTGTGAATTCTTGGGGACATGCATCAAGGCAAACGATGAAATGATAGCTTGATGTTGTATTTGATCTTGAATTTAGCTGCTATCCTAATGTGTCTGTTGAAGACAACTTGGGCAAACTACTTTTTATAAGAAATTGCCCCTATCAGACTGGGTGTGTAGTTCTGACGGCAAACTAATGGTCATAGAGGGAGAGATCTCTCTTTGCCCTCTAATAAGCATGGCACACTGCCCCTTATTGACATAAGGCAAATTCAACTTGAACCTATCTTCATTGAATTTCTTCATTCTGTTGTAACTGATCTGCTGCTCCTTAATAAAATTACTAAAAAGATAACAAATCTAAGATTCAAGTGAAGGGAAACATTCAGAAATTGGTTCTTTAGTTTAGCATCTCTAAACTTAGCAGCTTCTCTAGGGTAAAGAGATATAAAGTCCTCAGGAGAAAGACTATGGCTTTTTTGAGTGATAAGGTTCAGATCAGCCATAGGAGTTTTTGATGTTTTGATCAGGTAGGGAGCCAGTCTTCAAATTTGTAGCCTGGCATCCCATGGACTTCAAGGAAAGTTTTAAATAGAAAGAAATTCTCTGAAAAGAGCCATGTTGCGCTCAGAATGTTGTGTGTAAGAAAGATTATCTAGAGGGGGGGGTGAATAGAGAATCTTTAGAAAATAGAACCAATTTAGATTTCTGAATTTCTGAATGTGAATCAACAAATTTGATACTCAACATACGATGCAACGAGGGCACAAACCACACGAGGAGAGAGGAATTTTAAGGTGGTTCCGCTCCAATGAGGAGACCTACATCCACCCCTCTAAGCCAGTGAGGTACCACTAACAGAATCTCTAGCAGAGGTTCTCAAATAACCGCTGATTCACAGCTTCTTAACAACCGCTGCCTTACACTTGAAAGCACAACTGATTCATAGCTTCAATTCAATTGATCCAATCACAACACGTGAATGATCAAAACAACTACTCCTCGAAAGAGCAGATAACACAGATTCTAAATTGCTCAGAAGAAATCCAAACGAGATAAAGGGAAAAACGCAGGAATATATTGAAATTCATAAACTTCCTGCTCAGGATCTGAATTCGAATTGCGCTCTTGGACTTCAGATTTGATTTCTGATCTGATAAATCCCTTAGACGATTGCCTCAATTATTTCACTGGAATCAATATTGAAGAGGCTTTCAGATCCTCTGCTCGCGAATGCTCAGCACCAACTTCACGAAGCTTAATTCATGCTTGATTTAGCAATCCTTCCATCCATTCATAGCTCCAATTTTACTATTCATTCTTGTGCAGCTCAAGGATTTCTGATCTGCTCTCATCCTTTTTCTCTCAGCAAAATTTTCACTTTTTCACATACTATTTTCCGCTTCTCTTCAAACTGGAGTACTTCACGCTCTTTTTCTGATCGCACGGTGATTCTGTGCGGTGGGCCCCCTTAACAGATTCGCCCCAAAAGTTGAGGAATCTTTTGCTACCAAGAATCGGAGCCTTCCAGAACTGCTGACGTGTCAAGAAGGATCCCAGTTATTTCTCCTTGGATACGTGCTCGAGTGATAACTTCTGCTAACTTGAAATGATTCAAGCTTAATAGAGTTGACACTGGTAGGGTCTAGTGTCGACATACACAAACTTTTGAGTTGGTGACAGACTGTTGTGTCGACCTTAGGAGTAGCTAGTGTCAACCTTAACTTCACTAGTCTTCATAGTGAACTCTGCCCTTGCTAGTGTCGACCTTATCGACACAGAGTGTCGACCTTATCAGAGTTGCAACTCCTTAGACTTATGTGTAGACAACTCTGGTGTTACTATGCTCTCAAGTAAAGTTGTTCTGACTTGAACTCAACCTTTCATTACATCATCAAGAATGTCTAGTGTCGACCTGTACTCCACACAATGTCGACCTTGTCAGACACAATTTCACTTTTCTTCAATCCAGTTGAGTTGTACGTACAAAATAAATAACATATGTCAACTGTCTAGTGTCAACAGTTGAAAACATTAAACCATCCAATCATTACAACTCAACTAAAACTCAGTCACATTACACAGAATCAACAGCCATTGAAGCAATTTAAACAACATTCACAGAATGTTCATTCAAAGGAAACACTGATGTTTTCATTCGTTCAAAAGAGATTTTACAAAAAGATATCAACCAGTAGCTAAAACAGTTATCCAAAACATTCATACAACAGATCAACCCACAAACCCACAAAAAAGATCAAACCATCAACAACCTCTCCCCTTCGACATAATCAAAAAGAGAAAACATTAAGGAGGTGGTGGAGGGTGGTGAGGGGGGAAAGAGCCTCCTCTCAATCCTAGTGAGACGAAAATACAAATCATCATAGTTATCTATAAGATAATCTGAACAACACTAAATTTTTGAGTCAGAAAATCTTCAGCTGGTCTAACTGTTGTTCAACAACCACTGGTGTATGATCAACACATGAGGCATGGTGGGGCTACAAAGAAGAAGTAACTTGATTACTGTCATCAGATTCAGTGATATCATGCAGGCACCAGACTTTGTTGAACTCATCTCTCATGTGCTGAAGCTCTTTTGAAATATCTTCATTATGATTTCTCAAATATTCATTCTCTGAAGAATTTGGTGGACAGATTGAACAAGTCCAGGAATAGCATTAAATTGAGCAACATTTGCTGAAGTTCCTAGGCAATGACTTCAATTTTTATCAAAAACTTTTGCCTGTGCAAAGGCGCTTGATCAAAAACATAGCCAATGGTATAAACCAACTGATCAGACTTGACTTTTGTAAACCTGTGGATTTGTTCTTGCCTGTTGATGTTTGCTTGAAGATGTTGCTCAATCTGCTCCAATCTATTGTCAAAAAGCAAGGTCTGCTGTTCTATCTTGGTATTCAAGATATCAAGAGAACTGTGAACAGAAGCAAACTGTTCTTCAAGAAATGGAATGAGAGTAGATGGGATTTGAGCTGCTGCATTGGATGATGAAGGAATACCTTGGACAGTGATGATCAGTTTATCCCCATGTAATTTAAATTAATTACATATCTATTTTGGTGATTAACAAAACTATATAAAGTTTAATCTAACATATTTTCTATGAGATTTGAGTAAAGGAAATGAAATAAGGAATATCAAGCTAAATAGGTAAGTAGTATTTATTCTATAGCAATGTAAGTTCAAAGCATGAAATTGTATAAGTTCACATCGACTCGTTAGTTGGTATAACGATTTCCTTTGAATCATAAGGATTTCCTCAATCACATCGATTTTGATTCTATAACGATTTCATAAGTCATTGCTATTCTATTGCAGTCCATCTTCATAACGATTCGACAAATGATCGCAACGATTTGCCATCACAACGATTCGATAAGTGATCGCAACGATTTGCCCTCACAACGATTAAGTGATCATAACGATTTGCTTTCATAACGATTCGTTAAGTATTCATAACGATTCACTTCCATAACGATTCGATAAGTGATCACACGATTCTTAAGAAAGAACAACGATTTGCTCTCAACGATTTGATAAGTGAGAACAACGATTTCGGTGTCACAACGACTCATCAAGTTTCAAAACGATTTGATTCCTGTAACGATTCGATAAGTACATAACGACTCTGTTACTGTAACGATTCATTAAGTTACATAACGACTTGGTCGCTGTAACGATTCGATACAAGCAAACACTGATTCATTCACATTATCTTCAACGATTGATTATAACGACTTGTGCATAACGATTGCTTATGGAGTCGCAACGATTTGCCTCTACAACGATGGTTATTAATGCAACGATTTATATATGCATCGATTTGCTTATGGAGTCACAACGATTTGTCTCTACAACGATTTGGTTATTAATGCATAACGATTTATATATGCATCGATTTGCTTATGAGAGCACAACGGTTTACATGAACATCAACTCATTTGCATAACGATTTCATAAGTCATACATGTAACGATTTCATGGAATATAACGACTTGATATTTGAACTCGTCTCTGAGTACGTTGAAAAGTCAAAGTCTTCACGTATATCTTTCTGACAACCATGCATTTATTATGACTGAACGTATCACTGCAGTGCATGCAATCGATATCTTCTATTCTCATGCTTATTCTGTAAACATCTTTTTAGAAGAACAGAATGGAACTTCTACTTCTGTATAAAATCAATCTAACGTTGACTGACAACAAGAGACAGCTTAGCTGTCTATTGTTTAGCATTTAAATACGTGCAGGTCTCTGACAGCGCACCTCAATACAACGTTGGATAGTACGGAAGATAACGGACATCATCGAAGATCCTCTCTCTTGTTGCGTGCATGGAAAGCTAAGGACTGCTGAACAAGAAGCTCTACAGAACCATGCAGTCTAACGTAAACGAAAGCCTAGAGACAACAGACATTTCAACGTTCGAATTTCAAATAGAAGATATATAAAGAAGACTGAAGCTCCAGAAACTACACAACTCTTACAACAATCTTTAACAAGCTTTTCTGTGAGCATCTGATAGAGCAAAAAGCCTCACTCCTTTGATTGTCTAGCTCTTAGCTCTCTGCGTTCATTGTGTTAGTCTTGAGAGCTTCTGAAAACTGAGAGTGTCCCTCACTGTAGATCTTTTCCTCTCAGTTTTAGCTTCAGATCAGCATTGTTTAAGCTTGATCTAGGGCTTGTTTTCATTAACACTTTTCTTGTGTTTGTTCCCTTCGTTTGAAGGAAGACCTGGGGTTACCAGGGTGTGTGTTCCCTTCGAGTAGAAGGAAGACCTGGTGGTATCCAGGGTGGTGTATGTCCTCTTCGGGTTGTGAAGAGAAGACCAGCTGTGACTGGGTGTGTAAAGGTCCATAAGGGGGACTGTACCCTTAGGTAGTGAAAGCCTGAGTTGTTGCTCAGGGACTGGACGTAGGACTCCTGTGGAGAGGAGGTCCGAACCAGGATAATTCCCTGTGTAGTCTGTGTGCTTGCTTTGCGTTTACTATCTTTCTTTACTAACTCTAACACCCATCGAAGTGTGTTCTGTGTGACTGTTTTGTGAACAGGTTTAAGGTACTCATTAATTTTAAGAATCCCATTCACCCCCCCTCTGGGCTTGCTAGCTGGGCAACAAGTGGTATCAGAGCTAGTCTCTTCGATAAAGAAGAAGATCCAACGATCTGAAGAGAAAAGATCAAATGGCAGCCCAAGGTCACTCCGAAGGTCAGTCAGTCAACAGGCCACCGCTGTTCGACGGAGAAGATTACACCTACTGGAAAACAAGAATGGAATACTTCCTACAAGGATTCGATTTTCAAATATGGTCCATAGTGGAAGAAGGCGATCTAGTTGTTCTAAACAACAGAGACAACTGGACAGAAGATGATAGAAAGAAGATATCTCTCAACTGCAAAGCTAAGAGCATATTATGTTGTGCACTTAGCAAGAAAGAATTTAATAGAGTTTCAGCCTGCAAATCAGCGATGGAGATGTGGGAGAAGCTAAGAATCACATACGAAGGTACTGACAAAGAAAGAAACCAGAATAGACATTCTGGTGACACAGTACGAGAGGTTTCAGATGCAGTCAGGAGAAACTATTACACAGATGTTCAGCAGATTTACAGACATCACCAACGGGTTAGCTGGATTAGGAAAAATATGAGATGGGAGACATGGTAAGGAAAATCCTTAGATCCCTACCATCCTCTTAGACTCCCAAGGTGACCGCAATAGAGAAAGCAAATGATTTGAAAAGAATGTCTTTAGAGAAACTCATTGGATCCCTTATGGCCCATGAGATTAACATGGAAAGGTTAGGAGAATCTTCTAGTAGAAAGAAGCACTCCAACGCACTCAAAGCTGAAGAAGACTTATCAGAAGAATTTTCAGACAATAATGAAAGCAATAAAGACGACGAAGACGAAGAAGCGATGTTATCAAGAAGGCTACAAAGAATACTAGCTAAGAAGAAAAAGTATCAATCCAGTAGAAGATATTTCAAGAAAAACAAAGACTTTAAGAAGACAGAAGGAAAGGATCAAAAGAAAGCTGAGCCTACATGCTATGAGTGTAAGAAGCCCGGACATATGAGAGCAGAATGTCCGAAGCTGAAGAAAAGTGAATTCAGAAAGAAGGAAAGTTCAAGAAAACCAAGAAGATTCAAGAAGAAAGCTATGGCAGCGGCTTGGGACAACAGTAGTGACTCAGACAGTGAGTCAAGCTCAAGCAGTGAAGAAGAAGAAGCCAACTTGGCACTCATGGCCAACACTGAAGAAAAGGTAACATCAGACTCATCTTTCTCTTCCTGTAATGATTCAGATTCAGATAATTGGAAGAAGCTTTTAATGAACTTTATAGTAAATATAGAGAAGTATCAAAATTACTAAAAGCTAGTAAGAAAATGTTGCTTGCTAGAAAATACCAATTCAGATTTAAAATCAGAAAATGAGCAAATGGAGAAACAAATCACTGAACTTAAAAGAAGAAATGATCTGTTATGCGAAATCTGAAAGATAAAAAAAACAAATAATAAAATTAGAAAAACAAGAAACCTTAGACGAATTGAAAAAGGAAATTAAAACACTAACAGAAGAAAATGAAAAACTATCAAGCACACTAGAAAAATTTACTAATGGCAAAACAACATTAATATTGAAAGGTGCTAGACGATCAGGTAAAAAGAAACATGGATTAGGTTATACTCCCCCCGATGACGAAGAAACTAAAGTTTATCCTAAAACGTATCCAACTCCTAATTTGTAACTGAACAAGATACTTCATATAAATCAAACCTTAAGTACGTTCCGTATGAAAAGGTAACTAAAACAACATGCTGTAGCCATTGCAACAGGCTAGGTCACAGTAAAATAACTTGTCCAACCAAACACAAAAAATGGATAATTAAAAGAAAAATTGATGACACTAACCAACCAGGACCCAAAAGAACTTGGGTACCTAAAGCTTGATGTTTTCATTTCAGGGAAACCTTCGAGCATCAAAATGGTATCTGGATAGTGGATGCTCAAGGCATATGTCAGGTAATAGAAAGCTGTTCTCTTACCTCGAAGCTGAAGAAGGCACAGTGACATATGGAGACAACGGAAAAGGAACAGTGATAGGATGCGGATCCGTTGGCAATAAAGAGAAAATGTTTATTGAAGATGTTCTATGCGTAAAAGGTCTGAAGCACAACCTAATCAGCATAAGCCACTATGTGACAGAGGACATCAAATCAGATTCCAAGAGTCAAAGTGCAGCATCATAAAGGACGGAGCAGTGATTTTCGAAGCTAACAGAGAAAAGAATCTGTACGTACTTTACCTGGAAGAATTAAAGGATCAGGATATCTGTTTAGCAGCAAGTAAGGAGCAGTCAACTGAGCTGTGGCACAGAAGATTGGGCCACTGCAGTTTGGATGGCATGAGAAAGCTGATCAAGAGAAGCCTAGTGGAAGGTCTACCAAAGGTCAGCACAAGGATGGACGGTGTCTGGACCATGTGCAAAAGGAAAACACACCAAGTCATCTTTCAAGTCAAAGACTGTGGTAACAACCTCTAAACCCTTAGAACTCCTTCATATGGATTTATTTGGGCCAATGAGGACCACAAGTCTTGGAGGGAGGAATTTTGGATTCGTTATAGTAGATGATTATTCAAGATTCACATGGGTGTCCTTTCTAGAACACAAAGATGATACATTCGAAAGTTTTGTGAGCTTCAGCAAAAAGGCTCAGAAAGACAAAAAGTTCAGCATTGTTGGAATCCGATCAGATCATGGAGGAGAATTCCAAAATGAGAAATTTGCCAAGTTCTGTGATGACCAAGGAATAGAGCACAATTTCTCAGCACCAAGAACACCACAGCAGAATGGAGTTGCTGAGAGAAAGAACAGAACCCTATTGGATATGGCAAGAACGATGTTGTCAGAATATGATCTACCAAGGTACTTTTGGGCTGAAGCAGTTAACACAGCTTGTTACATAATCAACAGGGTGATGATCAGGCCGATTCTAAAGAAAACAGCATATGAATTGTACAAAGGAAGCCGAAGATCAATCACTTCAGGACATTCGGGTGTCCATGTTTCATCCACAACAACGGCAAAAGAGACATTGGTAAGCTAGATGCAAAATCAGATGAAGGCATCTTCATGGGGTATGCATCTAAACCTAAAGGCTATAGGGTATTTAATAAGCGTACTTTATTAATTGAGCAAACAGTACACATTATCTTTGATGAAACTAACCCTCCTTGAGAAAGGAAGAAGATAGTGATAATGATGATGCAGATGAATTGTCCAAAAAGCTAAAGAACTCATCAATTGAGGACAAGGAAGATCCACCTCTGGAAGACCTGCAACAAAGGACATAGTACATGAGAATCTTCCAAAGGAATGGAGATACAAGAGAGATCACCCTCCTGAAAACATTATTGGTGATCCATCTGTAGGGTAAGAACAAGAGGTAACATAATTCCATGTGATTATTTAGCTTTTGTTTCTCAAATAGAGCCTAGGACAGTCAATGAAGCTATCACTGATGAATCTTGGATTTTAGCCATGCAAGATGAACTGAATCAGTTCAAGAGAAACCAGGTATGGTCACTTGTTCCTAGACCATCAGATCATCCAGTGATTGGCACCAAATGGGTGTTCAGAAATAAATTGGATGAAGCTGGTGTGATCATAAGAAACAAGGCCAGATTGGTAGCTCAAGGCTATTCCCAAGAGGAAGGCATAGATTTCGATGAAACCTATGCACCAGTAGCTAGACTTGAGGCTATTAGAATATTACTTGCATATGCATCTGCATTAGATTTGAAATTATTTCAAATGGATGTAAAATCTGCATTCTAAATGGGTTCATTAAGGAGGAAGTTTATGTAGAACAACCTCCAGGTTTTGATGACATTGATTTTCCAAATCATGTATTTAAATTGCACAAAGCACTATATGGATTAAAGCAAGCACCAAGAGCATGGTATGATCGGCTAAGTGCATTTCTATTAGATCATGGTTTCACTAGAGGTCAAGTAGACAGTACATTATTGTTAAATCTAAAGTCAAACATATTTTGATAGTTCAAATATATGTTGATGATATAATATTTGGTTCTACTGATGAATCTCTTTGCAAGTATTTTGAGAAGATTATGCAGGGAGAATTCGAGATGAGCATGATGGGGGAGCTCAACTACTTCATTGGATTGCAAATCAAGCAAGGAAAAGAAGGCACACACATATGTCAAGCCAAATATACCAAGGAACTCTTAAAGAAGTTTGGATTCGAAAATGCCAAGCCATTATCAACACCTATGAGCACATCAACAAGGATGGACAGTGACAAAGATGGTAAGAAGGTAGATCAAAAGATCTACAGAGGTATGATAGGTTCTCTACTCTATTTGACGGCAAGCAGACCTGATATATTGTTTAGTGTATGCATGTGTGCTAGGTATCAGGCAGATCCTAAAGAATCTCATTTAATTAGTGTCAAAAGATCTTTAGATATTTAGCTAAAACTCATGACTTAGGTTTATGGTATCCAAAATCATGTGAAATTAATTTAGTAGGATACTCTGATGCTGACTATGCTGGATGCAAAATAGACAGAAAAAGCACCAGTGGTTGTTGTCAATTCCTTGCAGGTTGCTTGATATCATGGTCCTCAAAGAAACAAAATTCAGTAGCTCTGTCAACAGCTGAAGCTGAGTACGTAGCTGCTGGAAGTTGCTGTACACAACTCCTATGGATCAAGCAACAACTTGAGGATTATGGGTTACATATCAAGACAATTCCATTGTTATGCGACAACACCAGTGCTATAAATCTAACCAAGAATCCAGTACAGCACTCAAGGACTAAACACATTGAGGTTAGATATCATTTCATTCGTGATCATGTAGCAAATGGCAACATTGATATTTCATTTATTGATACTAATAATCAGTTAGCAGATATCTTCACAAAGGCCTTACCTGAAGAGAGATTTACTTCTCTTAGAAGGGAATTAGGCATGTGTAAATTGTGAAAGAATCATCTGTATAAAACTGAAATATTAATTTTCAGAATTTAAATTATTTTTCCTCTCAAAAACTTGAGCAAAATTCCAATTATTGCCTATCCTTTTAAGTTTGTCTTGACGGTTCGTTATTTTATAAGAGTTTATTCCTATCGAACTCGTTTTTTTTGTTTTTCTGCTATTTTGGCGCCTCCAATTTCGAAAAATCATTATTCCTCTGATTTATCCCAAATGTGCGGGAACGATTCACCTCCTACCTTTACCTTTCTCGTCCACCGCCTGAGGCGATACCCCATCGACTCCGGCATGACTCTCTGAGATTTCAAAGCTTCCAACTCCTTCCCGCCGAAAATTTCTTGAGGGTTCCTATTCCAATCCTCTTTCCAGTCCTCCAGAAACTCTTCCCATTCAAAACCATGGCCTCTTCTGGTGTATCCGGTAGCGTAGGGGGCTATGGAGCTGTATTTCTCACCGCCGAGCAGCAGGAAAGGTTTGCGTCCGTAAAGACCAAGCTGTGCGGACATAAGGCTGTAGATGTGGCAGATTTGCAGAAGAATGGCATGGGCAGCGTGACTGCAGCTTTGGACAGATTGAAGTGGACGAAGATGGCCACCTTCTCAGAAGTAAGTTACCCTGACCTAGTAAAGGCATTCTATGTATGTCTGAAGACAGAGGAAGATGGGACCTTGACTTCCATGGTCAAGGGTACCCAGATTAGGGTCACACGAGATTTATTAGCATCACTCTTTGGTGTGACTACTTCCGGTCACAGTGGAGTTCATACTGTGGATATCCAGGCGAAAGGATTAGGGATTGTTGGTCCCGAATACAGATTGAAGGATGGCAAGTTAGATATCAACCAGTTAAATGCATTTAATCGCCTTCTGCACTTCATTGTCTGTCAAATTTTGATCCCCCGAAGTGCTACCTTTTCAACTTGTACCAAGGCGGACTCAGACTTGATGTTCTGGGCCATCCAGAACCAGGAAATCAACACAGCAGAGATTATGATTGAAAGGATGAAGTTTGCAAGCTCGCAGGTATGGGATAAGAAGAGCAAGTTGAACGTCTCTCTACCCTATGCCCATCTCCTGACCAAAGTATTTCAGCATTATGGCATCAGTGTGGTAGGAGATGTTTCTGAGAAGATGGGGCAGGCAATCCGCAGCAGGAACTTAAGGAAGAGCGGATTTTCACTTGTAAACGGCCTATGGACTAAGACCTCAGTGGCTGAGGGTGAGGCCATCATTGGCGAAGCCCAAGAAGTCCAGGAAGAGGTAGGAGAAGCAGCTGTAGCAGCATCAGTCCCAATGGTTCAAGAGGAATCAGCAGCAGCAGCACCAGCAGCAGCACTAGCAGAAGAAGCAGTGACTCAAGCAGCAGCAGATCAACCAGCAGCAGCAGAGGCCAGAGTAGAAGAATCGTGGCCATTGGCAGCCTAATTGAAGAAATTCCTCCAGAGAATATTTTTCCAGTTGTGGGAACCTCTGAAGATCTAAACCCCACCACTATTGTGGCATCCATTCTTAGAGATGTGCTGGAATCCATCTCTAGCACTCAAGGGGAGCCTGAGAGTTCAGTGAATCAGTAGCTCCAGAAGCTGTGGCATCAGGCCACACTGATGAGATCATCATGGAGGAAGCTCCCAGTCAGGGGGAGCAAGCAGTTGCTCATGAAAAAATATCAGTGGAAGATGCTCCTATTGAGGGGGAGCAATCTATTGATGAGGAGGCAGCTCCTCAGGGGGAGCACACTGAAAGTGTCCCCATGGATAATGAAGAGCATGTTGAATTCGAGGAGCCCATTGCAAGGGCACATAGCAAAAGGAAAAGAGTAGCTCATAGGAAGCCCAAGGAGAAGCAGCTGAAGATTCAGTTGAAGCCAGTTATTTCAAGGCTGAATGAGCAAGGAAAGACTCTCACATCTCTGCAGTCTGATATTCAGTCTATCCTTATCAGCCAAACCTCAGCAGCAAGCGAGATTGGAGCCTTGTCCACTGAGGTACACAGCTTGAGAGATGATTTTAAAATGTTCAAGCAATTATGCAGATGGATGAAAGGTGAGTTCGACAGTGTCAAGAAGCTTATCTCTTCGAGGGAGCAATCCACCTCTGCCCCTCCAGCTCACTCACCTGCTGAACCGGTTAGCAATGCAGGGCCATCAGGGCCAAGGCCAGCAGAAGAAAATGCAGGGCCATCAGGGCCAACGCCAGCAGAAGAAAGTGCAGGGCCATCAGGGCCAATTGTAGTAGAACCAGCAGGGTCATCCGGCCACCTGAGGTTGTGGTAGGGCCACCAGGGCCAATGATCTCCGAGGATGTGTCTCCAAGAGTAGAAGAGCCTGCAGCTGCTCCCAAAGCCCATGAGACTTCATCTCTTGCAACACCAGCCCTCCTTCACCACCCTCTTCATCCACAGCACCTCCAGCTCCCATCACCTTCAAACAACCCATGCCTCGCACCATCTCTTCCCAACTCCTTTTCCATCTCAATCCACCTCTCCTCCTGCCTCCTCTACATCCATTCCACCTCCTCTCATTTCCGAAGACCCTCCAGCCTCATCATCTTTTGGAGCCTCCTCTTCCTCTGTTCCTCTTTAGATGGACCATCCATCTCACTTTTTCTACTCATCAAACATTTCTCCATCCTCCTACTCCTCCTTCCTTTGTCACCTTCATTCCTGAAGGTGCTCAACTCGAAGGTCCATTTCTAGAAAAATTCGAGGATGAGTTGGAAATCTCCACCATCCATTCAGTTCTGTCAGTTGCCTCTCATGTCCACAGGACTGACTCCTCTAGTCCTGTCTCTAAAAAGAGGAAACTCTCCACTGCTCTTGCTCTTCCCACCGAACCTAAATTTCCTCCTCTTTGGTTTTCCCTCACTATTGAAAATCGGAGGAAACCACTCTATCGAGAATATCTTCAAAAATGTATTCTTGCCACCATTTTTGGTGTTCCTTTTCTAAATCTGACCAATCACCTAAATGTTGTCCTTCCTACAACCACTTCTCAAAAGCTGATCAATCCAAAATCTTCAAAATGGCTGAATGCAAATCTGAAGATCAGTGGGCCAAAGGGCACTCGGCTCTCTATAGGAAATATCTTCTTGCAAAGTCAGATAGGTTTCCACCCAGGGACTCTCCACTCACTCTCTCTGAGTGGTTTGTCATTCATCATAAATCCCTCTGGGCCCCTTTCATTCAAAAGGAAGTGAAGCTCATCAGGTACTTTCAGTTATTCAATGATTACTGGTATCTTCACAAGTTACCTGAAGTCCAGTTGGGACAGTTCCAGGGAGCAGTTGCTTCATTAAAAATTGCAAATCCAGTCAACTGCTCTTTCAAAGTGGATTTCGCCACCCTGCAAATTCCAGACTCTGTATTCCTTCCTAAGCTGCATTCCTTGGTCATGGACTCCTCAGTAGGTCCTGTTATCTTTGAGAGATTCGCTCGCGTCATGGGAAGGATATCAGCTCAACAGGGTCGACTTCCATCCTTCCAAAGGTTCATCTTCAGAGAATTTCACCTAGGCCATATTTCCTCTGAAGTCCTTGCTCCTCTGCTGTCAGAATGTGAAAGGCTTTCTCCCACTGAGGGGAAAAGCACTATAATCAGTCAGCTCTTCAATTGGAAGCCTTGAACAGCTCCTTGTTTAAGGCTGGCAAGCCTACTCTCACAGCTGAAGCATTCTTGGACCTGAATTCTATCAATTTAGTTCAGGACTCTTATCTTCAGTGGGTCGAGCGGTACAAGCTGTTTTTGGCATTGAAGCAAGATCTTCTGCAGAAGTTATTCTATCCTATCAAGATCAACCAATTTCTTCGGTTCGCCAGTTTTGGTTCATTCAGTACCTACAAACTTTCCCTTGGCACCGATGAATATGGCAATTTTCTGAGTACTCAGCGGCAGCTTCATATTCAAAGGATGTTGCCTGACATGGGACCATCTTACGCCATTTCTTCTGGGGCTTTTAGGCTTATTTTGAGGAGCAAGAACGACAGGCCTTGCCCATTATTCGTCGGCACGCCTCTCTTTGTCTCCTGCTTTTTACATCCCTGTAACTCCTCAGGACAATTAAATATATCTCTTGTTTTCTCACTATCTTTCTCTCTGTCTTTCTCACCTTGTGGTATCTTTTTGCTTAATGACAAAAAGGGGAGAAATATAGTACTTCTGAAATATATTTCTTATATTTCGCAATTTCGTTTAGATTCATTTCAGATCATCTATGCTCATTGTTAAGTTTTGTCATCACCAAAAAGGGGGAGATTGATGATCAGTTTATCCCCATGTAATTTAAATTAATTACATATCTATTTGGTGATTAACAAAACTATATAAAGTTTAATCTAACATATTTTCTATGAGATTTGAGTACAGGAAATGAAACAAGGAATATCAAGCTAAATGGGTAAGTATATTTATTCTATAGCAATGTAAGTTCAAAGCATGAAATTTTCTAAGTTCACATCGACTCGTTAGTTGGTATAACGATTTCCTTTGAATCATAAGGATTTCCTCAATCACATCGATTTTGATTCTATAACGATTTCATAAGTCATTGCTATTCTATTGCAGTGCATCTTCATAACGATTCGACAAGTGATCGCAACGATTTGCCTCACAACGATTCGTTAAGTGATCGCAACGATTTGCCCTCACAACGATTTCTTAAGTGATCATAACATTTGCTTTCATAACGATTCGTTAAGTATTCATAACGATTCGCTTCCATAACGATTCGATAAGTGATCACATCGATTTCTTAAGAAAGAACAACGATTTCCTCTCACATCGATTTGATAAGTGAGAACAACGATTTCAGTGTCACAACGACTCATCAAGTTTCAAAACGATTTGATTCCTGTAACGATTAGATAAGTTATATAACGACTCTGTTACTGTAACGATTCATTAAGTTACATAACAACTTGGTCGCTGTAACGATTCGATACAGCAAACAACGATTCATTCACATTATCTTCAACGATTTGATTATAACGACTTGTGCATAACGATTTGCTTATGGAGTCACAACGATTTGTCTCTACAACGATTTGGTTATTAATGCATAACGATTTATATATGCATCGATTTGCTTATGGAGTCACAACGATTTGTCTCTACAACGATTTGGTTATTAATGCATAACGATTTATATATGCATCGATTTGCTTATGAGAGCACAACGGTTTACATGAACATCAACTCATTTGCATAACGATTTCATAAGTCATACATGTAACGATTTCATGGAATATAACGACTTGATATTTGAACTCGTCTCTGAGTACGTTGAAAAGTCAAAGTCTTCACGTATATCTTCTGACAACCATGCATTTATTATGACTGAACGTATCACTGCAGTGCATGCAATCGATATCTTCTATTCTCATGCTTATTCTGTAAACATCTTTTAGAAGAACAGAATGGAACTTCTACTTCTGTATAAAATCAATCTAACGTTGACTGACAACAAGAGACAGCTTAGCTGTCTATTGTTTAGCATTTAAATACGTGCAGGTCTCTGACAGCGCACCTCAATACAACGTTGGATAGTACGGAAGATAACGGACATCATCGAAGATCCTCTCTCTTGTTGCGTGCATGGAAAGCTAAGGACTGCTGAACAAGAAGCTCTACAGAACCATGCAGTCTAACGTAAACGAAAGCCTAGAGACAACAGACATTTCAACGTTCGAATTTCAAATAGAAGATATATAAAGAAGACTGAAGCTCCAGAAACTACACAACTCTTACAACAATCTTTAACAAGCTTTTCTGTGAGCATCTGATAGAGCAAAAAGCCTCACTCCTTTGATTGTCTAGCTCTTAGCTCTCTGCGTTCATTGTGTTAGTCTTGAGAGCTTCTGAAAACTGAGAGTGTCCCTCACTGTAGATCTTTTCCTCTCAGTTTTAGCTTCAGATCCAGCATTGTTTAAGCTTGATCTAGGGGCTTGTTTTCATTAACACTTTTCTTGTGTTTGTTCCCTTCGTGTTGAAGGAAGACCTGGGGTTACCAGGGTGTGTGTTCCCTTCGAGTAGAAAGAAGACCTGGTGGTATCCAGGGTGGTGTATGTCCTCTTCGGGTTGTGAAGAGAAGACCAGCTGTGACTGGGTGTGTAAAGGTCCATAAGTGGGACTGTACCCTTAGGTAGTGAAAGCCTGAGTTGTTGCTCAGGGACTGGACGTAGGACTCCTGTGGAGAGGAGGTCCGAACCAAGATAATTCCCTGTGTAGTCTGTGTGCTTGCTTTGCATTTACTATCTTTCTTTACTAACTCTAACACCCATCGAAGTGTGTTCTGTGTGACTGTTTTATGAACAGGTTAAGGTACTCATTAATTTTAAGAATCCCATTCACCCCCCCTCTGGGCTTGCTAGCTGGGCAACAGATAGTTGGAACAAATCCAGAATGATGAAAAATGTGGAGGATCATTTCTTGTGCATTCAGAAGGAGAACAATTGTAGAGAAGAATAGGGAGAGTGTCTAATTGCAGATTATTCCTAGTAACATCATGATCCTGACCTGGCGGTTTTCTCCAAGCTAAATGTTCATGATCCACTTCAACATCATCATATGTGCCTTCTGAGGACCCAAATGAAGTTTCATGAATTTCACAATGTGGTCCAGATCATAGATGTGGAATCTGGTAATTTTTGATATTTGGATCCAGCAACAGAACTCCGAGCAAGAAATATGGAAGATAGATAAGCTGCATATGGCAAAGCCTTCTCGTTCGGTATTGTTGCTCATGAATAATTGACAAAAAGATAGCTGCCAGGTTGATCTTCATTTTTGATCAAGCAAAACATGATACACTTACAGACTTGTAACTCTTGATGCCCTCCTCCTTGAGGAGTTAAAATAGTTGTGCACTAGTGGTGCAAAGTCTGTGAGCAGGTGAAATCTGTTGGCATTTAAATGTTACCTTTGCCTGATTTCATCAAGGACATAATGGGGCGGCCGGTCATGATGACTGAAAATGCTTCAGGGGCATAAAATTAAGACTTTGAGGAGTAAAAACCCTCATGGAATTCCTAACAATTGACTCACATCAGCATTTGTGAGTGCAATACGAACCCCTCTAACATGGACTCAAGACAATGCTTTTTACTTATCATGTTTCTGTAAAACTCTTGCACCAAAAGAGGATAGTGTGACTTAGCACACTCACAAAATCAGTCCAACCATGAAACTTAACATTTCCAGAAGCTCTGGCACTAATGCTGACATACCTTCATCATTGATGTTGATGATCCTTGGATGTAGAAGGGTTTTATTTCCAATAACCATTATTTTTTCCTTTGAAGGAGTATAGTGAGCTTCTTCATCATCAGAATCAGTATTTTCATCCTCTGATTCTTCTTCTTTTTCTTGTTCAACATCTGGAAACTACTCTTCAGGATTTCTGTCATCATCTTTATCTGCGTTTCCTTTTTCTTTAATATTCTCTATGTGTACATTTTCTTCATCTTCCTCGACTAGCAGTTGGTCAAAGTTATCATCTTCAGTTTCTTCTGAGGACTTTGACTCATTGGCACTCGATTTCTGTGACGGATTTGGCATCTCTTCCTGCTCATGCTGATGATCAGAGCCATTTCCCTTGTCCTGGGAATTAGGGCTTTCTTCAAGAAGGGCCTGAGACCCTTGAAGGCTAGAGGTATCCTCCTCTGAACTACTTAACTCGACAAATTCCAACTTTTCCTTACCTTTGGCGATATTCTTTTCCTTAGCAGTACGAGGATGTGAGTATCAACGGCTCGAAAATCTTGAAGCAGCAGACTTTGACTTCTTCTCACGAATCACAATACCCTTTTCACCCTTTGAGTGCCTTTCAGAACTAAAAGCTTCATCTTGTTTTCTCTTCCCACCTGATGAGACTGAAGCTTAGGAGCCATGATGAAGTAAACAAAGGCGGAAAGGAAGGAGAAGGGGAATGCAGTGCGAAAACGAAGGAGTGTTTCTGGAGAGAAGTTGAGAAGGATGAGGAGAAAGAAATTTCAACTCATCTTTTTAATATTGGAGACGTCTGAAAGACATGATACGAGAAGGTGTCGACCTTTCGGTGAGTGAAATGGTCCTGAGGAACAGTGAAGGTTTAATGTGATCCAGAACAAGAACAACATGATAGACTAGTGTCGACTCTATGGTCAATAGTGTCGACACCATGACACAAAAGATAATGCCAGGCTTCAGAGAATTTTTAGAGAAACAATTTATGATGATTCACAAGCTTTCCAGAAGATTCTGGAGAGGCAAACAAAAAATTACACTCTTTTAAACACCTTTTCTCATTTATTATCCAGATTAATGGTTTAAAAATTATGAATTTAGAAAAACCATTAAAGAAGATTGAAGGATTCATAGCAAGAATAATAGCCATGAAGATTATTCTTCAGAGAGAGACTTGCATCATCAAGAAATCATTTACTCAAAAACATATAACATGATGCCATTGGAAGGATATCATAGGAATTTGAAATATGTTGAGTTTTATAAAATCTATCATGACCTTTCAGAACATTGATTTTCTTGCATAAATTCATTTTTTATATTAACAAATGAACAATTTGATCTCCCAAATTTTTCATGCAAGAACCATGTTTTGTACACACCAGAGCTCCTGATTACTTGATTAGAGAATCATTTTGTCTCAAGATGAAACTATGGTGCATCTTTTCATGTGAGGATACATGTTTATCAAACACCAGAATCCCCAGTTACTCAGAATACACAAGCTCATTTCACATTTTGAACAGAATTAACTATCTCATCATGACATACAATACTAATTCTGATTTTATCAGAGATTTGCAGTTTCTCAGAGCATAGCCATTGTTCTGCCATTTGCAATAGATTTAACCACAAACAAGATTCTGGGTCACTGAGATTTTCCAAATCAACCAGTTCAAATACCTTGAAAAACTTACCAATGGGAACATGTTATATGAAAGATTTCAAGATTGATTAGAATGCACTTCTTCCTCAAGAATTTCTCCCTGCACTGTAAGTTAAAAGTTTTGAACACTTCAAGGAACTTTAAAAATGATCCAGAAAGAAATAATTCTTAAACCACAATCTTTTAAAAACCTGAGACCAGGATGTTTAAGAAAGTATAACTGAAGTTAGCTCCCCCTGAGAAAATGCCTAGAGAAATTGTATTACATAATGAAATCATTTTCTCTCAATACTTGAAGCCATGAAGCAAGGGAGACAGTAAAAAGAATGAAAGACTCCTCCTCAACAAATGCACGGACCTTTGGTACTTGGCGGAGTTATGTACTCAAGCATAATGAAAGATTCCAGACAAGCGTAACTTGTCCTTCATCAAGTCACCATTTTATATATCACAAAGGCCAATGCAAAGATAAAGGCATGATTTTATTTGCTAAATGAAACAAAAATTTATTTGCTGGAAGAAATCAAGAATGAAACAAGAATTTATTTGCTGAAAGAAATCAAGGATGTGAGAATGGACAGAAATAGTAAACACTTTGGTATGAAAGAAAAATAGTGTTAACACTGTTATTGAAAGAGTCGACCTTTGTTGGAAAAATCATCACAGAATCACAGTGAAACTTTACTCCATCAACTGCACAAAAACTGATTGTATTCCAACCATCTCAACTGATAAGTTGAACCATCAACCAAAGACTTTCATCCAAAAGTTCATTTCACTTTCATAACATCATTACACAGAAATGTAGCAGCAACCAAAAACTTACATCTGCACTATCATCCATTTAACCACAATATCACAGCAATTTCAACAAGTCACTCATGGATCAAGCAAACACAAACCAAGTTCTCTTCTTAAACAAGAATATTTCATTGCACAAGGGTTTTGTAAAAATATCAGCAACTTGTTTTGAGGTTTCAACAAAGTGCAATTCAAAAGATTTTTTGCTAACTTCATCTCTTAAGAAATGATGTCTGATTTCTATATGCTTAGCCTAGAATGTTGAATTGGATTTTTGCTAAGCAAATTGCACTTGTGTTATCACACAATATTGGGACACATCCAAGATCTACTTGGTAGTCTTGGAATTAATGTTTAATCCATAACACTTGAGTGCCACAACTTCTTGCAGAAACATATTATGCTTCTGCAGTAGAGAGACCAATTGAGTTGTTTCTTAGAAGCACAAGAAACTAAACATCCTCCCCAAAATTGGCAATGGCCACTAGTGCTCTTTCTATCTAGCTTACAACCGGAAATCCGCATCAGAATAGGATATTAACTTGAATTCACTAAAAGCAGGATACCACAATCCCAACTCTTGAGTTCTAGCAAGATATCTGAAAATTCTTTTTTCTGCACTCAAGTGGGATTCCTTTGGGTAAGCTTGAAATCTAGCACACATGCACACCGAAAATTGAATGTCTAGTCTAGATGCTGTCAAATAGAGTAAAGAGCCAATCACACCTCTGTACACTTTTGAATCAACTTGTTTACCTTTCAGATCTGCATCTAAACTCACAGTGGTGCTCATTGGTGTTGCCATTAATTTTGTGTTTCCATTTTATATTTTTTTAGCAAATCTTGAACGTACTTGGATTGGTTAATGAAGATTCCCTCCTTGATTGAGTAACCTGCAACCAAGAAAGAATTTTAGTTCTCCCATAAACTCATTTCAAATTCATTGGTCATTAGTTCTGAAATTCCTTGTATAAGGAGGACTTTGTTGATCAAAAATAATGTCATCGACATATATTTGGACCAGTAAGATATCCTTATCTTGAATTTTTGTAAACAGTGTTTGATCGACCTTACCTCTTGAATACCCTTTACCTGTAAGAAAGGAACTTAATGATCATACCAGGCTCGGGGAGCTTGCTTCAACCCATACAAAGCTTTGTCCAACTTATACACATGGTCAGGAAGATTAGGACATCAAAACTAGGAGGTTGTTCAACAAACACTCCTCCTTAATCAAACCATTTAAAAGGCACTCTTTACATCCATTTGCTGCAATTTTATACCATGAGCACAAGCAAAGCAAGCAAAATTCGGATAGCTTCAAGCCTAGCTACTGGAGCAAAGGACTCTTCAAAGTCAATACCAAATTCCTGATTATACCCTTTTGCAACTACCTAGCTTTATTTCTCAACACTTTCCATCTTCACTAATTTTATTTCTAAAGACCCATTTGGTTCCAATGACACTTTGTGATGAAGGTCTTGGAACTAAATGCCACACTTTATTTCTCTCAAATTGATTTAACTCCTCATGCATTGCATTAATCCAAAAATTGTCTTTTAGAGCATCATCAATGTTTCTAGGTTCAGCTTGAGACACTAAAGCAATTGATCAAGTTCAGAAATTGTTTTAAAATGAGACCTTGTCCAAGGAGGGTCAAGCAGATTACCAATTATTCCTTCCTGTGGATGATCTCTCAGCACTCTTACATTTATCCCATCTCTTTCTTGAGTTCATTTTCTAGTCCCAGTGCTTCACTGTGATCTAAAATTCTTTGGTTGCCTCTTCCTCTTCTTTTTGTCCTTGAGAGTCTTCTTCTTCCAGAAACTCTCCATTTGCTTTTCTCTGCAAGTATCAACATTGAATTCATCAAAAGTGATATGAGGAGATTCTTCGACAATTTGATTTTTTACATTAAAAATCCTATATGCTCTTGAATAATCAGAGTAGCCTAGGAATATTCCTAAGTCACTTTTGGGCTCAAATTTATCCAGATCATGTTTGTTGTTTATCAGAATGAAACACTTCATCCCAAAAACTCTGAAATGTGCGATAGATGGTTTCTTACCTTTCAGTAGTTCATAAGGAGTCTTTTTACAGAAAGGTCTTACCATACCACGATTTATGATGTAGCAAGAAGTATTTATGGCTTCAGCCCAGAACTTCCTTGGCAAACCACTCTCAATCAACATGGTTCTTGCATCTCTACAAGAGTTCTATTTCTTTTTTCCACAACTCCATTTTGTTCAGGAGTTCTTGGTGATGAAAACTTGTGGAGAACTCCTTTTTTCCTGCAAAAATCCTCAAAATCAGCATTGTTAAATTCACCACCATGATCTGACATGATTGAAATAATTTTAAATTTCCCTTCCTGTGAAACCTTCTTATAAAGATCATGAAATTCAGTGAAAAGATCATTTTTGTGAGCAAGAAAGTAAACCCAAGTAAATCTAGAAAAGTCATCAACCAAGACATATCCAAACCTTTTGCCATTCAGACTGTTTGTTCTTATGGGACCAAACAAGTCCATGTGGATAAGTTCGAAAGGTTTGGTGGATTGACTTTCTAATCTACTTTTGAAGGACTTTCTGGTTTGTTTACCTTGAGAACATGCTTCACACAATTTTAAGTTATGTTTGAAGGAGATATCAGGTAAGCCTTTAACCATGTTGAACTTGGCCAATTTGTGAAGTACACTGTAGCTAGCATGACCTAGTCTACGATGCCATAAACATGCCAAATCATTTTATTTACAGTTAAGCACAGATTGGTGTTCTCAGATTCATCAAGATCTACAATGTACACATTATTTGCTCTTTTTCCAGTAAACTTAACAACATCAGAATCAGGTTCGAAAATAGTACAGCCCAGAGAATCAAACATTACCTTGTGACCTTTGTCACACAATTGGCTTATGCTCAGTAAGTTATACTCCAGACCTTCCACTAGGAGAACTCCATCAATTGAGTTAGATAGATTTCTGCCAACCTTACCTGAGCCAATGATCTTACCTTTGTTGTTGCCTCCAAATGTAACATGTCCAGCATTCTTTTCAAATAAAAGATAGAATTTATTCCTGTCCCCTGTCATATCTCTTGAACATCCACTATCTAAATACCACAAGTTCTTCTTGGCTGTAAGACATACCTGCACACACACAATCAAAGAAGATTCTTTGGAACCCAAGTATATTTGGGTCCCACACTACCTTTAAAAACACAAACTTGGGAAAGCAGATCTTTCAGAATCCAGAACTGTTTATTCACCTTTATGTTATCCTTATTCCTGAAATTGTTATGTTTTTCATTTTGTTTCCAGTTTTCATAGTATTTTGGAACATTTCCTTTTATGTATTTTTTGTTGAATATTTCTCCACATTTCCAAAGTGAGATCTGAACTTAGTTTGATTCCTCAGCCTTTCAAGCCGTTGAGCTTCATCTTTTTAACCAAGTCATAAGCATGTGTCGACACTCTAAAGGGATAGTGTCGACCTGAATGATTCCAGTTTAACCAATTCTAATTATTGACGTATTATATCTTGATTCTCATGAACCCATCTGGTGGGAGGCCAATTCTGAAATGGTATTGACCTGTTATGTGTCCAATTTCCCAAATTCTGTGGTTTTCTGAATGATGGTGTCGACCTATCATAGGTGTAGTGTCGACCTTGCCAACTAGGTGATTTTAGTTTTTTGTTCCTTTTAAGTGATTGTTCATTTTCAGCTTTTGTTATCTTTCTTCCAATTTTTTCTTGATTGAAGGTTGACTTTGCTTTTTCATCTTGTTTTGTGTCTTTTCTAATTTTCATATTTCTCTATCCTTTTGAAGTAGAAGCTTCAGATGTTCTTGAAGAATTGAATGTTATGGTTTTC
Source organism: Colocasia esculenta (assembly GCA_014218235.1). NCBI lineage: Eukaryota > Viridiplantae > Streptophyta > Magnoliopsida > Alismatales > Araceae > Colocasia > Colocasia esculenta. The sequence goes on from CM024758.1 coordinate 106,717,312, forward strand.
ATTCCTATTTCCTTCTTCTTTGTGGGATTAAAGCCTAACCCCTCCTTTTTGTTGGCATTAACTCTTGTACCTAGAATGACTTCAAGATTATTCCTACCACTTACAAATTTTTCAAGAACTTCTGTTTTTGTTTATTTCATTTTGCAGACTCTCAACTTCCTTTTGTAGTTCAGTGTTAACACTTTGTAAGGCTGCATTTTTTTCAAAGACAAGAGCTGTTTCATCAAGACATTCAAATTTTGTTTTCATTTACAACCTCTTTTAGAGCATTTAACTCCTGAGAGAATTCTTTTTCATTTTCTTCATAAAGTACTCTGAGAAGAGTGTTTCAGTTTCTTTTTAAGAATTTTATTTTCATTTTTAATAGAATCGTACTGATCCAAAAGTTCGAAGTAAACATGCTCCCAATCATCCAAACTAAAATCCTTAAACAGGGAACTTACCTCTTCTTCTTCTTCAGTTTCTACAGCCATCAGACCGAGCTTTGAGTGGGTGTCCTCAAATCTGAACTCTCTTCCTCTTCATCTCTTCTTCTTCACTCCAGGTACCAAACCATAGCCTTTTGCTTGTTCTTGTTCCATCTAGACTGAATTTTGTTCTGAGCCTCAGGACATTCAGACTTGACATGTCCTGGTTCCTGCAATTGTAACACACAATTCTGTCATTCTTTTTATTGACATTTACTCTAGGTTTTGACAGATTATTGTTGTATGGTTTCTTTTCAGAAAATTCTTACCTTCTTTTCTCAAAAAATTCTGAACTTTCTGGTCATCAACGCAAACTCACCTAAGTCATCTTCAGAGATGGATGAATCACTTTCTTCAGTAGCCTCCTTGGTACTAGGACTTGCTTTAAGAGCAAGAGGTTTCTTCTTCCTTAGGTCATCCTCAGTTCTTTTCAGATCCAACTCATATGTCATTAAGGAACCTATTAACTCATCAACAGTGGTTGTGATAAGTTTCTAGATTCTTCAATAACTGTGCTTTAGTATGCCAAATGGGTGTCAAAGCCAAAAAAATTTTCTCACCAGTTCTTTATCAGAATAAACTTTACCTAGATTTTTCAGCCCATTTGTCAACAATGTCAATCTACATAACATCTCAGAAATAGTTTCATCATGTTTCATCCGAAATGCTTCATATTCAAAAACTAACATATTGGCCTTAGTTTCCTTTACTCTGATGTGCCTTCATAGATTGGCCTTAGTTTCCTTTACCTCTGATGTGCTTCATATATTACCATAAGTCGGTCCCAGATCTCTTTTGCGCTCGAGCATGACGAAACTCTTGAAAATTCAGTTGGATGCAGTGAGCACTGCATTATATTCATTGCACTCCAATTTGCATTTGATTTTTTTATTTCCTCTGGAGTCCACTTCTTCGTCCTCAGACAGCTCATACGGTCCATTATTCACCACTCTCCAGATTTGATGATCTTGAGCTCGCAAGACCACTCTCCAGATTTGATGATCTTGAGCTCGCAAGAAAACCTGCATGTGAGTTTTCCAATACACATAAATAGTGCCATCAAAGTAAGGTGGTCTGTTCACAGAGTGACTCTCTGCAATATAGCCTCTAGATTCCATCATACAAAACTCTCCTGGTCGTGAAACCAAACAAATTGGAGAACCAGGCTCTGATACCACGTGTTGTGTAAGAAAGATTATCAAGAAGGGGCGGTGAATAGAGAATCTTCAGAAATTTAGAACCAATTTAGATTTCTGAATTTCTGAATGTGAATCAACAAATTAGATACTCAACATACGATGCAACGAGGGCACAAACCACACGAGGAGAGAGGAATTTTTAAGGTGGTTCCGCTCCAATGAGGAGACCTACATCCACCCCTCACTAAGCTAGTGAGGTACCACTAACAGAATCTCTAGCAGAGGTTCTCAAATAACCGCTGATTCACAGCTTCTTAACAACCGTTGCCTTACAGCTTGAAAGCACAGATGATTCATAGCTTCAATTCAATTGATCCAATCACAACACGTGAATGATCAAAACAATCTGCTCCTGAAAGAGTAGATAACACAGATTCTAAATTGCTCAGAAGAAATCCAAACGAGATAAAGGGAAAAACGCAGGAATATATTGAGAATTCATCAAACTTCTTGCTCAGGATCTGAATTCGAATTGTAGCTCTTATGGACTTCAGATTTGATTTCTGATCTGATGAATCCCTTAGACGATTGCCTCAATTGTTTCACTAGAATCAATATTGAAGAGGCTTTCAGATCCTCCGCTCCCGAAGGCTCAGCACCAACTTCACGAAGCTTTAGTTCATGCTTGATTCAGTAATCCTTCCATCCATTCATAGCTCCAATTTTACTATTCATTCTTGTGCAGCTCGAGGATCTCTGATCTGCTCTCGTCCTTTTTCTCTCAGCAATGTTTTTCACTTTTTCACATACTGTTTTCCCCTCCCTCTTCAAACTGGAGTACTTCACGCTCTTTTTCTGATCGCACAGTGATTCTGTGCGGTGGGCCCCCTTAACAGATTCGCCCCAAAAGTGGAGGAATCTTTTGCCGCAAGAATCAGAGCCTTCCAGTATACTGACGTGTCAAGAATGATCCCAGTAATTTCTCCTTGGATCACATGCTTGCGTGATAACTTCTGCTACCTCAAAAAAGATTCAAGCTTAATAGAGTCGACACTGGCAGGGTCTAGTGTCGACATACACAAACTTTTGAGTTGGCCTGACAGACTGTTAGTGTCGACCTTAGGAGTAGCTAGTGTCAACCTTAACTTCACTAGTCTTCATAGTGAACTCTGCCCTTGCTTAGTGTCGACCTTATCGACACAGAGTGTCGACCTTATCAGAGTTGCAACTCCTTAGACTTATGTGTAGACAACTCTGGTGTTACCATGCTCTCAAGTAAAGTTGTTCTAACTTGAACTCAACCTTTCATTACATCATCCAAGAATGTCTAGTGTCGACCTGTACTCCACACAATGTCGACCTTGTCAGATACAATTTCACTTTTCTTCAATCCAGTTGAGTTGTACCTACAAAATAAATAACATATGTCAACTGTCTATACATTATCGCCTTCTAATATGTCATCATCAAAACCAGGGACACAACAAATGATAGATAAAGGCATACCAAAAAGGAGGAAGTAGGAAGCTATGGTTATGTTTCATCTTTGGCCCTACTTTAGATGAAAGTGCCAGACTTGGCACTATTTGAGTAAGTGGATGAGTAGATTGGGACGAAGAGGGAATTGAGGATGTAGGGAGAGAGGAGAAAAAGTGAGGAGCTAGGGTGTGAAGAGTAGGTGTTTTTACAGTGTGGGGCTTGAATGTATATGCCATAGAAAATGAAGTTGTTGAAGTCTTTGGGGGAGAAGGAATTGAAGGAGGGTGGAGGTGTTTGTACAGTGGGAGCCGGAGGTGTAGGTTTAGAAGGAGTGGAAGGTAGGGCTGAGGATTCTGAGGGAGGAAATATAACAGAACAAGATTTCATCAGTTTCCTCCTCACCCTTCTCTTAAAGGTCTTGACCTTGGAATGTTCTTCCACTTTCATAGACTGATCTGGCTACTCCGCAAACTGCTCTGGCTATCCATCTGATTTCTACTGAAACTGCTCAGAAGGCTGCTCCTACTGAGGTCGTTGTTGTTGTTGCTGTTCAAAAATCGATTCTGGCACTACCCCTGACTCAACATATAGCAAATCTACAGGTTTCTCTGGCTGTGGCTCTGACTGGTTGGGCTCTTCAGGTTGAGGAACATAAGGAGGTACTGGAGAGCTGCCCTTGCCCTGTTGGCAAACCAATTGAAGGTGAAGATCCTTCATCTGCTGAACTTCTTCTAACATAAAATCAATATTTACATCTATCTGATGTATTTGCATCTGAAGTATAGTCAGCATCTCTTGCTGCTTTAGGACCACATTCAATACATCATTAATAGTTCTGCTTGTCTCCCTTGAGACCTTGGCTGGGTCTCAACTGGAGGTGTAGAGACATTGTGATACTCTTCATGCATAGAGGGCTCAACTGGTGTAGTACTTGGAATATCTTCTTCTTGAGCCACTCTTTTGCCTTTCATATCTCTGAGCACTTGATTAATGGTCTCATCAGGGAGATCATGCTCAAGAGAGGGTCCTGCAGCTTCATCTTGGACTGCCTCTTCTTCTGCTGCTTCTACTCTAACTTCTTCTCTTCTTATTTCTGGAGGCTGAACTTGAGGAATAGAAGAGGAACTCTGTACCTCATCTGGAAATCTATCATGAGAGCAACATGGTATAGAGTCCTTCGACCAAAGATTCTGGGCTTTATCTTCTAAAACATAGTGGCTTCTTCTCAGGGTGGAAAGCCCAATCCTTTCCTTTACTGACACTGAAATTTCTTCTGATAAATCCACTGAAAATTTTCTGAATATAATGGTCAGCAAGGGTCCATAAGGGAGAGATTCTTGTAGAAACTTGGACCCTGCCATCCTTTCCAAGATAATAGAGGGAAGATTGATTCTATGCCCCTGAATGGCCCAAAATAGAAGGCTGCTATATCTAGTTGTGATGGAGGAGTGTGTCCTAGCCCTAGGGGTGATGATGGTGGTGATGATGGCATGGAAGAGCCTCTTCTCTGCAGAGAGCTCATTAATAGAAAGCTCTTTCTTCGAGATAGCTCCAAGGCTACCTATGATATCTAACTTCTGCTTCTCCAAGGGCACAAACTCTCCTATCTTATGTCCGTTATAGGGACAATCCAAAATTTCAACTAATAGATCTTCAGTAATAGAAATATGAGTAGCTTTCACAGAGCCTGTCACTGACCCATCTACAAATACTTGAAGAGACGCATAGAAAGCCTCCACTGCATCCTCAAATGTCGGTTCATTAATCTGACAGAGCTTGATCCATCCCAACATATCTAGGGTTTCAGCTACCCAATGGAGTCTTCCCGATAACTGAGAGAAATCCACTACCTTTCCAAAGCAAATCGAAAGCCTTAGCAGACATTAGCCTTTAAAACGGCTCCTGGGAGAAAAAGTTCTCATCTAGAGCCCTAGAGGAGGCCATCTAGATAAAGACAGAAGAGAATGTCTGAGGGAAATGAATGGAGATGTGAAATGAGTTTAGAGAGGTCAAAGATCCTACCTTTCTTTAGAGAGTTTGAAGGAATCGATAGATGCTCGAAGATGGTTTCATCGGGGTGAGGAGCAGACATGAGAACAGGAACAGGACAAAGGAGTCAGAGACGTTTCGAATGGGGTGATTTGGAAAGTAAGAGGGAAAGGTCCTAATATAGAAAGAAGTTGTGTGATGGACTGTGGATGGGGGGATGAACGATTGGAATAAATAAACATATTTTAATTTTCCCCAAAAAGTTTTGTAACCTTTTTTTTTTAAATTAGCATAGACTCCTACTTCACAAACTCTGACTTCTTAGAAGTCGACTCTAGATACTCCGACTTTGGCAAAGTCAAATGTCCAGGACTTTGAAAAATTTTGACGATGGATACATCAGTTTATATACTAGGAATTTTAAGTGTTCAATCAGGATTGCACATTCCTATTTCTATTCTTATTGAAGTAAATCTATCTTCAGGGAGAGGTTTAGTAAATATATCAGCTAATTGATTTTCTAAAGAAACAAATTCGAGTAAAATATCACCATTACTTACATGGTCCCTGATGAAATGATGTCTGACCTCAATGTGCTTGGTTCTTGAGTGTTGGATTGGATTTTTGGTCAAATTGATTGCACTTTTATTATCACATAGCATTGGAATTTCATGTAGTATATGATCATAGTCTTCTAGTTGATATTTGATCCACAACAATTGAGTGCAGCAACTACCAGCTGCAATATATTTTGCTTCTATTATAGACAAAGCTACTGAATTTTGTTTTCTAGAGGACTAGGAAATTAGACATCCTGCAAGAAATTGACAAGTACCACTGGTGCTTTTTCTATCTATTTTGCATCCAGCGTAGTCAACATCACTATATCCGAGCAATTTAAATTCAGAACATCTGGGATACCATAAACCTAATTTACTTGTATTCATAAGATATCTAAAAATTCTTTTAACAGCATTAACATGAGATTCTTTAAGATCAGCTTGAAATCTGGCACACAAACATACACTGAACATTATATCTGGTCTACTAGCAGTAAGATAGAGCAATGACCCAATCATGCCTCTATAAATCTTTTGATCTACTTTCTTACCAATTGGATCACTATCTAACTTAATTCCTGAGCTCATGGGTGTTCCTAAGGGCTACACTTATCAAAACCATATTTAGAAAGCAAATATGAAATGTACTTAGTTTGACAAATGTGAGTGCCTTCCTTAGTCTGCTGATCTGCAAGCCAAGAAAGTAATCAAGTTCACCGATCATACTCATTTCAAATTCACTTTGCATAAGATTTTCAAAGATTTACAGAGTGATTTACTTGTAGATCCAAAAATAATGTCATCAACATATTTGTACAATCAAATCCCTTCTGAAAATTCTTAATAAATAGGGTGCTATCTATTTTACCTCTTGAAAAATCATGGACATAAGATAAGCACTTAGTCTTTCATACCAAGCCCTTGGAGCTTGTTTCAAACCATATAGTACTTTATTTAAATAGAAAACATGATTTGGATACTTAGTATCTTCAAAACCAGGTGGTTGCTCAATATAAACGTCTTCTTTTATGAAACCATTCAGAAAAACACTTTTGAGATCCATCTAAAATAAATTTATATTAAGAGAACATGCATAAGCTAATAAAATTATGATTGCCTCTAATCTAGTAACTGGAGCATATGTTTCATCAAAATCAATGTCTTCCTCTTAGGAACATCCTTGTGCTACCAGTCTAGCTTTGTTCCTTGTTATCACTCATGATTCATCCATTTTGTTTCCAAAGACCCATCCGGTCTCAATAACTGGATGGTCAAAAGGTTTAGGCACAAGAGTTCAGACCTGGCTGCATTAGAACTGGTTAAGTTCCTCTTGCATAGCTAGGATCCAAGATTTATCTTCCAGTGCATCATTGATTGTCCTACGCTCAATTTGAGAAAGAAATGCAGTGTAATCACATAGAATATTCATACCTCTTGTTCTTACCCTATCTTGAGGATCACCTATAATATTTTCTCTTGGATGATCTTTGTGATATCTTAATTCTCTAGGTAGTCCTTCAGGTGCTTCTTCTTGTTGCTGAAGTTCTTCCATTGGTGGATCATCCTTGTCTTCCTCTTTCTTCAAGAGAGGTATGTTCTAGATCCCTGTACAATTCTTCAACAACATCTTCTTCTTCTTCTATTTTCTTAATAGAAGGCTTAGTTTCATCAAATAAAACATGAACTGACTGTTCTATAGTTAAAGTTCTTCTGTTGAATACTTTGTATCCTCTAGATTTTGAAACATCCTAGTAGAAAGCCTTCATCACTTTTAGCATCTAATTTCCTAAATTATCTTACCAGTATTCAAAATGAAAAGCTTACAACCAAAGGGTCGAAGGTGACTGATGTTGGCTTTTTCTCCTTGTATAGCTCATAACGGTGTCTTCTTCGAATTGGTCTGATCATGTACCGTTGATGATGTAGCAGGCTGTGTTGACTGTCTCCCAGAAGTATCTTGGTAAATTATATTGTGTAAGCATTGTTCTGGCCATATCCAGCAGTGTTATGTTTTTCCTTTCTGCTACTCTATTTTGTTAAGGTGTTCTTGGTGCAGAGAAGTTGTGTTCTATGCCATCTTCTTCACAGAATCTGACAAATTCTTCATTCTTGAATTCTCCACCATGATTAGATCTGATACTGATTATCTGAAATTTCTGATTCTTCTGTACTAATTTTCTGAATTTTAGAAAAGCTGAAAAATTTTTCTGATTTGGCTTCTAGAAATGATACCCAAGTATATCTTGAGTAGTCATCCACAATTACATATCCATAAACTTTCCTCCAAGACTTACTATTCTTATTGGTCCAAATAAATCCATGTGAATAAGTTCCAATGGTTTGAAGGTTGCCACCAATGTCTTGGACTGAAATGATGTCTTGGTTTGCTTTCCTTTTGCAAGGCACAAATTGACTTCTTTCAGTTCTGCCAGTTGTAAGGTATACAAATTATTAACTCTTTGTGCTTCAAAGACTATTTTCCATCTGTCTAAATAATACATTTATCGTTCTGAAACTTTACCAACTGACCTTTGTCATAGAGTTGTTGCCCAGCTAGCAAGCCCGGGGGGGGGGGGGGGGGGGGGGGGGGTGTGAATGGGATTCTAAAAACTGATTATCTAAACCTGTCCACAAAAACGTTCACACAACAGACACTTCGATGATTGTTAGTGTTAGTGAAAAGAAAACAACAACACACAAAGCAAGCAATCACAGTACACAAGATTTATTCTGGTTCGGACCTCCTCTCACAGGAGTCCTACGTCCAGTCCCTAAGCAACAACTCAGGATTCACTACCCAAGGGTATAGTCCCCCTCAAGGACACTTACACACCCAGCCGCAGCTGGTCTTCTCTTCATAACCTGAAGAGGAATACACCACCCTGGAACACCCAGGTCTTCTTCAACACGAAGGGAATAACACCCTGGATCCCCAGGTCTTCCTTCAACACGAAGGGAACAACACAAAGATGTGTTCAAGGGAAGACAAGCCCCTAGATCAAGCTAATAGAATAGTGCTTGATCCAAAGCAAAAGACTGAGAGGAAAGGATCTACGACAAAGAACATTCTCAGTACACCATAGCCCTCACAAATCTAGGCACAGAAACGCAGAGAGTTAAGAGCAAAACTAAAAACAATGGAGTGAGGCTTGGCTCTTCTAGATGCTCGCAGATTGTGTCGAGTAAGCTTCTCAAGATCATCTTCTCTGGAGTCATCAGTCTTCAATATATAGCTTCTTTTGAAAAGTAGTCATTAAAGTATCAGTTGTCTCTATGTTCAGAGAACGTTAGATTGCTTGGCTTTCCTTTGCAGTCAACGGTTCTTTGCGTTCCATGCACGTAAGAAGAAAATCCTTCTTGATATCCTCCAGGTTCTACTTTATCCAACGTTGTATAGAGTAGTGCTATCAGAGACCTGCACACATTAAATGCTAAAACATAGACAGCTAAGCTGTCTCTTGTTGTCAGTCAACGTTAGAGTGAGAATACATCAAAATAGAAATTCCATTATGTCTTTCCAAAAAGATATTACATGCAGAAGCATAAGAATAGAAGATATCTGGACATGCATCGTGCAGAGAAATGTACGGTTATATTTAATGCATGGATAACAGAGAAATACGCAAGATGACTTTGACTTGTCAAGATATTTGAATATCAAGTCGTATATTTCATGAAATCGTTGTGAGAATCACTTATGAAATCGTTGTATAAAGTGAATCGTTTGAGAACGAATCATTACAAGCAAATCGTTATAACCAAATCGTGTTTTATTTTATCGAATCGTTACACAGACCAAGTCGTGTTGTGACTTATCGAATCGTTACAGCAAGCAAATTGTTATGTGACTTACCGAGTCGTTATAATGACCAAGTCGTTGTTGTCACTTACCAAATTGATGTGAAACTGAATCGTTGTAAGAGCAAATCGTTATTCTCACTTATCAAATTGATGTGAAACCAAATCATTGTGAGAGAAAATCGTTGTTCTCACTTATCAAATCGATGTGAAACAAAATCGTTGTGAGAGCAAATTGTTGTTCTCACTTAACGAATCGTTCTGAGATCGAAATCGATACGATCACTTAGCGAATCATTCTGACATCGAAATCGATGCGATCGCTTAGCGAATCATTCTGAGATCGAAATCGATACGATCACTTAGCGAATCGTTCTGAGATCGAAATCGATGCGATCACTTAGTGAATCGTTCTGGGATCGAAATCGATACGATCACTTAGCGAATCGTTCTGAGATCGAAATCGATATGAGTGGAAATGTTATGACTTGCAATGAAATCGTTATAACATTTAGAGAAATCGATGTGTACTTAGAAAATTTATATGCACTAAACTTAAGTATTACAGGATGAAGATACTTACTAGTTTTTCTTGATTTTGAGATTCAATTCATGTGCTCAAATCTCATGAAAACCTTGGTAGATTAACCTTTATTTTAGTTTTGTTAATCACCAAATTAGATATATAATTTATCTAAATTACATGGGGATAAACTGATCATCAATCTCCCCCTTTCTGGTGATGACAAAACATAACAAAATCATAGATGTTCATGAAATAAATTTAAGTGAATCCATAGAAATAAAATGAGAAATGTATTCAGAAAAACTATATTTCTCCCCTTTGTCATTAAGCAAAAAGATATCATACGGAGACAAAGAAGAAAGGAGAAAAGATGAGTGAGATCAAAGAACTTTGCTATTTATCTTGAGGGGTTACAGGGAGGTAGAAAGCAGGAGACAGAAGAGAGGCATGCCGCTGAATAATGGGCGAAGCCTTGCGTTCCTGCTCCTCAAAATATGCCTGAAAAGCCCCAAAAGCGAGATAAAAATAAGATGACCCATGTCAGGAGCATTCTTTTGGTATGAAGTGGCGCTGAGCATCTATAAAGGTGCCATATCATCTTTCAAGAGAGACTTGAAGGTAGTGAAAGAGCCAAAAATGGCAAACTGAAGAAATTGGTGATCTTGACAGGGTAGTGGATCTGATGCTGCAGGAGATCTTTCTTCAAAGCCACAAAAAGTGTGTACCGCGCTACCCACTGAGCATAGGGATCTTGAACTAGATTGACGGATTCAAATCTAAGAAGGCTTCAGTCGAGAGAGGAGGCTTGCCTGCCTTAAACAAGGAACTGTTCAAAGTTGCCAGCTGAAGGGCAGACTGGTTGTAATGCTTTTCCCAACCGGTAGGTGAGAGCCTTCACTTTCAGATAAAAGAGGTGCAAGAACGTCAGAGGTGATATGACCTAGGTGAAATTCTGGAAGGGATAGGTGCTGGTGGTGCTGTGAAGGAAGATGGTGGTGAAGGAGGGGCCAGAGTTTCAAGAGGAGAAGGATCAGGGGCTTCTGGAGCTACAACTGGTTCTTCTACTCTTGGAATCTCACCCTCGGAAACCACTGGCCCTGTTGGCCCAGAAACATCCTCTATTGGCCTTGGTGGCCCAGTCTTTACAGCTTCAACATGATCCTGCACTGCAGTTGCTACCTCTTCAACAATCTGTGGCCCGGATGGCCCTGCTGGTTCTTCTGAAATTGGCCCTGATGGCCCAGCATCTTGTTGCCTAGCCTCTGAAGGCCCAGAACTGCAGACTGGTTCTGCAGGAGAAGGAGCAAGAGGGGCATTTGTGGACTGCACCCTCACCAAATCTGCAAGTGCAGTAATAGACTCTTTAATGCTAATAAACTCACTGCGCACCCATCTAACTGCATTTCTGACCATGTCCATCTCCTTATCTAATGTACTCTAGCTTATAAAGATAGAAGCAATATTAGATTGCACAGAGCATATGATCTTTCCTTGTTCATCCATTCTAGCAACTAAAGGCTTCAGATTGACCTTCATTTCTTCTTCCTCTGCCTCTGATGTGGCCTCCTGGTCAAGAGGGGAATCCCAGAAGCTACTTCTTTCCCTTTGCTGCTTTCCCTTGCAACGGGCTCCACATGATCATCATTTACATCATCTAAGGCACTCTCCACAATGCCTTCTCTGAACTGATCATCAACGGGGACACTAGTAGTGTGCTCCCTCTGAGATGTTGCTTCTATTGGGGATCAGATAGGTGACTTTGACAAAAGAACTAAGAAATTGTGTGTACGACAGCGGAATTAAAATAAGTAAAACACACAATACGATCAAACCCAAGTGTGGTGTGTGAGAATAGTGAATAAGAACATCAAACCACACATCAAACCACATTGCACTGAAGATTTTAAGATGGTTCGGAGAACACACTTGTGTCTCCTACGTCACCTCCTCACAACGGAGGAACCACTAGCACAAGTGCAGTACAATCTGAGCGTAACGACTCCAACCTCTTTGAGTGCAACGACTCAAAGAAACCCAGGAAATAGGCACAACGACCTACTCCAAAGACCACTTGTGAATTCAGCAAATTCAAAAGCCTTGAGCACTACGGCTCAAGCACCAGAGCACAACGGCTCCAACCCAGAGCACTAGGGCTCCAAAACAGAGTACAAAGTACTCAAACCTCTGGATCACAATAGATCCAAGTTCTGCAAGAACATGCACACTTAGAGAATAGATCCTCTAGCACGATCTATCTCAGTACAATAGAAATGGTAGAGACAAATAGAGTTGGGAGATCTGTGTAGAAACCACTACACAGATTTCCCAGAGAAATTGACACTCTACCAAGTACAGACTCGGCTGGATCTCCTTCTTGACCAGCACTGCTGCAATCACGAGCTCCTTCTCTTCTTCTCTTCTTCTTCCCTTGGCAGCGCTGCTCTGCTCCTCTGGATGCAGATCCCTTTCTCCCGCTCTTCTTGCCCTCTTCCAGAATGCTCTTGGCTTGCTCTTACGTGGGATGACTTTGGAGTACCAAAGACATGGGTATTTATAGCCCCATATATCCATAAGGAGCCTTAGGGTACGTGGGCACAAAAACCTAGACAGATTCCCTAGAATCCCCAAGCGGCCACATGTCCAGAAAAATCATAAGTTGAAATTTCAGCCGGAATGTGTCGACACCACAGGGAGTGTGTCGACACACTATCCCATTTACGCAAAATAGGTCTTCTGGATGCTGGGTCTAGTGTCGACACTGCCACTGGCTGTGTCGACACACTGTCCCAGTCAGGCAACTGGGTCTCCTGGGAACTTGGTCTAGTGTCGACACTACCAGGGACTGTGTCGACACACTTGACCCTGTCTTCATGAAATTGCTTCAGGGAATGATACCCAGTGTCGACACCATCAATGGGTGTGTTGACACTATCAATGACAAAAGTTGTATACACCTGCAAATTTAAGACATAAATCATTAGTACAAGATATTATCATTAAAATATGAGATATTAAACATCAAAAACATGTTGTTTAAGCATTATTGTGATATGTATACAATGTATAACATGTTCAACATATCATCATCAAAATCACAATATGTCATCATCAAAATCAAAGTATGAGTGATGTTCATTGGATATCATTAAAATACAACTTTAGGAAATTCCAAAACACACTCAACCCAACAATCTCTCCATTTTTGATGATGACAAAACATATGCACAATCTCTAATAACTGACTTCCTTAACTGCAACAACTCCCCTTGACCATATACCCTTTGAACTTTCTCCCCATAAAAAACTTTCTCCCTCTAGAAATTTACTTTCTCCTCCTTTAAGAAACTTTCTCCCCTTTTTAACAGCATCAAAAAGATAGATAAGAGAGAGAAACAAAGATTGTAAGAGATCAAGAAATGAAATGTAAGAAATGAAAGGTCAGAAATGATCAAAATAAATGAGGCAAAGTGATATTAACATATGAGAAAGTTATTGAGTTCTTGGTATTGTGCAATAAAGTTTAATCACAAAGACACACTCAACACGAAGTATAGCAAAAATTACTGATCTGAATGTAGTTAAAATAATGATACAAATGTGAAGAAAAGTGACCTATATGAATGAGAGCAGAAATATTTAACAAGGATGTTAGGAGTTTTAAGTTAACATAATGTAAAATAATAGGTCTAAACTCAGTATATATGAACTTTATGAAGGTCTTAAGCTTTTCCATCCTGTCAATTTGATTTTCTTTCATTTTTAACTGAGAAAGAATACAAGAATAAATCAGTTAAATCTCACTTTTCAGTGCAAGAGATCACATTGATTAGATGCAAGATCTCCTGATTACTTAGTGGTTTAACTTTCATTATCTTATACAGAGTTGAAAATTTTTGATTTCCACTTTTTGACGCGAAACAAATCACTTTTTGGTGAAATGGCCCGGTTACTCAGCGGTTCAAAAATTTACATTGCTCTGCTTGTATCATTCCAGATTATTGATCATTTTGATCATTTCTTTGATGTTTTGTAGGAATATGTTTGATTTGACCAGACAAGTCATGACTATGAATTTAGAAAATTATTCTTAACATGTGGTAAAAATAAAGCTTAAACATACACAAGTGAAATATAAAGCCACTCATGTGCCTATAATAGTGTTTTGCAAATCATTTTAAAAACATTCAGTATTAAAATTGTTTAACCTTGAAATGATAATGAATCTTTGAAATTAAACTAAATGCACAATGAGTTTAGTTTCAATGTCTAATTCTCTCATAAGAAAATAGCACAATGACTCAAAAATTCTGATGATTGGGGCTCAGTAAAGACAACAATTGTCAAGAGAAATAGTGAAGAATAGACAATGACTCCCCCTCAACAAATACTCCCTCCACCAATTGCATACTCCCCCTCAACAATTGCATAAAGGAATCTTGATACTTGGCGGAGACATATACTCACGCATAGTGAAAGTGTCAGACAAGCCTAACTTGCATTTCTTCAAATCACTATTTGATATACCAAGAATTTCAATGCAACTGAGAAGTAAGAATTTATTTGCAAAAGAGAATGGCTTTTATTTGCACAAAGAAATGAGATGAAGATTTCAGACATGTGAAACCTGCATAAACAACAAGTTCCCTCTAAGAGAAGTGAATCTAGGTCTGCAAGAGGCTTAGTGAAAATGTCTGCAATTTGTTTTTCTGAGTCAATGAAGTGGAGTTCAAAAGAATTCTTTGAGACTTCATCTCGAAGGAAATGATGTCGAATGTCAATGTGTTTTGTGTGGGAATGCTGAATAGGATTTTTGGACAGATTTATAGCACTTGTGTTGTCACAAAGAATGGGAATGCAACCTAATGTGTGATTATAATCTAGAAGTGATGTTGACCCGAAGGACTTGGGTACCACAGCTACCAGCGGCAACATACTCAGCTTCTGCAGTTGAAAAGCTACAGAATGTTACTTTTTGGAAGCCAAGAAATAAGACACCTCCTAGATATAAACACAACCCCAGTCTAGTGCTTTTTCTATCAAGTTTGCACCCGGCATAATCAGCATCACTATATGCAATCAAGTCCAATTTACATCCAGTAGATACCAAAGACCCAAATCACATGAAGAAAGAAGATATTTGAAAATTTCTTTAACAGCAGACATGTGACTATCTTTAGGATTTGCTTGAAATCTTGCACACATGCAGACACTGAATTGAATATCTGGCCTAGAGGTAGTTAAATAAAGAAGAGATCCAATCATACCTCTGTAAAGTGTAGCATTAACAGGCTTACCAGAAGTATCACTCTCAAGTCTTACACTTGTGGCCATTGGTGTGTTGGATGGCTTGATGTTTGGAAGTCAAACCTCTTGAGCAGCTCCTTGACATATTTTGTTTGACTCAGAAAAATTCCTTCAGTAGTTTGATGTACTTGCAGACCTAAAAAGAATGTAAGTTCACCCATGAGACTCATTTCAAATTCAGATTGCATAAGATGGGCAAACTCATTGCACAAAGTATTATCTGTTGATCCAAAAATGATATCATCAGCATAAACTTGAACAGCAATGAAATGATTTTTTGCAGTTTTTGTAAACAAGGTTTGATCAATGTTTCCTCTTATGTACCCTTATTTACAAGAAAGGAGCTCAACCAGTCATACCAAGCTCTTGGAGCTTGTTTAAGACCATAAAGAGTCTTATTAAGTTTAAAAACATGATTGAAAATTTTTCATTTTCAAACCAGGGGGTTGTTTGACAAAAATATTTTCCTTTATGTATCCATTTAAAAATGCACTCTTGACATCCATTTGAAAGACTTTGAATTTCAAAGAAGCAGCAAATGCAAGGAATATTCGAACAACTTCAAGTCTTGCTACAGGGGCATAAGATTCTTCAAAATCAATACCAATTTCTTGGTTATACCCTGAGCAACAAGTCTAGCTTTGTTTCTAACAAATTGACTAGATTCATTCATTTATTTCTGAAAATCCATCTAGTTCCAATGACAGAAGTTAAATCTGAAGGTTTTGGTACTAAATCCCAAACTTGATTTCTTTCAAATTGATGAAGCTCTTCATGCATAGTATTTATCTAGTTTTCACAAGATAAAGCTTCATCAACATTTTTGGGTTCAATTTGGGAAAGTACTGCCAAAGAATCTTCAACTATGACAAAATGAAAAGATGATCTGGTTCTTATTCCATCTTGCAAATTACCAACAATGCTTTCAAGTGGATGGTCTCTTAAAAATCTTGTTCAGAAATTACCTCAGGGTTTGCATGATTTTCAGGAACATGATTACCTGAATCACTTGAAGTTGGCATTCAAGAACTCATGTGCATTTGGTACTTCTTGCTCTTCAAGATTTATAAATGGATGTTCAAGAAAATCATCCTCATCATCGCACATAATTGAGTTCTGCATGAAGTAGGAATGTCAATCTTTTGAAAGTTTTCATCAAAAATGACATGTGGAGATTCTTCCACAGTCTTATTTTTCAAATATAAACTCTGTAAGCTCTTGAAGTTTCAGAATAACCTAAGAAGATAGATTCAAAACTTTTGCATCAAATTTATCAAGATTTGCTTTGTTGTTATTATGAATAAAACATTTGCAACCAAAAATTTTGAAATATGACACACTTGGCTTTTTATTCTTGAACAACTCATAAGGGGTTTTTCTGATCTTGGTCTTACTAATGCTCTATTCAAAATGAAATTAGCTGTATTTACAGCTTCTGCCCAAAAAGATTTAGACAGTTTACTTTCAATGAGCATAGTTCTAGCCATTTCCATAAGAGTTCTATTTTCCTTTCTACAACTCCATTTTGTTCTAGAGTTCTAGGGGAAGAAAATTTATGGAGAATGTTCAGTTCAGTACAAAGATCAGAAAATGATTTATTTTCAAATTCACCCCCATGATCTGTCAAAATGGAATTCAGTTTGAAAGATAAACCCACTAAGGCAGAATTGTAAAATCTCTGAATTCTGAACATGCATCACTTTTATGGGATAAGAATAAGACCCAAGTATATCTTGTAAAGTCGTCAATGATCACAAAGCCATATCTATTACCACTGAGACTTTGAGTTCTGGTTGGACCAAAAAGATCCATATGAAGCAACTCAAGTGGTTTAGATGTAAGTACTTCATTAAACACTTTAAAAGATTTCTTGTTTGTTTTCCTTGAGCACATATCCCACAAACAGGATTGTCAATGACTGGGAAAGATTCAGGAAGAACTTTTACAAGATTCATTCTTATGAGTTTACTAATGGTTATGAAACTTGCATGACCCAACCTTTTGTGCCACAACCAAGCAGTGTCATGTTTATTTGCAATCAAACAAACATTTAAAGAAGAATTATCACACAAATCAATCATGTAGACATTATTTTCTCTTTTTCCAATCAATTAATTTGCTCAGAAGAGGAGTCAATTATTTGCATGAATCATGTTCAAAAAAATCTTGTGACCATTGTCACACAATTGACTAATGCTAAGCAAGTTGTAATTCAAACCCAAACTAAACAAACATCATCACTTAAGGTAATGCAAGACTTACCAATTTTTCCTTTGCCAATTATTTTTCCTTTATTCTTACCTCCAAAGATGACTGATCCACTTCCTTTTCAATCAAGCATGAAAATTTATTTCTGTCTCCTGTCATGTGCCGTGAGCATCCACTGTCAAGAATCCATATTTTTGGAATTGGATGCACGGCTTTCCTGCACATAACAAATTAGACAAGAAAAGTTTTTGGTACCCACATGAGATTGGTACCAACATCCTGAGTGAGAAGAGATAACAGATCCTTTCTAACCCAAACTTGTGTATTTTCTTCACAGTGTTTTTGAAACAAAAGATTTATCTTTTTTGTTTTTCAATTTTCTGAACATTATACCTCTTAGTGATTTGTTCCACTGTGAAAAACTTGGCATGTATTATTGTTGATATGCAGGAAAAGATGAATGATAGAAATAAGGATTGAACCATTGGTTACCATTATACCTTTGTTTCAAGACTTATTCCATCTTGAATTGTAAGAGGAGAAAACATTCGATTTCTATGAGAAAGATGATTATTGATTGGTTTGAAGTTTTTGTGATTTTTATAAGAAGGGTAGGTCGACCTCTGACTGGGATAGGTCGACCTGTGCATAGTGTGTGTCGACCTAGGTAGGTAGGGTATGTGTGACCTCTCAGGTTCTTTTTGTTTTTGTATTTTTCCTTTATTTTCAGATGAGCTTGCCTGACACAATTTTATTAAAGGAGTTTTTGATGATTTTATTTTCTTTGGAGATGATTCAGTTTTCTTTGATTTTGTGGTTCAAAACCTAAACCAAATTGTTTGAATTCATCTTAACTCCAAGTAGAGCATTCAAATTGTCTTCCCTTGAGTGAAGTTCTTGATGATATCTTCTTTTTCTTTAAATTAAGTTTTCAATTTGATTCAAATTTTCATGATTTTCCTTTTATTTTTCTTCAAATTTCTTGATAGAATGATTAGTTCTTTGTTCAATTTTTAAATTTTCAATTTCAGATCATCAACAAAAATCGACAGTTATCATTTTCTTTGATTTGGTCTAAAATTTGAGCTTCCAATTCAGAAATTTTTACAGATGATGAATTATCATGAAGAATGCTTTCAATTTTTCTTTTCAAGTATTTATTTTCTTTTCTAATTTCAGACATACTTTCAACCAAGTTACCATATGCTTCTTGCCAATCTTCAATGGTAAATAGTTCAAAGGATATATCTACTATGTTCTGACTGCTACTTCCAGCCATGAAGCAGATTTCATTCCTTCTGAACTGAGGATTCTTCATTGCAGTCTGAGCTTTCATCATCTGACCATGTAGCACCATGGCCTTGTTCTTCTTTTTGTGGAACTCCTTCTTGTGTTTATGTGCTTTTCCTTCTTACCTTCTGGACAATCAGCCTTCATATGTCCAGATTGTTTACACCTATAACACAGGAATTTCATCAATTCTTCTGATGATCAACATGGAAGAAATGTTTCTTTTTACTAGACATGTCATTTTGCTTATTACCAAAATTCTTCTTGTTTGATTTCAGAAATACCTTAAATTGTCTGGTGATGAAAGCAAGATAATCATGATCAGATTCAGATTTCTCAGACTCAGAATTTTCTTTAGATTTCTTATTACTTGATGAAGCTTTAAGAGCAATGGTTTTTGTTTTTATCATGTGTTCTTATGATCTTCAAGGTTTAACTCATATGTCATTAATATCCAATGAGTCATCCAATGTGATTTTGGAAAAATCTTTTGAATCTTTAATGACAGTTGCTTTAGTGTGCCATACAGGAGATAAGGAACGCAAGATTTTTCTTACCAATTCTTCATTTGAGTATTCCTTACCCAAGGCTCGAAGTCTATTTATAATAATCATGAACCTAGCAAACATCTCAGATATAGTTTCATTAGATTTCATGATAAACAACTCATAATTAGAAACTAACATGTTAGCCTTAGTCTCCCTGACCTGAGATGTGCCCTCATAAAGCAATTCTAATTTATCCCACATCTCCTTGGCAGACTTACACATAGAGATTCTGGAATACTCTTTTGGATGAATGGCACATTGCAGCATGTTCATGGCGCTGTAGTTCAGGGTGACCCTTCTGATCTGCTCCCTGTCCATTGATCTTCATCTCCAGTGACTTCAATTGGTCCTTTTTCAACAATTCTCCATACTTCATAGTTCTGTGCTCTAAGAAAAACCATCATCCTATTCTTCCAGTAAGGATAGTCAGTACCATCAAAAAATGGAGGCCTATTGATTGAATGACCTTCAGCAACAAAACCTCTAGAGTCCATGATAAAGACAATCAAACCAAAACACTAGCAATTTGAGCAAGTAATTGAGTGAGTCAAAATCTGAAATACAGAAAATTCACCAAAGCACCTCAGAGTATAGAATTGACTCTGACCTGCTCTGGTACCAGTTGTTATGGATCGATAGGTGACTTTGACAAAAGAACTAAGAAATTGTGTGTACGACAGTGGAATTAAAATAAGTAAAACACACAATACGATCAGACCCAAGTGTGGTGTGTGAGAATAGTGAATAAGAACAACAAACCACACATCAAACCATAGTGCACTGAAGATTTTAAGGTGGTTCGGAGAACACAACTTGTGTCTCCTACGTCCACCTCCTCACAACGGAGGAACCACTAGCACAAGTGCAGTACAATCTGAGCACAACGACTCCAACCTCTTTGAGTGCAACGACTCAAAGAAACCCAAGAGATAGGCACAACGACCTACTCCAAAGACCACTTGTGAATTCAGGAAATTCGCAAGCCCTTGAGCACTACGGCTCAAGCACCAGAGCACAACGGCTCCAACCCGAGCACTAGGGCTCCAAAACAGAGTACAAAGTACTCAAACCTCTGGATCACAATAGATCCAAGTTCTGCTAAAACAAGCACACTTAGAGAATAGATCCTCTACCACGATCTATCTCAGTATAATAGAATTGGTAGAGACAAATAGAGTGGGAGATCTATATAGAACACATACACAGATTTCCCAGAGAAATGACACTCTAACCAAGTATAGACTCGGTGGATCTCCTTCTTGACCAGCACTACTGCAATCACGAGCTCCTTCTCTTCTTCCTTCTTCTTCCCTTGGCGGCGCTCCTCTGCTCTCTCTGGATGCAGATCCCTTTTTCCCGCTCTTCTTGCCCTCTTCCAGAATGCTCTTGGCTTGCTCTTACGTGGGATGACTTTGGAGTACCAAAGACATGGGTATTTATAGCCACATATGTCCATAAGGAGCCTTAGGGTACGTGGGCACAAAAACCTAGGTAGATTCCCTTGAATCCCCAAGCGGCCACGTGTCCAGAAAAATCATAAGTTGAAATTTCAGTCGGAGTGTGTCGACACCACCAGGGAGTGTGTCGACACACTGTCCCATTTGCGCAAAATAGGTCTTCTGGATGCTGGGTCTAGTGTCGACACTGCCACTGGCTGTGTCGACACACTGTCCCAGTCAGGAAACTTGGTCTCCTGGGAACTGGGTCTAGTGTCGACACTACCAGGGACTGTGTCAACACACTTGACCCTGTCTTCATGAAATTGCTTCAGGGAATGATACCCAGTGTCGACGCCATCAATGGGTGTGTCGACACTATCAATGACAAAAGTTGTGTACACCTGTAAATTTACACATAAATCATTAGTACAAGATATTATCATTAAAATATGAGATATTAAACATCAAAAACATGTGTTTAAGCTTATTATTGTGATTGTATACAATGTATAACATGTTCACCATATCATCATCAAAATCACAATATGTCATCATCAAAATCAAGTATGAGTGATGTCATTGGATATCATTACAATACAACTTTAGGAAATTCCAAAACACACTCAACCAACAGCTTCCATCTCAATTGACTTCTCCCCCTCAATAGGAGCATCAACCATATGAGTATCAACTAGAACATCTTCTTCTTCTTGCTGCTCCTCGAATAGGAGCATCCTCCATGATAGTTTCTTGAATGTGGCCAGATGCCACAACATTGTTGCTGGTTCACAGG
>CM024758.1:106738951-106802732 GCA_014218235.1 Colocasia esculenta
AAAAGTACTTGTGCCCATGGGAGTGTGAATGGTCTGGTGTGGCATTGCACCTAAAGTACATTTAAAATTTCTAGACTCTGGTTTTAGATAGTGTGCATGTGAGTATTTGAAACTCAATATCTAATTGTTCATACATGAGAAATTATCACTTCCTGAGAACTCACTTGTATAATTGTTTTACTTCACTTTTCTTATTTCTGATTTTACCTTTTACTTGACAATACATGTCTAACATCCTTATAGTGACATATTTTCTACACATGGTTCAAGATGTTCCATTTTTTGGCGATAAGAACCGACAATGGCCTAGATCTCCACTTGTGGTAGGAAGTTTTCCTTCTATGCGCACTGCGACGTCACCACTTTTCATGCAGTTTGATTATTTATCCAATCTAGATGCACCTCTGCTTCCCATCTCCAAAAAATTATCTTCGTGTTGTCAGATGTTGGTAATATCATGATACCAAATCAATATTATCGGCACATGCACTGCATGTGGCATATTTTTATTTACTTTTAAACATGTACGTTTATATTTCAATAATAATTAAAATACTATAGAAATAAAAAATTAACTATATTAGTCTGTGAGTGGTCGTCCTGGTGGACTGGTGAGGGAGACGACCCAGTGGCGGACCTAGTGGTGCTGGCCTGGTGGCGAACGCCGCGAACCCAAACTGAGCTGACATCCATAGGACCATAGCTATCTTACGTTTATCCCCTTTATTAGAGTTCTTTTCTTTAAAAAGCGAAAACTTCAAATCTTGTCATTGTATCATCTTCTGAGAATATGGACCCCCAAAAGCCTTGTCGGCTTGCCCCACTTGCAGTTCTGTAGTTTTGTTTCTTACTTTCTTAGGACTTTCAGAGAGCCTACATGGTGTATAATTTAGTAGCCAATATTGTCCACTTCCTAGTGTGGTGAAAAGAATTTGTGCATTTTAGGGATGAAATTTTCTTGGACAGGTGCATCTGTTGAGTAGAAATTAGGCGGTGGATTAGTGGCGACAAAATGTACATTGCTATGTTTGTCAGCTATTTAGCAACGGCTATTTAGCAACGGATTAGCGACAGAAATTTTGTTGTCGCTATTCCTTCGCTAACCATAAATAATTCTAAACGAAAAAAACCTGTTTCCCGCCCGTCAAAACCCTCCCCCCCCACCAATTTCCAACGAACCGTTCGTCCCCCATTTCCCTCTCTTTTCTTCCCCCCGCCCCGTCAAACCTTTTCCCTCACCCCCTGTGCCGTTGCGTCCCCCTCTCGCCGCCGAGACCCTGAGCCCTCGCTCCCGCCGTCGCGGCCCCATCGCCGAAGACCGCCCTCGCCGTCACCGTTGCCCGTTGCCGAGCGCCCTTCGTCATCGCCCCGTCGCCGAGCGCCCCGTCGTCGTCGCCCCATCTCCCTGTTGTTGTCGCCCCGTCATTGTCGCCCCCTCGTCGAGTGCCCAGTTGTGGTCGCCCCCCTCACTGGTAAGTCTCTCTCCCTCTCTCCATCACCTCCTAGCCCCCACCCCCCTACTCGTCGCCGTCCCCGTCAACCCCCCACCCCCAACTCGTCGCCATGGCCAACCTAGCTTCATCCTTAAAAAGTATCATCAAATCATCTGTGGAATGGTAATAAGTAGCATGGATTGGTGACGGGTTGCAGGGTTTGTTTGCATTCTTCTATTTTCTTTAAAAAGTATCATCAAATCATCTGCACCTATAATAGCTTCATTTTTATTCACTGCAATCTTCGGGGCTAGGAAGATATATAAGTAATAAATAGCATTAGAAGACAAAACAGATTTAGAAAATACCCATCTTCCTCCTGCTGATAAAATTTTGGCCTTCCAGCTCTCCAACCTCTGATCAAACCTAAGAATTCCAGTGGTGCAGGTTCTCTCATAGAGTTCATATGTTAAATCATTTGCTGTTTTATGGTTTAGTTTATATAATCAATTTTTCTTTTGTTTCAGTAGTATAGATTTTATTATTCTTTTCCTTAGGAGGAGGGAATTAGTTTATAGAAATATATCTATATTTTTTGTTTCAGTAGTATAAGGTTTTATTATTCTTTTCCTTAGGAGGAGGGAGGGATAGTCTAAAAATTGATGTCATTTTGAATGTGAGCTATTTAGAGCAACGTTCTAATTTAGGGGTTATATTGAAAAAGTAAAGAAAATGGAGACTATATAACTGAATTGTAGAAATTAACTTCAAACATGAAGGCAAGCAAAACAAAATGATAATAGCTAAAGAACAGACATGAATGATATTCCTAGCACTCAGCAGCATGGTTTCCCATGATATCACAAAGCATAGCCAAAGTTATGCATTCATGCATTCAGGGACGATACATAGAGAAAGATTTCATACCAAAAATGTCAGAAGACTAAAAGATAGAAAATATTGCTAATCGGTCTACTCTTTTGTAACATAAGGAGTCAGTCTATTTTGAGAGTGGGACACTTCCTGGCCTGAATAACCTGTAGAAGGTTGATTGCAGTTTTGCCTATTACGTTTCTGACTATAATATTGTAAGTTGTAACTTTGGTTTTAGATTCTTTAATATCTTCCTGGGTTTACTGGAAGATCAAACTCAGTTTAGACTACTATCTTCCCACATGTAACTAGATTGTTTGTGATTTTTTAGAGTTTCTGCTGATTCTTATTATATTTTGCAAATATTTGATTCATGGGGCAGGAACATGCTCTATTCGAAGAGGAGCATCAAGGCTTTTGTAACTTAATTTCTAAAGTCCTTTTCTTTTTCAGGCATTTGGAGTATATAAGGAGCTTAATTTGTGAATTGCTTCTAAATCATTCAGTTGGAGGTGCACCTTTTAAATATATCTTTTCTATTTAAGTTTTGTTGTGCAGTGCACACTGACATTTATGTAATTAGTTTTATTACTTTGTCATAGCGTTCATTATATGCTCTTTTATGCAATCTTTTCATAGATAAATAGTTTGTCTATTAGCTGGCGCTGCTGGGGCTCGAGGCCTTCCTGGTCGTCCTGTAGCTGCGCTGCTGCCGCTACTGCTGGGGCTGGCACTCCGCGCTGAACTCCCTGCTGAAGTCTTGGGCAATCCTTGATCTTGTGGTCGCTGCTTCCGCACTTCAAGCATTTTCCCGCAATCATCCAACATTCGGAACCACCATGTGTCCTCCCACAGTGGGGACACTCTTTCTTCACACCAGGGGAACATACAAAGGGTACCTGAGTACTGCCGACTGCTACTGATCGCTGCTGTGTCAGGTACACCGCTTTCTTCTTGTCCTGCCGCTGGAACGTAGCTGCAGGCCTCTTCTGCAAAGCCTTCTTCTCTTCAAGGTATTGCTCCATCTCACCCTCCTCTGCAAGCAGCACTGAGTGCCTCGTCCAAGGTGCGATGGTCGAACGCCACTAGCCTCGTCCTCAATGATGGCTTGAGTCCCATCATGAACTTCTTTGCTTTCCTGCGCTCATCTGTCACGATATGAGGTGCATACTTAGATAGTTCTACAAACCTTGCCTCATACTCCAGCACGGTCATGGAGCCTTGCGTCAAAGAGAGGAACTCCTGCTCCATCCGATCTTGAATATGCTCGGGGACGAACTTGGCCCGAAAGAGCCTCACGAACTCGTCCCAAGCAACATCAACCGCGCCGTCATCAAACCGGGTACGCAGCAATGAAGCCCACCATACATCAGCTCTTTCCTGCAGTACACCGTTCATAAGCACCATCTAACCAAATCTAACTTAACAGAACATACAAGCATATAAACTAAAGCATACCTGTAGCATGTAGGTGGCTAATGTGACCTTATCCTCATCTGCACACCTGATGGCTCGGAAGATCTTTTCTATCTCCCTCATCCAGCTTTCTGCCAACAATGGGTCGCTCTCCCCCTTGAAAGAGGGTGGTAGCATCCTCTTGAATCTCTCCATGATGGAAGGTCCACCATGGTCCTGAGCTGGTACTTGAGCCTACTACATCAAACAACAAACAGTACACATTCAACATAACATCATACAATTTTAAATAGCACAGACTACTATTGTTTTGTTAGTCTAACCTGAGCCTCCACTGTGCCTGGAGTGCAGCCTGAGTATGAGCCTGCGTCTGCATGGCTTGCACCAGACCTTGCATGAATACTCCATAATCCACAGGCGGCGGTGGGGGAAGTACAAGACCCTGTGGTGCCGGGGCATGTTGCTCCGCCCGATCCTCATGTCTCTGCTCGCCCTCACGAGCAGGCACACCACCATGTCTACCTCTCGAAGCCATGGCTGCAATAAATTTCAGCCACCATTAGAGCTATGCTAATTTATTTCCTAACCATTTCTTATCTATTTTCATTCATTATTAGTCAATTCTACACATGTGGACATTCCTATGTAGACTTAGCATGTAATGAAGATGATGATTCATGTATATCTATGTATAATCTCAATCAGTCTCTCTAATACCATCTCTGTGACGACCCTCATTATACCGGTACGGTTATACCAACCCACGTCGGTATAGTGAACGTTATCACAGTGGGGCATTTACCCAAACAATAACATACGATTGAGATACATACACATAATATAGACACAGAGTAGCGGAAGTAAAAGAACCACTGTCTTCATTTCATTCATCATCCACATTTAACATACATGATTCAACTAACATTTTAAAAGAACTAAGTCCACATAATGAAATACTAAACTCAAATACATAGTTTGTCCACAAATTTCATAATGTTTCTATTACAATACCTTGTTACATACAATGGAAGCAAAATCACTCTACAACTCCGCCAAGCTACTCCCCGCGCTCGGAGTCGCTCTCCACGGTCTCCTCCAAGGTGTATCACCTACTAAACCTGTACGCCGAAGCAAGTAATGAGTCTAAAAGACTCAGCAAATACACTACACATATCATACATGCATATATCATAGTAGGTTTTACATTCTATTTCACAAAGCAAAACATATAGCATGCTTGGACATTTATAAAAGACAACCTATCATGGTAATTTTACCAAAGTAAACACATGGTTCATGATTTCAGATTTTCCAAAATAAAGTCCTATCACATGCTTTCTACTTATTCCATCACATAATGGTTTCACCTCCAATTAAGCAAAACATGAGAGCAACCAACATGGTGTGCTTACATACATGAAATGAGACCTTCCTATCATGATTTCTACACATTCTTGCACATGCACATTATCATTTTTACACTTTTAGCTTTCTGTTTTGGCATGAATTAGAAGTTCACAACAATCACATGAGAGCTACAATCTCAATTAACTATATCGTGGTGACGCTTAAATATGGAAACATTTGCACATAAGTAAGAAATGCTACTAGCATGGATTCTACGCATTTGTACACATGTAAACATTTCCACAACTACAATTAGGTTGCTGTTATGACACAAGTTTAACATTTACATATCATGGATCACCATTTCATCATCTAATACATTAGTTTCACATGTTTGCACAATTTCCTCATTCACATAGTTCACTTCTTACACATTGCAAATTTACACATTCACACTACACAATTTACGTACATGATCACATTCACATTTCACATTTTACACTTTAGTGCCGTGACATAGTCCAAACACCATAAGAAGGACACATACACACACATACACATAGAAGTCACCTAGGCAATATAGTGACGACTCTTGGACTGCGCAGACCGGAGAACAAGTCTCCACCCTAACCAGTGGTACTTGTCCACCTCCAGGATTTCATCCTAATGCCCTTAGGATCTTAACACATTGAACCTTCCCATGGGGACTTTTCCATGGTACGGTTCCACAGCCCTCTATGGAAGCAGTATCACACTTGGCACAGTCTTACACATTACACATATCGGTTTTTACACACATTTTACACATGGCGCACACACATCTTTACATTCTCTCATTCACACACATGGCTCTGTTTTCCTAGCATGATACTACAGATGACAGAGATTACACATTCAGTAAGTTGCATAAATCAGGTTGCACGCGCATTTCAAATCACTTTCACAATAGCATGCATTATTCACATATTTTCGCATGGAAGTTTCATATTGCATCTACAGTTGTCCAAACAGCCTGAAAATGTAACCACATGCTGATTACAGTTTATGACCACACATGCAAATTTCCAGATTTTTATGAGTCATATTGCATTTAGAGAAATTAAAACATTCAGTTTCATGCCATTCTTAATTCAACTTGTCATGGAACATAACATAAATCTCAGATTTGACATTTCACAGATATGAATCTATCATACATGTTGTTATAGAAATTTTCCCCGAATTTATTTCACAACATACAATTTACTGTGGATTTTTGGAATCCTACACATACTTCCTATTTCCATTGCAGTAATTACAGTAAATCATATGAACATGAACAATTTCTCAATTTGCAGGGTACGAACTGACACATAGCACATGGGATAGAAAAATCTAGGGCAATTAATTCCTCAGAAATCATATAGACAGTAGGTAATCATGCATAATCCATTTTCCCCAACATGTATTTCAATAAATCCAATAATTTATGCCATCCACAGAAAAACACAGAAATTTCCACACACATCACATTAGCTATTTTACATAACATATAAAAATTACACTATATCCTCATGCGTCAAAGTCCGGAAAAATAATTACTTAAGGCAGAACAGTTCACTGTTCTGCACTGAAGAACTTGGCGGCAGTGTCTGGCCGTTCAAGGAGCTGGACGACAAGATCGCTGGACGCAAACTGGAGATCTTGGCGTCAAGGCATTGACGCCAAGTTCCTGTTTGTGCAAGAACACAGACCGAGCTCCAAATAACAAGAAGAATGGGGATCTAGGACATGAGGAAAAATGTGTAAAATAAGAAACCCTACTAGACATCTACAGGACGATGTGTGTAGGTTACTTGCCTTTCAGAAACTCTCCAAAGGGATCAAATGAGCCGTTGAAGCTCTCCTTGGGCAGTCCCAAGAAGCTCCCAAAGATGCCTTCCTCCGGGTTTCTTGATGCAGTAGACCCCAAGAAGATGTTGGGGAAGCCTTCCCCTTTGTCCCAGCTACCTCCTTGTCATGGTAGATGGCCGGAACCAGCTTCAGATGGTCGGATTTAAGCTTGCAAAGGTAGGTTTTTTCTCACAGTCCAGAACTAGGGTTTTTCTTCTTTCTCTCCTCTTCTTGCAAAGAGCCAAGGGGCTTTGGGTTGCAAAAGGGCTTGGTATATAGGAGAGGGGACTCTCCTTTCACGCAGGGGTGATGGGAAAGGCTCAGAGCCGTTGGGGACAGCTCCCCAATGGCTGAGCTTCCTTCTTCCAGGATTTCGGCTCTGCATGCATGCTGTCAGAGATCTTAACGTCCACATCCATGGACGTTGGCTTAAGTATCGGCGTCCATCGATGTGGACGCTGGATAAGCATGAACGTCCATCTATGTGGACGCCAACTGGGTCCTTCGGCCAGAACTCAAAACATGCAGAAACCATGCTTAACTTATACACATTTACATGCCATACATATGTATTATCATGTACACACTACCACATGTCATTCATACATTATTTATAACTAATTATACACATGCACACATAAGTATAACTAGTTAATACATACGTAGACATGTACATCTATGCATACACAAACATGAATTATTTACACGAAATAAAATAATGCAACAAAATTCGAGGGCCTTACAGGTTTTGACGTTCCACTTCCGCTGCGACTCGGTTTTCTTGGCACCTGTGCTGTTCCTAGTGCAGTGCTACTAGTCTCTTTGCCTGGTGCTCGACACTTGAGGGCTTGTCCACGAGACAAGTTGTTACCGTTACCTGGGACCCCCAGTCCTCGCGCGCCGGTGTCAGAGGGGGTTGCTCTGGGTGGCGGGGTTTGCTCAAGTCATTGACTCTGATAGCAATAGGGGAAAACGGTGGGGCAGTGACATGAGTCATTTTTAGCGCTCTCTTAGCTGAGTCTGGGACACCGGGTAGTTGGTAGCTCATACGGTGCAGATCAGCTAGTCCTTTCTCACTGCCTCACTCTACGTGGTTCCGGAACCATTTAGAGGGGTCAGGCATGGGACCGTAGTCCGGCCAGACTATGGCAGTTGTGTTTGTTCTTGTTCCGCGTCTCACTCCGACAGGAGGTGCTAGACATGGACCGTTGGTCGAGGGTAAGGCATGGGTGCACCTGACCGGCTGACTAGTGTAGCATTCTGTAGCTAGTGTGTTTGTCCATGCAGTGTCTACTGTCTGTGTTACAGTGGGTTCTTGTGGTGCCTTGGCTTACACAGGTTTTCCGGTCCTGCTGTGTAGCCTAGACCGACGGCCGTGTAGTTTCTTTCACGCTTCCGCACTTGACTCTGTTTAGTAGAATAGACTTTATTGATTTATTTATTTACTACACTTAGTTCTATTATGCTATTAGAACCAGTGGGAGATTGGTAGTCCCTACTGGGCTTCTTCGTGAAGCTCACTCCCTGTTTTTTAGGTGAGACTTCACTGCAGCTCCCTCCGCGATGGACTGAGGAGATGGGCCCATAGTAGTCGGCGTCTCTAGTGAGCAGTGTTCCCCCAGTAGTTGTACTTTACCCTCGGGGTATGCCCCTAAGGGATGTGTTCTTTCCCTTTATTTCAGCACTTGTACTTTATTTACTTTGGGACTGTACTAGACTGTTACTTAGTGTTGGACACTTTTCATTCACTTGTGGTGCACTTTAGTATGTTTGTTGTTATTTATCTCTATTACATATCTTGTTAGACCGATCCGTTAGCCCTTCTGGGTCTCCGGATCTGTGGGCGGCGGTCCCGATGTTCGGATTCTTGGTGGGAGTCGAGGGTCCGGGCCTCGGGGTCGTTACAAAGCCAGTCGTGTCGACACAAGTCCTGTGTGTGTCGACACATCCAGTGTTATCCAGTAACAGTCAGA
Organism: Colocasia esculenta; assembly: GCA_014218235.1. Taxonomy (NCBI): domain Eukaryota; kingdom Viridiplantae; phylum Streptophyta; class Magnoliopsida; order Alismatales; family Araceae; genus Colocasia; species Colocasia esculenta. Next base: position 106,747,866 of record CM024758.1, read on the forward strand.
TAAGGAGCTAGTTGTGTCGACGCAGGTCAGATGTGTGTCGACACAGGTTATCTGCCAAGCAATAAAATAGAATCATGTGTCGACACACAACTTGATTGTGTCGACAAACATAGGATGACAATTCAGTACGTGAATTTTTGTGGACACGTGGCTGCTTAGGAATCAAGGGAATTGACCTAGATATTTGTGCCCACACACTCCAAGGGTCCACATGGACACATGGGACTATATATACTCATGATCCTCGCACTCCAAAAGAAGAGTTGCTGGGACTTTTCCAGAAGAAGAGGAGAAGAGCAGGAAAAAGCTCTTGCGTCCAAAAGGGGAGTAGAGGAGCGCCGCCATGGGGAATAAGAAGAGAGGAAGAAGAGGAGGAGTTCCTAATTGAAGCATTGCTGATTAGAAGGAGATCCATTTGAGTCTGTAATTCGTTTGAGTGTCAATTTCTCTATGTGTGATCTGTGTATATGTTCTACACAGATCGCCTAATTCTGTGTTGTTCTACCTTTTCTCTTGTACTGAGATAGATCGTGCTAGAGGATCTACTCTCTAATTGTGCTTGTTCTAGAAGAACTTGGATCCTTTGTGGCCCAGAGGTTTTGAGTACAGTGTACTCAGGTTTGGAGCCGTAGTGCTCTGGGTTGGAGCCGTTGTGCTCTGGTGCTTGAGCCGTCGTGCTCAAGTGCTTGTGAATTTGCTGAATTCACAAGCAGTCTGTGGAGTAGGTCGCTGTGCCTATCTTCTGGGTTTCTTTGAGTCGTTGAACTCAAGAGGTTGGAGTCGTCGTGCTCCAGGTTGTATGCACTAGTGTTAGTGGTTTCTCCGTCGTGAGGAGGTGGACATAGGAGACACAAGTTGTGTTCTCCGAACCACCTTAAAAATTTTCTGTGCACAGTGGTTTGGGTGTGGTTTGCTGTCTATATTCACTATACTTACACACCACTCTTGGATCTGATCGAATTGTGTGTATTACTCATTTTAATTCCGTTGCCGTACACACACATTCCTAGTTAATTTGTTAAAGTCACCTATCCGATCCCAACACAAGCAACTAAGAATAACATTCCACAATCTACATATACATTAGTTTAAAAACATGCTAATCTATGTATTATTACCACACATTCATGATACTTTATACCATAATCCTAAATTCATACATGCTGACATGTGATTTCTTTCAATCATTAATCATAACCATAAACTAAATTTTATTGAACTATTATCCAATAACATTTGATCACCCTTAATAACTTAAAGAAATGCTTATAGATGCTAACTACCCATGGGATTAGTCAAACAAGCATGTAGATATACATAAGATATTTACATGGAAATCTAACACCATGGTATTTATCTCTATGCTATGGTTTTAAATCGAAACATGATAGCATAGTTACAAGCTATTTAATCAAATAAACATGTAAGGCACTTGTTTAAGAGTAATATTAGTAGCTAACATTATCATGCTCATTTGGAAAAACAGTTGTATGGTAGCATTACTAATCTTCACATATCTCATTAACAGAAAAGTGGCATATAATAGATACAAAAACAAACGTACAAAATGTCAAGACACAGCCCTAACCAGCACTAGAGAGTCGTTCATAAGTCATATGGTCAAATTGAGGTTTCACCTAACACCTAGGCCAATAGTGATTGGATCATGGCTACTGTGCAGAACTACGGGGAAGCCCCCCCCCCCCCCCCCACCATTACTTGTGGTACTTGTCCACCTCCAGGATTTCTTCCCGTGCCCTTGGGAACAAACAAAGACATAGGTGAACCATTCCATAGGGGCATTTCTACGTACTGGTTCCATGTGGACATCTATGGTGGCAGTGTTTTATTTGGCCAGTAGTACACAAACATATGCATATCGTATCACATTCACATATGCAACATTACCATGTTGCTCCAAATTCATACACATATAATCTGATTCATAACAGAAGCATTTTCATAACATATGCATAATGAAATTTCAGTGATTCAAAATCATATTATTCCATTCCATAAAATAGCTTAAATCATGATAACATAACTTAAAAATAGTTACAAAGATCATAAAAAGATGTAATTTTAACAAAATATCTCTTTACTATCATGGATCAAAACGGTGATTTTTCACAATTTTCTGAATCTTAGATGTATTCTTATATTTTTCTAAATGCAGACACAATTAGAGGAAATTTCATATCTCTGCAACCAGATGTCAAACAAACTTCATATTTTTATGGGAAAACTAGTTAGGAGTCCCTATTATATGTTTGACTTATTTTCTAGTCCCTGATAGAGTTGCAACTCATTATAGTAAGTGTTATCCCTTGTTACAATATATGTTAAGCCCTGTTACAGCAAGGATCTCCCTGTTACAGTAAGGGATTCCTAATTAATTTGCCTTATTTTTACTATGAGTGCATGGTACTGGTATAAATCATTGTTCAAGATATCAAAATTTTCAGATCATGAAACTATTTCTAGAAATTAAATAGTGCTCAAGATTCTAATATTTATTCATAAAAGTTACAGAAAATAATTTTCGATAGCTGCAAATCCAAGATGACGTTCATGTGGCTAACATGAGTTCTTGTGCAACAAATCTATAATTTAATCATTCACCCTTAATATACATGGAATTTTTCTGTACTATATGCTTATTTTCAAAAAGTTAGAAACTAAAATTAAAATCATTATGATGACAAAAAATATTTTGAAATTTCTCATGGCAAAACATTAACCTAATCATCCCAATTGAACTCACAGAATAGCTATCGGGTCAAATCTTGCATTTATAACTCAAGGAGTTAAAATATGGAGAATTTAGAAAACTAATGAACTTAACGGCAGTCTAGGTCGCCATTAAGTTTAGTACGAAGTAGATGGAGGTCTATGTCACCGCTAACCTGTTAGGCAGACTAAACCCTATCGGAACACACAAATCTTCTAAATCCAACATCAAAACCACTTTCTAAAAATAAAAAAAAGTAAAAACATAGAAAATAGGATTGGGAATGAAATCCCTAAGTTACTTGCCTCAATACCCTTCTACAAAACATAGATCTAAGTCAATGATCCCTGCCTTGGCCAACCAAAACGGTCTCCCTTCCTCGGCTTAATCAGCCTATGGTCGCCTCTTCGATGCTTGAAGCACGACCCAGACACCTCCTCCTCATCGAGCATGACCTCACCAACGTCGAGGAATCCCGTTCCAGTCACCTCCATGATCGTACGATCTCGTAGACACAAAACTCTCTCTCTCTCTCTCTCTCGCCTCATAAGGGTCTGGAGCAAAAGAAAGACCAAAGGACAGATAAGCACCCTTTTTAAAGGGTTCACTCTCATCTCCTAGGTGAAGATGGAGTCATAGCATGGTCCCAAAACTTCCTCGAGATTTTGCTCCCATCGGTTTCCAAAATAGAGCCAAAACCACAAAAAACTTGTCGTCTGTTGAGCTAGAAATAGGCTATGGTGAAGGCTTCTATCAACATGCTGTTGGCAGTGGCCCAGGCTATCATCAACCTGGGTTGGCGGCAGCCTACACTATTGCCAACCATGGTTGGCGGCAGTCTGGCCTGCCGTCAATCTAGGCTACCAGCCTCCTAAAAAAGGCCCTAAAAATCAGAAAAATTTCAAGAAAATTATTATATAAAATCTAAGATTATTATTAACTATTTTATATAATATAAAATCTTGTAAGTTTAGAAAATATGTCACATTACTTTACTCTTTATAAGAGGTAAATAAACTATGTAAAACCTAGGGTCATATATTAAGGCATAACTAACATAAATCTACCATAAAATTAAACATGCATATGCTACAACCACAATGAAACCGGTCGAAACGAGCATTGCAAGATTTTCAATAACAAATAAAATAGGCATTTCAACTATCACGACTGCACAGCACCAGCAAAAATTTCGATGACACTCAATTACACGTCCAAGAGTTGACTGCATAACCAAATGCCACCAGGAGAAATACAACTGGCATTATATGATGAGGTCAAAATCAAATTAATGATACAATGTGATGCTGTTAACTCTAATCTAATCCCTTCATAGGGAGCCACAAAGAAATAACAAACAACCAAAGCAATCATGAAAAGAAAGAAAAAAAAAACTAGGGCAGCACAAATTATGTCTGAAATGGAAGAATATTATGTGTGAAATGGAAGAATTTATCTATATGACATTGAAGTGGGACAATATGTACACCTGACCATGAAGGATTTAGCTAAGTGAATTTGTTGATATAAGATACATAAAAGGACATATGTCATATGCTATATACAACCTTCATAATCTTTGTCAATATATTTCCTTAATCTAAGTATGAAGGCTAAATTATAGGTATACTAATTGGGCATGTCTCAAATTGAGTGCACTCACGTGAAGTTTTTCAAATGATAATCTAAAGACTATATTTTATATAAAACTTACCTCCTATTTTATATGAGACCAAGTGGGAGAATGTTAAATTTATTTGATAAGATGACCTAAAATAAAAAAATGGTTTTTGGAGTTATTTTAAAAGAAGCCTAGTGGTATAAGGACATATCTACAATTCTAGTCAATGTGGGAGTACTTTTCCTAATAGGAGTTCTGATGGGCAGACCCTGTATAAAGAGGAGGATTCTCTCTCTCTCTCTCTCTCTCTCTCTCTCACGTTGAAAAGCATTCGGCGATTCCCATCTGCCACCTTTCAGGGAGAAGTGTAGAGATAGAATATCATGTATTCACACCCTCTTGTGTAAATCGTGTTTTCATTCCTGACGTTGTTGGTGGCTATGTGTGGTTATTCTTTGTATAACAACTTTCATGTTGAGTGACTTCTGAAAATGGATTCAAGTACATTTTCATTGGGTGAAATCCAATAGTTCCTACTCAGCAAGGGTTATATATATAAGAAATGCTCAATAACCTTCAAGGAGGGCAATAAAAGTGATGTGACCTTCAAGAAATCTTATTAGTTGAAAGAGAGAGAGAGAGAGAGAGAGAGAGAGAGAGAGAGAGAGAGAGAGAGAGAGAGGTCTTGTCTAATTTATAACCAATAGAATTGCTTGGAGAGCAATCTACATCACATTTATTGCCCTCCTTGGAGGGCAATATGTTGGATCGATGGCGATAATGCTTTTCACCTAGAGGGGAGTGAAAAGGTGGTTTTCTTGCGGAAGCTAAATCTTAAAAGAACACTACAACTTTTCGTAAGTATGTTAGTGATAAAAGTATTAGTATCAACAATCAATCAAACCACAAATCAGTCAAGATAATTTTATCCTGATTCGGAATTTCCCCTAATGAAATCCTACGTTCAATCTCCAAGTCAACTAACTTGAACTTTCACTATCTTAGTCAAAGATACAGCGTACCCAGTTTCACCGATCTTCCCTTTTACACAAGGGGAAACTCACTACTAGTCTCAATTAGCCTTCCCTTTTACAAAAGGGGAACAACCACCAAAACAGTTTTGCCTTCCCTCGTCTAGAGGGGTACACACCTTGCTCAACAAATCTTCCCTTCTAAACAAGAGGAACTTACTACTAACCACAACTAGCCTTCCCTTTTATAAAAGGGGAACAACTGACAAAACACTTTGGTCGTCCCTCAACTAGAGGGGTACACATCTTGCTTTGTAGATCTTCCCTTCTACAAGGGCCTACCTCTTGGTTGGTCTTCTCTTAATCAAGGGGTAATTACTTGTGACGAACTTACATTGATTGTGCAATTCACAACAAGACTTCAGACGGAGAAAATATACAAGAGACTTATGGTCTAAAGTAGGAACCCTAGATTTGAAAGAAGGATTTATCAGGAATAGCTCTCGCTCAAGTAGGTTCACATAGGTGGACTCTCTAAGGAAAGACTCTTTACAGCAAGTCCACGCAATGCTTGAGAATGGAAGCTTGAGTTGTTATGTGTATGTGTATATCTTGTGCTTATTTCTTCTTTGTTGTGTTGTTGTAGCTTCTCTTCTTTTATAGGCTATTGGAAGTGTTCGTTGCTTCAGAGCCATTGTATATAGTCGTTGGAGTAGTAAACGTTGCACGACTTCTTTCAAGGCGACGTGCATGTTCCAACTTTCTTACCAGATGCATAAGTCCAGATTGTCTCCAATCTTTTCTCGGTCCATAAGTCTTGTGATTTAATTTCTTGTCTTTTTTTCTAAAATAAGACAAGTTCCAAAAAAATATACTAGACTAGGTCTAGTTGATTAGCAGTGAGACATGCGTAGGTACTTATGAGATAATTAAAATATTGGCATCTACCTACTTTACGTAATGTCATTGAATGTTTTGCATAAAAAAGTCCAAAATATTTCATGTGTAAGATAAACTATGAAAGAAGTCCACAAGATTTCATGTGTAAGATAAACTATGAAGTTGGTAGATACGTGCAGTGTTGCTTTGACAATGTAGTCAAAAAGGTTTTTCGGTGTGTGTCAAAGGCTTTTTCTACAACATCAGAAAAAGACTTTGTTTTATACTTTATACATGTATGAGATTCTAAAATGACCAACTTTCTATAACACAATGTTTAAATGAGACTTAGAGTATCGTGAGTATGAGTGCATGTAATTTTAGGAGACATATACTATATTGTTCATAAAAATAGAATTTATTTACAAATTATTTTTAATAGAAATTAGATCATAAATCAATGTACTATATTTATGAATTATTTTGAACAAAAATATATCATGAATCAATGTAATATATAAAGAATTATTTTGAATAAAAAATAGATCATGAATCAATGGAATCATGAATTATTTTGAATAGATATTTTATCATGGATCAATGTAATATATTCACAATTATTTTGAACAAAAATTAGATCATGAATCAATGTAATATGGTCACAAATCATTAACACACAAATATCATAAATTATTTAATCATAAGAATAATATGATGTGATGCACAAATGCTAATGACTTGTTTTATTTGAATACATATCATATGACGAATACTTGGTCATATATGACGAAGTGTTTCTTCGTATATGACAAAGTTTGCATTTGCATATGACGAAGTGAGCTTCGTATATGACGAAGTGAGCTTCATATATAACAAAGTGAACTTCACATATAACGAATTGAGCCTTCGTATATGACGAAGTGAGCCTTCGCATATGACGAAGTAAGCTTCGAGCATGACGAAGTGATTTGTTCATATATGACGAAGGTTTATCAACAGTGAAGTGTGTAGTGCCTGAAATATTAAGTGATAAATTAATAAAAGTAGTGATTGAGTAATTTATCATATGAATACTTTTATTCTCATGTAAATTCAATGTCATCATCAAAACTTTGAAATAAAATATTTTTAAATTGCAAAAATTGCATACATGCTTCAACATTCTCCACTTTTTTGTTTTTTTGTTTTTGTCATGCATGTTCCAACATTCTCTAATCAGTATCATTGTGTCATTTTAGTCTCTAGTCGATACACATTGATTTGTATTTGATATAGACTTTTAGTACATATCTTTAAAGCGATAGAAATTATCTTATTTCTTGTACATAAATTATCTTGAAAAAATGTTATTAAACATATTCATGAGTTTTAGCTATCACGAAAATATAGAGATAAATATATATGAATGGTTCAACAATCTCTCACTTTTTGGTGATGACAAAACTCATCAGAATTTTTTAAAATAAATTCAATACAATTATTAAACAAAAAATTCAGAGGCAAAACATTCTCCCCCTTTTTGTCAACAACCAGAAATGAAATTTCTTACCATTTTTCCATTCACTTCTTTTCATTTGTAGAGACTTCTTATCATTTCTTATCACGAGGGAGTGGTTCAACAATGATTGTCATGGAAGTATCATCTCCCCTTTGAAACTTAAGTCCTGACAGATTTCCTCCCCCTGAATGTGAGGCTCTTCTTTAGGTTGTCTGTGATGTTTGCTCCCCCTAGATTGTTGCTCTTCTTGTTAGTTGTCCTTTTGATTAGCTTGATCCCATTTGTTGTTACTTGTCAGATCTTCAAAAAACAATTACCTGTATTGGCCTTACAAAAAATCTTTCAAAAAAATTATTAGTAGTACCATAAATAGGATTTAAAAATCATATTAATTTGTGACTACTTCCTCTTCAGATTTGAGTGAAGTGAAGAGTTGTAGTCACCAATGTCTTGAGTATCCACTATCCATGCATCAATATGGATGCTTTAAGACTACCTTGTAAATAAATCATTCAGAAATATATACCTAAATCCTTTTGGGTCTTTGAATGTTAGATGTACAAAAACAACTTTTAGGAATCCACATTAAGTGCTTAATGGTGTAGGTATTAATTGTGTGACCTAATTTGTTACAATATGAATAATAGTGAATATAGTTTGTTCTAGAGGTCTGAATGTTCATGCATTTTTCCTCTGGGTGTTTGTTCGATACATGTTTTTCAAGAACCTTCTTCTTTTGAGTCGTATCTATTTTAGATTCTTTTACAGAAATTGGTGCGTGATACTTATCTAGATATTTAACTTGTTTTACTTTTTCAGGAGGTTTGTATCCAAGTCCTTGTTTATTGTTTTCAAACTTTGAATCTTTTAAACAACGTGTGAGAGATGTTTTTTCTTGCGTTAATCTTTTGACAGATTCTCTTAAATATACATTTTTTCAATTACAGTATTAATTTTTCTTCCAATTCATGGTTTATGGCACTATTTTCCAAATCTAATATTATTCTTGTTCTTTAAGTCTTCACACAACAAATCATTATTATGTTTGGTTTCTTTTAACTATTTTTCTAGTTGTTCCATTTCAGATTTAAGATCAGAATTAGCATTATCTAAACAAGAAAAGGTACTTTTTAGAATCATTAACTCTTTTATGCCAACTTTATGTTTTTCGTAAAGTTTATTACAAAATCTTTTGATTCAAAATCTTATTCAATACAAGAGTTGAGAGAGATATCTTATTGTACCTCATCTAGTCCTATTATGAGGGCTAGATTCACTTGCTTATCTTCAAACTCTGAGCTTGATGAGTCTGTAGAAGAGAATTCTTCGTTATCCCATACATCTATCATAGCTTTCCTCTTGAATTTATTGTGTCTCATTTCTTTTCTTGTCTCCTTTTCAGATTTTTTCTTGTTGATCAGATCTTCTGAGCTTTGGACAGTCTGGCCTTAGATGTCCAGGCTACTTACATTCAAAACAGACTAGTTCTTTCTTTTTTTTTCTCCTTCTTTTGGATCCTCTTAATCCTTGTTTCTTTTTCTTCAAAATTTTCTGAAGTTTCAACAGAACTTCATCTACAATGTTATCTTCAGAGCCTGCATTTTTTGAATTAGAGGAGGAGAAGGAGGAGGGAGCACCTACAACCTTCAAAGCAATAGTAACTATTTTCTTAGATGAGCTTTCAGATAATCATTCCATATTAATCTCATGTGCCATTAATGATCTTATAAGCTATTCTACCATCTTGGTTGTTAAGTCATTAGGTTCTTCAATAGTAGTTATTTTAGGAGTCTCCTGATTGAAAGAGATCTTAATATTTTCCTGACTAAATCTCCTTGGGAAAAGGATTTTCCAATGATGCTAAGCCATTTTTTATGTCTGTAAATATTGTGTACATTTGAGATATATTTTCATCACTTTGCAATCTGAATTGCTCATATTTGGCTACAAGAATATCAATTCTAGTTTATTTAACCTTATTAGTTCCTTTATAGGTTATTATCAATGTATCCCACATTTCTTTAGAAGGTTTGCATGTAGAAACATAATTAAATTCCTTTTTAGATAAATCACAATATAAATTACTATTAGCACGACAATTTAAAGAGATTAGATTTTTATCATTAGCAGTCCAATTTGTTTTATCTTCTGTGGTTGGTTTTCTATCTCCTTATTCTATAATAGACCAGAGATCGAGATTTATACCTTGTAGGAAGAATTCCATGCATGCCTTTCAATATTTGTAGTCTTGACCATCAAAGACGGGAGGATGGTTGATAGACTAACCTTCATGTCCGAGTTCGGCTGCCATACTCTTGAAATCGTTGGATTCCTTTTTGAGAGAACAAAGCTTTGATACCACTTTTTGGATCGATGGTGTAACGCTTTTCATCTAGAAGGGGGGTGAGTAGGTGGTTTTTTTTTGCGGAAGCTAAATCTTAAAAGAACACTACACCTTTTCGTAAGTACGTTAGTGATAAAAGCATTAGTATAAAGAAAGCAATCAAAACACAAATAAGACAATATAATTTTATCCTAATTCAGATCATCCCTCTAATGGAAATGTTACGTCCAGTCCCTAAGCCAACTAGCTTGAACTTTCACTATCTTAGTCAAAGATGCAACACTCAATTTCACTGGTCTTTCCTTCTACACGAAGAGAAACTCATTGCTAGCCTGAATTAGCCTTCCCTTTTGAAAAAGGGGAACAACCACAAGAACACCTTGGTCGTCCCTCATCTAGAGAGATACACACCCTACTCAACAGATCTTCTTGTCCAAACAAGGGGAACTCACTGCTAACCTCAACTAGCTTTCCCTTGGACAAAAAGGAACAACTTCTAAAACACTTTGGCCTTCCCTCATTCAGAGGGTTACACACCCTACTCAACAGGTCTTCTCTTCTACAAGGGGTATACATACGAGCTTGGCTGGTCTTCCCTTAAGCAAGGGGTAATCTCTTGTGAAGAACTTACACTGATTGTGCAATGCACAACAAGACTTCATACAAAGAAAATATATAGAAGGCTTATGGTCTGAAGTAGGAATCTTAGATCTGAGAGAAGGATTTATTAGGACTAGCTTTTGCTCAGATAGGTTCACACAGGTGGACTCTCTAAGGAAAGACTTCTTGCAGTAGGTCCACGCAATGCTTGAAAATGGAAGCTTGAGTTGCTATGTGTATGTGTATATCTTGTGGGTATTTCTTATATGGTGTGTTGTTGTAGCTTTTGAAGTAGACGTTTGCAATACTCAACCAAAAGAGCAGGGGTGAATTAGTTGTCACCATATTAAAATCTTTTTCACAAGTATAGATTTAAACTCAATTAAACAAATCTAACATGTGAGATGTACAATAGAATATAATAAATTATATGACGAAATCAACGAAACTGACTATCCTAGCATGAATGGAGGTTGATGAGAAAGATCAAACCATAAGACACACAGGATTTTCCACTAACTTGTTTAGCCTGGTACAAGTTACAAACCCCTTACCATACGCACACAGTTATTTCTGGACAAAACACCAAACCCACCTCGTATCCAAGGGATGAGACAACCCATGGCATGTAGTGCACAGCCCGCACCACACACACAAACGCTCACATAGGAGCACACCCACACAAGATGTTTATGTAGGAATTCAGAACAACTATTTAAAGCATATAGATAAAGAAATAAGGCCAAATATGTAACATCCCCATGTCTAAAAGATAGAAGTTCACTGAAGATCAATAGTAGGCTCTTCACTGATGCCTTCGTGGATGAAGCCTGTACTATGCACACTCTGGACATCCACAAGATAGAGATCCAAGCTACTAGGATGAAGAATCTGATGTAGAACTGCAGTTGGACCTTCTTTTCCAAAAACCTTAGCTTTGATGTATGAACTCTCTCTAGCACGATGGAGATACATCTTTGGGCTTCAGAACATCTTGTATTTATAGTCCTCCCTTGAAGATCAACTCTTTTGGATAGTAAATTCAGGAGATCTGGGTAGAGACCAAATAGAGAAAGAAGCCTGTCGCAATTAGGAAACTGCATCCCAGAACCAGTCGACCATTTTCTCTGGATCGGTCAACCGTTCTTCAGGTAAAACATAGATTGAGTTCATGTTTACTAATCGGAAGCTTCTTTAGTTCAATGTCAATTGATTGGTGTTCACTAATCGGAATGCTCTGTGTTCATCAATCGGAAGGTTGTTCACCAATCAAAAGCTTCTTCACCAATTGGAAGACTTCTTCACCAATCGAAAGCTTCTTCAGTTCGGTGCCAGTCGATTGGTGTTAACTAATTGGAATGCTCTGTGTTCATCAATCAGAAGGTTGTTCACCAATCGGAAGCTTCTTCACCAATCACTAACTTCTTCACCAATCAGAACCTTCTTCACCAATTGGTATGCTCCTTCACTTCGGTCGATCGTTTTTCAAAGTTTGGTCGATCGTTTGACTCTGGGCTTCTAGACAGAACTCATTGGGACATTCGATCGACCTAAAATCAGAGTTTGGTCGGCTGACTGTCAATTTTGTTAGTCAGTCTTTTCCTCTGTTTTGTCCAAACCTTTTCCTTTAAACTATTCACTTACCAATACGACTTTGGCCTATTTTGCTGCACACTTAACACACAAATTAGACCTTCATATTAAATATAACAATTCAAATGCTTGGGTCATCAACATGAACACAAATTAGTACTTTGTGATTTTATGAACATGAATTAGAATTAGTGCTTTGTGATCATCAAAATCTACAAAGTACAACAACTTCCCTTCTTTTATAGGCTCTTGAAAGTGTTTGTTACTTCAGAGCCATTATATATAGTCATTGGAGTAGTAAACGTTGCATGGCTTCTTTCAAGGACGATGTGCGTGTTCCAACTTTCTTACCAGATGCATATGTCCAGATTGTCTCAAATCTTTTCTTGGTACATAAGTCTTGTAATTTCATTTCTTGTGTTTTTTTCTGAAATAAGACAAGTTCCAAAAAAATATACTAGATTAGGTCTAGTTGATCAGCAGTGAGACGTGCGTAGGCACTTGTGAGATAATTCAAATATTGGCATCTACCTACTTTACATAATGTTAATAATTGTTTTGCAGAAAAAAAGTCCACACGGTTTCATATGTATAAGATAAACTATGTAGTTGATAGATACATGCAGTGTTGCTCTAACAATTTAGTTTAAAAGGTTTTTTAGCGTGTGTTAGTGTAACGACCCACTTCTACCCGGTACGGTTATACCAACCCACATCGGATGAGAGTAAATCGCTACAGGGGAGAAAACCCCAACGATATTTATATGGATTGAGATATACATAAATAGAATGAAATGTTATAGCAGAAATTAAACAACTCTTATTCCATCAACATTTTAATCCACATACCACAGTCTATATAGTCCATAAAAGAAATAACATAAACCATAACATCCACATAGCCAGTTTCCAGTTTCCAAGTACAATAATACCAAAGTTCAAATTACAATTTTCATCACTTACTAGCAAATGAAATACAAGTCTTCAATCTAATCTTCACGTTCCTCACCGGGTCTTGCCACGTTCTCAACTTCTAAGTCTCCTGAAATGTTTAGCAAGGGTGAGTCTACACAATAGACTCAGCAAGCACTTAAAATCACAAACCATACTCTTATCACACATGCTTTCTAACATTTAACATTTTACTAACTTACTAGAATTTAACATTTAATCTCCTATATGTTCATGCTATAACATAAGAATCAAACATGGAATTCTTTAAACAAAACTATACTAACATGTAAAGTAATGATTCTAAACATGGGTACTTATAACATGGAGATCATTTGTATACTTACATGCTTTCATTTCATGATTTTATATAATACAAACACATGACTTCTTTTCAATTTATAACATGATACTAACACATGCTTATCCAGTAAATACTATCTCAATGGTACTAAATGTAATATCATATTCATCATTTAACATGGATCATGTTAACACATGCATTTACCTTTTCCATGACATGTAGCATATGGATACCACTTATGAAACAAAGCATTTAAGTAGAATCATGTAGCCAATGTTATGTAGCATATAAACAAATCAAGTAATTCTTTAACCTACATTATGCAACATTCAATTAGTTATCATGTAGCGAGTGATCATTTAAACATGTAATAAATATTATATATAAAAAATGACGTGTAGTTAATATGGCGTATTCATGTAGCGTATAGACATGTAGCATGTAGTCATATAGCATGTAGTCATGTAGCATATAGTCATGTAGTCATTCATCATTTAGTTGCCAAGACATAGCCCGCACTATTATAGAGATCATATAGCAAATAGACATTCACTTATCACCTAGGCAATGCAGTGATGAAGTCATGGTTATTGCGCAAAACCGGGGAAAGCCCTTCCCACCTTAACCAGTAGAACTTGTCTACCTCTACGATTTCAATCCGTTGCCCACGGATTCAATAGGTCATTTCATATAGTTGAACCATTACCATAGGGCATCATGGGTAGTTCCCTGTAGGAAATCTCTATAGTAGCAATGTCTTATTGGCCAATCATTTTAGAAATGCAATAACATATATATTAATGCAATTATGGAACTATCACATGAAACTAACATTTTTATATAACTAAATCATGCTCTTTTGTACATTCTTGCATAATTTATTAAGATGACAATACCATTATCACCCATCATATTTTCTCAATTCTGAATTCAAATCCTACTGTGAAACAACAACCTATCATGGTACTATTTTTATCCAAAATTCAACATGCATATACATTATCATGTCTATTGATTTCTATATGCATTTATCATTCAGAAAATCATATCAGTATGTATAGTGTTCATAATAATATAAAATTTTAACCACAAGATTGATATAATATAAGGAACATATATGTAATTTTTCAGAATTTTAGAAGCAGTAAAACTATTTTTTAATATTAAACATAGATTTTAGGTAATTTACAAGATATTTCAATTTGAACATGGTAAACGGTGAACCATCCATCCTAACAGATATAAAACATGTACACAGTGGTTCTAACTTCATTAAAATTTCTGAAACAATAGCATTCAACATGCATAATTATTTTGTATTTAAATTTATCATATCATGGTGTAGAAGAATTCAGAATTTAATAGCACTATGCACAGTACTTAGAATCTTACCAAATTTTAACTACAGTTCACATACAATATAGGGAACATATCTGAGAAGTTTCACAATTTCGGAGTAAAAACACTATTTTAATAATTAACATAGATTACATAGAATTAATAAGATAAATCATTAAACATGTTTACAGTGATAAGTCGGTTCTAACAGTCTAAAACTGAGAACAGTCATTCCAAGATCACTAAAAGTTTCTTAATCCATAACATGCAACAAAACCATTTAATCCGAATTTACCACAGTCAAAACATATTAATCTCAATTAACAGAAATCCTTCTAATTATTATCATGCTCAGAAATTTGATAGATCCTCATGATATGACCTAAATATCATATTTGACAAATCCTGATTTTCTCAACATGTATAGACCACCGAACAAGCAAAATCACCTTACAAAGATCAACTAGTATTTCTGCAAAAATAGGTGAACTTGACGGCATGGTCCTGGCCGTTAGAAGAGTTAACGGTAGGGTCTCTCGCCGTCGACACAAGAACTAGATGGCAACTAGTTGGCCGTCTACTCCCTGTCTGCACATAGTGCAGACTTAACACCAAAATAGGTGAATTTAGGGGTCCAGGACACGATTTAAAAATCCGTAAAAATGTGCAAACCCTAGAGGACAAGTGTATGGATTGAAACCTTAAGCTACTTGCCTGGGAATAAATCTAAAAGGATCTAGATTTTCTGGTGAAGCCCTCCTCGGCCAAGCTAAGAAGAGGTCTAAAACTGCTTGAATCCGGTCTTTCCTGTTGATGTAGCTTACTCCTCGGAGTTGGGGATGATTCTCCTATGTATGGGTTATCGTCCAGTCGATGCAGGTTTCCAGAAGGTCCCTCCAGTCGCCGGATCCAGCTCTTCCAAGATCAAGGTTTGCACACAGAAAACCCTAGCTCTCCCCAAAGACCAAAAGACTTCCCTCAACCGAAATAGGGAGATTTTTATAAGCCACGGGGTCGGGGTACACTTAAGGGTAGGTTTCCTACGGTTTTAGGTGGGTTTCCTAAACTGGAACCGGGCAAAATGCGAGCGTTACAAAATCTCAAACCGTCACACTACTGGGAACTTGGCGTCCACATCTGGTGCCGCCAACAGATAGGTAGACGTCCATCAATCTAGACGCTAACCATCAGGGTACACAAAAAGCGGCATAGGATGCTGCCGCCAACTGTGCATCTCGGCCAAAAACAACTATTCATAAAATAATGTACCAACACATCATAAACATTTAATGGACACGAAAATAAGTAGATATACATACACAAAGTAAACATATTTTATATTATACAACATAATTACATATCACATGCATAGATTTAAATGTATATACTATGTACTTCAACAATTGATAATGCATGCACATTTAAATATATATTACATGTACAAATAACTTATGCATACTTACAAGATATACAGCAATGGTTACATACTATATACACCATATCATTTAAATACACTATGCACAGAATAAATGAATATAATATGTACATAAAATACTTAGATACTACGTGCACATTAAAATATAATGCATGCATAGAATTAAACTCATATATATCCATAAGATATTTAGAAATAACTACATATTATATGCACAACATCTCTTAGATTTAATATAACATAGATTTAAATAAATTCTATGATGTATAAAATTAGCTAAGCACTCATCCACAGAAATATATATATACATACATATACACATGAGTAATTAAATAATTATAATATGCACAAATTTAATACACCATATAAGCAAGAACAAGTAAACATTACATATATAGAATATAAAGTGAACAAAATTCGGGGCCTCATAGTTAGAGGCTTTTTCTGCAGCATCAGACGAAGACTTTGTTTTATACTTTATACATGTCTGGGATTCTGAAATGACAAACATTCTATAACAGGATGTTTGAATGAGACTTAGAGTACGGTAAGTAAGAGTGCATGTGATTTTATGAGACATGTATTGTACTATTCATACGATGAAATTTATTTAGAAATTATTTTGAACAAAAATTAGATCGTGGGTCAGTATAATATATTCACAAATTATTTTGAATAGAAATTAGATCATGAATCAATGTAATATATTCATGAATTATTTTGAACATAAATTAGATCATGAATCAATGGAATATATTCATGAATTTTTTGAACAAAATTAGATCATGAATCAACGTAATATATTCATGATGTTGGGCAACTACCCCTAAGAAAATAATTTAAGATTATTATAACTTTGTGTTTTTTCTATGACAAAACCTTTAAAGACTTTCTACAAATTAATATACATATCACAGAAAAATAGTTGGACAACTCTCTCTCGAAAATTTTCTAAGTCCACAGACATCACAATCCTATTGTGGACTCCGACTCCTTTAGAATCGAAAATTTCTGCACTAGATTATCTCTAAAAAATTCTAAGTCTAGTCTATCCGATTGTCAACTCTGACTTCATATAGTCGAATACTTCAGAATCTAACTACTCCACGAATCCGCTTCCTATAGTCGGATACTTCATTCTGGACTTCAACTCTCAGAATTCGAATTCTTTCATATCTGACTTCTAAAGTCGAATCCTTTGTCTGGTTCTGTCTAACTCTATGGAAGTCGAATTATGACTTACAAATACTCTTCTATCCGATTTGTAAAGTCAAATGATATTACCTCAAATCACTTCAATGAAGTCGAATTAGCCTATTTCTCATATTTCTGTCTCTGACTCTTAGAGTCGAATCTCACTCTCTTGTGAACCCGACTTCACTAAGAAGTCCTGTACTTGTACTTTTTCTATGAAGATACTATTTTATTATCTCATGAAATATTATTTGCATATCTTTTATCTTCCTTGATATGATTTCTGTTAGAACCTACATTGACTGAATATTTTCTTTGTCTAATAATTATTTAATAAATTCTGACAAGATGAGACATATTATACTTAAAATATTCATCTAAATTTGTTTATGTTTGTATCTATAACTTTATTCAAATTGATCTCTTGCTTAGTGACAATAGTCCAGATTTTCTTCCAATACAGAAGATATGTTGCATTTATTGTTTTCAGGTGCATGGCATCTGACAGAGGCTTACCTACCACTGTCAGAACTTGTCTAAACCTTTGTTTGCAAACTGACTGTCCATCTTTTATTAGTCTGAAAAGCTATATGTCCGAGGTTTTACTTTTATTTTTTTATGACTTACTACCTCAGAAAGTATGGAGGTACCCTGTCTCTTCGTCTTGTCTTTACTGTAGATATTTATTGAAGCACATTTTCAGCATGGAGCTTTCACAGTCTATTTAATTGGAAGTTGATCTCTTAGCTGTGAAGCTGCAAGCCTCGTCCAAGAAACATTGGAAAGAAGCAAAGACAGAAGGACCTATGGATAACAAACTCAGAAAGCATCCAAAGGATTCAAGGGTCTCTCCTCAAATGGCCATATTTCTAACGGCCATTTTTAAATGGCTACACACTTCTAAGAATATAAAAGAAGTCGAAGTTTGAAAGGAGGAAATAACTCATACAACAGCAAGTGAGCTCAATACTTAGAATTTTTCAGAGACTGGCTAGTAGCAAGAGATCTCCACAAGCCTTATTCCAAGCTACAAGATTGAGAGCTCCACTTTCAGAAAAACTCTCCAAGCTCTCCCATTCTCACAGAAGTCTTGTTTTTAGGTGGCAATTTTACTCAGATATTTTTCTATCCACCCTACTTGTTCAGAAAGGATTTGAGTTGCAACTCTTATCTTTTATCCTTTCTGAATTAGGTGTGTTTGCTCATTCTTGAGACAAACATACAAGAATCTTTTCATTCTCTTCCTGTGTAATTCTTGCAGGAGGATTGTTCCTGTTGTTCCCCTCTTATGTAGGGAAGACCTTGTGAAAGGTAGTTTTGTACCCCTGGTAAGGGAAGACTTGCTTGGGAGTAAGTGGGCTTGTAATTCATCTGAAGGGTGAGAGAAGGCCAAGGTTTATTGGCAGTTAGTGAAATCCCAAGTGGTTGGCTTGAGGACTGGATGTAGGACTTCCATGTGGGAAGGGCCGAACCAGGATAAATCTCCTTGTTTATTTGTGTGATTGTTTCCGCCTATTTACACTTGAATCACACACAACACTAAATTCTAACTGGTTTATTAGTGCTATTTAATTTCAGATAAAATTTTTTAAAGCACAAGAACTCCTATTCACCCCCTCTAGGACATCATTAGTGCCATCTCGGTCCAAAAGTGGTATTAGAGCGAGGTCTTCTCAGAAGAATCTAAAGATTTGAGAAGAGATGGAAGCTGAAGCTCACAACTATGAAGGCCAGTCTTTTACAAGGCCACCATTCTTTGTTGGTGAAGATTATCAGTATTGGAGATGCAGATGGAGTGCTTCATAAGAGGCACAGATTTTGATCTGTGGCAGGTAATAGAACAAGGTGATTTCCAAATCTTTGGTGAATCTACATCTGGTCTTTCAATAGCTTATAAAGAAACATGTCTTTAAATTATAAGGCTAAAATTATCTTTGTTGTGCCCTTTCTAAAAAGAATTCAATAGATTATGTGCTTGTAGAACTGCAAAAGAAATGTGGGATAAACTACAAGTTACATATGAAGGAACTGATAGAGTTAAACAAACTAGAATAGACATTTTTGTATCTCAATATGAACAGTTTAAAATGCTTCCTAATGAAAACATTACTCAATGTATAATCGCTTTTCAAACATAATAGTAGGTCTAAGTTCTCTAGGAAAAGTTCTTACTAATGAAGAAATAATAAGGAAAATCCTAAGATCTTTAACTAATGTTTGGACTCCTAAGGTCACTGCCATTGAGGAAGCACATGATTTAACTCAACTTTCCATTGATAAACTAATTGGATCCCTCATGGATGATGAAATTAATATGGAAATATTTTCTGAAAATTCTTCGAAAAAGAAAATGCCAAATGCTTTGAAGGTTGCATATTCCTCTTCATCTGAAGACTCCAAAGAAACATCAGATGACAGTGATGATGAGGCAATGCTATCAAGGAAATTGCAAAGAATTCTTGCCAAGAAGAAGAAGAATTTCGGCTCCAAGAGATTTTTCAAGAAAGATAAGAAGAAGTAGCCAACCTTCTATGAATGCAATCAACCAGGACATTACAATCTGAATGTCCTAAGCTGAAGAAGAAGGATCAAGCAGAAAGATCCGACAAGAAGAAAGGCAAAGAAAAGAAGTTTAGAAAATACAAGAAAAAGCAATGACAGCAACATGGGATAATGAAGAAGCTACCAGTTCAGACTCCTCGAGCTCAGAATCTGAAGAGGAAGAAAAGGCAAATCTAGCCCTCATGGCAGGACTGGATCAAGTAAATTTTGAAACCTCTTTTACTTCTTGTTCTGAATGAGATTCTGACAGTCTTGAAGATGCTTTCAATGAGCTATATGAAAAATATAAAACAGTAGTTAAGCAAATGAAACAATTAAATTAAAATTTCTAAACCAAGAAAGGCTAACACATTTCTGAAAATGAAGTAGAAAGGTTAGGACAAAGTTTAAGTGAAACCAAAAGAGCAAATGAATTATTATGTCAAGACTTAAAAAATAAAAACAGTAAAATCATGGAAGTAGAGTCAAACCTAAAAGAACTTAAGGATGAAGAAAAATTACAAGAAGAACAATTACCTAAGAGCTACTATAGAGAAAGTCTCTAACTGCAAAACTTCCTTGTTTGTCAAATTAAAAAGCTCTAGAACAGGTAAGAAAAATATGGAGTAGGATATACACCTCCTCACAATGAAGAAATGTAGTGTATCCTGAAAAATATCCAACACCTCAATTTTTAAAAGAAAAAAAATTAAAAATCCTAAAAGATTAATTAGCATGCTTATAAACAAAATAGAAATTTAATAACACTGCACATATTAAGAATACTTTTGATTTATGTTGCAGTCACTGTAATCAGTTAGGACACACTGTTAGCACATGCACAACCAGATATTTACGCTGGATCCCTAAGACTAACCATCAAGGACCCTGTAGCAATCTGGAAAATTTAATACTTAAAAATTTGAATAATAATTTCTTTAAAATAAAATAATAGAAATATACGTACCACTATCGTATGTGCAAGAATACATCTAAAAATATCATAAAAATTATAAATCAACCCCAATATTATCCCTAAGTGTTCCACGAAGAAATTTAAGCACAAAAAATCCGAATGGTCAAGTGTACGTCACAATGTGACTAATTATCCAAATAGGAAACTAAGTCGGAAAACCGTTAACACAGAAAAATAACGTACCCATAAATTAAACGAACATGTCGGAGAGACTCCAACATCATGAAATGATTACCCATTATCAGAATTGGACCAATGGACCTCCCATGGCCCATGAATAAATTCAAGTAAGAAAAATATAATAAATTCCAAAATTCTATTATTTCCCTAATTAAAATGGAGAATTCTCATAAGATAACTTCCAATAAATAATGGGCTTTGTTAAATGGACCATATAAAATTTATTGGGACAAAATAGGGATTTTTAAAAGGGGAATAATAGGAAAATACCCTAAATTCGTAACTTAAATATTGCTTAAATAGAAAAGAGGTATTTAAGCATTAAAATATCTAATTTAAGATGGAATTGGATTCCTAAACCTACCCTAATAGGTTGGCCACGAATTTAATTCCCATCCTACCCAAATAGGAAGTGGAAACCTTGGAAGGAGGTTAAGAAATAGGAAGTTCGGAATTTAATGGGGGTTAGAGTCCTATTAGGAAATAACAACCCAACAGCATAAATACTCTCCTAAATCTCCCATAGCCGGCCCTAGATCGTTGCCAAGGGTTCCTGGACCAGGAGGAGAGGCCAAGGAGGAGGAGTTCTCGTAGGAAGAAGACTCTCTCAAGCTCTCTCTCTCTCGTTCTTTAAGTTCTAGCCCTAGAAGTGGAAAATGACTAAAGGTAGGCATTCTCACGAGCAAAATCAAATTAAATTCGTCTGTAGATTGTTCCATGCATCAGGAACAAAACCCCTTTTGTTTCATAATTTTCGTTCACTCAATCTTTTGATCTTGATTTTTGAATCTCTGCAAACCCTTTAACCCCGAACCTTCATGTTTAATTTATATCTCCTTGAATACTCTATCCCATGCCTCGAAATTTTTGTTGGAGATACTGATGATTGTTAAGAATCTTTCACCCCTGAAGCCCTAATTTTCATCCACCCTATCTTGCGAATTAATTCTTGCATCCCATTTGTACATAGTCTTCTATTCTCCATGTTTGACTTGATTAAAGCCTATCGAAACCATGACTGTTTTCAAATTCTAATTTATTGGAAGTACTCTTACATGTCTAGATCAGTTTAGAACTGGTTTTGCGATTTTTCATACATTGTACAATTTGTTCTAAAATTTTGAAGCACCCTATGTCAAAACAAGGCAATTTGGCCCGCAATCCAATGCTCTGTCCTTCTCTATGTGAGACTCAGGCGCAGTACCTGAGAGCGCGACGGCCCGATAGGCCGCGTTCTTAGGGTTTGTCGCGACAGCACCTCCCGTCGCGTTTCGAACGCGATAGGGGCTGTCGTCGCGTTCTGCCTACCTGACCTGTCCGACCTTTCGCGATCCTCAAACCACCCTGTCGCGTTCTGGCAACCTGCACTGCCCGACCCGTCGCGATCTATACAAGACCCTATCGCGTTCTTTGCTAGCCCCGTCGTGACCCTTACAAGGGTACGTCGTGACCTGGGACTTTTGCATAAAAACCCATAAATCGTGATGCTATAACTTTATACAGTGATTATACCCTTCGTTAATAGTCCCACACGCAGTAATACACACTTGTTATACTGAACATATATTGTGTAATTTAAAATACATGCACATGATCTCTTTCTATCTACAATTTCTTTTACACTTGCACTCACTTTGAACCATCCAAATATGGCTGAACTTGGCATGAAAATATCTCTTCAAACATTTGGTAATTATATATTTAATTGCCATATTTTAATTGGACTTGTCTACATTTTCTCGCGATGATTTGGAATACCGTTATCGACGCTCCACTGTTCTAGAATTCCTCTAGAACGTCGAAAAGTTGTTTCTATATACACTTTCTTTTGACTTGGACGAACTCTCCGTCGGATACTCCTTCTGCCGGACTAGTGAATCCTTGTTCAAGGCCTCTGTAAGACTCCTCTGTCCATGGGTTCCCACATGGTCGACGAGCTGGTTGTACCCTAACACCTATGATTCACTTGAGGGATCAGTAAGATCCATACGACCTTAGATTGTTCTCTCTCTTATCTTGAATCACGTCGGACCTCTGGACATGTGCATAATATGGCCAGTGGAAGGGTAGTGAATTCCACCTGACTACCTACACCGATCACGCGTGTTGTTCAACTGTTACTATCGCTTGTTTAACGTTGTCTTACGAATATGTCCTTGTCTCGTCCACTGTCTCTATACTCTCGTCTATTCATGTTCACTCTACCATCTCGTCTATCTTGCCTACTCATCTAGTACTCTCTTGGTACCCTTTGAGCTGTGTGGCTCCTACTGTTTTGTACTGCTCATGACTGTCTAGCGCTAAAATGGGTCTTGTGACTCTACTGACTTGAATGCATATTGCTGAGGGCACGAAGAGTGTCTGAGGGGCTCCAATCTAGTCCTGGGGGTGGAGAGCCACCCGAAAATACCTGCAGGGGCTATTGACGGTGTCCGCATTTGCACCGGTTCTGACTGACTGTTCTGATTTAGCTAGACATCTGACTGTTAGTCTGTTAATTCAGACGTACTGCACTGTTACTGTACTACCACTGACTATTACTAAACTGCTACTGTCCTGTTATTGAGCGACTACTGTCGTACTCTCTCCTTGCTCTATTTGATACTTGCTATCTTGAGTTATTACGTTCTATCCTAACTTAGTCGCATTCAAAGTGCTATGTTCTTTCATTGTCTATTGACAACAAAAGTGCTATGTTCTCTCTCGGCTATCTACGGATAACCAAAGTGCCATTACTATTTCGATTGACAAAAGTTAATCAAAAGTGCTAAACTATGTCGATTGATGAAAATCAATCAAAGTGTAATTTACTCTTTACATGACCAACTACTATTTCTCTTCTTACTATACATGTTGCTTGCTATTCCTTGACAACGACGTTACTTGCTATTGTTGTTATCGTTTCTATCGTGACTTGACTTTAATCATCGTGCTATACTTGATTCATCTGCTATTTGAACCATGTTACTTGTGCTATTACTTTCTCGACTTTACATGACTCTCTCTATCATTAGTTACTCTGCCTTTTAAAATATTAATCATTTAAAGCTTGCTTGATCCTGAGATTTAAGTCCTACTGGGCATTATCGCTCACCCTTCGTTATTTGTTATTGTGTGTCAGGTAAGTCGAACAATGACGTTACACACACCAATGGGACGGGACCCGAGTGATGAGTGACCCGGAGTCAGTTGATGAAGACACCCTAGCACAATGAAGTCTAATAGTTATTGCTTTAGATTTCTTTTCAATGTAATGATGTCAAAGAGCCTGGTGCATGGCTCCGAATTAGTGGTTGTAATAGTCTTAGTGATTTTATAATGAAATGAAGAGTTTATTTCGATTATTGTTAATTAGATGCTCTGATGTTTGCGTCTGCATGCGCAATTTACGTTACCATACTCGTTGCTCACGTTTCTCTCCGATTTATTTCACTGCTAAATTGGAGGGGCGTGACAATTGGTATCAGAGCCTAGGATGTCCTTATTAGGATATTTTAAGTCTAGGGGTGTTCTAGGTGAACTACCATGACCATGTCTAAGTCAACCACCATACCTATGTGAGAGATTGGGTAAAGCTTGGGGTTATGCTAGGAGCCTAACTATATGTATAAGCACACTATGTTTAAGAAGAAATTAATAAGTGTTATTGCTTGCAGGAACTAGAGGAGATGGCTGGAGAGCATGCGCAAATGCACGAATTACAACAGACTGTACAAGAGTAACTCAAGCCCTTAACAACGTGATTCAAGCAGGAGCAAGAAATGGGTAGGAGACTTATATGGGAACTTTCAACGAATAAATCCCCCTAGGTTTAATGGAACTCCGGATCCCGATGAAGCTGAAAATTGGGTGAAGGCGATGGAACGAATCTTTAGAGTTATGCAATGTTCAGAGCAGGAGAAAGTCCTTCTGGCAACCTTCCAGTTGGACCGCGACGCTAGAGCCTGGTGAGAAGCTGCCAGTCGACAATTACCTAACATCAACATAGAGTGGGATAAATTTTTAGAACTCTTCAACGCCAAATATTTTTCCGAGAGGATTCGTGAGAAGAAGGCAAATGAATTCGCCAATTTAAAACAACGAATGATGTCTGTGCAGAATATGAAGCGCAATTTGAAAGACTAGCACAGTATGCACCACATTTGGTGAGTACGGAAAAGATGAAGGCAAAGAGATTTTTAGAAGGGTTGAGATCTGTGTACTGGGAAAAGTTGGCTCCACTAGACATTGAAGTATATTCAGTCATGGTATTGAGAGCTCAATTAGTAGAGGACACCATGGAACTTCTTGAAAAGATCCATAAGAAGAAGGTGTTGAAAAGGGAACGTGCTACTCATTCCAATGATAATAAAGGAAGAAATACAGTAGATAGCAAGAGAATGAAAGGGGAAGTGAAGCGGAAGGAAGTCTGTGAATTTTTTGAAAAGCCAGGGCATCAGGTTGATAACTGTTGGAAGAGATTGGGCAGATGCTTGCGATGTGAAAGTCAACAACATCGAGTCATTGATTGTCCAATAAAGAAGAACCAAACTCCACGCCAAGGACGATTACAAGCCCTTGTGGATAAAAATCCTGCCAATGAGGGTGGACAAGGTACCATCACTAAACCTTAGTTTAATTTCATATTATTTTCGCAATAGCAAAGCCCTAAGTGGGGCAGGTGATGGAGTGAAATATCCATAGTAAATTGGTAGTCGTATCATACCATATGAATTTGGGGACCAAATTCTTTTTAAGTGGGGGAGGATGTAGCAACCCGAAAATTTAATACTTAAAAATTAGAAATAATAATTTCTTTAAATTGAAATAATAGAAACATACGTACCACTATCATATGTGCAAGAACACATCTAAAATTTCATAAAAATTATAAATCAACCCCAAATTTATCCCCAAGTGTTCCACGAAGAAATTCAACAATGAAAAATCCGAATGGCCAAGTGTACGTCACAATGTGACTAATTATCCAAATTAGGAAACTAAGTCGGAAAACCGTTAACACGGAAAATAACGCGCCCATAAATTAAACGAACATGTCGGAGAGACTTCCAACATCATGAAATGATTACCCATTATCGGAATTGGACCAATGGACCTCTCATGGCCCATGAATAAATTCAAGTAAGAAAAATAATAAATTCTGAAATTCTATTATTTTCCTATTTAAAATGGAGAATTCTCATAAGAAAATTCCAATAAATAATGGACTTTATTAATGGACCATATAAATTTATTGGGACAAAATAGGGATTTTTTAAAAGGGAATAATAGGAAAATACCCTAAATTCGTAACTTAAATATTGCTTAAATAGAAAAGAGGTATTTAAGCATTAAAATAGCTAATTTAAGATGGAATTGGATTCCTAAACCTATCCTAATAGGTTGGCCACGAATTTAACTCCCATCCTAACCCAAATAAGAAGTGGAAATCTTGGAAGGAGGTTAAGAAATAGGAAATTCAGAATTTAATGGGGTTAGAGTCCTATTAGGAAATAACAACCCAACAAGCATAATTACTCTCCTAAATCCCCCATGGCCGGCCCTAGCTCATTGCCAAGGGTTGCTGGACCAGGAGGAGAGGCCAAGGAGGAGGAGATCTCGTGGGGAGAAGACTCTCTCAAGCTCTCTCTCTCGTTCTTCAAGTTCTAGCCTTAGAAGAGGAAACGACTAAAGGTAGGCATTCTCACGAGCAAAATCAAATTAAATTCGTCTATAGATTGTTCCATGCATCAGGAACAAAACCCCTTTTGTTTCATATTTTTCGTTCACTCAATCTTTTGATCTTGATTTTGAATCTCTGCAAAACCCTTAACCCCGAACCTTCATGTTTAATTTATATCTCCTTGAATACTCTATCCCAGGCTTTGAAATTTTTATTGGAGATACTGATGATTGTTAAGAATCTTTCGCCCCTAAAAGTCCTAATTTTCACCACCCTATCTTGCGAATGAATTCTTACATCCCAACTATACACAGTCTTCTATTCTCCATGTTTTACTTGATTAAAGCCTACCGAAACCATGACTGTTTTCAAATTTTGATTTACTAGAAGTACTCTTACATGTCTAGATCGGTTTAGAACTAGTTTTGTGATTTTTCATACATTGTACAATTTGTTCTAAAAATTTTGAAGCACCATGTGTCAAAACAAGGCAATCTGGCCCGCATCCAATGCTCGGTCCTTCTCTCTGTCAGACTCAGGCGCAGTACCTGAGAACGCAACGGCCCGATAGGTCGCGTTCTTAGGGTTTGTCGTGACAGTACCTCTCGTCGCGTTCCGAACGTGACAGGGGCTGTCGTCGCGTTCTGCTTACCTGACCTGTCCGACCTTTCGCAATCCTCAAACCACCCTATCGCGTTCTGGCAACCTGCACTGCCCGACCCGTCGCGATCTATACAAGACCCTATCGCGTTCTTTGCTAGCCCCGTCGCGACCCTTACAAGGGTACGCCACGACTTGGGACTTTTACATAAAACCCCATAAATCGTGATGCTATAAGTTTATACAGTGATTATACCCTTCGTTAACAGTCCCACACGTAGTAATACACACTTGTTATACTGAACATATGTTGTGTAATTTAAAATACATGCACATGATCTCTTTCTATCTACAATTTCTCTTACACTTGTACTCACTTTGAACCATCCAAATATGGCTGAACTTGGCATGAAAATATCTCTTCAAACATTTGTTAATTATATATTTAATTGCCCTATTTTAATTGGACTTGTCTACATTTTCTCGCGATGATTTGGAATACCGTTATCGACGCTCCACTGTTCTAGAATTCCTCTAGAACGTCGGGCACTTGTTTCTATATACACTTTCTCTTGACTTGGACGAACTCTCCGTCGGATACTCCTTCTGCCGGACTAGTGAATCCTTGTTCAAGGCCTCCGTAAGACTCCTCTATCTATGGGTTCCCACATGGTCGACGAGCTAGTTGTACCCTAACACCTATGATACACTTGAGGGATCAGTAATTTCCATACGACCTTAGATTGTTCTCTCTCTTATCGTGAATCACGCCGAACCTCTGGACATGTGCATAATATGGCCAGGGGAAGGGTAGTGAATTCCACCTGACTGCCTACACCGATCACGCGTGTTGTGCAACTGTTACTATCGCTTTTTAACGTTTTCTTACGAATATGTCCTTGTCTCGTCCACTGTCTCTATACTCTCGTCTATTCATGTTCACTCTACCATCTCGTCTATCTCGCCTGTTCATCTAGTACTCTCTTGGTACCCTTGAGCTGTGTGGCTCCTACTATTTTGTACTACTCATGACTGTCTAGCGCTAAAATGGGTCTTGTGACTCTACTAACTTGAATGCATACTGTTGAGGGCACGGAGAGTGTCCGAGGGGCTCCAATCTTGTCCTGGGGGCAGAGAGCCACCTGAAAATACCTGCAGGGGCTATTGACGGTGTCTGCATTTGCACCGGTTCTGACTGACTGTTCTAATTTAGCTAGACATTTGACTGTTATACTGTTACTGTTAGTCTATTAATTCAGACGTACTGCACTGTTACTGTACTACCACTGACTGTTACTGAACTACTACTGTTCTGTTATTGAGCGACTACGATCGTACTCTCTCCTTGCTCTATTTGATACTTGCTATCTTGAGTTATTGCGTTCTATCCTGACTTAGTCGCATTCAAAGTGCTATGTTCTCTCGTTGTCTATTGACAGCAAAAGTGCTTTGTTCTCTCTCGACTATCTACGGATAATCAAAGTGCCATTACTATTTCGATTGAGGAAAGTTAATCAAAAGTGCTATATTATCTCGATTGATGAAAATCAATCAAAGTGCAATTTACTCTTTACATAACCAACTACTATTTCTCTTCTTACTATACATGTTGCTTGCTATTCCTTGACAACGACGTTACTTGCTATTGTTGTTATCATTTCTATCGTGACTTGACTTTTATTATCGTGCTATACTTGATTCATATGCTATTTGAACCATGTTACTTGTGCTATTGCTTTCTCGACTTTTCATGACTCTCTCTATCATTAGTTACTCTGCCTTTTAAAACATTAATCATTTAAAGCCTACTTGATCCTGAGATTTGAGTCCTACTGAGTGTTATCGCTCACCCTTCGTTATTTGTTATTGTGTGTCAGGTAAGTCGAACAATGACGTTGCACACACCAATGGGACGGGACCCGAGTGATGAGTGACCCGGAGTCAGTTGATGAAGTCACCCTAGCACAATGGAGTCTAATGGTTATTGCTTTAGATTTCTTTTCAATGTAATGATGTCAAAGAGCCTGGTGCATGGCTCCGAATTAGTGGTTGTAATAGTCTTAGTGATTTTATAATGAAATGAAGAGTTTATTTCAATTATTGTTCATTAGATGCTCTGATGTTTGCGTCTGTATGCGCAATTTACGTTACCATACTCGTTGCTCACGTTTCCCTCTGATTTATTCCGCTGCTAAATTGGGGGGGCGTGACAGACCTAAGAAAATTTGGGTACCAAAAGTTACAACTTAATTTTATTTGCAGGGTCGGCTGAGAGCATCCAAATGATATTTGGATAGTAGGTGCTCAAGGCATATGACAGGTGATAGGAAGTTGTTTACAAGCTTTAGAGATGAAAGTGGTCAAGTCACTTATGGTGATAATGGTAAAGGAAAAGTCTTAGGATGGGGACAGTTGGAACTAAAGAAAAGAATTTGATAGAAGATGTAATGTATGTAGAAGATTGAAGCACAACCTCATAAGCATTAGTCAATTATGGATAAGGGTCATCTAGTAAGATTTCAGAATGATAAGTGTATTATTTAAAAGGATGGAAAGACTGTGTTTGAAGCTCAAAGAGTGAAGAATATGTACACATTACAATTAGCAGAATTAAAAGAAATAAATTTATGTCTTGCAACTACCAGAAGTGAAGAACCTGATTTGTGGCATAGAAGATTGGGCATGCAAGCACTACAGTGATTAAGAAGTTGATTAAGTATGACCTAGTTGAAGGTCTTCCAAATAAAGATGAAGAAATCTGGAATATGTTCAGCCTGTGCAAAAGGAAAGCAGACCAAGACATCTTTTCAGTCCAAAACCGTGGTTACAACTTCTAAGCCACTAGAACTCATTCATATGATTTGTTTGGACCTTTTAGAACAGTCAGTCTTGGAGGAAAGTATATAGCTATGTAATAGTAGATGACTACTCAAGATATACTTGGGTATCATTCTTGGAAGCCAATCAGAAACCTTTTCAGCTTTTCTAAAGTTCAACAAAGTAGTCCAAAAGACTTAAAAATTTTAGATTGTCAGTATCAGATCTGATCATAGTGGAGAATTCAAGAATGAAGAATTCGTGAAGTTCTGTGAAGAGAATGGAATTGAACATAATTTTTCAACACCAAGAACACCCAACAAAAAAGGAGTAGCAGAAAGAAAGAATAGAACACTACTAGACATAGTCAGAACTATGCTTACTGAGTATAATCTACCAAGGTATTTCTGGGCAGAAGCAGTCAACATAACCTGCTACATCATCAACAGGTGTATGATCAGACCAATACTAAAGAAGACTCTATATGAGCTTTACAAAGAAAAGAAGCCCAACATCAGTCATCTTCGGCTTTTTGGTTGTAAGTGTTTTATTTTAAATAATGGTAAAGATAATTTAGGAAAATTAGATGCTAAAAGTGATGAAGGATTTTTGTTAGGATATATTTCAAAACCTAGGGGATATAAAGTTTTAATAGAAGAACTTTAACCATAGAACAAACTGTGCATATATTATTTGATGAAACTAACCCTCTATTAAAAGAATAGAAGAAGAAGAAGATTGCGTTGAAGATTTGTGCAGGGATCTAGAGAAAAATCTCTTAAAGATGAAGAAAAAGAAGAACAAAGGAAGATCCTCCACTAGAAGAACTTCAACAGCAAGAAGAACAACAAGAAGGACTGCCTAGAGAATTGAGGTATCACAGAGATCATCCAAGAGAAAACATAATAGGTGATCCTCAAGATAGGATAAGAACAAGAGGTATGAACATTCCTTGTGATTTTTTGCTTTAGTTTCTCAAATTGAGCCTAGGACAATCAATGATGCACTGGGTGATGAATCTTGGATCCTTGCTATGCAAGAGAAACTTAACCAGTTCCAATGCAACCAGGTTTGGACTCTTGTCCCTAGACCTTTTGACCATCCAGTTATTGGGACCAATGGATCTTTAGAAACAAAATGGATGAATCAGGAGTAATCACTAGGAACAAGGCTAGACTTGTAGCAAGGGGTATTCCCAGAGGAAGGCATTGATTTGATGAAACTTATGCCCAGTAGCTAGATTAGAGGCAATCAGAATCTTGTTATTTTCTTGGGTTGCAATTAAGCAGACCAAGGAAGGTACTCACATTTGTCAAATTAAATACATTTCAGATTTACTTTCTAAATATGGTTTGACAAGTGTAAGCCCTTAGGAACACCCATGAGTTCAGGAATAAGTTAGATAGTGATCAACTTGGCTAAAACATAGATCAAAAGGTCTATAGAGGCATGATAGGATCACTACTCTATCTTACTAGTAGACCTGATATAATGTTTAGTGTATGTTTGTGTGCAAGATTTCAAGCTGATCCTAAAGAATCATGTTCATGTTGTTAAAAGAATTTTTAGATATCTTATAAATACAAGTAAATTAGGATTATGGTATCCCAGATGTTCAGATTTTAAATTAATTGGATACAGTGATGTTGACTATGCTGGATGCAAAATAGATAGAAAAAGCACCAGTGGTACTTGTCAAATACTTGCAGGGTGCCTGATCTCTTGGTCTTCCAGAAAGCAGAATTCTGTGGCATTATCCCAACAGAAACTGAATACATTGCAGCTGGAAGTTGCTGTACTCAACTACTGTGGATTAAACACCAATTGGAAGACTATGGTCACATACTTCAAGAAATACCAATGTTGTGTGACAAGACAAGCACAATTAATTTGACCAAAATCCTATCCAGCACTCAAGGACAAAGCACATTGAGGTTAGACATCACTTCATCAGGGACCATGTAAGTAATGGTGACATTTTACTTGATTTTGTTTCTACAAAAAAATCAACTTGCTGATATCTTTACTAAACCTCTTCCTAAAGATAGATTTACATCTATTAGAAGAGAAATAGGTATGTGTAATCCTGATTAAATTGCTAAGATGTTTTCATACTTGAATCATGTATTAAAAAGTTGCTGTGAAATATTTCATATATAAATTGTATGTTGAATCTTCACTGTGAATTTTTCGAAGTCCTAGAACTGCGACTCTTGCAGTCGGAGACATAATCTGACTCATGTTGAAATAATGTATTCGACTCTAACAGTCGGAGACACAATCCGACTTCCTAGAGTCGAAGTCTGAAAAGGTGCGTATTAATATAAAATAATAAATGAAATTAAGACACATTTATTATGCAACGGTTCAATCAATCAATCGTGTCTGTTCACCCTGAAATCTCTGGTCAGTCTCTTTTCAACCCTTTATTAGGATAATCCCTTTATGTCGAAGACACCCTTTCAAACTCTCTCTTCAACTCTCTTGTCGTCTTACTCCTCTTCGCGCCTACACTGTTCATCTTCTCGAGCAACCCTCTTCAGAGCAACTCAAAGACCCCCATTTTCTCTGAAGAAAGGTAGGATCCTTGAACTCTAAACTGCATTTCTCTCACTCCTTTAACAATTTCTTGAGTCTTCTCCCTTGCTTCCTGTGTAGATGGCATCATCTAGGGCTACGGAAGAAACTCAGTTGACCCATGAACAACTCCAACACATTTCCTCTGCTAAGTTTTTAGTCTGTCCAGGAAAAGTTGTAGACTTTTCTCATTTGCATGGTAGCCTGTTATGGGTAGAAGAAACTCTAGCAGCAATGGGTTGGACTAGATTGTGTCAGATTTCTAAGTCCACAGTTGATAATGCCCTTAAGGCTTTCTATGTTTCCCTCCAAGTCTCCTCCGATAGGACAATCACTGGGTATGTAAAGGGGACCAAAGTTACAATTTCTGAAGACTTGTTAGTAGAACTGTTAGATTGTCCTAACTCCTGGCACAAGCTTAGTGAGTTAGTCCCTATGGACAAGTAGAAATTGGGCATTATTGGTAGCCTGGCAGCAGTTAGCAAGAAGGGTCTGTTAGTAAATGAGCTATCTACAGAGAAAGGATCATCCATTCAGTCATCTCAAATATTGTGACTCCAAGGGCTGGAACCCATTCTTCCATAACTGCCAGGGATGGTAGTTTTGCTTTTGGCCATTCAAAGGCATAGGGTAAATTGCCAACAGTTATTTTAGAGAAAATGATAGCCTCAAAAAATTTGCAGGAGTCCCTTCCTTATGGACCTCTGCTTACTTGATTTTAAGAAATTTTCAGTGGATTTGAGTGGTGAAATTTCTACTAGAGTTAAATAAAAAATTGGCTTATCTACCTTGAGAAGAAGCCATTATGTCTTGGTAGACAGAAGTCAGAATTTATGGCTAAAGGACTCTGTGCCCCAGTGCACACATGAAGTTTATCCTGATGAGGCACAAGTTTCCTCATCCATTCCAGCAGATCAACAAGAAGAAGAAGGTAGACAAGAAGAGAGAATAGAAACAAATGTTCAAGAAGAAGAACCATTTCAGCAAAGTCAAGTTCTTGTCTCCCCTCCAAATCAACATGCACCAGAAGAAACAATCAGTCAAGTTCTAAGAGATTTAAGAGGAAAAGGAGTAGCACAAGATCAAAATGATATTCCTAGATCTACTCCATCAGTACAAGAATTTGAAGAGAGGCAGCACCATTCCTCCCCTTCTCAGTTTGAGACCAGGCCCAGTTCTCAGGGGGAGAGTAGCAACAGTTTGACAACCATTTTGGATTTACTGACAAAGCAACAAGAGAGTTTGTCAGTCCTTCAGTTGCAAGTGGAATTTGTAGATGCAAAGTTTGATGGTTTGGCTGATGAGGTCAAGCAAATGAAAGACCTCTTACTTCAGTTAGTGTGCCAACAGGGCACTAATCAGCCTTCTGCTCCTCCATCCACTCATCAAGAAGAGCAACCTGAGCAATAGTCTGAGCAAGCAACTAGAGCAAGAGAAGGAGCATCAGCCTGAGCAGCAACTGAGCAATAGCCTGAGCAGCAGCAGCAGCAAGAGCAAGAGCCAGAGGAAGTTCTGCCCCAATGGTATTGTGGAAGTTTAGCAGAAGGATTAGAAGTAGCAATCAGTGCTAGAGCCTCTCAGCAGCAGCAGTAGAGGAAGTTGAGCAGAAGCAGAAATCCCCTCAGAAGTCTAGGCCTAAAAGACCTCTAGAGTCTCAGGAGTCTGATGTTGTTGCTAGGTCCAAGATCAAGACCTTTAAGAGGAAGGTGAAGAGAAGACTCCATAAAAATGGTAAACCTATATCTTCTCTCCTCCTCTCTGAACCAACTCTTTCTGTTCAAACCCCTACTACTGATCCTGCTCCTCCTGAACTGAATAACCCCCTACATCCTCATCTCTCCTATTGCACCCACTGCTCCACTCCTTCCATTCTGGAACAACCTCCAGTCTCCACTTCATCTGATCCTCCTCCCTCTTCATCTATTCCAAAGGATCAGCCATGCTTTTGACAATGTGAATCTCAAAATCTATCCTTTGAAATACAAATTCAAACAATCCCCAGAAACATTCCTCCTCTCCACACAAGACCTCCCGACTTCTTTTCTTCTCTTCCCACTGCCTCCACACCAATCGCAGGGAGGTCCACCCTCACTATCTCCGAAATACTTCCTAGCATACAACTTTCATCTAGTGGTGGGCGGATGTTGAAAGACAATCCTGCCAAGCTACTGCCTCCCTTATGGTATGCCTTCATCTATCACTCTGAACATTATATGAACCTATTCAAAGAAGTTTTATCCATTAAGGCATTCCTTGAAGTTCATGAGATGCCAGGTTTCACCTTTGAATACTGGCTTCCCACTCTCATCCATTCCACTCAAGTAGTGCTGACTAATCTCCAAGTTGATTTCCCAAAAATGTCATACTCTTAAATCCAAAGAATTTCTTGAACTCTATCCTGGTGAAGCCACTAGGTGCCAGCAATCCTTGTCCAGGAATTAATTTATGGATGTTAATCTCCACCTAAATCTTAGGTTCTTTGACTTGTTTGGCCCACTCATTAGAGACTCTCAGGCCAAGTTCACTAGGATGAAAGAATTCAATTTTGCCAGATTCAAATTGGGGCTGCCTGATGTCAATAAAGGCCAATGGGAAATGCTTATCAGAGGTCAGAGACAAATTACTCCCTCCATGACAGTTGGACTTCCATCTGGTTTGTATCCATCCTTGGTTGGTGCCATTTCTGCCATGAAAGACTTTGCTCAAGCAGTCTTCAACAGGCACATCCGGATAGCCACCAGATTCAGAATCAAATACCATTTGAGACTGTCTCTCCATAGATTTGTGCTTATGCAAGCTCCAAAGAATTCCCAGCAAATGATTGATTTCCAGCTTTGTTTTGCTGAGTCTGAGAGATTCACAAAAGATCAATGGGCAGCAGCTTACCCTGAGGATCATGCAGATTGTGAAAGTTGAAGATTTCTGTCATTGAGTATCTAAGCAAAGGATATTAAGACCTTTGGAAAACAATTGTTCATACGTGGAAGCAAAGGTACTTGGTTTATTATCAGGCTAGGAAGCAGCTATCTCCCAAGGCTTGCACTGGAACATTGCAGTGCATGACTTTCTCCATCTAGCAACATCTAGGAAATTCGTTCCTCTCAAGAATCTTCTACGACGGAGTAACTATTATACCAAGCTTCTTGGTACCATAAACGTCACATTAAATCTCATAGGAAACTTCTATAGGTCCCACCTATAAAATGATATCAGTCTTTTTGAGAACTTCTTCCTGAAAATGAGAAGAAGTTGTGGACCTTCTCCAGCCTTACCTGGATTAGATCCCCCGTTCATTGTATTTCCAAGCTCTTTATCCAGATCTAAAACACTACTCTATATCTGCATATTTAAATTTCTGCATACAATCTATGTTGATTTCCCTTTTTTTGTGTGATAGTATATCTCTTTCTTTCTCTTTTGCTATCTTACCTTTTATGTTAATGTCACAAAGGGGGAGAAAGAAGTAAGAAACAAATCATTAAAACTCTCCAGGAGTTCATATGCTTGAATCTACAATTTGTTTTTTCACTGTCTATTTAAAGATTTTTGTCATTACCAAAAAGGGGGAGAATTGTTGAGCAACTACCCCTAAGAAATTAATTTAAGATTATTATAACTTTGTATTTTTGCTATGACAAAAAATTTAAAAGACTTTCTATAAATTAAATATACATATCACAGAAAAATAGTTTGGACAAACACTCTCTCGAAAAATTTTCTAAGTCCCCAGACATCACAATCCTATTATGGACTCCGACTCCTTTAGAATCGAAAATTTCTGCACTAGATTATCTCTAAAAATTTCTAAGTCCAGTCTATCCGACTGTCAACTCTGACTTCATACAGTCGAATACTTCAGAATCTAACTCCACTGAATCCGGCTTCCTACAGTCGGATACTTCATTCTAGACTTCAACTCTCAGAATTCGAATTCTTTCATATCCGACTTCTAAAGTCGAATCCTTTGTCTGGTTCTGTCCAACTCCATGAAAGTCGAATTATGACTTACAAATACTCTTCTATCCGACTTGCAAAGTCGAATGATATTGCCTCAAAGCAACTTCTGATGAAGTCGAATTAGCCTATTTCTCATATTTCTGTCTCCAACTCTTAGAGTCGAATCTCACTCTCTTGTGAATCCGACTTCACTAAGAAGTCATGTACTTGTACTTTTTCTGTGAAGATACTATTTTATTATCTCATGAAATATTATTTGCATATCTTTTTATCTTCCTTGATATGATTTTTATTAGAACCTACATCGACTGAATATTTTCTTTGTCTAATAAATTATTTAATAAATTCTGACAAGATGAGACATATTATACTTAAAATATTCATCTAAATTTGTTTATGTTTATATCTATAACTTTTATTCAAATTGATCTCTTGCTTAGTGACAGTAGTCCGGATTTTCTTCCAATACAGAAGATATGTTGCATTTATTATTTTCAGGCGCATGGCATCTGACAGAGACTCACCTACCACTGTTAGAACTTGTCCATACCTTTGTTTGCAAATTGACTATCCATCTTTTATTAGTCTGAAAAGCTATCTATCCGAGGTTTCCATACTTTTTATTTTTTTATGACTTGCCTACATCAGAAAGTATGGAGGTACCCTGTCTCTTTGTCTTGTCTTTACTGCAGGATATTTATTGAAGCACGTTTTCAGCATGGAGCTTTCACAGTCTATTTAATTGGAAGTTGACCTCTTAGCTATGAAGCTGCAAGCCTCGTCCAAGAAACATTGGAAAGAAGCAAAGACAGAAGGACCTATGGATAACAAACTCAGCAAGCATCCAAAGGATTCAAGGGTCTCTCCTCAAATGGCCATATTTCTAACGGCCATTTTCAAATGGCTACACACTTCTAAAGAATATAAAAGAAGCCGAAGTTTGAAAGGAGGAAATAACTCATACAACAGCAAGTGAGCTCAACACTTAGAATTTTTCAGAGACCGGCTAGTAGCAAGAGATCTCCACAAGCCTTCTTCCAAGCTACAAGATTGAGAGCTCCACTTTCAGAAAAACTCTCCAAGCTCTCCCATTCTCACAGAAGTCTTGTTTTTGGGTGGCAATTGTACTCAGATATTTTTCTATCCATCCTTTTGTTCATAAAGGATTTGAGTTGCAACTCTTATCTTTTATCCTTTCTGAATTAGGTGTGTTTGCTCATTCTTGAGGAAAACACACAAGAATCTTTACATTCTCTTCCTGTGTAATTCCTGCAGGAGGATTGTTCCTTTGTTCCCCTCTTGTGTAGGGAAGACCTTGTGAAAGGTAGTTTTGTACTCCTGGTAAGGGAAGACTTGCTTGGGAGTAAGTGGGTTATAATTCCTCTCAAGGGTGAGAGAAGGCCAAGGTTTATTGGCAGTTAGTGAAATCTCAAGTGGTTGGCTTGAGACTGGATGTAGGACTTCCATGTGGGAAAGGCCGAACCAGGATAAATATCCTTGGCATTTTGTGATTTTTTCTGCCTATTTACACTGAATCACACACAACTAAATTCTAATCGGTTTATTTAGTGTTGTTTCATTTCAGATATAATTTTTTAAAAGCACAAAAAGTCCTATTCACCCCCCCTCTAGGACATCATTAGTGCCATCTCGGTCCAACATAACTATTTTGAATAGAATTAGATCATGAATGAATGGAATATATTCATGAATTATTTTGAACAAAAATTAGAGTATGAATGAATGT
Organism: Colocasia esculenta; assembly: GCA_014218235.1. Classification (NCBI taxonomy): domain Eukaryota; kingdom Viridiplantae; phylum Streptophyta; class Magnoliopsida; order Alismatales; family Araceae; genus Colocasia; species Colocasia esculenta. Next base: position 106,786,382 of record CM024758.1, read on the forward strand.
AATATGGTCACTGATCATTAACACGTAAATATTGTAAATTATTTAATCATAAGAATATTATGATGTGGTGCACAAATGTTAATGACTTGTTTTATATGAATACATATTGTATGACGAAGTACTTGTTCATATATGACGAAGTGTTTCTTCGTATATGATAAAGTGCGCCTTCGGATATGACGAAGTGAGCGTCGATGACAAAGTGCGCCTTCGCATATGACGAAGTGAGCTTCGTATATGACAAAGTGAGCTTCATATATGACAAAGTGAACTTCATATATAATGAAGTGAACCTTCACATATGATAAAGTGGGCTTTGTATATGATGAATTGAGCATTCGCATTTGACGAAGTGAGCTTCGTACATGATGAAGTGAGTTTTGTATATGACAAAGTAAGTTTCGTGCATGACAAAGTGATTTGTTCATATATGGCGAAAGTTTATAGATAGTGAAGTGTGCAGTGTCTGAACTATTAAGTGATAAATTGATAAAAGTAGTCATATGAATACTTTTATTCTCATGTAAATTCAATGTCATCATCAAAACTTTAACATAACATATTTTTAAGTTGCAAAAATAACATACATATTCTAACATTCTCCCCCTTTTTGTTTTTTTGTTTTTGTTGTGCATGTTCCAACATTCTCCCCCTTTTTGTTTTTGTCATGAATGTTCCAACATTATCTAATCAGTATCCTTGTGGTACTTTAGTCGCTAGTCGATACACATTGAACTATAATCGATATAGACTTTTAGAGCATATCTTTAAAGCGATAGAAATTATCTTATTTCTTGTACATAAATTATCTTGATAAATATTATTCAATATATTCATGAGTTTTGGTTATCAACAAAATATAGGGATAAATATATGTGAGTAGTTCAACACAATAAGCATTTCTATATTTTATATATAGATAGAGAGAGGAGAAAGACATGGTGGTGTGGGTTGAAAGAATGTTGTATAACAATCACTTACGTACATTCGTTAGAGTGAAAGATGTTGAAGATAAAAGTGAGAAACGGGTCTGAATCACACTATCCTCGAAGAGTGTAGACATCTCCATTGAGGGAGTTGACATCTCTAGGCCAATAGAACACTCAAAATGAGGTGGGGGCACCGATAGTATATGATGAAGCACAAACACCTCTTCCGAAAGTGTCTTACAAAAGTTTTCCTTGGAAGATGAAACCCTCCTATCCGAATATTATTATTGTCATATTCCAAACAAATGTTGAAGACTTCAATTATGAGCATTCTGAAATTGAAGTTTACCCTTCATAGGACAATGGAGAAGTCCATCTAATTTGTTGTTTGATCATTCTTGTCTGATCATTCTTATATGTCATCTCTCTCTCTCTCTCTCTCATGTTGTTGTTCTAAGTTCTAAACTTCCTCTATCCTCTCTCTACTTCCTCTCTCTCTCTCTATGTTTCTCACACACACACTCTCTCTCTCACAACTTCCTCCACCCTTAATCTACTTCCTAATTGTCTTGTGCATATAATGTCGTCCATGCTCGTCAGGGGTGTTAAAATCCATCTTTGAAGTTTTCCAGTTCCACTCCCCAACAATGGGAGACTGCCTTCCGCATTATCCCCTTATCACCATTGCTTTCTTGGAGGTTGATAGCTCTATGATGGATTACTATGCATGTGACTGTAGAAACACTAGTTTCACAGAGAAACAATAGCTTGTTGTAGATAGTCATTAAGACTCCATAAGGCCATGTAAATCTTCCAAAATTGTGTGTGTTAAGAAGGTTATGGCAATAATAATGATGATAATATGATGGGTAATGATGAGGCTGGTCCGCAAAGTCAGCAAAGGCTGATTGAGCCTGGCTCCACAAGCCCGATGTTGGGTGCTCGGGATGGGGTTGAAGGACGGGAATAAAGTTTGCAGAGGTTGTGTTGATGTTGAGGTGAACCTACAAGGAAATCGATCATAGAAAGATATTCCTGAGGTCGACCCTCCAATGTCAAAGTCAGAGATCAACTGTTGAGAGAAGCAAAGGGGGAGGAGAGAGAGAGGAGAGAGAGAGAGAGAGAGAGATGAAGTCTCGAAAGCTATTGTCGAGAGTTCCTAATCTTGTTCCCCATTACCTGTGGCACTAACTCTATATATATAAGATCAAGGAAGTGGCAGGTGGAGGCACAGTCGCCCTCCCTATGGTTGCATTCATGGGTCATCCCCCGAGGCATTCAGGGTAGCATCCTAACCATGGCTGGTCGTATGAGGGCATCGTGTGGTTGTCACTTTGTCATGCGCAGGTCATCCCCTGGGGTGCCCCCTGGGTGTCGTTGACTCTATTGGGCCATATCAGGGACGTGGCCCATAGCATGTGCTAAATGGCCTTACCCTGGAACGCACGTGAGGCGTCATCACCTCGTACTCACCATACGTAGGTGATGCCCTGTGAAGTCCTAGGTCGCTATTCAGTAGTGCCTAGCATGATGCCTAGCTGTGACATGTTGAGCCTCGATCTATCACCTAGGTTGGCACGAGACAACCTGCTCTTGGTCAAGGTTGATCTGATCACTAAAGGTTTGGTCAAGTCGACCACAAAGCTCATCAACTACCTTGGTTGCTGCGTAGCCGATCCATCACTCCAGTTGAGCCAAGATGGCATTCGGTATTAGGCCAGGTCAGTCTGATCATTGATGAGCTGGCTGAACCAACCATCAAAATAAGAGAAGGTGGGTTTTCATACGAATGTTTTCCGTCAAAAATCCGTCGGCATGGGTTTCCGTCGTAAAGAACCCATGCTGACAGATTTCTGGCGGATTTTTGACAGATAACTTCAACAAATTTCTGGATTACTTTCGTCAAAAAAAAAATAGGTCGAGATTTTCCGACGAAATTTTTTGTTGTTGTAAAATCTGTCGAAAAAAGGAAATTTCAGACGGAAACTCTATCCAATGAAAAAATCCGTCAAAATTTTCAATTTTTGATGGAAATAATTCTATTACAAAATTTTCGACGATAAATTCCGTCAGAAAATCCATCATAAAATTTTTGACGGACTAGATTATTGTGGGAAAATCTGTCGAAAATCCCCTTTATCTTTTTTAAAAATTAAAAAATTATGCATTTTAATCCCTATAAAACCTGCTAATATAAAATTAAAATATGACAACATACATACATAAAAATAAAACCTAATAAAATTAATAATCAATGTCCATACATACTACAATAATAAAATAAAATTAGGCCAAATCGACCGAAAAATCATCAAATTAGTCCAACTCAGCCAAAAGTCATCATCATCACCGCCGAAATAATCCTCCCTCTTGACGCTCTCCATGCCGTCCTAGCCATCGATGGCGACCTCCACGTCCATATCATCTGCGGCTCCCTACGCCTACTACTCATCGTCCGCCTCCGGTGCCAGATCCGTCGCGTCCAGTGCATCGTCCTACATTACAAAAATAATATTAGACACAGATAAAAATAAAGTGATATGGTCAGTTCCCACATGTCGCACTCACCCGCTCAGTCGTGTCGGGCTGATCGGCATGTTGATCGGATCCCTATTTTAGATTTTAGACCCTTAACTTGCGTGTTCTGAACCTTTACACTTAGTTCTTTTCTAGGTGTGTGGTCTCAATGCCAAGCCAAACTGAAAATCCGATCTAGGTCCCTCAATTCCCATACGTCTCTCTCACCCACCGGTCGTGTCGCAGATCAGATCCCTATTTCAAATTTTGGACCCCTAACTTACGTGTTTTGACCCTTTACACCTAGTTTTATTTTTGGATGTGTGATTCAACACCGTGCCCAAATCTGGAGTCCGATCTGGGTCTCGTCAGTTCCCACACCTCACTCTAGTCCACCCGATCGTGTGAACTGATTGACATGTCAATCAGATCCCTATTTCAGATTTTGGACCCCAGACTTATGTGTTATGACCCTTTACACTTAGTTTTATTTTCCAGATGTATGATCTCAACATCGAGCTGAAACTGGGAACCCGATTAGGATCCCGTCAGTTCCCACACGTCGCTCTTACCCACCCGATCGTGTCAAAGTGATCGACATGCCGATCGGATCCCTATTTCTGATTTTGGACCACCGACTTGTGTGTTCTAACCCTTTACACTTACTTTTATTTCTGGATGTGTTATCTCAATGCCGAGCCCAAATCGGGAATCCGATCTGGGTCCTGTCAGTTCCCAAACGTCACTCTCACCCACCCAATCTTGTTGGACTGATTGGCACGCCGATCGGACCATTATTTCAGATTTTAAACCCTCAACTTGCGTGTTCTAACCCTTTACACTTAGTTCTTTTTCGGGTGTGTGGTCTCAACGTCGAGCCCAAACTGGGAATCCGATCTAGGTACCGTCAGTTCCCACACATCGCTCTCACCCACCCGGTCGTGTCGGAGTGATCGACATGCCGATCAGATCCTTATTTCAGATTTTGGATCCTCGACTTGCGTGTTCTAACCCTTTACACTTAGTTTTATTTCCTGATGTGTGATCTCAACATCGAACTCAAACGGGAATTAGATCTAGGTCCTGTCAATTCCCACACGTCGCTCTCACCCACCCGATCATGTCAGAATGAACAGCACGCCGATCAGATCCCTATTTCAGATTTTGGACCACTGACTTGCGTGTTCTGACCCTTTACACTTCGTTTTATTTCAGGAAGTGTGATCTCAACGTCGAGCCCAAACCGGGAATCCGATCCAGGTCCCGTCAATTCCCACATGTCATTCTCACCCACCCAGTCATGTTGAACCAATCGCACACCGATCAGATCCCCATTTCAGATTTTTGAACCCCCAAATCGTGTATTCTGACCCTTTACATTTTGTTTTTTTTTTTCTGGGTGTGTGTTCTCAACGTCGAGCCCAAATCAGGAATCTGATCTGGGTCTCATTAGTTCCCCACGTCGCTCGCACACACTCAGTTGTGTTGGACCTATCAACATGTCGATCAGATCCCTATTTCAAAATTTGGACCTGCGACTTGCATGTTCTCACCCTTTACACTTAGTTCTTTTCTGAGTGTGTGGTCTCAACGCCGAGCCCAAACCAGGAAACTGATCTAAGTCTCGTCAATTCCCACACGTCTCCCTCACCCACTCGGTAGTGTCGGACCAATTGGCATAACGATTGGATCCCTACTTCAGATTTTGGACCCCCAATTTGCATGTTCTAACCATGTACACTTAGTTTTATTTTTGATCTCAATGCCGAGCCCAAACTGAGAATCCAATCTGGGTCCCATCAGTTCCCACACATCTCTCTCACCCATCTGGTCGTGTTGGATCAATCGACACTCCGATCAGATCCCTATTTTAGATGTTGGACCCTGACTAGGAGACATTCAGACTATATGAAATTAAAAGTAATAACAATTTAATTACTGACCTGAGGAGTCTACTGTGATGTGCCCGACCCTCAGAGAGCAGTCATCAACTGTTGGACCATGGAGCCAAAGTGCAGCAGTAGCTGCTAAAATAGCTCTTCCTAGATGATGGCTCTGATGTCGTGTCCACTACTAGGAGGCATCGCAGCAGACGAACTCAGTGGGTCGGAGGAGGGACTAAATTCCCACATGAGGATAACACTAGAGTAGTATCCAAGTTGTCCCCAAAACCGCACACGCGCCCCTTCCTCGGTACTCCCACTGTGTCTACCCACGCCTCTGGATTCAAGTATGGCTGGGGAGTGCCATCCATATATCTCTCTGCCATCATCCTGTCATAGGACTCATGCATAACAAATTAAAAACATATTAGTTATCGTATATTTGCTTAATATCTAAATTTAATGAAAATGATTGTACGTAGACTTACAACAATCATGCAAGTACTCTCGTTGACATAGTCATTGGTCCCCTTTCGCTTATGAGTCCGATCAAACAACTCGCAGAATGTAGGAGGACACTCGAGCTCGTGACTCTACTTACAATTCAACAAAATTAGTTATTTTTACAATAATAATCTATGAAGCAATCGAAACTCAATATACTTACCAATTTATGGTTGTGGGTCATAAGACACTGACCCACCAATATGCACATTCTTTTTCAGGATGAGTGACCCGAATGTGTTTAGCAGCCTACGATCTCTCCTGCCATGGAAAATTAGACCAACGATCATGAAAGGACTCCCAATAGTCCCTCCTCATCCACACCGGGCTGTAATCCTTTTAGGTCATGGGATCCTGGCTACTTGAGAGCTTCGTTGCCTTGTCTCAGGTCTCCCACAGAGACTTTCTAAAATTACTCTGAGTAGTAGGCTCCCAGATGGCTTGTGCTCGAGGGAGACCCTCCTCCCTCGTGAACACGTACCTCCGCTATTTGGAAATTAAATTACACAAGTTAGTGCACTAACTAAGAGATATAGAAATTAAAGAAATGACTTCAAATGAGTAAAAGGTAATAATACTGTGAACATGTCAAATAATAGATCCCGAACAGACATGGGGATCCTTCTCGAGGACTCCACTGGTCCTGGGACGTGTGCGTGTAGCAACGATGTAATAAAGAGGGACGCGGATCCTGGCTCTATCTTCCCCCTGCAATTATACAACTTAATTTTCTATTACGAACAATATAACGTAATAACAAATATAATAAGTGTGAAGTGATTAAGTTTACCCAGAAATCCAACATGGCTAGCGCCTAGCTGGCTGGGCCACCTGCTCATCCACTAGATGATGACTCCCCAACTCTATTGTAAATAATAATTACACTATTATTAAATAAATGGAAAGACAAGAACAAATTAAAGTATGAAAACATGCATGTACCTGCTAGATAATGGGATGGGGAAGGTGACGCTTCTGGGACTGATGTGGACGTTGCAAAATTATCTACACGTTAGAAAATATATAGTTAATATACATAGTAATCTAAAAAAATTGTGTTGATTATATATATATATATATATATATATACTTGTCGTGTGGACAACTGATATACTTGGGGGAGCAGACGCTCCAAAATTATATGACGTTCATCATCATCAGCAGAGCCTTATCCCATTATTTGGGGTCGGCTACATGAATCCTTTTCCGCCAAAGATTTCTATCAAGTGCTATAGTCGTGTTTAAACTCAAGAAGTCCAAGTCCTTCCTAATAACATCACACCATCTCATTTTAGGCCTTCCCCTAGCTCTTTTACTAGCATCCACTAAACTTTGGTCACATCTTTTAACCGGCGCCGAGTTAGGCGACGGTACATGTGTCCAAACCACCTAAGTCTATTTTCTCTCATTTTTCTATCAATTGGAGCTATCCCCAAATCCTTACAGAAGCGCTCATTCCTAATCTTATCTTTCTTAGTCTTACCACACATCCATCTCAGCATCCTCATCTCTGCTGCATATATTTTGTTAACGTGTTTCTTTCGCACTGCCCAACACTCGGTGCCATAAAATAAAGCAGGCCTCACTGCCGTTCTATAAAACTTTCCTTTAAGTTTCACTGGTATACGACGATCGCAGAGGACTCCTGAAGCACTTCTCCATTTTAGCCAGCCTACCTTAATCTTGTGTGCCACATCATCATAAATCTCCCCATTCTCTTGGATGATAGATCCCAAGTATCGAAAGCTACTACTCTTAGAAATATCTTGACCATCAATTTGAACCATATCTCCTTGAAGCACCCTTTGATTACTATAATTACAATGCATAAACTCAGACTTACTCCTACTAATTTTAAAACCTTTAGACTCCAAATCATGCCTCCAACTTTCTAGCTTAACATTTAAACCATCAATACTCTCATCAATTAAGACAATATCATCCGCAAATAGCATACACCAAGAGATATCATCATGCAAATGTTTTGTTACCTCATCTATAACCAGAGCAAAGAGATACGGACTTAGGGCAGAACATTGATGCAAACCTATAGTGTAAGGCCCTCGAATTTTGTCCATATTATGCTTATTTGATTTTGTGCACATTATAAGTATTTATTTACTTATATGCTTATGTATATATATGTACATATTGTATTTATTTTATTTTGTGCATATTGTATTTAAATAATAGAGTGCATATTGTATGTATTTATATGGTGTATGTATGTTAATTAATATTTCTGCTTTCTGCCGAAATCCCTGTTAACATCAACATCCCTTGACGTTAAGGGCACGTTGATGGCAACCAGTGTGTCATTGACTTCCTATTGACATTCAGATCGATGGACGCCGACTTCTTGTTAATGGCTGCAAAGTGGCCATTTACTTCTCCGGCTATGTTGCTATTCTAGATCTGAAAATGGCTGTGTTTTCTCCTGTTCTTGATTAGGAAACCCACCCCAACGGTAGGAAAACCTAATCCTAGGCGCACCCCGACCATTAGCCTTATAAAACTAGCAGTTTTCGGCCAGATTAGGTCTTTTGGCTAAAAGGGAAAACTAGGGTTTTTGTTGTGCGAAAACTGATCTTCTCAAGGTTGATCCGACGATTGGAGAGCTTCTTCCAGCGATCTACTTCGACTGGGAGGTACTCTAAGCATTGAGGAATTTCCCCGACTCCGGAGATCCATCTACATCAACAAACAGACCGGATTTGGGAGGAGATTTTGCACCTTCTTGGCTTGGCCGAGGAGGGCTTCTTCGACAAGATTTGACCTTTGTAGATTTATTTCTAGGAAAGTAATCAAGTGTTTACATCCCTAGACATGTCCCCTAGGTCCTAGTAATTTTTCAGAATTTTATTCGTGTCCTGGAACCCCCAATTCTCCATTTTATTTGCGTTCAGTCTGCACTTTCTGTAGACAGGAAATTAACGGCAAGCTTGTTGCCGTCAAGATCCTGAGTTGGCAGCAACATTGTGTGCCATTAACACACCTTGACGACAAGGGCCTTGCCGCCAAGTTCGTCTGTTTTTCACATAAACATGCTGTAAAATTTGTGGTTGGTTGGATACTGTCTTTAGGTCATATCATGAGGTTCTGTCGAATTACTGAATAGGGTTTTATTTAATATAATTTCTATATTGAGGAAATAAGCATGTTTTGATTGAGATTAATTCTGAATAATAGTTATGTTACATGTTAGGGTTACAAAAAATTTTCATGACCTTAGAGTGATGTTTTCATGTTCTAGACCTGTTAAAACCGTCTATTGTATTGTCTAACATATGAATGGATTATTTTGTTAAATTTGCATGAAGCCTGTTTTAAAATTTAAAAATAGTTTTACTATTGCGAAAAATTGCAAAATTAGACATATGACATATTACATGTGTAGAGTCGGTGATAAAAACTTGATACTGTTTGGATGTCAGTAAGTTCTATTTGTGTTTTAACAAAGGAAAATAGTCCATATTAAGCATGTTTAACTCAAATCATGTAAATCTTAGTGTTTAGCAGCATGATTAGGTTCTGTTGTGATTAAAATGACACTGTGAAATAGTAATATTATGTTCTGTAAAATGAAGCATGTCTAATTGTTTAAAGTACATGTGAATGAGTTAAAGTGTGTATATAAGTAATTGAAAACATGTGATTAAGTGTTAATGTGTAATTCTGCCGAGATTGACACTGCTACCATAGAAGGTTGTGGAGCCGTACTGTATTAAAGTCCATATGGGAAGGATCATTGTGTATGTGATATCCTATGGGCATTAGGATGAAATCCTGGAGGTGGACAAGTACCACTGGTTAGGGTGGAGAGGGCTTCTCCCGGTTCTGCACAGTTACCAAGATTCGTCAGTGTATTGCCTAGGTGACGGGTATGTGTTATGTGAATGTGTGTCCTTCTTTATGGTGGTTCAGACTATGTGTCATGGCAAATTAAGTGTAAAAGTGTGAAAGATGTGAATATGTGAAATGTGAACATGCGATAGTGTTATGTGAATGTGTTACCATGTGAAAAGATGTGAAACCATGTGATTGTGAATTAATTATGTTAAAATAGCACGTTAAACATGTGGAAATGTGTTATAAAATCATGTGAAAATGATTAGATATCATGCTAGGATTGTTAGCTATCTTGTGTTAATTTTCATGATCCATTTGTTTAGAAATATGAATGATGAGAATTGAGTTTAGCAATATGAATCATGTTACATGTTATGTGTAGAAAGCATGTGTAGGTTATTTATGCTTAATTGTCATGAAACATGTACCATGTATTTCCCTTATTGTTTAAAAGACTAGCATGTGTGTGTGATATGTGTAAAGATGTACCTTTAGGTTGCTTGGTGGGTCTTGTTGAAAGACTCATACTTCCTTTAACATATAGGTGAGACAGGTGTCCCCGTACTTGAGGAGGACATAGTGAGGAGCAACTCTGAGCGCGAGGAGTAGCTACTTGTGGAAGATTGCTTCATAGTTACACTTTTCTTTTCATAGTATGTGAACAATGACAATGTATTTCATTTGGAATTGTAATAAAGTGGACATTTGTTATTTCTTTCATTTGCTATATAGACTGTGGAATTATGTGAATGATGATGGAATAAGAGTTACTTTCTATTTCCACTGTACTTTCCTTGTTATTTATGTACATCTCAACCTATTGTGTAGTGTTGGGTAAATGTCCCACTGTAATGACGTCCTTTATATCGACGTGGATTGGTATAATCATACCGGTATAAGGAGGGTCGTTACATATAGTGACTGGAAATTCACAAGTCTCTTCAGCAATAGTTCTCACACTAGTATTAGCACCCTCGTACATATCCTGAATCAAGTCAACATATCCTTGAGAGACTCCCTTCTTTGTTAATGCCCACAAAATCAAGTCTCTTGGTACTCGATCATATGCCTTCTCCAAATCAAGAAAAACCATATATAATCTCTTATCATCTCTCTATACTTCTCCATTAACTGTCGCAATAAGAAAATAGCTTCTGTAGTAGATCTACTAGGCATAAAACCAAATTGATTTTTTGATACAATAGTCATTCATCACATTCGATTCTCTATTACTCTTTCCCAAAGTTTCATAGTGTGACTCATAAGCTTAATTCCGCGATAATTATTACAGCTTTGAATATCCCCTTTGTTTTTATAGAAAGGAACTACAACACTTTTTCTCCATTCTCTGGCATTCTCTTTCCTTCAAAATTTTATTGAAAATTTTAGTTAACCATTTAATACCAATGTCTCCTAAGCCTTTCCACACTTCAATAGGTATGCCATCTGGTCCTAAGGCCTTGCCAATTTCATTTTTCTTAAAGCATCACCCACTTCTGACATCTTAATACGCCTGAAATACTGATAATTATCAAATTTTGTTGACTATTGATTCTCTCCTAAAGGACATCCTTAAAACAATCTCCATTAAGTAATTTCTGAAAATAATTATACCATCTCTCTTTAACCTCTAGATCCTTAACTAAAACCTTTGATCTTCGTCCTTAATGCAACGAACATGATCTAGATCTCTACTCTTCCTTTCTATTAATTTAGCAAGTTTAAATATGTCTTTTTCTCCCTCTCGAGTTCCTAATTTATTATATAATTCTTCAAACGCCTTGGACTTAGCTTCACTAACTATTCTTTTAGCCCTCTTTTTAGCTATTTTAAGCTTCTAAAGTTTGATTATTCTTGTTGGTTTCCAAGTCTTAAAACAATCTCTTTTAGCTCTAATGGTATTTTGAATTTCCTCACTCCACCACCAAGTCTCTCTTTCTACATTCCTTTTACCTTTAGATTTACCTAAGAGTTGATTTGCTACATTCCTTATACAATTTGTGACATTATTCCACATTACATTAACTTCTTGATCTAAATTCCAAATACTTTTTTTTACTAGATGATTTTTAAATGTTTTCAAATTTTTACTTTTCAAATTCCACCACTTAATCTTAGAACAATTATTTATGATGGTTTTTCTTTTAAATTTTAGAACAGGAGCATTTATTACTAGTAACCTATGTTGTGGGGCTAAACTCTGTCCAGGAATAACTTTGCAATCTTTACACAAAACTCTATCAGCCTTTCTAATAAGAAAATAATCAATTTGGCTCCTATGTGTTCCACTCTTGTATGTTATTAGGTGTTCGTCTTTCTTATTGAAGAATGTGTTAGCAATTACTAGATCATAAGTCATAGCAAACTCAAGAATATTAGTACCCATGTCATTTCTTTCGCCAAAACCAAAACCTCCATGAATCATCTCATATCCTCTATTACTTTCACCCACACGACCATTAAGATCCCCACCAATAAAACTTTTCTCTTCACTAGGGATATTTTGGATCAATCTATCAATAGCCTCACAAAAATGTTTTTTAATGCTCTCTTCTAAACCCCCTTGTGGTGCATATGCACTAACTACATTCAAAGTAACCTCACCTACGATAAGTTTTATTAAGATAAGTCTATCCCCTAGTCTATTAACTTCTACAACTTTCTCTTTTAAGTCTTTATCTATTATTATGGCCTCACCATTTCTAGAGTTACTAGTTCTTGTATACCAATTTTATAACCATCAATTTTTAGCTTTAGATCCTTCCACCTAGTTTCTTGTAGACAAGCTATGCTAACCTTTCTATCCCCTCATTAACTTGAGCAACTCTAAACCATTACCTGTTAAAGTTCCTATATTCCAAGTAGCTAGACGGATCCTATGTTTTTGGACTAACTTCTTTACCCATGTTCGTCCAACCCCACACGAGAACCCTTGCCTATTTGACACCACAATCGCGCACCATCGCGGCGCGTCGCTTATGGGGAACGCCCTAGCTAGCCCTTGCTCACTTATCATTCCATCCGGGTTTCGATGAAACGCATCGCTTCGGGGACGCCCTAGCATTAGCACAATATTTAGATTAGAATTCATGTAAGGATTTGACATTATTCTACTGCTGGCTATCAACCTAACGCAAACCCTCCTCCTTTCTCACCCAGGCTTGGGACCGGCTTGGAACCTAATGCAAAATTATATGACGTTAGAAAATATAAAGTTAATATACATAGCATTCTAAGAGAATTGAGTTGAGTACATATATACCTGTTGACGTAGACCCTCGGCCCATAGAACTAGAGGGTACACTAGAGGAGTTGGACCCCCTCCCACTGCCGGGGGCTATGGACCCTCTCCCACTACATCCTCCATGCACCATATCTCTATTGAGAACAATGAAGATATAACATGTCATCAACACTCAATTTTGAAGCAGCTATTTAATAATATATAATTGGAAACAACACTCAATTCTTGCAAAATTTCTGAATATTATCTATTTTCATAATTAGATGCTGAACATATGTCTAACTCAGCCTCATCTTCATCATCCTCTTCGTCCTCATCATCGGTCCGCTCTTCCTCCTCATCAGACTCAACCTCCCCTTCAACAACCTGATTGTCTAAGGCAGTTGGGTAAACTTCGTCCACTTCGATCTTCTTATATAAGAAAATTGGTTCATTTATATCATCTGAACTAAACTGTGTCGAAGGAGCCAACTCTTGTGCGTTAGTCCGGTCTGATTGGAAGAAATTGTCATTAATATCTTCAACTTCTTTATCAGCCAGGCCAAGCTCGTACTCAGGAATAACCTTGTTTTCACTCTACAACCAGCCCACCAATCTCTCAATTTGGGCGACAGATAGTTCAAATAGTAAAATTGTTGGGGTTGTGCCGCCAGAATGAATGGCTCATATGTACTCAACTTAGACTTATGTTTGACATCGACAATCCTATATGTTGTGTCTTTACGAATAGAAGTCGAATCAAACCAATGATACTTGAAGAGAAATATATTGTTGTCTTCTTTCAAATATTGCAGTTCGATGACTTCTTCGAGAATTCCATAATAGTCTACTTCATTTACATTGTAGGCACTTCCCTTCACACATACGCCGTTGTTTATCTTAAGACTTATTCCTTCCATAATCTCTCGTGTGAAATCGATATCCATTCACAATGTAGCCTGGATAGACATGTACAATCTTCGAGGTCCCATAACAGATCTCTTGAACTATTGGATCGGTAATAAAATCTTGTTCAACCTATGTAAAACAAACGAGCATACAATGACGACTATGAACAACTTATGCATAAAAACATTTGGACACTTACTCGGTATCTTAACCAAGTAGCAAAAGACTTCTTCCATTCCTTTTCAACCTACACGTCAGTCAGACGTGGATTTCATTTCAATATTTCTGACTCAAACCCTGTGCAATGTAAATGCAAAACCACCGCAAATGACAAAAATTGCAAAGAACTTAGGTACATAAAGATATCAGTGTTGAGGGCTTACTAAATGTAAGGGTCTAGTTCTATGCAATTCATGAAGATGTAGATCTCCACGACTACCAACTCTCTTTCTTCGAGTGTGCGAGTAGAAGAATATCCGAATGCACGTCCGAGATGCTTGAATATATAGAGTCGGTTGTTGGGTTGGATATTCGGTGATGGCAAAATCTAGAAGGGGGGTTGAATAGATTTGCAGCAGAAACTTAAGCAATTAAAATTTACTTTGAAATTAATAGTTATATTCAATTAAAAACCCCACAGATCTGATACACTATGTGTGATTAAAGTGTGTGAAACATGTAATCAAATAGTGTATGTGTGAACTGATTAACAAGTAGTGTGTAAACTAAATCCCTATGCAATCATCTATGCGATCAATATCACACTCACACAAGCAAACCATAATGCACAATGGAATTTTTAGGTGGTTCGGACATCACCTTCAGTAACTCCTACGTCCACCCCTCACACAGTGAAGCCACACTACCCAAAGCTTGAGTACAACACACACTTGAGCACGATGGCTCAAACCACACTCATACTTGAGCACGACGGCTCAAACCACACACACACTTGAGCACGACGGCTCAAACCACACACACACATGAGCACGACGGCTCAAACCACACACACACTAGAGCACAATGGCTCCAACACACACTTGAAATGGTTTAGTTCAGTTGTGTGAAGAACATACAAACACATAAATACTGTGACCTACACGATCACACATCCACACACGACAAATGGATCAGAAGAATAAGATGTGTAGATAATAAAGATGGATCAGTTCTCCTGGAATTGATCCATCTTCAAGACTCTTCTTGCAGAAGATCGCAGATCTGGAGTTTCCTCTGCCTCGAACTGCTTCTGCTCTTCTTCTTCTTCTGCTGCTGCGGCTTCTTTTTCTACTACTCCTTCCTTCAATGTAATATCATCTGCTCCATCTTCTTCTCTTCGCGTTTGCTACTTTGCTTCTTCTGGAGGTGCTACTCTTCTCCTCTCTTTTTGGGCGCACACTTTTAGGGTACTTTTCCTTTTTTTGGGCATGCCTGCTGGATTTTAGCCGCGCACCTTTCACAAAGGACAATGGCCTATTTATGGCAAGATGCCCAAACCTCGTGCCTAGGGTTTTGTGTACCCTAAGTAAGACACGTGCCAGTCACATGACATTTTGCACAGATGGCATCTTTAGTTATTCAGGAGAAAAAGACAATCTGTAACGTCAGGGTCGTTCGGATTTGTGTTTATTGGTTCTAGTGTGGTGCTCATGACCAATGTGGGGTCATTGAGCCTTGGTCGTGGCTTCCGTGTGTGGTGTGGGTGTTGTGGGCCGGAAATCTGGACCCAAATAGCCCACAGGTTCACTGGTTGTGAACGCGACAGGGTGGAGCGTCGCATTTTGAACGCGACTGTCTCATGCGTCGTGTTCTCCGCACTGCCTTTCTGACGCGTGGCATGGTGAGTTTTCTAAAGGCGACGGTTAGATGTGTCGCGTTCTGAAGGCAACAGGCTGCTACTTCACGTTCTTGTTTCTGGTTGGGATAAGTTTGGCCCTCCGGCCAACAGAGCAGGAAGCTCTGTTCGACCGGGGAGAGGCTTGCTGCGGCGATTTCCGACGATGTCGGCCTTGAAGCTTACATTTTGACATGGTTTTGTCACGTAGAAGCTCCTCGAAGCATGGAGAACACCGATCGAGCCTCGTTCTGTGAGTTCCTCTTGTTGGTAGGGACTTTCCTTGCCTTATTCTCGTTATTTGATTGATTTAAAACATGTTTAATATGTATCAATGTGTGGTTGTGTTTCCAGTATAGTGTAATTGATTTGTAGAAGCTTGGTATGCATGGAAATGAGGATTTGAGCTGGTTTTTGTGTGAGAACCGTAGTATAGGGTTTCTGTCTGTGAAGGCGACGGGTCGTGATGATCATATTTTCCCCATAAATTTAAATGAATTACATATCTATTTTGGTGATTAACAACTAAGACAATGTGCATTTCTACATATTTTCTATTAGATTTGAGCACATGAAATCTAACAAAGAAAAACAAGCTAACTGGTAAGTATTCTTCATACTAGCAATTTAAAGTTCAGGGCATATAATTTTTCTAAGTACACATCGACTCCCTGTGAAGTATAACGATTTCAATAAAGTCATA
>CM024758.1:106802832-106855251 GCA_014218235.1 Colocasia esculenta
CTGAATCTCTTCATCTTCCGAGGTGGCTTGACTGTCCTCATCTTCATCGCTCCATGAAGCCAACATTGCTTTGGCTTTCTTGAACGTGAATTTGTCTTTTTTCAATTTCTTCTTGAGCTCGGGGCATTCTCCTCTCATGTGCCCCGCTTCTTGCACTCATAACAAACCACATCAGATTTTTTGTTAGGTGAATCAATTCTATGGTACCTTTTGGAACGGTTTTGAGTTTCTGAACCTCTTTTCTTGAATTTGAGAAACTTCTTAAATTGTCTAGTGAGCATGGCCATCTCGTCATTCTCACTATTACTGGAGGAATCAGACTCAATACTTTCCTGTTGAGTACTCTTTTTGGAATCTGAAGAGACTTTCTTGGAAGCTTTCAAAGCAATGGACTTCCTTGGTTCTCTTCAGTTTCCTTCCTTTTCACATTCAACTCATAGGTCATGAGAGAACCAATCAATTCATCCACCTTCATGGTTGAAAGATTCTTGGAATCCTCAATGACAGTGACTTTGGTGTTCCATGAGGATGGAAGAGACCGAAGTATCTTCCTCACCAAATCACTGTCTGAGTATTCCTTTTTAAGACCTTTTAGTCCATTTATCAGAACCATGAATCTAGCAAACATATCAGATATTGTCTCATCATGATTCATCTTGAACATTTCATATTCTGAGACTAGCATGCTTACCTTAGATTCTCTCACCTCAGACGTACCTTCATATATTAACTCGAGCTTGTCCCACATCTCCTTAGCTGAGGTGCATGTGGAGACCCTCGAGTATTCTTTTGGATGGACCGCGCACTGCATCATGTTGAGGGCGCTCCAGTTGAGAGTCCCTTTGGCAATCTGATCTTTAGTCCATGTATCTTCGTCTTGAGGCAACTCATATGGTCCTGTTCTGACTATCTTCCACAATTCAAATTTTGTGCACGTAGAAACACCTGCATGCGGTTTTTCTAATAGGGATAGTCAGTGCCATCAAAGAAGGGTGGCCTAGTGACTGAATGTCCCTCGGCCATATACCCTTACTAGAATCCATAAGATCAAGGATCTCCTGATCGTAAGATCAAATAGATGTGACAGTAAAAAGAAGAAACCTTGCTCTGATACCAATTGAAGTGTTGCGGAATTCCCTATATGGTAATCTAGAAGGGGGGGTTGAATAGATTACTGTCTATTAAGAACACTTAACGCCTTCTTTTCGATAAGATACAAATCACTGGAAATTGTGGCAAGGATAGACTTAGTGTGGATGTGTGGTTTGATGTAGATATCAAGCAGATGATTAGACGTGTGTAAATACACCGTGCCTACCAAACATCTAACGTAGAAACGTTCAAACCACGAGACACAACGATTTACGTGGTTCGAATACACAACTTGTGTATCCTACATCCACGGGCCACACACACACGCAGAGCAATCTGCTTATGAACTAGTTCAGGAACTACAACTCACACACACGTGTTCTCTGATGTGTAACCACGATCAGAACAACACACACACGTGTATCAAGCACAAGGACTGCTTGAAACACACCACACACAACACGTAGGATAAAAGTAAAACAGAGAAGAGTTTGAGAGTTGAGAATCAAATCCAATTGAAAACTCTTCTGATGAACATCTGGGTAGACTTCAAGCTTCGTCTTGATGATTAGAAGTTGATGGAGAGGCTTGAATCCACGACGTTCAGACTTCACCACTGCACGGAAGACTTCTCTTATTGAATCTGGGCAGCAGGTAGAAGCAGAGCAACAGTGCAAGAATTCTCTTGAGAGGCTTTTAGGGTTCTTGCTTGGAGGCTGCTTATCTTCGTGATTGTCTTCAAAAAGATGCTTAAATAGAGGTGTTTACATATGGAGAGTCGTGGTATGTGGAAAACCATCTATGGCAACTTGAAGACTTTTCGTATTTGAGGATTCTCTCTGTCTGTCGACAGCACTGGGTGCTCCTGTCGACAGGCGCAAGCAAGCAGAACATTCAAGGCTTCTGGAAGGCAATGTTGTCGACAGGCGACTGGGTGCTGTCGACAGGCACAGGCAGACATAAGATGGTGGTTCTGGGAACCTCTTCCTGTCGACAGGTGGCTGGGGTGCTGTCGACAGGCTCATCTGTACTGAAGATGGCCTTCTGGCTTGAGCATGTCTGTCGACAGGGACCTTTCCTGCTGTCGACAGGTGCTGCTTTCATGTATATCTTCATCATTGAACCTTGTTCTTTGTACATGTCTTGATCAATATGTCACCTAAATAATAAACATAGTTAGTGAGATCTTATGCAATTTTAAAACTCAATTCACATTGTTCATTTGTTTACATTGTTCATCATTGATCATCAACAAAAACATGTTGTATTATGATTAGAATGTGAACCCAACAGCTAGTATCAATTGCAGGAGAAGTCGGGTAACCTTAGCCATTACCAAAACTAGTGTTCACATGGGATAGAAACCGCAGGAGATTGTCACTTATCTCTGCACTACAAGCCAAAAGGATGATGAGGAAAGGTTGTATGGCCTTTCTTGCTGCTGTTGTCATCGCAAAGAAGGAAGTCAAATTTGAGGACATCCATGTGTCAGCGAATACGCTGATGTTTTCCCAAAGACTTGCCAGGAATTCCTCCTGAGCGGGGGGTCGATTTTACCATCGAGTTGGTCCCTGGAGCAGCACCAGTATCTAGGGCACCATATAGAATGTCCCCACAGAACTGAAGGAATTAAAAGAGCAACTGATGGAACTGTTAGAGAAAGGTTTCATCTGACCAAGCACATCGCCATGGGTGCACCTGTCCTCTTCGTCAAGAAAAAGATGGGTCGATGAGACTATGTATAGATTACAGACAACTAAACCAGTTAACTATCAAGAACAAATACCCTCTGCCAAGGATTGATGAGTTGTTTGATCAATTATCTGGAGCTAGATACTTCTCTAAAATAGATCTTAGATCCGGTTATCATCAATTGAGGATCAAAGGAGAAGACATTCACAAGACAGCCTTCCGAAGCAGGTATGGGCATTATGAATTTATTGTTATGCCTTTCGGACTAAAAAATGCCCCTGCAGTTTCATGCAGTTGATGAATAGCATTTATCGCCCATATCATGATAAATTTGTGGTGGTATTCATCAATGATATACTGATCTATTCCAAGACAAAGGAAGAGCATGAGGAGCATTTGAGGATTTCATTACAGATTTTAAGGGAGAATAAATATATGCCAAGCTAAGTAAATGTGAATTCTGGCTTGAGGAGGTATCCTTTTTAGGGCATGTGGTAACCAAGGATGGTATCGCTGTCGATCCATCAAAGGTTGAGGCTGTGCTGAAATGGGAGAGACCGACAAGCGTCACAGAGATCAGGAGCTTTCTAGGATTAGCTGGATACTACGAAGGTTTATAAAGGATTTCTCAAAGATTGCAGTGCCATTGACCAAGCTGACCCAGAAGGAAAATCCGTTTGTGTGGACTGATGAATGTGAAGAAAGCTTTAACAACTTGAAGAAGTGTCTGACTACTGCTCCTGTCCTCGCGTTACCCACTGAAGAGGGAGGATTTGAAATTTATTCAGATGCTTCTGGAACAGGTCTGGGATGCGTCTTAATGCAACAAGGGAAAGTAATAGCTTATGCCTCAAGACAGTTGAAGATCCACGAAGTGAACTACCCGGTTCATGACCTGGAGTTAGCAGCTGTAGTATTCGCCTTGAAGATTGGAGGCATTATATCTATGGTGAGCAATTTAAAGTCTTTTCTGACCACAAGAGTTTGAAATACTTGTTCTCACAGAAGGAGCTTAACATGAGACAAAGAAGGTGGTTAGAGTACCTTAAGGACTTTGACTTTTCCATTCAATATCACCCTGGGAAAGCCAATGTAGTGGCAGACGCTCTAAGTAGACAACCAGGAGCTATGCTAGCTAGTATGATGCTGGGCGAATGGAAGTTACTGGAGCAATTTGCAAGTTTGAACATAGACGTGGAAAGAAGGAAAAACAAGTAATGATTTCAAATCTCCAGATACAATCCGATCTACTGACCGAAATCAAGGAGAAACAAGGAGAGGATCCATTCTTAGTTGAGATCAGGAGAAGCTAGAGCAAAGACCCGACTTTACTCTATCAGCTGAAGGAAGATTACTTATTCCGAGGTAGAATGTGTCCCTGATCATGGAGAACTCAAGAAGAGGTTACTAAATGAAGCTCACCAGTCCAAGTACACGATTCATCCAGGATCAACAAGATGTACCAAGACTAAAAAGGTCGTACTGGTGGCCAAACATGAAGAGGGATGTGACCGATCATGTGTCATACTGTTTAACATGCATGAAAGTCAAGGCCGAGCATTTTCGTACAGCTGTGGACTGCTACCACTAGAAATCCCGGAATGGAAGTGGGATAGCATCGGTATGGACTTTATCATGGGATTTCCAAGACTAGAGGTGGTATGGATGCAATTTGGGTAATAGTTGATCGATTGACTAAGTCGGCTCACTTCTTTCCGATCAAGAGTACATGGTCAGTGGATGTATTGGCTGCACTATATGTTAAGGAAGTAGTCAGATTGCATGGGGTTCCATCTAACATAATATGGATCGGGACCCTAGATTTACTTCACACTTCTGGAAGGGTTTACAAGCAGCAATGTGTACTAAACTAAACTTTAGTACTGCCTTCCATCCTCAGACTGATGGACAAACCGAAAGGACCAATCAAATTGTGGAAGATATGCTTCGTGCTCTGGTGCTAGATTTTATAGGTCGATGGGATGATCAATTGTACCTGATGGAGTTTGCATATAACAACAGCTATCAGGCAAGTATCAAGATGGCTCCGTTTGAAGCCGTATATGGCAGGAGTTGCAGATCACCCCTTTGCTGGGAAGAGGTTGGGGAAAACCAATGGGTTGGACCCGACTTAATTGAGGCGACTGTCAAAAAGGTTCAAATTGTCCGGGAACGTCTAAAGATAGCACAATCTAGGCAAAAGAGTTATGCAGACAAGAGAATGAGAGAACTAGAATTTCAGGTTGGCGAAATGTTTTTCTTGAAGGTCTCACCTTCAAGGGGAATACAAAGATTTGGGATCAAAGGGAAGTTGAGTCCCAGATTCATAGGGCCATTTGAAATTCTGGAAAGGATTGGTCAGGTGGTGTATAGACTTGACTACTGCACCTACCAGCTGGCGAACGTGCATAATGTGTTCCACATATCCATGCTGAGGAAGTACTTATTCAATGCCGACCAGTAATTAATCATGAGGACTTGAAATTCGGGAGGATCTGACCTATGAAGAGAAGCGATCAAACTGCTAGATCGGAAGATTCAACGACTCAGGAATGTACCATACCTATGGTGAAGGTCCAATGGAGTCGAGACGGAGTTACTAACGCTACCTGGGAATCAGAGGACAGAATGAAGAAAAACCACCAGAACTATTCTCAGGTACGAACTACACCATTTGTGTAAATTTGGGGACCAATTTCTTAAGTGGGGGCGGATGTAACACCCCGGAAATTTAGTGATTTAGAATTAAAGGAGAATAAAGAATTCCGTGATTATTGGAACGATAAAACTTACGTACCATTATCGTACAAGAGAAAACACATCGGGGAAAATTGTAACACAGAGAATAACCGAACCATAAATTAAATAACATGTTGGAGAGACTCACAACATTATGTATTAATAACCCATTAACAAGATTGGGAAAATGGAGTACTTTTGGCCCAAGGATAAAAATCTGGGACAAGAAAATACCTAGAAATTCGTGTATGTAATTATGCAATAATTAGGGAGGGCAATATAGGGTTAATAGATGGGTGATTAGTCATGTAAGGTAAGCCAAAACTGAACCCAACTCTAAGAGGTGGTTCCTAAACCTTTGCTACCTCCTTGGGTGAGAGAATCCCAGATTTCTTGGAAACTATGAAACAGAATTTGCAGCCCTTTCCTAGTCCCGTTAGGACTTGTTGGTACACCCTAAATCTATAAGAACTCGTCCTTAAACTCTTAAGAAGGCTTAGCAACAAGTTAGGGTCGTGAGCAGCAAGTTGGAGCTGCTGGGAAGAGGAGACGGGCTGGGGAAAACGGCTCTTCCTCACCCTCGCTCTGCATCAACCCAGAAATCTGTAGAGAGGTTCTTAGCATTCAAAGGTAGGTTGGGGTCTTCGGGCAAGATTAAATAAAACCAACACCATCATGTAGATTTTGAGTCTAGGATCATTTGCACTTGGTTTGACTCAATTCATGGAGTATACATGGCGTATTCGTAGTTTTCCCTATGTCGCGCACAGTTAGGGCTTTTCCCGTTCTTCTTATTTGCACGTGATTTTATACCGCATTAGCTCAAACTTTCTTCATGAACGTTCTTCTACTCGTAGTCACGATCATCTTTTATGTTGGACGTTTTGTCCAAAAGTCTTTCGTTAGAGAGTTACAAGCATGGTAAGAGAGTCTCTACACGATACTGCGATTTCGGGTTGCACTTAGCTTTATGTTCTTCACATGTTTTCTTGAGATTAGAGAACGTATTTGATCAAACCCCCAACATCAAAGTTCTTCTACTAGTTGTCCTCGTCATACTTCGTGTTAAACCTTTTATCTAAATGTCATTCGTTAGAGAGTTATAAGCAGGGTAAGTAAATCCCTGCATGAGATGTGTTTTCGGGTCACACTTGACCTATTTGTTTTTTTCTGGAAGGCCTCTAGTGTCGACACTAGTTGATCTAGTGTCGACACACTGTCCCAAAGCAGCCCAAAATGTGTTCTGGGAAGGTCTCTAGTGTCGACACTAGTTGATCTAGTGTCGACACACTGTCAGAATTGGCCAGAAGGTTTCTGGGAGGGTCTCTAGTGTCGACACTACCTGATCTAGTGTCGACACACTGTCTAGACCTGTTGATGAATGGGTTTCTGGAAGCTTGATCTAGTGTCGACACTACTTGACCAGTTCTGCATTATTTGCCTGTGTTTTGAAGCATTGTGTCGACACTAGTAAGGGGGTGTCGACACTACTTTGCAAATATTTCATGTCTTAGGTCTGATCATTGCATGGTGTCTATAGCATGTGCATGATGTATATAGTATGCATGGACCTAAAAGAAATCAAACCATTGAAGAAAAATGGTAATGATACGAATATAATTCTAACGTGTAATTGTGATTATCCTTATGTTCATTGGATTATCTTGTGATCTTCCTCTTTGTCAACTGATATGATAAGAATATGATTGAATGTGGGATAATACATGTTAGTATGGACTTTTTAGTGGAGTTAATGTCATGATTTTGCATATGAGTTTCAATAGTTACATGTTTTCCGGTGTTCAATTAATTAATGTCCATATGCATACATGCTAGGAAAGATCCGTGACTCATCACTTACACTTTTGCACGAATAGGCACACCCTCTTGGGAAAATGAGAGCACATGTTCTGCATATGATCTGTCTTAGAAACATCCTCATGTCAAGACATTAATGAATATGAAACATAAGATACGTCGTATCTTGCCTTTTTCTCTTGAGCTATTTGTCATACCTTGACTCTATGAATGATCATGTTCCTTTTACTATGAGCTTGTAATTGAAACTCTGTGGCCATAATATGAATATGTTTGTTCGGCACAAATAGGGACTTCGGTCCATTTGACAATGCCTGTGCAAAAAAAAGGGGTCTGGTCCGGTCCTGGGGAGGAGCGCCCCAACGTACTTATTAACCGCGGGAGTATGGACTTCTGGTGCTTGGCATAGCACAACGAATAAGCAAGATTTGTGGAAATGTGCCTTCGTTTGATATGATAAGTTTGATTTGATCTGATATGATAAGATTTGATATGATACGTCTGTTCATGTGAATACATGATATCTGTTTGAATATGGCCAATCTCATTCGATACGATTCTACTCTTGAAATATCTGTCCATTGTATATGCAATTCGATATTTGATTTGATCTGTCATCCGTTCTATTCCTCGTTCAACTTGTTAGAAAAGCATGCATTGTCATTCATATTCATATGCATATCTGCTATTTAAAATGTTAATCATGTAAATTAGTGCCCGCACAATATTGAGAGTAAATCCTACTGAGCTAGTTCGCTCACCCCTATCATCCTACCCTTTCAAGTAGTGAAGAGGACCAGAGGAGTCGGATGGGGCAGGGCAAGAGTGATGATCACCCGTCATATGAATAGTTGACAGTTTAGAAATAGACATATGAGTAGTCGATGTATTAGAGAAACATTTTCATTTGAATAATGAACTCTTTACAGTGAGTTCTTCTTATGTAAGGTTGCAACTAGTTGAATGAAATGGAATAAAGGATATTTTTGGTGACCAACTATAGTCACAAATTGTTCTTTTGTTCAATCGTGACTCTGCGTTATTCAACTGTGATACGTCTATGTATCGATAACGTCCCCGGTATTTATTCCGCTGCTAAATATCGGGGCATGACAACATCCAACAAGGACACACCCCAACAACAAGGGGACAAAAGAAGGACACACCCCAACAACATGGGGACTGCCACAAGGCAAGGACACCTTCGACCGGTTCTGCAGGCCACAACCCTGCACGGTGAAGGCCACACCACACGTAGGCTCTCTCAGCCTTCGTGACACAAACCACCCAGACAGTGCAGGCCGAGGACGAATCCAACCACAACACGAGCGAAAACAGCAACCATGCTCACAGCACGCACACCTAGCAACAACACAACACCCTCCTGCAGCTCACACCCGGACCCTGTTGAAAAGCTAGCAACGTGCAACAAAGAGCCCATGCTCACCTAATAGCAACTCTACAGGACGGGCCAGAGTAGCGGATAGTACCTTTCTTTGGGACAGCCATAGTTGTCAACTCATTACAAATCTCGTTGGACCCCTGAGCTCTGATACCACTGTAACGACCCGACCTCCCAGAACCTCTGCCAGGGACCCCGAAGGTCGTGCCCCCACCCACAGATCCGAGGATCCAGAAGGGTTAGAATTTAGTCCAGTGAGATAAGCAATGAATTCAAATAACTATAACAAGAAAGTTCGTACATTAATAAGAAAATTATGTACAACATGTCCCAAATAAAAGTACAGGTACAGAAAGAAAGGTGCAGTCCTTAAGGGGCATACCCCGAGGACTTGCAAAAAGGTCAAACTCGCCTCACGGTAGAAGTGCTCACGCTCACAACTACACTGTTGGCAACGCACGACGAACAAGCCACCACCACGACCGTCCGACAACGAACTCCTGCGACAGCGAGTCCCTACCTGAAGAGAGTAGGGGGTGAGCCTTGCGAACAAGGCTCAGTAGGGATCAACTAGTCTCTTACCAGCCAGAGTAGCAAGAACTCCAACAAAGCGGAAGCAAAAACTACTCTACAAAGCAGTAAAGCGAGAAACGCCTACCACAGAGTACTACAAAGCAGCGGAACATAGTAACGCCACGACCACAACCAAGGTCGGGAAAAACACGACTCCCGCAGAACCGTGTAGAGTCAAACACAATGCGGAAGCGAACACCTCGGCAACAACCTACCGAGACAAAGAAGCTCACGGAACATCGGAGCAGCCACGTGAGACCAGAGTCTCACAACACAAGCACCAACATCCGGACCTCCAAGAGGTCAGGAAGGAACAACCAGGTGTCACCACGAGAGACACCGAGCAACCACATGAGAGGCACTGTCTCACCGCAGGCACAGCCACCTCAGACCTCCACAAGGTCGAGGGCCAACAATTTTAGCCACCCTGCACCTCGGACACCCACGAGGTCAAGGAAAGTACACAACTCCGTGCCACCACAGACGGCACCAATGAACGGGTTACTGAACCAGTGTCGGGTCCCTACACCAGGCACCTCGAGAGAACTCGCAGAGCGGAAGCCACTAAACACGGCCCACGAGGCCAAACCAACAGAGCCCACAGAAGCTAGACACGGCTAGGCTACTACCACCGTGTAGGCTAGGGCAACTAGACTTACCTAGAAACAACGTGAGAAACTCCGTCACAACAAGTACAACCAAGCCACCGCCACAGGCAGCTAAGAGAGGGACACATAGTCCACCCCTTTCACTCGCCAGCCGCTGACTCCTACCTACAACCTCCCCGGTAGAGTGAGGCTAGCGAGTCACAACAAGATAACAACAACCACCGTAGCCCGGCCGAGTTGCAGCCCCACGCCTAACCTCCCTACGCGGCTTCGGAACCAACGCAGAGTGAGGCAGTGAGAAGGACTAGCTGGTCCACACCGGAAGAGTGCCTCAACCACCTCGGCGACCCAGACCCAGCTAAGAGAGCTCTACAAACGACTCACGCCTCTGTCCCCACCGTTTTCCCCTTCTCCTCCATGTCCGTGACTTGAGCACGCCTGCCGCCCGGAGAAACTCCCTCTGACACAGACGCGCGAGGCTGGGGGTCCCAGGTAACGTAACACCTGTCTCACAGACAAGCCCTCAAGTGTCGAGCACCGGGCGAAGAGAAACTGGCGTGGAAACCACCACAGAAACAGACATAGTTGGCTTGTAACCAAGACAAGCCCAGCAGGCGCAGGCACGCACGACACCCCTTCCGGAAACCCCCAGAAGGCCGTCGGCCAACCAAGGCACAAACCACAGCCAGAAACTAGGTAACAAGAACGCGACCACAGTGTGTCGCCTTCTGAGCAAGAAGGCGACCACCAACCTGTCGCCACCAAGTCGCGACGACCAGGTGCCGCCTTCAGACCTGAACGCGACATATCGACCCGTCGTGTTCAGCATCAGAAAGCTGAACCCCCAAGCAAGTCAGCAGACCCACAACCAGCTAACACAAAAACCAGAAGGTGACGATACCCCGTCGCAACCCGAAGGGAGAACGCGACATGGATCCTGTTACAACGAGAAAGCAACACACAAGGTGTCGCATTCAGATTCAGAACACGACGTATCGAACTGTCACGTTCCTCATCTGAAGGAAGAGCCCTTGGGGCAGACAACCCCAAGGCCCACACCCAAAGAGCCACAAGGCCAAAGCCCTAAATAGGAGGACTGGCCTCGTGCCTAGTTGGTGAGACCTCCCTCTAACCAACTTGGACACGAGCCATCCTCCGCCATGATCGGAAACTTGAAACATAGGGCATAGGGGAACGTGACGATCAACCTGTCGCTACCAGAATGCCAAGTTACCCATCACCTTTTGTCTGGTGTCGCGACTGCTAACCTGTCGTGACCTCAGACAGAAGCTCGAACGAAGCATTGGGGCCACCCTATGGTCCCCCAAGCTATAATACTACCTCCAAACGATAGAGGGAGGGGAGCATGCAACGAAAGCAACTAAAAGAGGGCTCGAGGGGCACCAACTCTAGCTCTTCTTACCCACACATAACAAGCACAAAGCTTAAACACATGGAAGGAGCACCACCGGCAAGCATCCACCCATGCAAAACACAAGAGCACTACGAGCACGTGGCGGATCGCTCCAAAACAAGCTCCATCTACACCAACAAGTAAGAGAGCAAGAGATCCCTACTGATTTTGAAGAGCCAAACCCACAAAGGGCCTTCACGACAACACGACCGCCTCCTCCTCGCTCCACGTTGCTCCGCCACGAGCTCACCGGCGACTCCACCACGCCCAAGCCACCGGAGGAAGAAGGGGGAAGCCTCCCCACGTCAAAGAGGAGGAGGAAGAAGAAGGGAAAGAGAAGAGAAGAAAGAGGCGCCTGCCATGTTTAAGGCCTCGGAACTGAGGTCGCGACAGGATGCCTGTTGCGTCCTCAACCAGAATGCGATGCATACCTCGTCGCCTTCTCAAAAGTTTCGACAGGTCTTCTTCCAGCTGACAGCCTCCAGACCACGTGTCACACATACAGGCTACTCAGGTGAACGTGATAGCTTGCACGTCGTCTTCACACCTACGCTGCAGACACGTGGTACACCAGCCAACAGACAACGAGAACGCAACACAAGGGCCGTCGCCTTCTCAACTAGAAGGCGACAGGGAACACGTCGCATTCAGAACGCGACACCCCGATCTGTCGCGATCCCAAGGACAACACCAAGGAAGCCAAAACCTGGAAAGCCCGAGATGTTACAATAAGTGCTCATTCCAGTAGCCTTGGAAGACTATAGTGCAGGCTCTTAAGATGTCTTCTACTATCTGATTGGTTCTCTCACTCTGCCCATCAGTCTCCGAGTGAAATGCGGTACTAAAATTGAGTTTAGTACCAAGTGCAGTCTGCAGTTCCTTCCAGAAATGAGAGGCGAATCTACGATCTCGATCTGAGACAATAGATGATGGAACTCTATGCAGTCTCACGATCTTTTTGATATATATAGCGGCTAACACATCCTTAGACCACTTACTTTTTATAGGTAGGAAGTGTGCAGACTTGGTTAGTCGGTCGACAATAACTCATATGGCGTCGAGTCCATCATGAGTCTTAGCTAAACCCATGATGAAATCCATGCCAATACTTTCCAATTTCCACTCTGGAATGTCTAATGGTCTGAGTACGCCAGCAGGGCGCCTATGTTCTGCCATTATCTGTTGGCAAGTAAGGCAATGAGCAGCATGCTCGGCTACCTCTCTCTTCATGTTTGGCCACCAAAACGTTCTTTTCATGTCTTGATACATTTTGGTACCTCCAGGATGAATAATATACTTTGTTTGGTGAGCTTCATCCATTAACTTCCTCTTCATTCTTCATTGTCCGGGACACATGTTCATCCTTGGAATACAAGCCTTCCATCCTCGGTCATAGCAAAGTCCAGTTTCTCTCAGCTAGGTTTCCATGATATGAATCAAGGATGGATCGTTGTCCTATTGTGCTTTGATCTCTGCCAACATGTTAGATTGAATCTTGACATTGGCAACCAAGACTCGATCATCTCTATGTTCAATGTTCAAGTCTAATCTTGCGAATTGTTCTAGTAGTTGCATCTCGCCATAAATTAGACTAGATAAAGATGCCATCAGTTTCCTACTAAGAGCATCAACCACACATTTCCTTTGCCTAGATGGTAATGGATGTTGAAATCGAAATCCTTTAAGTATTCTAACCATCTCCTCTGCCTCATGTTAAGTTCCTTCTGAGAGAATAGTACTTCAAGCTTTTATAGTCTGAATAGACTGTGAATTTCTCACCACATAAGTAATGTCTCCAGATTTTTAAGGCGAAGACCACAGTAGCCAACTCTAGATCATGCACAGGGTAGTTGACTTCATGATTCTTCAGTTGTCTTGAAGAATAATCAATGGCATTCTCCTTCTGCATCAATACGTAGGCTAACCCAATTCCTGAGGCTTCGGTATAGACTGAGAAACCTTCTCCCTCTATTGGAAGAGCGAGAACAGGGGCTGAGGTCAGACAATCTTTTAGAGTTTGGAAACTCTTCTCACACTCTTTACTCCAATAGTAGGGATTCTCCTTCCATGTAAGACGACTGAGAGGAATGGCGATCTTGGAGAAGTCCTTTATGAACCGCCTATAATAGCTAGCCAGTCCTAAGAAGCTTCTGATTTCTATGACATAGTTGGTCTCTCCATTTAAGTACAGCTTCAACATTGGAGGGGTCAATAGAGATGTCGTCCTTAGAGATGACATGGCCCAAGAAGGACACTTCTTCGAGCCAGAACTCGCACTTGCTCAGCTTTGCATAAAATAGGTTGTCTTGTAAGACTGCAGAGCTAACTTTAGATGTTCTTCATGTTCTTGTTTGGTCTTGGAGTATATGAGGATGTCGTCAATGAAGATGACCACGAACTTATTGAGATATGGTTGGTATATGCTGTTCATGAGTTGCATAAAGACTGCAGGAGCATTGGTCAGACCAAAAGGCATAATAATGAATTCATAGTGTCCATACCTACTCCTGAAAGCCGTTTTAAAAAGACGTCATCTTTGATCCTCATTTGATGACAGCCAGACCTGAGGTCAATTTTGGAGAAGTATTGAGCTCCAGATATTGGTTGAAGAGTTCATCGACTCGACGCAATGGATACTTGTTCTTGATGGTCAGTTGATTGAGTTGCCGATAGTCAATATACAGCCTCATCAATCCATCTTTCTTCTTAACAAATAGAACAGGTGCTCCCCATGGGAAAGTACTTGGTCTAATGAACCCCTTTTCTAACAGCTCCATCAGTTGTGCCTTCAGTTCCTTTAATTCGGCAGGTGACATCCTATACGGTTGACGAGACACTGATGCAGCTCCAGGGATTAACTCAATAGCGAAGTTGACATCTCGTGTAGAGGGAATTCCTGGCATCTCTTCAAGGAACACATCAGGGTAGTCCTGGACTATGTGTATGTCTTCTATCTTAGACCCCTTCTTTTCAACTACTACAGCCACAAGGAAAGCAAAGCAACCTTTCCTTATCATGTTGTGGGCCTGTATGGCCGAGACTAGAGACATCTGTCTCTTGTGTCTAATCCGATTGAATGATAACTATGGGAACTCACTAAATGTAACCTTCCCTTTCTTGCAGTTGACACTTGCCCCATAGGTGGACAACCAATCGGCCCCAAGAATCACGTCATAGCCTTCCATGGACATGCACACCAGGTCGGCTTTTAGGTTATGGTCTCCGATCATTACATCGGCTGATAGGAAATATTTGTTCAATTTTTCTTTCTCTCCCAGTGGTGTTGTGACAGAGAATTCACACCCCATGGATACAGGTTTAAAATTCAGAGTATCAGTAAAGTTTTGAGATATAAATGAATGGTTGCACCAGTATCAAATAAAACAAATGCTGATAGGGAGAAAACTTGCAGTGTCCCTTCCACCACACCACCTTCCTCAGTGGGCTCGTCATCTCGCAGGGCTTGCAGTATTCCCTATTTCTTGGGCACATTAGTGCGCCTCTCATGTTCTTTCAACAGCGGGCACTCCCAAAATACGGTGCTCGCGGCTACCACAGCGCAAACATGCGCCAACTTTCCTTCACACTCATCAGCTGTGTGACCTGGCTTGTTACAGTGCTTGTAGTTGCTTTTTGCTAGAGTAGTGGAACGAAAACCCTGGGTTTCTTCTCTTGACTTGATCCTTCTGTGATGTTGAAAGGATGCTTCTTGCCGATAGTTGGCTTAGCAGTAGATAGACGGAGTCAGTTCCTTCTTTACAAACATTCCCTTGATACGATCAGTGAAGTCTGTAGCATCTTCTAATAGTTGAGCTTTCTTAACCATCTCGGCATATGTTTGGATGTCGAGAGGGGCCAGTTGAGTAATGTATTGTGGCTTAAGGCCATTGAGGAAGTGCTTATCCTTCATTCTCTTTGTGTTCAACAGGTGTTCAACATAGCGGGTCAATCTAGAAAATTGTGCTTCATAATCGGCCATAGACAGACTCCTTTGTTTGAGAGCAGCGAATTCCGCAGCCTTCCTTTCTTGCACGCATTCTGAAAAGTACTTAGAGTTAAAAGCTTCCGTAAATTCATTCCAGGTGAATTTCCCATTCGCCCTGGTTGCTTCCACAGACTCCCACCAAGAGCGGGCTTCCTTCTCCAGTTGAAAGGTAGCTAATAGCAGCTTGTCCTCAGCTGAACATTGCATGACACAGAAAATGCTTTTTGTCTCCTTCAACTAGTGCTCGGCTTCATCCGGATCCATAGTACTACTGAATCTTGGTGGATTAAGCTTCTAAAATTACGATGCAGCTCGCCTGCACCGCGGTTCCCTCTTCCTTGTGCAGCTTGAAGAAGTGCACGGGTGAGTTCCTGAATGATCTGTTGCATGCCCCTCATCTGAGAATGTTCAGAAGTCATCTTAACTTTCTTAAGTTCCTACAAAAGTAACTTGTTGTTAAGACATTGATATAGAGTTTAATTTGTGCGTGTGTATATTATTTTAGATCTTAACCCTTGTTCTAACCCTAATACCAAATCTCACATTGGTATGATAGTTGACCTAGACACGTTTCATGGCAGTCCGTCCTAGAACATCCTAGACTTAATGCCCTAGTAAGGATATCCTAGTCTCTGATACCATAAAACTGTCACGCCCTAACGCGGAATATAAGAATGTGAGGCAGTTGCAAGTAAGCGAGTACAGAGCGTAGAATAGACATCAAACCATTGGACAAGTAAATAATGCGGAATCAAATACCTTTCATTGATAATTCAACTAATGTCTATTACATCCACTAATACAGGTCCATAAGATAGAGCCCATTTGACTCTATTACATAGAATGAAAGTAAAGGGCTAACAAAGACATCTAGGATAACATAATGGCATCATGGTACTCTTGGTTCACTCCTGGTCCCCCCCACCCTCTCGAGTGTACTCATGTTCCTCGGTCTCACCTGAGAACACAAATGACAAATAACGTAGGGTGAGCGACAACACTTAGTAGAATTTGTATCTCATGGTGCAGGTAACTTTACATGATTAATATATTAAAAGCAGAGTCACTATCGATAAAGAGTGAGAGTCAAGTAAAGTAAGAGATAGCACATAG
This sequence comes from Colocasia esculenta, assembly GCA_014218235.1. Classification (NCBI taxonomy): domain Eukaryota; kingdom Viridiplantae; phylum Streptophyta; class Magnoliopsida; order Alismatales; family Araceae; genus Colocasia; species Colocasia esculenta. The sequence continues at coordinate 106,819,269 of CM024758.1, forward strand.
TATGATTCAAGATAGCACAATTCAGATATCACATAAAGAGCGAGAAGGCCATAGCACAAATAGCATAATATAGATCATGATAGCACAACGAGTCAAGTATAGCATAACACTTTGATTGTCATATAGATAGTCAAAATATATAGGACTTGACTGTAATGCCAAACACTCTGTCAATTAACTCCTGCAGGCACTAGAACTTTTGGGCGCACCTCCTAGGACCAGACCGGGCCCTTATTATTTTACCATGCATTAGTCATATTGTTTATCTTTAGATAATCAGACAAATGGCTAAAAGAGAGTACCAAGAAATCGAGGAGAGTACTTGATGAATAGACGAGAAAGTAGAGAGAGTGTGAATAGATGAGAGAGTGAGTATAGATGAGAACTATTGGTCAATACACATATAGCGACGTTTAAATAGGCGATAGTAACAGTTGTGCAACACACGTGATTGGTATTGGCAGTCAGGTAGAATTCACTAACCTTCCACTGGCCATCTTATGCATAGGTCCAGAGGTCCGGCGTGATCTCAAGGTAAGAGAGAACTTCTAAACCGTTTGGATCATATTGATCCCTAAGGGTGTTATAGGTATTAGGGTACAACCAGGTCGGTCTCCATGAGGGAATCCATAGAGTACGGAGACTTAGGGAGGTCTTAACAAAAGGTCCCTTGTCTGCCTGAATGGAATGTCCAACAGAGAGGTTCCAACTTGTCAGAGATTAGTGTGTAAAGAAAACAAGTTGCTCGACGATCTAGAGGATTCTAGAATAGTGGAGCGGCGGTAAGGTATTCCAAATCAACGTGAAAAATGAAGACAATGTCATTATTATCATGGGTTAATAATGTGCATTATTGAAGCAATTTATCAGATATTTTATTTTCTACATGGTCATGGCAACAATAAAGTTTGGTGTGTGTATGTGAACGGAATCAAGAGAAACATATGATAGCCGTGCACATATCTTTTAAATTGAATAAACATGTGAAATATAGCAAAATTCATTTACATGGTTGTTACTGTCTGGCACACAGTGTTACAGGGTATAAACATGATTACCAACCCTAAATAATCATATTAAATGGAACAGTAAGGTTGCTAGAATAACACAGTCAAATTGCGACGGGTCTAATGGTCACGATTAACAAGATCGATTACTGTCAAAGATGCGACGACATTAACTGTCGTGTTTTGGGTTAACTAGCAACGGTGAATCGATTGGTGACACAGAACGCGAGGTGTAGGTCCGACATGTTCATGGGAGTCGATTCCGAATAGCGATGGTAAGGTCCAAAGCATTCATGCAAACCCTAATTTTTGAAATAACATAAATCCCCAAAAGCCGGAAACAAGAAAAAAATGCGACGACAATGATGGTCGCAGTTCAGACATCTTCTAACAGCAAGAGGGCACACATTTGATGCAACAGTACTTGTCAAACCCTGATTAAACGTGATGACATGGGTGGTCACCATTATGGTAATCACGACGGTCTTGATCGTCGCGATACAAGTCGAAGAAACACGATGTATGTGTCCGTCGTGAAAACGGTCAACCCCAGTACAATAAAACATGCAGCGATCTTCATGCAAGGCTTATAACTTGAATCTACGGCTCTTGGGACATAGTGGTGAACATGAAACTTGTAGGGGATGATGAATAGAAGAGAACTATTGTAAGGCCCTCGAATTGTTTGTCATTTTATTGTGTGTTAAGTCATGTTGTATATATATATGTATATCATGTATGCATATGTAGATACTTATGTACAAGTTATCTTGGTATACTACGTAGGCCTGTGTATATTAATTGTAAATATTGCTTGATTTCATGTTGTAGTGGTGTGTATATCATATTACATATATGGCATGTAAATATATAGAGTGTAAGCATGGTTTCTGCATGTTTTTAAACTCTGGCCGAAGGGCCAATTGGCGTCAACATCGGTGGACGTCCATGTGAGTCAACGTCCATATCGTTGGACGCTAACACTTCAGTAGGCGGCCATGGATGTGGACGTCTAGCTCTCTGAAACTCAGTGCGCAGCAGACCCCGAAATTCCGGGGCAAGCTACCTCAACCATTGGGGAGACGTCCCCAACGCTCTCAAGCCTTCACATCAACCCCTGCGTGAGTTGAGAGGTCTCTCTCCTATAACAAACCCATTTTGCAACCCCAAGACCCTCTCTTGGCTCTTTGCAAGGAGAGGAGAGAAACCCTAAGCCCTGTGAGAAACCTGAGCTTTGAGAGCACAGATCTGGTGATTTGGAGCTTCATCCGGCGATCTACACGACTAGAAGCTAGCTTGGACATAGGAGGAGGCTTCCCCGACCTCAGACTGGAAGCTACATCACCACAGACGACGGGTGAAGTTGTTTTGGAGGCTTCTTGGGACTGCCCAAAGAGAGCTTCATCGCCCATTTTCACCCCTTGGAGATTTTACAAGAGCAGTAACACACCCACTTCGTCCATGTATGTGTCTAGGAGGTTTCTATCATTTTTATGAGATTTTAATCGTGTCCTGGATTCCCCCATTCTTCTTGTATTTGGAGCTCGGCCTATCTTTCTCACAGACCGAACTTGACGGCAAGATCCCTTGCCGTCAAGCTCCTCTATTAGCGGCCAACGATATGCCGTTAATCTCCTTTAATGGCCAGACTATGCCGTTAAGTTCTTCAGGACAGAACAGTGAGCTGTTCTCTCTCCTATATGATAATTTCCGTTGTATTTTCGCATGAGGATATATTGTAAACACTATATGTTATGTAATACGGTTAATGGAATGTGTTTGTGAGATCTTTATAGTTTTCTGTGATCTATCTAAGTTGTTGGAATTATGTGAAATGCATGTGAAATGAAGATCATGGGTATGGTAGCTTACTGTTTGCATGATCCATGTGTAATTAGACTTCCATAAAATTTCCAGATGATGTAAATGCATGACACTCCATGTCCCGAAAAAATTGGGAATTCTCCCATGATTATGAAACTTGTTATAATTTATGTATTAGAAAATAGCGGGCATGCCTAGATTGTTTTAAAACTTCAAAAATTGCATGTTGTGCAAACATTTCGGGCAAAAAATTTATGTGACATTATGAATGATAGGTACAGACCTGTGAAGGTCAAATCGAACATTCATGTTATGTTCCATGATAAATTGAATATAAATGGCATGAGATTGAATGTTTTAATTTCTGTAAATGTAATATGCTCAGAAAAATATGAAAATTTGCATGTTTGATCATAAACCTGAAATTAGTCCGTGGTTAAAATCTCATGTTATTTGGATAACTGTAGAGTGCTCTATGAAATTTCCATGCGAAATCGAGTGTTCAACGCATGCTAATATGAACATGGTTGATTATGTAGGTTTCAACCTGATTAGTGTAAGGTACTGAATGTTTGATTCCTGTCAATAGTAGTATCATGAATAGGAAAACAGAGCCATGTGTATAAGTGAGAGAATGTGAAGACATGTGTATATCATTGTAATATGTGTGTTAAAAAATCGAATGTGTAATGTGTACGAATGTGCCATGTGTGACACTGCTTCCATAGAGGGCCGTGGAACCGTACCATGGAAAAGTCCCCATGGGAAGGTTCAATGTGTTAAGATCCTAAGGGCATTAGGATGAATTCTGGAGGTGGACAAGTACCCGCTGGTTAGGGTGGAGACTTGTTCTCCCGGTCTGCGCAGTCCAAGAGTCGTCACTGTATTGCCTAGGTGGCGTCTATGTCTTATGTGTATGTGATTGTCCTTCTAATGGTGGTTTGGACTATGTGTCACGGCACTAAATTGTGAAATGTGGATGTTGATATGTGTAAATTGTGTAGTGTGAATATGTGTAAACGTGCAATGTGTAAAAAGAGAACTATGTGAATGAGTAATTGTGCAAACATGTGAAACCAATGTGTTAGATTGTGAAATTGTGATCCATGAAATGTTAATGTGAAATAATGTTATAACAGCAACCTTAAAGTGGTGAAATGATAGTGTGCATGTGCAAGAATGTGTAGAAACCATGATAGGAATGTTTCCTTTTATGCGTGTGAGAACCCCATGTTAGTTGCTATCATGTTGTAGCTTAATGTGATTGAATGAGTAGTAAGCATGTGATAGTATACTTATTTTGGAATGTCTTAAATCATGTACCTATGTTTAAAACTTTGTAGAAATACCATGATAGGTTGTCTCTTATCAATGTTCAAGCATGCTATATGTTTTGCTTCGTGAATTGGAATGTCAAACCTACTGTGATGTATGCATGAATGATGTGTATGGAGTTATTTGCTGAGTCTTTTAGACTCACTCCATGCTTCGGCGTACAGGTTTAGTTGGTGACCCGACACCTTTGGAGGAGACCGTGGAAGCGACTCCGAGCGAGGAGAGTAGCTTGGTGGTGACCGTTGTAGCTTTTTGTGCTTTCATCGTATGTAATTGAGGCATTGTATTTGAAACTTATGTAATCATGGATAAACTATGTATAGTTTAGTATTTCTTTATGTGGACTTTAGCTCCTTATTTTTCTATATTGATCATGTATGGTTAAATGTGGATGATGAGATGAAATGAAATGACAAGTAGTCCTTTTACTTCCGCTACTCTGAATTTTGTATTTATGAACATCTCAATCATGTGTGTTAGTGCTTGGGTCAATGTCCCACTATGATGAGACTCACTATACCGACGTGGATTGGTATAATCATACCGTATAAGGAGGGTCGTCGCAGAGATTGGTATCAGAGCAACTTGGTTGAGATTATACATAAATACCTAAGTCATCATCTTCATTACATGCTAAATCATTATAGAATTGTCCACATGTGTAGAAATGATTAATAATGAATGGAAAATAGATAAGGAGTGGTTAGGAAATTAAGTAATGTAGTTCTAATAGGGGCTGAAATTTATGGCAGCCATGGCTTCGCGAGGTAGGCGTGGCGGTGCTCCTGCTCGTGAGGACGAGCAGAGACGTGAGGAGTAGGCTGAGCAGTAGGCCCCGGCACCTCAGGGTCCTGTACTTCCCCCACCGCCGCCAGTGGATTATGGAGTGTTCATGCAGGGTATAGTGCAGGCCATGCAGATGCAGGCCCACACCCAGGCTGCACTCCAGGCTCAGTTGGAGGCTCAGCAGGCTCAAATTCCAGCTCAGGATCATGGTGGACCTTCCATCATGGAAAGATTCAAGAGGATGTTGCCACCCTCTTTTAAGGGGAGAGCGACCCGTTGCTAGCCGAGAGCTGGATGAGGGAGATCGAGAAAATCTTCTGGGCTATTAGTGTGCAGACGATGATAAGGTTACTTTAGCCACCTATATGCTACAGGTATGTGTTAGTTTTATGTGTTATATCCTGTTAAGTTAGAATTGTTTAGTGTGGTGCTTATGAAGATTGTGTTACAAGAGAGAGCTGATGTGTGGTGGGCTTCCTTACTGCGTACACGATTCGAGGACGGAGCTATTGACGTGGCTTGGGATGAGTTCGTGAGGCTCTTTCGGGCCAAATTCGTCCCCGAGCATATCCAGGACAGGATGGAGCAGGAGTTCCTTTCCTTGACCCAGGCTCCATGACGTGCTCGAATACGAGGCCAGGTTTGCAGAATTATCTAAATATGCACCTCATATCATGACAATGAGCGCAGGAAAGCAAAGAAGTTCGTGATGGCCTGAAGCCATCACTGAGAACAAGGCTAGTGGCGTTTGACCATCGTACCTTGGACGAGGCCCTTAGCGCTGCTTGTAGGCAGGAGGGCGAGATGCAGTAGTATCTTGAGGAGAAAAGCTTCGCAGAAGAGGCCTGCAGCTACGTTCCAGCGGCAGGACAAGAAGAACAGTATATACCAGGCACCGCAGCATCCAGTCATAACCAGCAGTGCGCAAGTACATTCTCAACGTTCCCCTGGTGTGAAGAAGGAGTGTCCCCATTGCGGGAAGACACACGGTGGTTCCGAGTGTTGGATGATTGCGGGGAAATGCTTGAAGTGCGGAAGCAGCGACCACGAGATCAAGGATTGTCCGAGACTTCAGCAAGGAGTCCAGCGTGGAGCGCCAGCCCCAGCAGCGGTAGAAGCAGTAGCGCCAGCTACAGGAAGACCAGGAAGGCCTCGAGCCCCAGCTCGAGTGTTTGCCCTAGCACGAGAGGATGCCGAGCAGGCGGAGCATGTCACCGAAGGTACGTTTTTACTTCTAGGTGTGCACGCTCGGGTTTTGTTTGATACGGGTGCCACTCACTCGTTCATTTTTGAGCGATTCGCTAGGCAGTTATCTCTTGAGTCAGGCGTAGAGTCTGAGGATTTAGAAGTCCCGTTGTCTGTACACACACCTGCGGGTACGGTATCGACTAGGAAGTGCATTCCGTCGTTACTTGTGTGCATTGAAGACAGGGTTTTAGATGGGTGTTTCTTCTTGCTAAAGATGAAGGACTTTGATGCTATTCTTGGTCTGGATTGGCTAGAGGAGCATTATGGTTAGTAGATTGTCGTCAGAAGAAGATTGTTTTCCGCATTCCTGGTGAGGACGAGTTCTCTCATCCCTTTCTAAGGAACTTGGCGGAAAGTTGGTCATCTCCGCCATGAAGGCGATGCGCATGGTGAACAAGGGTTGCGACGCTTTTCTTGCCAGCGTGGTATTAGTACCAGAGGCTGATGAGTCACCTACTCTTACAGAGATCGAGGTAGTGCAGGACTTTCCAGACGTCTTTCCCGATGATTTGTCTGGATTGCCACCAGATAGAGAGATAGAGTTCACCATAGAGTTGCTTCCGGGCACCTCTCCTATCTCAAAGGCTCCATATCGGATGGCACCTGCGGAGTTAGCTGAGATAAGGAAGTAGTTGCAAGAGTTGCTAGATAAGGGATTTATTCGCCCTAGTGTTTCCCCTTGAGGCGCACCTGTATTGTTTGTAAGGAAGAAAGATGGGTCACTTAGGCTATGCATCGATTATAAAAGCTAATCCAAGTGACGGTGAAGAACAGGTATCCCTTGCCTCGGATTGATGATTTGTTTGACCAGTTGCAAGATGCATCAGTCTTTTCTAAGATTGATTTGCGATCTGGTTATCATCAGTTGAGGATTAGGAGTGAGGATGTGTCCAAGACGGCGTTTAGAACCCGTTATGGACATTATGAGTTTTTGGTCCTTCCTTTTGGATTGACCAACGCCCCTGTAGCGTTCATGGATCTCATGAACAGAGTTTTTAGGCCTTATTTAGATAGCTTTGTTGTGGTATTTATTGATGACGTGTTGGTCTACTCTCCGGATGAGGCCACACACCGTCAGCATTTGAGAGTAGTGTTAGAGGTTCTTCGTGAGCATAAGTTATGCTAAATTCAGCAAGTGCAATTTCTGGTTGCACGAGGTTCATTTCCTCGGGCATGTTATCTCCGGTGCTGGTGTTGCAGTTGATCCAGCAAAGGTCCAGACAATTATAGATTGGGAGACTCCCAGACCCCTTCGGAGATTCGTAGTTTTATGGGTTTGGCTGGTTACTATCGGCGATTTATTGAGGGATTTTCATCCGTCGCCGCCCCATTGACACAGCTGACCAGAAAGGGAGTGAAGTTTGTCTGGTCCGAGATTGTGAGAGTAGTTTTCAATTATTAAAGACTAAACTCACGTCAGCTCCGGTGTTAGTCTTGCCGAGCGGTGTAGAGGTTTTTGCTATCTACACGGATGCTCTCGAGTTGTCCTTGGTACGTTTTGATGTAGCAAGGAAGGGTAGTGGCTTATGCTTCTCGTCAGTTGAAGGAGCATGAGAAGAACTATCCGACCCATGATTTGGAGCTCGCAGCAGTGGTTCATGCACTAAAGATCTGGAGACACTATCTTTATGGTGTCAGATTTGAGGTGTTCACCGACCACAAGAGCTTGAAGTATCTTTTCTCCCAAAAGGAATTAAACCTGAGGCAGAGAAGATGGATTGAGTTCTTGAAGGACTATGACTTCGACCTTCAGTATCACCCTGGGAAGGCGAATGTCATAGCTGATGCCCTGAGTAGGAAGAGGTCTTCTCTCCAGCAGGATTGGAAGATGTTGGAGGATGCGGCGTGTGCGATGGCTGAGTTATAGCCCTTATGTCAGGCTTTTTTGGCTCAGTTATCTCTTAGGTCTTCGGTGTTAGATGAGGTAATCGAGCAACAGAAAGCCGACCCTAGACTCCAAGAGTTAGTGGGCAAGGCAGGCATTGCTCGTGATGAGGATGGTGTGATTAGGTTTCATCATCGCGTCTATGTCCCTGATTTGGTAGAGGTCCGTGAGCATGTGTTAGCGGAGGCTCATAGATCGCGATTCTCTATTCATCCGGGTAACACCAAGATGTACCAGGATTTGAAGAGGTCCTTTTGGTGGTCCGGCATGAAGAGGGATGTGGCGGAATATGTATCCTGTTGTTTAGTATGCCAGCAAGTGAAAGCCGAGCGGCAGCGACCATCTGGCCTTATGCAGAAGATGGAGATCCCAGTGTGGAAGTGGGAAGCTGTCACTATGGATTTTGTTTCGGGTTTGCCTCGGTCTAGACGGGGCAATGACTCGATTTGGGTAGTCGTAGATAGATTCTCGAAGACTGCGCATTTCTTGCCTATGAAGAAGAAGCAGTCAGTAGAGAGCTTGGCTAGATTGTATGTCAGTAGCATCATTAGATTGCATGGTGTGCCGAAGTCGATCATTTCGGATCGAGATCCGAGATTTACTTCGAGGTTGTGGAAGGGTCTTCAGGATGCCTTAGGTTCGGAGCTGAAGCTCAGTTCGGCGTTTCATCCCCAGACAGATGGACAGTCTGAGAGGACTATCCAGACGCTCGAGGATATGTTGAGGGCGTGTGTGCTGGATTGGAAGGATGATTGGGAGCGTCATTTACCTCTAGTGGAGTTCGCATACAACAACAGCTTTCATGCGAGCATTGGTATGGCTCCATTTGAGGCGTTGTATGGAGGCCTTGCAGATCTCCTTATGTTGGGAGAGACCGGCGATAGGCAGCTGATCGGTTCAGAGTTAGTTCAGGAGACTTCGGATAAGATCTAGCTTATCAGGAAGAGGCTTGTTGCGGCACAGGATAGGCAGAAGAGCTACGCCGAAAACAGGAGAAAGGATTTGAGTTCGAGGTGGGTGAGCATGTCTTTTTGAAGATTTCACCTACTCGAGGTGTCTTAGGTTTGGCAGGCATAGCAATTAAGCCCTATTCATTGGCCCGTATGAGATTCTCAGGCGTTTGGTAGCGTGGCTTATGAGCTAGCTTTGCCTCCGCTTTAGCTAGTGTTCATCCCGTTTTCCACGTATCTATGCTCCGAAGTATGTTCGAGATCCATCTCATGTGATTAGTCACGAGCCAGTGGAGATCCAGCCAGATCTGTCGTATGTGAGCAACCTGTAGCTATTTGACCGGAAGGTTCAGCACCTCCGGAACAAGAGATTGCATCGGTAAGGTTTTATGGCGAAACTTCTCGCGAGAGGAGGCTACTTGGGAGCTTGAGGATGCGATGAACAAGAAGTATCCTCATTTGTTCGAGTAGTGTAGTCTAAACTTCGAGGACGAAGTTTCCTTAAGGGGGAGAGGTGTAAGGCCCTCGAATTGTTTGTCATTTTATTTGTGTTAAGTCATGTTGTATATATATATGATATATGTATGCATATGTAGATACTTATGTACAATGTCATCTTTGTATACTACGTAAGCATGTGTATATTAATGTAAATATTGCTTGATTTCATGTTGTAGTGGTGTGTATATCATATTACATATATGGCATGTAAATATATATAGTATAAGCATGTTTTTCTGCATGTTTTTAAACTCTGGCCGAAGGGCCAATTGGCGTCAACATCGGTGGACGTCCATGAGTCAACGTCCATATCGTTGGACGCTAACACTTCAGTAGGCGGCCATGGATGTGGACGTCTAGCTCTCTGAAACTCAGTGCGCAGCAGACCCCGAAATTTCGGGGGCAAGCTACCTCAACCATTGGGGAGACGTCCCCAACGGCTCTCAAGCCTTCACATCAACCCCTGCGTGAGTAGAGAGGTCTCTCTCCTATAAACAAACCCTTTTGCAACCCCAAGACCCTCTCTTGGCTCTTTGCAAGGAGAAGGAGAAACCCTAAGCCCTGTGAGAAAACCTGAGCTTGAGAGCTCAGATCCGGCGATTTGGAGCTTCATCCGGCGATCTACAGCGACTAGAAGCTAGCTTGGACATAGGAGGAGGCTTCCCCGACCTCGGACTGGAAGCTACAACACCACAGACGACGGAGTGAAGGTGTTTTGGAGGCTTCTTGGGACTGCCCAAGGAGCTTCATCGCCCATTTTCACCCCTTTGGAGATTTTACAAGAGGCAAGTAACCCCCACTTCGTCCATGTATGTGTCTAGGAGGTTTCTATCATTTTTATGAGATTTTATCGTGTCCTGGATTCCCCCATTCTTTTGTATTTGGAGCTCGCCTCCTTTTTGCACAGACCGGAACTTGACGGCAAGATCCCTTGCCGTCAAGCTCTTCGATTAGCGGCCAACGATATTGCCGTTAATCTCCTTTAACGGCCAGACTATGTCGTTAAGTTCTTCAAGACAAAACAGTGAGCTGTTCTCTCCTCCTATATGATAAATTTCTGATGTATTTTCGCATGAGGATATATTGTAAACACTATATGTTATGTAATATGTTAATGGAATGTGTTTGTGAGATCTTTATACTTTTCTGTGATTTATCTAAGTTGTTGAGAATTATGTGAAATGAAGATCATGGGTATGGTAGCTTACTGTTTGCATGATCCATGTGTAATTAGACTTCCATAAAATTTCCAGATGATGTAAATGCATGACAGTCCATGTCCCGAAAATTTGGGAATTCTCCCATGATTATGAAATTTGTTATAATTTCTGTATTAGAAAATAGAGGCATGCCTAGATTGTTTTAAAACTTCAAAATTGCATGTTGTGCAAAAAAATTTGTGACATTATGAATGATAGGTACAGACCTGTGAACGGTCAAATCGAACATTCATGTTATGTTCCATGATAAATTGAATTATAAATGGCATGAGATTGAATGTTTAATTTCTGTAAATGTAATATGACTCAGAAAAATATGAAACTTGCATGTGTGATCATAAACCTGAAATTAGTCTGTGGTTAAATTCACATATTATTTGGATAACTGTAGAGTGCTCTATGAAATTTCATGCGAAATCGAGTGTTCAACGCATGCTAATATGAACATGGTTGATTATGTAGGTTTCAACCTGATTAGTGTAAGGTACTGAATGTTTGATTCCGTCGACAGTAGTATCATGAATAGGAAAATAGAGCCAGTGTATAAGTGAGAGAATGTGAAGACATGTGTATATCATGTGTAAATGTGTGTAAAAATCGGAATGTGTAATGTGTACGAATGTGCCATGTGTGACACTGCTTCCATACAGGGCCGTGGAACCGTACCATGGAAAAGTCCCCATGGAAGGTTCAATGTGTTAAGATCCTAAGGGCATTAGGATGAAATCCTGGAGGTGGACAAGTACCACTGGTTAGGGTGGAGACTTGTTCTCCCGGTCTGCGCAGTCCAAGAGTCGTCACTGTATTGCCTAGGTGGCGTCTATGTGTTATGTGTATGTGATGTGTCCTTCTAATGGTGGTTTGAACTATGTGTCACGGCACTAAATTGTGAAATGTGAATGTGGATATGTGTAAATTGTGTAGTGTGAATATGTGTAAACGTGCAATGTGTAAAAAGAGAACTATGTGAATGAGTAATTGTGCAAACATGTGAAACCAATGTGTTAGATTGTGAAATTGTGATCCATGAAATGTAATGTGAAATAATGTTATAACAGCAACCTTAAAGTGGATGAAATGATAGTGTGCATGTGCAAGAATGTGTAGGAACCATGATAGGAACGTTTCCTTTATGCATGTGAGAACCCCATGTTAGTTGCTATCATGTTGTAGCTTAATGTGATTGAATGAGTAGTAAGCATGTGATAGGATACTTATTTTGGAATGTGTTAAATCATGTACCATAGTTTAAACTTTGTAGAAATACCATGATAGGTTGTCTCTTATCAATGTTCAAGCATGCTATATGTTTTGCTTCGTGAATTGGAATGTAGAACCTACTGTGATGTATGCATGAATGATGTGTAGAGTTATTTGCTGAGTCTTTTAGACTCACTCCTTGCGTCGGCGTACAGGTTTAGTTGGTGACCCGACACCTTTGGAGGAGACCGTGGAAAGCGACTCCGAGCGAGGAGAGTAGCTTGGTGGAGACCGTTGTAGCTTTTTGTGCTTTCATCGTATGTAATTGAGGCATTGTATTTGAAACTTATGTAATCATGGATAAACTATGTTGAGTTTAGTATTTCTTTATGTGGACTTTAGCTCCTTATTGCTATATTGATCATGTATGGTTAATGTGGATGATGAAATGAAATGACAAGTTGTCCTTTACTTCCGCTACTCTGAATTTTGTATTATGAACATCTCATCATGTGTGTGTTACTGCTTGGGTCAATGTCCCACTGTGACGAGACTCACTATACCGACGTGGATTGGTATAATCGTACGGTATAAGGAGGGTCGTCGCAACTATGCCTTTAGACTGGATCAATTTGTGACGGAACACCTCGTCCATGTCCGTTAAACCGGTAACGTACTTGATCCGAGTCTGTCTCCCGCAAACGGGCTAAAGCCTCGCAAGGGATATCACACCACAGTCGGTGTAAACATAAAGGAACACACCATTTCATATATATATATTTCACAAGTTTACATATATGTTTCCACAAAACTGAAAGAAAGTACAAGAGCCTCGGCCATACCCGAGGTACAACTGAGAAAGTAACAACTAGCAACATACACTGCTATACTGCTGGAGGTACTGACCCTGCACCGCTACGACGTGGCTGTGAACTGGACGACGGTCGAGAGACATCCTCCTCGCTCTCACCTGTGGGGGTAGGGGTGAGCCTCGCTAGTCACTGGCTCAGTAGGGAACTCCCCCAAAACCGAGCAAACAAAACACACAGGTACAAAAGCAGTAAACTGCGCTAACAATTTATAGAACAAACTAAACAGAATATTAAAGCTATAAATGTACTCACCGTCTGCCGACTACATAAAGCAACTATAATAATAAACGGAAAACCAAACAGGTGTACGAGCTACAGTAGAGACCGCCAAACACGAGCCACGTGAACTGGTTCACGAGACCAGAGACTGACTCGGACAAGCTAACACAGGTCTACCTCTCAGTCTCGCAGCCACGGACGAAAGGTCCAGCTGCCGCTCCACGTGAAAAGGTCAAGCAACTATGGAGACCAACTAAACACCACCACCTGCGGACCACACGGTCGCAGGCCCATGCCTGACACCTCTAGAGACCCTGGCCTGGGCTCGCTAGAGTGAGGCACTGGAAAAGGACTAGTCGGGGACCAGTGTCGACTACTGGTGTCCGTACCCCAAACTACGAGCGCGCTACAAGTGATTAGAAACAAACACTAGAGTCACTATCCCACTGTCGTCTTTCCCTCAGCCGGACGTACAACTCAAACACAGGAGGGAGGGTGTCCAGGTCAGACGACACAGACCTCGACCGTACAACACAAGTACCGGGACAAAGCCCCGAGCTAACAGCCGGCTCATAGAGAACCTGGGGCACCAACTGGAGAGGTAACTACGGTAGGCGTCGTACTACTCGCCACGTACACAAAACCACGTGCACGTCACACAAACCACGTGAAGACTCACGTAAACCGCGTGCACTAGTAGTCCACTACATGTGAACACCACGTAGACACGTAAAGAACTAGTCAACTGTGTACCCAGTACACTATTTCAGAAACCATGTGCGCTAGGTGCACCACAATTACCTTTGCACCGTCGATATCAACAAATATTCAATATATCAATATTTAAACAAAAGCATGCTGACGGCAACATCGACGGCCGTCGATGGGATGTAAACGGTAAGGTATCTGGCCGTTAATCTCCCAGCTGAAGAACCTGGCGTCAATCGATGTTGACGCCAAGATCCTCGGCTATCAACTTCACAGAAACCCTGGGCTGATACCTCAGGTATTCCCAGCCCTAAACCAATGGAAAAAAATGGAAACACCTCTCTAACATGCATGAATCCAAATCAACTCAAACAACATGTTTCCTTTGTTAAATTGTTCAAACCACCCATTACCCCACATGGAGTACCTTTACCCAAAAACGCAATTAACATGCAGATTCATGCGTTCCTGATGTATTATCACAACCTAAAGAAACTAAGGGGATCATTCCCTACCGCAATACGCGCTTAAACCTCCTAAGTTCTCCCGATTCACACCAAACCCTCCGCGAGCTCCTACGGAGATTACACCTCGCTCCGGCGTTTCCTTCGCCGATTAGTCACCATCTCGCGTTCCATAATCCTCCAACTAACCTTCTTCAACTGTTGGAAGTAGTGGGGAAGCAAGGGGCGTGAAAATAGGGTGAGGGAGAGGGAGAATGGAGTGAGGAAACTGTCTCAGGTAGACCTATATTCTGCAGGTCGCACAGGTTGGCGTCAACCCTAATGCCGTTTAGGGAACCGTCACCATAGACGTCCACAAAGCCTGACGTTAAGTTCATAAGGTTGGCGTCACTTCGATGGACGCCAAACCAGTCAACGACCACACCTGGCCGTCAACTCCTAATCAGCTACAGCAGGTCCTATTTCTTATTCAGGACCAAACTTGCGCCAAACCTACGCACACCACGCAACCAAACCACACTGGCCTCACAATGCCACCACAATCATTACACACATGATCCATAAGGATCCGAAAAGCACGCGACGTTACATTACTATCATCTAAAAGAAAATTTTGACCTCGAAATTCATATACAACTCAAACATAAACAACTTAATATGCACATTTTTACAAATACTATCATCTAAAAAGAAATACAAAAGCTTATTCAAACAGATAGGGATACCCTTTAGCCATTCCTCGGCTAAATCCCAGGTATCCTCACCACCCAATCTATTTTCCCATCGCACTTTAACTAGTTCGATTTCTTTATTTCTCAGCTTCTTTATCTTTCGATTAGTAATCTGAACGGATACTCTGGCATGGTCATATCCGGCCTCTGGTCACCACCTTGATAACTGATTATCTGAGCTGGATCTTCAATACACTTTCTTAACATAGAAACATGAAAATATATCTGAACATCCGAAAAATCTGCTGGCAAATCCAGCCTATAAGTTGTTTCCCCAATTCTCTCAATCACTTGGAAAGGTCCCACATACCTTGGATTCAACTTTCCAGTCTTTCCAAATCTCATAATACCTTTACTCGGGGAAACTCTCAAGAAAACAAAATCTCCCACTTCAAATTGAAGTGGTCTTCTCCGGTTATCTGCATAACTCTTTTGCCTGCTTTGAGCTGCCTGCAATTTTTCCTTAATAAGCTTTACTACATCTGGTTTGCTGAATCAATTCAGACCCACTAATTCCCTTTCTCCCACTTCATGCCAGTTCAATGGGGTTCTACATGGCCTTCCATATAGAGCTTCATACGGTGCCATCCCAAGACTGGTATGATAACTTTTATTATAGGCAAACTCAACCATTCCCAAATGATGCTCCCAGTTACCTCCCCAAACTACAACAAGCTCGCAACATATCTTCAATTGTCTGGATAGTCCTCTCTGTCTGACCATCTGTCTGGGGATGATAAGCGGAGCTATATCTCAGCTCAGTGCCATTACCTTTTGCAAACTTCTCCAGAAACCAGAAGTAAATCTTGGATCTCTATCAGACACAATAGTCTTCGGAATACCATGCAGTGGAACAATTTTTTCAACATAACTTTTGCTAATTTGTCCACTGTCCAAGACATACTTACTGCCACTCATCTGCACACCTTGTCAATCTGTCAACAAATACCCATATTCCATTATGCCCGGAACCCGATCTTGGTAAACCTGCCACAAAGTCCATGGCAATATCATCCCATTTCCACTGTGGAATGGGCAATGGTTGCAATAGACCTCCAGATTTCTGATGTTCTGCTTTAATCTGTTGACAGATAGCACACCTTGCAACAAACTCTACTATTTCCTTTTTCATATGAGGCCACCATAAATGCTTCCTCAAATCGTGGTACATTTTAGTACTACCCGGATGGATAGTGTACCTGAATTATGAGCCTCTTCCAACACTCGCTGCTTTATTTCTCTTTCTGCTAAACAAACAACCTGCCTCTGAGCCTAATCACACAATTATCATCAATGGTAACTCCTTCCATTTTTACAATCTCAGCTAAACTACATCTGCTCTCTGAGCCTCAACAATCTGCCAATACAAGGACGGCTCTACAGCACTACTGGCTAGTACTGCCCGTCGCTGACTGTTTGGCACTACAAGGATTCTCTGCTATTTCATCGTACAACTTCCATTCTTTTATCATCATCATCTTGCTTAAATATGCCTTTCTGCTCAAAGCATCAGCCACAACATTGGACTTACCCGGATGGTAAGCCAAACTGAAATCATAATCTTTTAAATATCCATCCATCTACGTGACGGAGATTTAAATCCTTCTGCGAGAAGATATACTTTTAGCTTTTATGATCTGTAAAGATTTCAAATCTCTCACCATACAGATAATGCCTCCACATTTTTAAGGCAAACACAACTGCTGCCAATTCCAAATCATGAGTGTGGTAATTCTCCTCTGCCGACTTCAATTGCCTGGACGCATAAGCTATCACTTTGCCATGCTGCATAAGCACTGCGCCAAGTCCTCTCCTTGAAGCATCTGTATATACCACAAAACCACCACTTCCTGCCGGTAATGCCAATATGGGTGCTGATGTAAGTCTTTTCTTCAATTCCATAAAACTTTTCTGACATTCACCGGACCACACAAATGGCACACCTTTTCTGGTCAACTTGGTCATGGGCCGCAATCTTGGAAAATCTTGTATGAAGCGCCTATAATAACCTGCTAACCCCAAAAACTTCTAATCTCAGTAATTGTCTTAGGCACTTCCCATTTCATCACTGCTTCCACTTTACTTGGGTCCACTGCTACTCCTTTAGCTGAGATAACATGACCCAGAAATTGAATTTCTTTCAAACAAATTCACACTTACTGAATTTGGCAAACAACTGGTTATCCCTTAACAACTGCAGAGTAAACCTCAAATGAGATGCATGCTCCTCTTCGATGCTGAATAAATCAGAATATCATCTATAAAGACCACAATGAATTGGTCCAAATACGGATGAAAAATTCTATTCATCAGATCCATAAACCTGCAGGAGCATTGGTCAGCCCAAATGGCATAACCACAAATTCATAGTGACCATATCTGGTTCTGAAAGCTGTTTTATCTATATCCTCCTCTTTGATCTCAACTGATGATACCCAGACCTCAAATCAATTTTAGAAAATACGTTTGCCGATTGCAACTGATCAAACAGATCATCTATCCTCGGCAATGGGTATTATTCTTAATGGTCACATCATTCAATTTCTATAATCAATACACATAAAAACTTCCATCTTTCTTTTTCACAAATAACACGGTGCTCCCCGGGGAATGACTCGGTCTAATGAACCCTTTCTGCAACAGCTCTTCTAATTGCTTTTTCAATTCTTTAAGTTCTGCTGGTGCCATCCGATATGGAGCTTTAGCAATCGGCATGGTACCTTGCAGCAACTCAATAGTAAAGTCCACCTCTCTATTGGAGCTAAACCAGGCAATCTTCAGGAAAAACATCAGAAATTCCCTAACCACGGGAACTGCTTCAATTGACTGACTAGCTTCTACCAGACTCACTGAGGCTAAATAAGCCACACACCCTGCATTTATCAACTTTCTAGCTTTAATTGCAGAAATTAGAAACTTAGAGGTATAAAAGGCATACCTTGATATTCAAATACTGCACCATTAGGATGACAAAACCTGATCCTCTTTTTTCTGCAATCTAGCATTGCTCCATAAGTCTCAAGCCAATCCATACCCAAATAATATCATAATCTGTCAACTGCAGGGCATACAACCGACCCGGCATCTGGTTCCCTTGAATATAACAAGAGCTTCATCTATATAGCTCGAAGTGAGCAGGAACTCACCGAGGGAACTTCCACTACCAACTCACAGGATTCCTCTTTCAAAGGATGAACCATACAATCCAGGAATTCTTCGGAAATAAAAAATGAGAGGCACCCGAATCAAATAAACTCTTTTGAATAATCATAATGGGTAAAGTACCTTCTATCATATTTGATGCCTCTGCCTTGGCTCGAGTGATAGCCATAACCCGGCCCTTCCCCGCTGCTGCGGTGCTCCTCTGCCACGACCTGCTTGTGGCTGCTGAACTTGCTGAGGTGCTACTGCTGCTGCACACCTCTTCCATATCCATACTCTCTCGGATAGGGGCAATTGTGGATCAAATGTCCCCTGATTGCAGTTATAACATCTATATCCTGGTGGAATAACAGGCTGTCTGGCAGTACTCTGCTGCGACTCCTCCACCTTTGGCCTACCACGACCTTGCTGAAATTGTTGTCGACCTCCCCATCCTCTTCCTTTACCTTTAAATGCTTGCTTCAATTTTTGACCCCACTTACCAAAACCTGATGAAGAAGGTCCTGCTGGTGCTTTACCCTTACTCGCACCCACTGACTGCTGCGGTAGCCGAAACTACCTGAGCCGACTCGCCCCACCTGACGAGTCCGAATAGACCTCTCCAACGTAGCTGCTCTCTGAGCTGCTTCTTCCACTGTTTTACACATGAGGGGTACTATTGCATCCTGCAACTCTACTCTCAAACCTCTAATGAAATACTCAACCATCATATTATTATCTGATACTACATAAGGCGCATATCGGCTGAGTGCCATAAATCACATCTGGTACTCTAAAACTGAAGAGTTACCTTGCTGGAGTGTCCGAAACTGCTCTCTCTTCACTTGCTGCACTTGAATCGAAAGAATGTATCGTTAAATACATCAAGAAATTCCGCCAAGTGATAGTTCTTCTGTCTGTCTCCTACAAGGTGGTCTGCATCTTCAATCGCCACCATTCCAGTGCAAAACCCCTCAACTGATAGGCAGCTACACAACTTTATCTGTTGCCGGACACCCATGGTCGCAAAGACCCTTCAATCTCATGGACTAGTGTTCCGCTGTATCTGGATTCGGCCCTCCTGAGTAATAGGCGGCTGCGCAATCTCAGAAACTTCTCTCAACTTGCATCACTGGTTCCTCTACTAATATATTTGTGTGGGTGGCAAGGTGCTACAAAGTCACCTTCACTCCTGGCGTGGCGGAACTGGAACTATAGTACAGTCTCTCCATCCCTAGGTGGCACGGCAACTGGTGGTACCGGCCCTGCTGATCCATCCTCCTCGAGAATCAGTGAGGCTCTCCTAGACCTTCTCTGAAGGATCGATATTAATGAATGGAAAAGATCTAGAAGGGGGGGGTGAATAGATCTTAGCCACTTTTGCGGAAGCTTAGTAATTTGAAATTTATCTAGAATCAGAGGTAATATAATCAGTGAAAGAACTACAGATCTGATTAGAATTGAGTGAGTTGAAAACTTAAATGAATAACAAGTTGATTAAGTGAATTAAAAACGAATCCTATGCAAACATCTATCGATGAATCAATCAAACCACAGAAGACAAGTGCACAAGATTTTTTGGTGGTTCGGAAATCACCCATGTGATTCCTACATCCACCCCTCACAACCTGTGAGGCTTCACTAACACAACTGGGTTACACACCCAAGGGAGCCTGACAACTCCAACACTGGAGAGCTTACAACTCACACCACTTCTAGAGCAAGACTACTCTAGAAACACACTGAGCAAGACTACTCAAACTAACCTTGAGTTTGACAACTCAAACTGAGCTCGACGGCTCACAACAACCTGAGCACAATGCTCACACAAATTGAGCACAATGCTCACAATTAAACTTGCTAGACACCAACTTAAGACTTAGATCCTCTAGCAACAGATCTAGTCGAAGTTTGAGACTCTAAAGAGAGTTATGCAGAAGCACTTGCATAATCTCAAGAGATATCTCAGAAGAACAGAAGAAATGTAAAATTGAATTGAAAGTCTTCGTTCTTCAGTGTACTCCCTTGTAGAGACTTGAATTGGGAAGAAGAATGTGAAGCTTGAAGTCCAAGTCGATGCTCTGCAATCTGAGAAGTTGGATCTTCCTCGAGTTCTTCACCAAAGAAGTCTTCTACAGGATCTGCTTCCTTGGAATGCTTCGAAGGAATCTACAGGAATCAAATTCAATTCCCACACCTTGAATTGGTGGAATTAGTCTTCTGGAAGCAATTGGAGAGCAGAGGAGGAGACACGAGCTCTTCTGGCCGCCAGGAGCTTCTTGGAGGCTCTGAGAGAGTTGGTTTCTTCTCACACTTGAAAACAGGCCGAAAAGAACCTTTTATACCCTTAGATTCCAAAGATACCCTTTTGGGTACAAGGGCACGCTTCCCTAGGAAGATTCTGATCGCCCTAGAAGACACGTGGCAGCCATCAACTTTTAAGATGAAAAGTTTCCGTAGTGTGTCGACCTGCCCTGGTGGTTGTGTCGACACACTATCCCAAAGATGGAAAACCTGTTCTGGGAGGAAGGTCCCGTGTCGACCTGCTCTTGAGTGTGTCGACCTGCTGTCCCAATTCCTCAAACTGGCTGTTCTGGGAACTGGGTCTAGTGTCGACCTGCTCTGGGAGTGTGTCGACCTGGGTACCCTTGATCTCTGGAAAACTGCCACTCGTGTCGACACACTCTTGACATGTGTCGACACACTCTTGACATTTTTACACAATTTCCCTTTGAATCTGTGTTGATGTGTCGACACCATTGATGGGTGTGTCGACACATCTTTTGCATAAAATGTTAGTACCTGAAAAATAAACACATATATCATTAGTTAAATGATTTATCATGACCATAAATGATAAATGTGGTTTGAAAATACTTTATGAACATGAATTTCAGGTATGATGTTTTTGACATGTTTCAATTACATTGCTTTAAGAACACTTCTTGTCATCATCAAAATAGGAGGGAAATGATATGAATTAGGCATTCAACCCAACAATCTCCCCCTTTTTGATGATGGCAACATTAAATCCTTTTTCAATGTGGTTTTGATGAAGTGTGATTTTGAGCAATTTTTGATTGTTTAAATTTTGTTTTCCCTTTTGTTTATACTTGTCAAGGTCCTTTTGATATTGTTCAGTAACAATTGATGATTTGTTTGTGAGATACAATGTTACTTGAAATTAGAAATTTTGTGCACACAAGTCAAACAATTGGACAAGTATTCAGACATAAAGACAAAGATTTGCATTCACAATCACACTGCTTTGTATTGAAGCCAAACAACCATGTCATTTCATTTCATTCAAAACATCATTACATCATTACATCATTACATCAAGATATTACATTCTTCTCCCCCTTTGACATTATCAAACAATATTCATTAGGTAGAAGATGGAGGAGGAGGAGGAATTGGAGCAAGAAGGATCTCAATGTCTGACAATCTCTTTTCCATTGACTTCATGCTTGACTTTATCTGTTCATGGATAGTTGTCAGCCGAGTGTGAAGATAATGCTCCATTCTATCAGAATGCTCTATCAAGGTGCTCTGAGTTCTTTTCAATTCATCTGAAGCAAGTTGAGAACTTGATGAGCCAGCTGACCAACCAGGTCTTTGCATGATTTTGAACTCCTTGGTCAAATCTGTGAGCTGCTTGTCAATGTGCTCATTGAATTCCGCATACTTTCCAAATCATCCACAAATGAGCAAATGACAATCTGGTGCTGGAAATCTCATGCAATGTTGGTTGGTGTTGAAGACATCTGCTTGGAATTTGCCAAAATTCCCTGAAGAACTTTCTCCAACTTGTCCTGATGCTCTTTTAGCTCAATATAGGAATCTCCCAGAGTTCCTATAAGTCTGTTAAATCTCTGAGCTGCATAATCTGAAGCTGCCTTCTGCTCAATAAATTTGGCAGATATTGTTGTTTTCCAGTCTTTGAATCCGTAGCTCAAAAGATGTGGACATGGATTGAATTGATGAGTTGAAGGATTCAAATTTGTCATTGAGGAAAGATATCAATTCTGGTGGAACAGGAGCCCCCAGAAGATGGATGGTTGGAATGAGGGTTTGAGGAGAAAAATGAGGAAGCTTCTGAGTGAGAGAGGATCATGAAAAGGACTGACATTTTCATTAAGAGCTTGAGGCTGATCCTCATGCATAGGAGGCTGATCCTCTTGACTTAGGGGCTGTCCCTTCAGCTGGAGGCTGTTCCTCTTGTGCTTGGGCTGATCCCCTTGAGCCTGAGGCTGGTCCTCCTGAGGTTGGGGCAGTTCCCTTGGTTCTTGAGGCTGTTCCTCTTGAACTGGAGGAGCCTCAACCACAGCTGGTCCTCTCTAAGTTGATTTCCCTCCAATCTAATCCCATAAACTTTCTGGATATTCTGAAAGTGTAGATGTTGGGCAGAAGAGGAGAGGAAGATGATTTTCCTCAGGATGGTCAGAGGAATCCCCCAAAATCTCTGGTCTAGGGTTTGAAACTTGTCTACCTCTGCCAGTAGTGGAGGTCCTACCTCTCTTTGAAGCTCTGAGAGGTGCAGAAGAGGATCCTGGAAGCTCTGCAGGATCATTTCTTCGCTTTGTTTCTCCTTTCCATCTGGGCATCGGCACTAGCTGCCGGAATCGGCCTTGAAGAGGCCTGAGATCGTGCGCCACGCCGGGGACCCATCTTCCGGACCATGGTGCAGGAGGAGTGGAATTTGGAGAGGAAATGGAGGATGGAAGGGGGATGAGAGCTTGAGAGAAGTTTGAGAGGATTTTCTTGCCGGAAAGAAGTGGAAATGAGGCCGTCGGTCGACCTGACTTCCAAATAGAGATGCAGTGGTGTACTGCCCCGCAGGAACAACAGGATTTAAGGTGTACCCTAACGGCTGAAAAAGATTTCTGGCAAGGGGTGTGTCGACACAGGAAGAGGTGTGTCGACCTGACCCAGAGAGTGTGTCGACACAGGTCACATAGTGTGTCGACACAGCCTTGAAGAAATTTGAATTTTGAAGAGGAAATTTTTGAGAAATTTGATAACATCTTTAGAATGATTAAGAATGAGAGGAATTATCATTTCAAGGATTTTTAAGGGGCTAAAAATTCATTTGTTATATTTTGCAAAAGATTCATCACAGTTCAAGTGTTTCACACAATTTCCAACAGGATATTAGCATTCTAAGACTTGAACCAACAAAATGATAAATTGAGGGATATAGTGTATCTAACAATCAACCAAAACTACCATGTTCTCAATTTTCAAGAATTAAGATATCATCTAGACTAAATACAATTGTGTTGAAAGTAAAAACAAACTTTAAGAACAACTTGATGAAGGAGGAAGATGATTCTTTCTAAACAAATCTCCAATAATTTTCATAGTTTTTGTTCTTTTAACAAACTATCAAATGATAAAATCTCTTTCACTCAAGTGCTAGTGCTTTTTACACACCATAGTCCCTGATATACTTAAGATTTAGTCATTGTCAAGTCTCAAAGGGTAAATGATGACCTTTTGACATGAAATATACGTTTTGTAGACGCCAATATTTCCAGTTACTCAGTCATCATCAAAAGCATAGCACATAATTGCTTACGTTTGAGGTTATTTTCAATTTGGATCCCCTTTGAACAGAGTTAGCAATAATGCCTCATGACATACATAGCACTTCATTCATTGTGAAGGTGTGCAGTTTCTCAGCACAGATGCCATTGCTCTGTTGGATTTTACAAGATTTTGGAGAGTTTGTGAGATAGAATTCAAATACATCCAGTCATCAGTTGCAAACAAGGAAATGTTTTAAGTTCAAGACACAAATTGTAATTTAGTTTAGGAAGAGATCTGAATTTCTGTGGATTGAGAGACATAGTGGAAGTTGATTAGTAAAAATAAATGTATCACTCAAGGTTCATTTTGAGACTCTAGACTTTAGAATGAGGACATCATGCAAGGAATTGATGAAATGCAAGAAGGGTGTTGAATTTTGCAAAAAAAATGACTTGAATTTTCTAGCTCCCCCTGAGATGATGATTTCAACCATTTTTCATCAAAATAAAGATATGCAATTTTGAAATCAGAAAAGAAATTTTCTTCTTGGACAGCAAAGAACTTCTCCTCAACAATTGTATATCCATTTCTTGGTACTTGGCGGAGACACATACTCTCGCATAGTGAAAGTGTCCAGACAAGCATAACCTGTCCTTCTCCAAGTCACCATTTGATATACCAAGAGATTTCAACACAAGAAGAGTTGAAGACTTCATTATCAAAAAGAAATGGAAGTTAAAACTGTGCAAGTTTTAAATCAGAAAAGAAATTCTCTTTGAACAATAAAAGCTCCCCCTCAACTATTGCATATCAACTTCTTAGTACTTGGCGGAGACATATACTCTCGCATAGTGAAAGTGTCCAGACAAGCATAACTTGTCCTTCTCCAATCACCATTTGATATACCAAGAAGTTTCAACACAATCAGAAGTGGAGAATTTATTGTAAAAAGAAAGAATTAGAATTGAAAATGAGAGAGATATGAACAATGTAACTTGAGGAGGCAAAGAGTTATGAAATGCACAGAACTCCCCCTTAGACAATGCATTACACTCAACCCAAACCTTGAGAGAAATCAGAGGAGGTCGTCTACAAAGACCAAGTTCTCTCCTTAAGGATGAAAATCTGTTTTCAGGAAGGGGTTTAGTGAATATGTCTGCAATTTGTTTTTCAGTTTCAATAAAATGGAGTTCAAAAGATTTCTTTGCAACCTCATCTCTCAAGAAATGATGCCTAATTTCAATGTGTTTTGTTCTGGAGTGCTGAATGGGATTTTTAGAAAGGTTGATTGCACTTGTGTTATCACATAGGATGGGTACACACCCTAAATCTTGGTTGTAATCAAGAAGTTGATGTTTCACCCAGAGAATCTGAGTTCCACATCTACCTGCTGCAACATATTCAGCTTCTGCTGTTGACAGAGCCACTGAATGTTGCTTTTTAGAAGCCCAAGAGATAAGGCACCCACCTAGAAATAGACACAAGCCACTTGTACTTTTTCTATCTAACTTACACCAGCATAATCAGCATCACAGTAGGCAAACAATTCTAACTTGCAACCAGCAGGATACCAAATTCCTAAGTCACATGTTCCAACAAGATATTTAAAAATTCTTTTCACAGCAAGCATATGACTTTCTTTAGGATTAGATTGGAATCTAGCACATAAGCACACACAAACTGAATGTCAGGTCTAGAAGTAGTAAGGTAGAGCAGAGAGCCAATCATACCTCTGTAGGTCTTTGGATCTACTGACTTACCAGATGGGTCTTCTTCTAGCTTAGCATTTATTGCAATGGGTGTACTTGAATGTTTAGGTTCTGATAGTCAAACCTTTTCAGTAGCTCCTTGACATATTTGGTTTGACTGATGAAGATTCCTTCATTTGTTTGGTTAACCTGCAATCCCAAAAGAATGTTAAATCTCCCATTAAGCTCATTTCAAATTCATTCTTCATTTGATTTGAAAATTCAGTGCAAAGGCTTTTATTAGTTGATCCAAATATTATGTCATCAACATAAATTTGGACAACAATTATTTGATTTTTTACTGTTTTGGTGAACAATGTTTGATCAACATTACCTCTAGAATATCCTTTTTCAAGTAAAAAGGAACTCAAACGATCATACCAAGCTCTTGGAGCTTGTTTAAGACCATAGAGTGCCTTATTAAGCTTGAAAACATGGTTAGGATATTTTCATTTTCATATCCAGGAGGTTGTTCAACAAAAACATTTTCCTTTATATATCCATTTAGAAAAGCACTTTTGACATCCATTTGATAGACCTTAATTTCATGGAGGATGCAAAAGCAAGGAAAATTCTCACAGCTTCTAGTCTAGCTACAGGGGCATAAGATTCTTCAAAGTCAATTCCAAATTCTTGGTTATACCCCTTTGCAACTAGCCTAGCTTTGTTTCTAATTACCTGACCAGATTCATTCAATTTATTTCTGAAAACCCATCTAGTACCAATCACCACTTGGTTACTAGGTCTAGGTACTAATTCCCATACTTGATTTCTTTCGAATTGATGAAGCTCATCATGCATAGCATCAATCCAATCAGAACTGGATAAGGCTTCATCAATTGACTTGGGTTCAATTTGGGAAATTAGAGCTAGTGAGTCTTCTTCAATGTTTTGCAAAAAGGATGATCTGGTCCTAACTCTATCATTTAGGTTGCCAACTACACTGTCTAATGGGTGATCTCTTAGAAAACGAGGTTCAGAAATTACCTGTTGAGAAGTGCCCACTTCTGGGACAATGTTACCTGAGCCACTTGGAGATGGTGTGTTCAGGTTCTCTTCAATGATTTCAGACTCCTCAACAGTTGGTGAAGAGTCCACAATGAGGTCATCCTCTTCATTGTCTTGTTTTTCCCTGCAAGATTTAGAATCATTAGTGGAAAAGGAATTTTCATCAAAAATAACATGTGGAGATTCTTCAACAGTTTTGGTTTTTAATATGTACACTTTGAAAGCCCTTGACACTTCTGAATAGCCAAGGAAGATGGCTTCCTGACTCTTAGCATCAAACTTGTCAAGGTTTTCTTTGTTGTTATTGTGTACAAAGCACTTGCACCCAAAGATTTAAAATAGGAAACAGTTGGCTTTTTGGTTTTCAACAATTCATAGGGGGTTTTCTTGATTTTTGGTCTGACCAATGCTCTATTGAGTATGTGGTTTGCTGTGTTCACAGCTTCAGCCCAGAAGGATTTGGGCAAATTACTCTCAAGAAGCATGGTTCTAGCCATTTCCACAAGAGTTCTGTTCTTTCTTTCCACAACTCCATTTTGTTCTGGAGTTCTTGGTGAAGAAAACTTGTGGAATATTTGAAATTCAGCACAAAAATCAGAAAAGGATGTGTTCTCAAATTCACCCCCATGATCAGTTAAGATGTTTTTGATTTTATAGGATAAGTGGTTAAGACAGTGGTACAGAAATTCCTGAATTCAAGGCATGCATCACTTTTGTGGGATAGAAAAACCCAAGTAAATCTAGTAAAATCATCAATGATTACAAATCCATATCTCTTGCCACTTAAGCTTAGAACTCTTGTTGGCCCAAAAGGTCCATGTGAAGAAGTTCTAGTGGCTTAGATGTAAGTACCTCATTGAAGGTTTTAAAAGATTTTCTTGTTTGTTTTCCTCTAGAACAGATCCCACAAACTTGATTTTCAACATTAGAGAAGGATTCAGGAAGCCCTTTAACCAATTCAGTCTTAACAACTTATTTATTGTTCTGAAACTTGCATGGCCAAGTCTTTTGTGCCAAGTCCATGCAATTTCATTTTTATTTGCAACAAAACAAAGATTTTCAGAAAAGTTTTTATTAAGGTTGATCATGTAGACATTGTTTTCTCTTTTTCCAAAGAATTTAATTTTATCAGTTGATGAATCAATTATTTTACAAAAATCAGATTCAAACACAACTTTGTGACCTTTGTCACATAGTTGGCTAATACTGAGCAAATTATAATCAAGTCCATCAACTAACAAAACATTATCTACTGAGTTTGAAGAAGTTTGACCAACCTTTCCAGATCCTATGATCTTTCCTTTATTTTTACCTCCGAATGTCACTGACCCTCCCTCCTTTTCAAGCAGGAATGAGAATTTGGCTCTATCTCCTGTCATATGTCGTGAACACCCACTGTCAAGAAACCATATATTGGTGTTGGGTGCACGACCTTCCTGCAACAAGATCAGTGGAGAGAAGATTTTGGTACCCAACAGAGTTGGGACCATCAGAATGATTTAACAAATACATCAAATCCTTTCTCACCCAAATTTGATTTGTTTTTTGACTTTTGTTTTGTTACTTTGGTGTTTTCAGCTTTTTCTGTTTGTTCTTTCTTTTAGGAATGAAAGCACCAAGATCTTTATTTTTGGTAGGAGGGGAGTTTTTCATTTGAAAATTTGAGTTCAGAGGAGGAGGTGGAATCCATGGATTATGTTGGTACATCCAGAAGTTTGGATAGGGTATTGAGGATAATACCAACAGGGATTTTCATACCATTGGTTCCAAGGATTAATCCAATTTTCTTGAAGTGTTGTCTTGGAAGTCCAAGGTTTTTCATGGATTATTTCTTTTCCCTTTTTCTTATTTTTCAGATTTTTTTTATTTGAATTTTGGTTGAGCTGTTTATGGTTTTTGGTGTTGAGCAGGTCGACCTGTCAGGGGACTGTGTCGACCTGACAGTCTTCTTTTGTTTTTGAGTTTTTGATTTGTTTTTGCTTTGTTTGGGGTTTTGTTTGCTGTTTGTTGGATTTCAGTGTTTTCCAGATTAGGACCCTTAACAAATTTAATCAAGGTGTTTTTCCCTTTTTCTCACCAGATTTATCTTTTGTTGGTTTCTTTTTGTTGAATCCTAATCCATGAGATGTGGTTGTCATGTTGGATCCTAGCAATGCTTCTAGGTTATCTTGGCCTTTTGTGAAGGTTTGGATAACCTTCTCCTTTCCTTTAGCTGGTTTTAAAAGCTTCAATTTCTTCAATTTTCTGTTGTTTTTCTTGTTTTTCAATTTCCAGCTTTTCATTTAAATTTCTGAATTCTTGGGAGGCCTTCTGAGAGGCAAGTTTTAAATTATCAATTAGGTTCAGTAAATTTTCTTTTTCTTCAAGCAATTCTGTTACTTCAGATTCCAGTTCACAGGTTCTATTGTTTGAAGATTGGTTATGGTAAAGATTTTCAATTTTCTTTTTGATGTGTTTTTTTTCTTTTCTCATTTCAGAGTATCTTTCTACCAATTCTGCATACACATCCTGCCAATCTTCAACACTATAATCTTCAAAGGAAGTATTTACCTTTCCATCTGTGCTGTTGGCCATGAAGCAAACTTCCTCACTCTCTGAGCTTGAGGACTTCTTCTCTTCTTCTTCCTCACTTGTGTCTTCATCAGACCAAGTGGCTACCATGGCCTTGGGCTTCTTGTATTTCTGGAATCTTTTGTGCTTTTCCTTTTTGTTCTCAGGACACTCTCCCTTCATGTGTCCTGGCTTGTTGCACCTGTAACAATAATATTCTCATCAGGTTTATGATTCTTATTGAAATTGGAAGAGGAAATGTTCTTCTTACCTGAGGGAAATTTCTTTTTCCCAGTCATTTTCCCTTTCCTATATTTCAAAAATTTCCTGAATTGTCTGGTCATGAGGGCAATCTCATCCTCATTCGACTCAGATTCTTCAGAACTTGTTTTATCCTGATTTTTATCTTTGTTGCTTGAAGAGGCTTTGAGTGCCATAGGCTTGGTCTTAATTAAGTGTTCTTCATTTCTTTTGTTGATTTCATATGTCATTAAAGATCCAATCAATTCATCCAAAGAGATTTTGGACAGATCTTTTGAATCTTCAACGACAGTGGCCTTTGTATGCCAATTGAAGAGAGTGAACGCAAGATTTTTCTTACCAAGTCTGCATCAGTATACTCCTTACCCAAAGCCTTGAGTCCATTGACTATCACCATGAATCTGGCAAACATTTCAGAAATAGATTCATTAGATTTCATCATAAAGAGTTCATATTCTGAAACTAAAATATTTGCCTTGGTCTCCTTGACCTGAGATGTTCCCTCATAGAGTAATTCGAGTTTATCCCACATTTCTTTGGCAGATTTGCACATAGAGATTCTCGAATACTCCTTGGGATGAACAGCACATTGAATCATGTTCATGGCACTGTAATTCAATGTGGCTCTCCTTATTTGTTCCCTCGTCCAGGTTTCTTCCTCACCCTGGTTTTCATAGGGACCAGCCTCAACTACTTTCCAGATCTCATAGTTCTGGGCCCTTAAGAATACTTGCATTCTGTTCTTCCAATAAGAATAGTCCAAACCATTAAAGAATGGTGGCCTATTTATGGAATGGCCCTCAGCTATGAAACCCTTTGAGTCCATGACACTTAAGTAAATGCACAGAGAAAGAGTTAAACAAGCAAGCAAACAAACAAGCAAACAATCAAACACTCAATACTCAGAAACAAAACTGCTCAGTTCAAATCAGATCGATGTAAACCCGCTCTGATACCAATTGAAGGATCGATATAATGAATGGAAAAGATCTAGAAGGGGGGGGATGAATAGATCTTAGCCACTTTTGCGGAAGCTTAAGTAATTTGAAAATTATCTAGAATCAGAGGTAATATAATCAGTGAAAGAACTACAGATCTGATTAGAATTGAGTGAGTTGAAAAACTTAGATGAATAACAAGTTGATTAAGTGAATTAAAAACGAATCCTATGCAAACATCTATCGGATGAATCAATCAAACCACAGAAGACAAGTGCACAAGGATTTTTTAGGTGGTTCGGAAATCACCCATGTGATTCCTACATCCACCCCTCACAACCTGTGAGGCTTCACTAACACAACTGGGTTACACACCCAGGGAGCCTGACAACTCCAACACTGGAGAGCTTACACTCACACACACCACTTCTAGAGCAAGACTACTCTAGAAACACACTGAGCAAGACTACTCAAACTAACCTTGAGTTTGACAACTCAAACTGAGCTCGACGGCTCACAACAACCTGAGCACAATGCTCACACAAATTGAGCACAATGCTCACAATTAAACTTGCTAGACACCAACTTAAGACTAGATCCTCTAGCAACAGATCTAGTCGAAGTTTGAGAACTCTAAAGAGAGTTATGCAGAAGCACTTGCATAATCTCAAGAGATATCTCAGAAGAACAGAAGAAATTAAATTGAATTGAAAGTCTTCGTTCTTCAGTGTACTCCCTTGTAGAGACTTGAATTGGGAAGAGAATGTGAAGCTTGAAGTCCAAGTCGATGCTCTGCAATCTGAGAAGTTGGATCTTCCTCGAGTTCTTCACCAAGAAGTCTTCTACAGTCTGCTTCCTTGGAATGCTTCGAGGAATCTACAGGAATCAAATTCCAATCCCACACCTTGAATTGGTGGGAATTAGTCTTCTGGAAGCAATTGGAGAGCAGAGGAGGAGACACGAGCTCTTCTGGCCGCCAGGAGCTTCTTGGAGGCTCTGAGAGAGTTGGTTTCTTCTCACACTTGAAAACAGGCCGAAAAGACCTTTTATACCTTAGGATTCCAAAGATACCCTTTGGGGTACAAGGGCACGCTTCCCTAGGAAGATTCTGATCGCCCTAGAAGGACACGTGGCAGCCATCAACTTTTAAGATGAAAAGTTTCCGTAGTGTGTCGACCTGCCCTGGTGGTTGTGTCGACACACTATCCCAAAGATGGAAAACCTGTTCTGGGAGGAAGGTCCCGTGTCGACCTGCTCTTGAGTGTGTCGACCTGCTGTCCCAATTCCTCAAACTGGCTGTTCTGGGAACTGGGTCTAGTGTCGACCTGCTCTGGGAGTGTGTCGACCTGGGTACCCTTGATCTCTGGAAAACTGCCACTCGTGTCGACACACTCTTGACATGTGTCGACACACTCTTGACATTTTTACACAATTTCCCTTTGAATCTGTGTTGATGTGTCGACACCATTGATGGGTGTGTCGACACATCTTTTGCATAAAATGTTAGTACCTGAAAAATAAACACATATATCATTAGTTAAATGATTTATCATGACCATAAATGATAAATGTGGTTTGAAAATACTTTATGAACATGAATTTCAGGTATGATGTTTTTGACATGTTTCAATTACATTGCTTTAAGAACACTTCTTGTCATCATCAAAATAGGAGGGAAATGATATGAATTAGGCATTCAACCCACACTCTCTATCATACGCTGAGTGCTCCCTTTGGATCATCTCCTCCACCACCCCAATCTCTTCTATCTTCCATTTCAATTTCTACTAAACAAAACACCACAAACCAAATCAACAAATTATCATAAACCAGGGCCCCTACCACAGTGTCCAAATGACAAAATAAGGCTATGTACTTTCTAGTTTCCTTATTTAACACGGACCTTGCTCTGATACCACTGTGAATGAACACCTCGTCCAAGTCCGTTAACTGTAACGTACTTGATCCGAGTCCGTCTCCCGCGAACAGGCCAAAGCCTCGCAAGGGATTCACACACAGTCCGTGTAAACACAAAGGAACAAACCATTTTCATATATATATATTTCACAAGTTTACATAGCCATGTTTCCACAAAACTGAAGAAGTACAAGAGCCTAGGGCATACCCCGAGGTACAACTGAAGAAAGTAAACAACTAGCAACACTACACTGCTATACTGCTGGAGGTACTGACCCTGCACCGCTACGACACGGATCTGAACTGGACGACAGTCGAGAGACGTCCTCCTCGCTCTCACTTGTGGGGGTAGGGTGAGCCTCGCTAGACACTGGCTCAGTAGGGAACTACCACAAAACCGAGCAAACCAAACACAGGTACAAAAGCAGTAAACTACGCTAACAATTTATAGAACAACTAACAGATTATTAAAGCTATAAATGTACTCACCGTCTGCCGACTACATACAGCAACTATAATAAATAAACGGCAAACCCAAACAGGTGTACGAGCTACAGTAGAGACCGCCACACACGAGCCACGTGAACTAGTTCGCGACACCAGAGACTGACTCGGACAAGCTAACACAAGTCTACCTCTCAGTCTCGCAGCACGGACGAAAGGTCCAGCTGCCGCTCCACGTGAAAAGGTCAAGCAACTGTGGAGACCAACTAAACACCACCACGTGTGGACCACACGGTCGCAGGCCCATGCGTGACACCTCTAGAGACCCTGGCCTAGGCTCGCTAGAGTGAGGCACTGGAAAAGGACTAGTCGGGACCATGTCGACTACTGGTGTCCGTACCCCCAACTACGAGCGCGCTACAAGTGACTAGAAACAAACACTAGAGTCATATCCCACTGTCATCTTTCCCTCAGCCGGACGTACAACTCAAACACATGAGGGAGGGTGTCCAGGTCAGACGACACAGACCTCGACGGTACAACACAAGTACTGGGACAAAGCCCCAAGCTAACAGCCTGGCTCACAGAGAACCGGGGCACCCAACTGGAGAGGTAACCACAGTAGGCGTCGTACTACTCGCCACATACACAAAACCACGTGCACGTCATACAAACCACGTGAAGACTCACGTAAGCCGCGTGCACTAGTAGTCCACTACACCTGAACACCACGTAGACACGTTAAGAACTAGTCAACTGCGTACCCAGTACGCTAGTTTTCAGAAACCACGTGCGCTAGGTGCACCACAATTACCTTTGCACCGTTCGATCAACAAATATTCAATATATCAATATTTAAACAAAAGCATGCTGACGGCAACATCGACTGCCGTCGATGGGATGTAAACGACAAGGTATCTGGCCGTTAATCTCCCAGCTGAAGAACCTGGTGTCAATCGATGTTGACGCCAAGATCCTCGGCTATCAACTTCACAGAAACCCTGGGCTGATACCTCAGGTATTCCCAGCCCTAAACCAATGGAAAAATGTGAGGAAACACCTCCTCTAACATGCATGAATCCAAATCAACTCAAAACAACATGTTTCATTTGTTAATTGTTCAAACCACCCATTAACCCCACATGGAGTACCTTTACCCAAAAAACGTAATTAACATGCAGATTCATGCGTTCCAGATGTATTATCACAACCTAAAGAAACTAAGGGGATCATTCCCTACCTCAATACGCGCTTAAACATCCTAAATTCTCCGATTCACACCAACCCTCCGCGAGCTCCTACGGAGATTACACCTCGCTCCGGCGTTTCCTTCGACGATTCGTCACCACCCGTCGTGTTCCACGATCCTCCAACTAACCTTCTTCAACTATTGGAAGTAGTGGGGAAGCAAGGGGCGTGAAAATAGGGCGAGGGAGAGGGAGAATGGAGTGAGGAAACTGTCCTCGGATAGACCTATATTCTGCAGGTCGCACAGGTTGGCGTCACCCTAATGCCGTTTAGGGAACCGTCACCATAGACGTCCACAAAGCCTGATGTTAAGTTCATAAAGTTGGCGTCACCTTCGATGGACGCCAAACTAGTCAACAACCACACCTGGCCTCAACTCCTAATCAGCTACAGCAGGTCCTATCTTATTTCAGGACCAAACCTACGCCAAACCTGTGCACACCACGCAACCAAACCACACTGGCCTCACAATGGCCACCACAATCATTACACACATGATCCATAGGGATCCTAAAAGCACGCGACGTTACAAATTTGGTCTCGGTAGGCATGCATGGCAATATGAACATGAACAGCCCTACACTTGCATGGTGATGGGAAAATGCTTATAACTCGAAGCATACATGATGAAAATTACGCAAATCACTTGCAAATGAAGCTAGACATGATGTCCTATAAGATGGTATGAGTTTTTTTTTCTTTAGCCCGAGAATACCTACGTTTGAGTAGATCGAACACCGGTCAGCGCACAGGTTGCTGCAGAGCACGGTTGAGGAAGAAGCACGATTCTCCAGCCATTCTCCTCTACTCCTGGTGCCCTAGCTTAGGTCCTCACGACCCCAACACGATGGTGAACCTTCCCCTTAGTCCTATGACGATTGTTTATATGTTTAGAGTAAATTTGAAGTCCTATTGAGACTAGAAGAGTGGGGTGCGGTTCTGGCTGGTTCCTTTTGTAACATCCCCCTCTTGATTAGTCAGCCACCCTTTGCTGAAGGTCGCGATGCATCGAGCCGTCATCTTTTGAAGGCGACAAGGTGGCTGTCGCGTTCTTGTTGTGAACGCAACAGACATGTTGTTGCTTTCAGCCTCTGACCGCATCATGCATTTTGTTGTCTTGCTGTCGGGACAGATCGGCCAAGTGTGAACACCCAACAACGTGAAGGCGACATGTCAGGTGTCGTGTTCAGGTTGTTAGGTCTGCGAGCTTGACACGTGGCAGTTCCAGTGGTCAGGTCTGACCAGATCTTTGAGATAGCGACAGGTTGGCCATTGCGTTTAGTAAGTAACAACGACAGGCAAGCTGTCGCGTTCTCAACTTCGAGGCTTACGTGTGCTCAGGCTGTAGAACACCCCACTTCTTCTTCCCCATTTTGCCTGTTCTCCTCTCCTTTGACCCTCTGCTGCTGGTGCCTCCGTGGGGAGTGTTTGAGAGGTGTTGGGTGTGTGTTGATGATTCTCTTCTTCCCGGCATGGTGTTCTTCCTCGGCATGGCTCCCTCTTCGTGTTGGGGACCCTTCTTCAGCGTGTAGGATGATCCTTGCTCGTGGACGACGTTCCCATGGAGCTTGGAGCAAGGAGGAGAGGTGCATGCCTATGAACCACATTGGGTGGTTCATCATCATTTTGAGGTTGGGACTCCTTACTTTCCCCCTAGTTCTACCATGCTAGGGCCTCTAACCCCTTCTCCAAGCCCTTAGAATCCATGCTAGGACGTTATGTGTATGTTGTGGTTCATGTGGAATGTTTACATGGTTCGATGTGTGCTTGGAACGGGCTATGGTTGTTGAGGGTTCCATGCTTGCATGTGAGATTATTGAGTGTAGTTTCATATTCTTGCATGCATGGGGGTTTACAAGGGTGGTGGGAGCCTATTTGACCAGTTTACAATCGTTCTCCATGCTCCCCTCCCCTTGTAGTTTCCATATTTGTGGTGCATAATATGAAGGAGATGCTCTCGGGTGTGTATGTATGTGGTCGCGACACATTTGGTGTCGCGACACAGATCACAACAGCCCGATATGTCGCATTCTTGTGGAGGAAAGCGACGCCCACCATATCGCGTTCTGGTCGCGACAGGGTGGCTGCCGCCTTTTTACCAGTTTTCTCTGTGTGTTGTGGGAGGTCTTAGATAGTCACCTAGACTTATATTGGTCACGAAAATGCTCTTGTCGCAACCGAATCGCGACAAGTACCCTGTCGCCTTCTGACCCAGGTCGCAACAGGCAGGGTGTCACGTTCAGGTA
>CM024758.1:106855351-106925019 GCA_014218235.1 Colocasia esculenta
TTTTAAAGAGAAAGCAAACATAAAGTAGAATTCGTAACATTGTCCACAAACAGAAGCAGAATACGTTGTAGCTGGAAACTATTGCATAGAAAATGATGGATTCAAACATCAAGTGGAAGACTATAGTCATGAGATAAACAAGATTTCAATACTTGTGATAAACACAAGCGCAATCAACCTGACCAAAAAAACATATTTAATACTCAAGAACCAAGCATATTGAGGTCATACATCATTTATCAGAGACATACAAGTAATGGTGATATTTTACTTGAATTTGTTGATACCAAAAATCAATTAGCTGATATATTAGTAAGTCACTGTCAAAAGATAGATTTACTTCAATAAGAAGAGAAATTAGTATATGTAATTCTGAATAAAATATTAAGAGCATAAGCAAAGGAATAATTAAATGTTGAACGCCCTGATTGTTGATCATCACTTCGACTAGCAATGACTTTTAGTGGAACTTTTACAGAAGTTGCAGTCGTATCTAACTACAGTCGAAGTAGAAGTCGAAGTCACTCTACTTCAGTCGATGATACCTTTAATCGAAGTTGTATAACAGAAGTCGAAGACAGAGTTGAAGTCATGACAGCGAAGTTATGGGTACCTATAGTTGAACAATAAATAAATATATATGGAATAATAATAAATAATATTTTTCTTCCTTAGTTGTCTTGTCATGCAGTCGAAGTATACATCTTAGTCATTGATCCAGCCAACTTCGACTGTCATCCATTGATTCCTAACCCATCTACTAAGAAAATCCTTATAAGGCGATTCGTTTTTCTTACTACTCACCTACCACCATTATAAAACTTTAAAATTTTCGATGTGCGTTCTTCAATGCTCATTATCTTCCAGAGGATTCTGCAAATCTTTCTCTCCTTCAAACACGAAAAAAGGTAAGATCTTTTTCCTGATTCAAAACCTCTCATCCTCTTGTGAATCTGTTTTCTTTCCACAAAATCATTCTGTTGACATTTTGGATTACATGGCACTTCTAGGGCTTTGGACATATCCTCCATCCCTGAGCAGTTCAAAAGATTTTCCGAAACCAAAGATCTATCTTTTCAGAAAAGGGTCTAGAGTTCTCACAACTGAAGGGCAAACTTGAAATGGTAGCAAACATTATTCAATTAATAGGCTGGAAGAAGAACTGCGAACTATAGGAGCCCATGTATGAAGATGTTGTGAAGGCTTTCTATGTCACACTGAAGGTTGTAGAAGATGGAAAATTGGAAGCAACCATAAAGGAAGAAAGTAACAGTTTCAAAGGATATTCTGGCAAGAAATCTTAGTGTGTCCAAAGGAAGGGCACAAATGAATGAACGGTAACTTTGGAGAAGAAAAGCATCGGGATCATGGGCAAAAAGGGAGATATCTATAAGAAAGCTCTAATTATCAATCAAACTATCTACAGAGAAGAGGTTATTGCATGCCATCATCACACCATCGTTACGCTAAGGGCAAGTACCACACTCATCAATCCCAATAGAGATGGAAACTGCTATTTGGGGATTCAAGGGAATCGCATAAACTGGCTTCAGTGATCATTGAAAGCATGATTGGTTCCATGAACTTGAACGAGTCACTACCTTATGGATCCTTGCTGACATTACTATTCAGAATGCTGACATAGATTTTACAAATGAAATTGCAACACAGATGAAAGAAGCATTAGTTTATCAATGCTTTGAAGGAGTCACTACAGTTGGTAGATAAGGAACAAATATATGGACCAAAGATTTTGTTCCAGACTGCAAGCATGAAGTATTTACAGGAAGGTACCTTCAGTATCACCATCAGTCGAAGCAGAATCAATTGGGACTGAGACAATTGTTGTGGCACCAGCACAAAAGTGCTACTCAAACCACTCAAGTTAAAACTCAAGAAACTCCTGGCAATATCCAACAGACACAATGCTCAAGTGCTAACAGATTTGAAAGGAAAATATCCTGTTGAAGAAGATCACATGAGCAAGAGAACAGCAGCATCAGGCACAACACCAGTTTAAACAAACTCCTTACCTGTCGAAATCCCTATTGACAGACCTACTCAGAACATGGATGGCAAATCGACCGACTCGGCGCGGCAGTCGGTCGACTCGGAGCGGAATCGGCCTATGGCGACCCGACTTGGGGGGGGGGGGGGGGGAGGAGGAGGGGGGACACACACCCACCACGGTACAAGGTGAAATCGGGGGGGGTCGATCGGACTCGGGTGGAGTTGGCCTGACTCGGCCCGACACAGCCGGACTCCAGCCAATCCACCCCGACTCCACCGCTCCTGGCCGCTTCTACAGGAAGCGGGGCCATGTCCAATGGAGTCGGCCTAGTCGGGCGGATCCGCCTGAAGTGATCCGGCCAGACTAGGGCGACTCTGCGGATCCCTCCTTAAGGACGGGGTGGGAGTCACGGGACTGCGCAGCAAAAGAGCTGTCTGCGCAAGTCCCGAAGTCCCCCACAGCCTCCCAGCCCTGCCCCCCCCCCCCTCCGGAGGTCCCTCCCTCGCGCCGCCGCTTCTCCCTTCTTCTCTCTCTTTCTGGTCTCTTCTCTCTCTTCCTTCTGTGCAAAGTGAGTTTTTTTAATTTTTTTAAAAATCTGAAAAAATAGGAAATGTGAATATGCTATAGATCTATAGATAAATAGCATTGATAAGATGTTTACGACCCTCATCCCTAAAATCCTCAAATTGAACCCTAATTAGGGTTTAAAATTAGGGATTTTTTGTCATGAATGCAACTAGTGCAATGAGTGTCCAATGCAATCATTTGAGTTGATTAGAGTTGTTGGTAGACTCAATTGCATTGCATAGTCCATTTTCCCCAAAATCCCCAAAATTACCTAATTAGGTTAAAAAATTAGAAATTGTTGTCATTAATATAATTAAGTGGTAATTGACGTGTCCAATGTAGTCATTTGATTTGATAGAGTTTGTTTGTAGCTTCAATTACATTGCCGGACCATTTCCCCAAAATTTCCAAATTGAAACCTAATTAGGGTTTAAAAATAAGGATTTTGGGTAATTAACGTGCCAATTCAATGCATTCTTACACAAGGAATATGACAATCAAGAACATGAAGAGCAAGAGGTAGAGCAGGCCATTGATCTGGTTAGGCTCATAGACTCTCCTTGACGCACAACAGAAAAAAGTGAATGTAATTAGTGTGCAAAGGAGATGTTATCGCCTAAACAACAAGGATTTTAGAAATGTAGCAAAATGCCCATCATTCCACTTGAAGTTAGGAATGAAATGAAAGCATACATGAAGGGGAAAAAACTGAAAAAAATATTGAAAACTCAGCAACAACAAAAGCTTCAAGATGAGATTCTGGGCGACAGATTCGTAGATATTATAGTTACTAATCAATGTGGATGATGATGATGAGATCATGATCCTGAGTTCACTGCAGCTGCACTGCTAGTCGGCGTTCTTATGCGGAGGAAGATGATAGACGAAAGGGGCTTGGGGACCTCGGGGTCAAATTTGTCTAGAGATGACTCTAGGAGATCTCTTCCTAGGAGCAATCAGTTCGTAAGGTTGTCGGTGCATAGGGTGTGGAGGTAGGCTGTCAGATGTTCATATCAACACAGGGTCCTATGCATACATATTTGTATAGATCAGGTCTGTTAACCATGGTTTGGGCACATCGGAGCGAATCGGCCCGAATCGGGCAAATCGATGCGAATCACAGGAAACCCGATGCGCGATTCGAATCGATCGCCCGGATCGGTCATTCAGGCGAATCAGACCGATTCGCACGATCCCATTCGACACTGTGCGAATCGGAGCGATTCGCCCGACGCCCTTAAGGGTGTCGGCCGATGCGCTGCGAAAGGGACTGTATAGTCCGATTCGCAGCGCAACAGGCGGAGCCCTTTCTCCCCTTGTTTTCATTTTTTTCTGGAAAAAAAACCCTAGATTGCATGCCAGTCCACAAGTGGAGGGGTCCTACGTGAGTTTGAAGCATTTGGACGTGGATTTGGAGGCATTCAAGCCTGGTTCTTCAAGGTTTTGGGGGTTTTACAGGGGTTTGAAGGTAAGCCACCATATTCCTTCATTTTTGTATTTTTTCTTGGTGTATGACTTAGATCTCATGGGAAATGATGTTGTAAATGATTGGTGTACACTTGCAACTATTTCTCATCAAGACTACAAGTTTTTCATGAAGATTGAAGATTGTCCTATTTTATGAATTCTAAATAAAAATTGAAAAATATATAAAAAAATTTTAAAGAACCAAAATTTGATAGCATTATTCTGGATACTTCTAATCATGGTTGAAGTTGATTCCATATGAATTGGAGCTAAATTAATTATGTCCCCTATGATTAATAATGTTTTAAAATTTACAAAAATAAATATAAAAATTGAAATTTTACAAAACTCTCTATAGAGGTGTGAATGGATTTGTATGATCATGTCTATGAAAAAAATATCATATAAGAACACTTTCTTTTAGGTGTCAAATTCTGAAATTTGAATTAAATTACTGAATATATTTAATTTTATTTGTCCTCCAGATGGCACCGAAGAAAGGGCTTTAGTGATGATATTGGGTGGCAATATGGCACATGTTGGGCAGTAGACACAACTTCAAGTGCAATTATGTAGCTTTACGGGGACAAGGAGGTGACGTCCTGGTTGAAGAAGCACTTGCAGGTGGCTGATTAGCAAGCTACCATGACGTGTAGGGTGTGTAAAATGGTGTCAAGTGAAGTTAAAAAGATTATGATTGAACACCTTAAACATGTCGAGCAGAGACGCAAAAGAAAGAGGGCGGATTAAGAAAGCATGCAGGAGAGGATCATATCAGGAAGGGAATGAGATGAAGACATTGAGGATGAAGTAGAAATGTACACAGAATATGTGCTGTCCTGATGTGCAGGAAAGGCGAGCCAGAGCACAGAGCAGGGCTGAGGTATGGAAGCTGACCAAAGGGCAGCGCTACAGAGTCAGTTTTCAGGGAGCTCGGCATGAGGTTGGCAGTGGTAGTGGCAGTGGCTCAGGGGTAGGAGGCGCCGGTGGAAGTCAGTCCCGTCGATTTCTAATGTGGGGGATTATTTCACTCGGCCCCCTCCCACACAAGAACAGGAAGGCATGGCAAGGGACCAACAGGTGTGCAAATAGAGGACGTGGACCCTTATGTGTATCCTAGGAGCATGGCAAGCAGACTAGGATGAGGATGCATACAACCAGCAAGGCGAAATACAGGGGGTTGAGCAGTGCAAAGTGGGGGCACCATGCCAGGGTTACCATTCAATGCAGCGAAAAGTCCTTATTACAAACTGCTATACAGGAGGTCAACGTGCAGGGCTACATGTGCAGCCTCCTACAGCTAGGGACTTGGCTGGGAAATATCTCAGGAAGAAGTAATGAGATCAAGTCTTCATTGACAACTTAAGAAGAAATGGGAGAAGTATGGTGTCACATTGATGTGTGGATGGTTGGTCGGGCAC
Source organism: Colocasia esculenta (assembly GCA_014218235.1). Classification (NCBI taxonomy): domain Eukaryota; kingdom Viridiplantae; phylum Streptophyta; class Magnoliopsida; order Alismatales; family Araceae; genus Colocasia; species Colocasia esculenta. The sequence goes on from CM024758.1 coordinate 106,860,818, forward strand.
CACTAGGAGCAGCCATCAACTTCCTCGTGTATTTTGATAGATAAGTCTTCTATCACAAATCTGTTGACGCAGCATATAAAGTACACAACTACGAATACATTTTAGTTTGATGCGGGACGTTGTTGAGGAGATTGAGGCAATACATAGTGCAGGTGGGACGGATAATGGATCTGACTACAAAAAAGCAGGGGAGGAGTTGATGAAGATTATCCTCATCTTTACTGGACCCCACATGTTGCCCACGGTGTTGATTGATGTGAAAGAGATTGGGACACTGCAAGCGTCAAAATGGTGGTGGATCGGGGCAGAAGATTACAAGGTTCATCTACAATTCATGTTGTGTTGGCGTGGATGAGAGAGTCCACAGGGTGGAGAGTTGTTGAGGCCGGTGTCACCCGCTTTGCAACAAAATTTGTCGCATTACAAAGCCTATTGAAGCACAATGATGGATTGAAACGCATGTTCAGGAGTGATAGATAGTTGCAGAGCATTTGCGGAACATCGGATGGAAAAGAGGTGGAAGGCATTCAACAGCTCGAAATTTTTTAGACGGGTGTTCAAGCTGGTTCAGATGATTGAACCTCTATATGAGGTATTGAGGGTGGTGATGGGGATAGGAGACCTCATTGGATTGGTGTACGCAAAGCTTGAAGCGCGGAAGAAGAAGATCCGCGAAGTGTGCATCTCGGTATGCACACTTGGTCTTGGATGTTGTTGAGGATAGATGGGACCGGTAGATGAGTAGAGATCTATATATGGCGGGTAATGAAACTGTTGATATTTTTAAGTTATAACAGGATTAATGTATATGCAACCATTGATATTTTATACGTCATTTGCAGCATATTATCTCCACCTTAAATACCATTACACGCACGAGTGGGCATATGAGGATGACTTGACGGCTGCTTTTAAAAGAGTTGTTGAAAGATTGTCAAGAAGTCCTGTGCAAGCAACGGACGCCATGATGAGGCAAGTATAGGGTTATCAATTCCATCCAAACAAATACTGAATTTGATATGCATGATCAATTTATAAATGCAAATAAAGAGCTTTTGAGAGGCTATTGGGGGCTTTGCGAGCCATGCATTGCTGGTCGGGAGCCTGTTGAGGGCGGTAATATACTTTCCCTTCATTTATTGTCATGGCAACTTGATGGTTGAGTGTAATTGAGTTTCACTAACTTGGTTGCAGCGATTGGTGGTAACTTTGGGCATACTATGCAACATTGAGAAAAGTTGCAGTGAAGATCTTATCGCAGACATCCTCATCTAGGGATGTGAGAGGAACTGGAGTACATTTGCATTGATACACACCAAAGTGCGGAATCGATTGTCATATAGGGCTTGGACAACTTGGTGTACGTGCATAAATATGAGGTTGAGGGTCAAACATCTCATAGAAGATCCAAAGCAGCATGGGGACATAGACTATGATCCTGTTGACATTGGGTTCCTACAAGATGAAGAAGACCAATGGTTGCATGGGTTGCACGAGCAACAACAGAGGGGGGAGTATGAGTTAGAGGAGAGGCAGATAATCCTAAGATCCACCTCGCCCTAACACTTTCCTGGCAAGGGCAGTAGCAGAAGCAACAGCAGAGGAGGAGGGAGATCGTGGAAATGTGGGACAGCCATACTCCCTCATTTTCAGGCGATCAGAGGCTGAGGTGGATCTTCTTGGGGACATAGAACTAGAGCATGATGAGCATACTATAGGGGGAGAGTAATTCTTCGTTTCAGCTTACAATTTTATCAATTGCATTTGTGCTAAGTATCATGTTGGGGGCTATTGCAGTAGGGGAGAACATGATGTGATGATGATTTTGAGAGGTTGATGGAAGACCTCTCCGTACACGATCTTTGAGGGAAGCACCCTCACAATCCAAAAGGAGAGGGTCATATACCCAGGTTGCTGCTCCCTCACAATCTACAAGGCTCCCACATCATCTCAACTGGTAAAGGGGAAGCAGATAGCCAAGAATCCCGTCAAAAAAAACTGGTGCAACGGAGTCTCGGCAACTAAAGGAGTTGTTATACGAGCGTCACCTCCCCTAGTACAAAAAAAGAAGAGTTGGTTATCTGGTTGGGGATCCAAGAAAGGCAAGAAGGTGCTACCTTGTTGAAGATCCACTGACATTGCAGATGCAGAGACTTGGATCAAATGCAGAGGATGACACACCGTCTCGTTGGATTCACCCAATTGCCCAATAGCACCTCCCATGATTCAATGACTACTGTGGGTCATCATTTGTATTGCAAATTACTCAAATGTATTTGTAATTGTGCTAACCTATCTAAATTCTATTGCATTTGCAGGTGGTTCTTCTTCAGAAGCTGGAGGTGGCGGTGGTGGTAACACACCTCAAGGAGGTGGAGGTGGAGGTGGGACAGTGGTCAGGGAGGAGGAGATGGTGACAGTGGTCAGGGAGAAGGAGGGTGGGGGATAGCATTCACAGAGGAGGAATTTTTGCGGGGTGCAACCCAAGATACTAGTCATGGTGCCCCACGCAGTACAACAGAAGGCAAAAGTTTAGACCTGGCGGTCATGTAGAAGGTTCAGTAGTGGATTCCAATAGTTATGACACTATGATATCAGACTTCGAGAGGATGAGTACACAAGAGTCTGTGGATCCTATGGCGGCCACAGCTATCACTCAGAGTCCACTAGCACAAACTACTCTAGTGGGTACAGTGGGTACACTGCCACAACAGGCTACCTTGGTCCATCTCCATATATGTATCCTCCTGTAGCATTTTCTGTTCCAGTTCCAGTCAGTTTTTGCTCCTTTGGAGGATGTACAAATGGCACAACTGAATGTAGTCCGTCCCGGATGCCAGATGTGGGACCATTATCTCAGGCTGTTTCGACAGAGATCATACCATGATGACATGGGATTAGTATCGTAATTTGTGTCTGAAAGAAAAGGTTATACATATTGGAGAGCTACCCTCAGAGTCAGAGAGTCAGAGTCAGTGCCTAGCCAATCCCAAAGAATGCATACGATCCATATCAACCAGGGCATTGGGGTATTAAAGAAGTCATTGTATTCTATATTGGAATTTAGAGTTTGATCATTGTATTTACTTTGTGCAATGTAAATATCTTTCTAGTAATGAGTTTCAATTTGTTTCACTCTTCTAATATGTTTTTTATTGAAAATAAATGTGTATATAGCAATACATGATATAATTGTCATCGAATATGATGAAACACATTTACAAGAGGCCTCTAAACCAGAAAATTAGTCAAAAAAAGCCAGATTCAGAGAAGGCCAAGAAATGGCCAGAACTAGGTTTCTGCCGCATCCATGCGAATCGGACCGAATCGGTCCAATTCGGGCGAATCGAACCGAATCAAGAGAAAACCCGATTCGGTCCGAATCGCTGATGCGCCAAACTTGTGTAAAACAACCAGGAATCAAGCAGGCCTTGAAAGGAGTGAAAAGTCACTGCAAGGCAGCAAAGGGAGCAATCAAAGGTATTGTGAAATGGTTTTACATGCAGGTGTGACGGCACATACGACAGAGAGCCCATATTCCAGACTATGTTGGATGCAATTGCAGAAGCGGTCTGGTCTTAAGGCTCCACACGGAAGTACATTTATGATGCTGGGCTTAATAAGGAGTATGATGAGTTGAAAGGATGGGTGAATGGCTTCAAAAAGTTTGAAAAGAACGGGTTGCACTTATGTGTGATGGTGGACAGGGACCACAAAAAATCTATGATTAATTTCATACTTATTGTTGTGAGGGTACTATTCCTTAAATGGTTGATGCCTCTAACAACCAAGAATGCAGATTACTTGTTTAGAGTTTAGACTAATGGATGAAGTTGTGGAAGAAGTGGGTGAAGAAAATTGTACAGGTTGGACTGACAATTAAGCGAGCTACAAGGCTGCTGGTAGATTGTTGATGGAAAAAAGAGAACATCTCATTGGGTTCCTTGTGCAGCACATTATATTGATTTGATAATGGAGGACATAGGCAGAGATCTACATATTCATGGCCTCATTGATGATGCTCAATGATCACTTTCATTTTTATAGTCACAATAGGATTTTGAATATGATGAGGCAATACACAGATAGACGAGATCTTCGTGCTGGTCCCACTCGATTTGCATCAAATTTTATTCTTTGGAGAGCCTCATGAAATATAGACATCAATGGGCAATTGATTAATTCTGAGCAATTTTTGCAACATGTAACACTCTTAGGGTGAAAGTAAAGATGTTGCTCTCCAAGTACAAGATTTGATTAGCAATGCACGATTGTGGAGAGAATTCCTACTACCTCAAAGTAATAGAGCCTCTAGTACTCGTTCTTAAAATGGTGGATGGTGATGATAAAATGATATGGGATATTTGTATGAGGCAATGGACAGAGGAAAGAAAAATTGAGGGAAAGGAATCCCAAAGTATACAGAAAATGGTGGGCCATCATAGACAAGAGATAGGAGATGACTCTCACCCATGATCTTCATGCTGCAGGTAATTTATTGAATCTAATTATTTTTTTAATTTTTATCATACCATGCTGAAAATTCTTATCATATGTAGGGTATTTTTTCAACCCTAGATTTCAATACAAAGATAATGTGCATAATGATGGAGAAGTGATGAGAGGCACCATGAATGTCATCACTCGCCTTGCAAGGACAATGAATGAGAGATTAGATGCAATGGCAGAGGTAGGATAAAATGTTTCTTTTGCATATGTATGCATGTTTCATTTTGCAAGGGTCATTTGACATATATTATATCTTCCATTTTGTAGGTGGAGTGGTATAGGATGAAACTTGGGATATATGGAGGATATGACATGAGATGTGCAGCTCAAAGACTCACTCCAAGTTATTTACATGAGAATGTTTGCCAAAATCGAAATTTATCACATTAGTAATTCACCATTATAAACTGATTATGTCACTCATTTTATTGCCACAATAAATGGTGGATTCAAGTAAATTACCAGCAAGCTAGCACAATCCTTTAACGTATGTTGCAGTGAGAGTGTAAGTCAAACCACTTCTTCTAGCCAATGTGAAAGAAATTGGAGTACATTCAACCTCATTCACACGAAAATCCGCAATAGGCTGGGTGTGGATAGGCTAGAGAAGTTGGTTTATTGCCACTATAATATGTGTTAAGGGTGAAGCAAAAAGAAGAAAGGCAAAAGTTAGAAAGGCAGAGATTCATGCAACTAGCTGGTAGAACAGGAGGTAGTTCCTAAGATAGATGTGGATAAATTGCTAAATGAAGAAACACCCTTTACATGCTTGGGTGGAGACGAGAGTTGAGGGAGAGATACCTGAGTTCATCTGATGATCGCCTGGTTCAGGCATGTGCAAAAGATGTAGAATTAGAAGAAACATGTACCTGGATATGCGTCTGTTCCTGAGAGAGGTCAAAGGCCCAAATTAAGAAGATCTGCCACTGTACAAGATACTAGACTTTCTTCATCTTAGCAGAATTCAGAAGATCTACCTCTCAATTGGCCCCAAAAAGAAAAGAAAGTCAAAGGCAAGAAAAAAGCAAAGTCTTAACAAGGAAAGAAGAAAGAAGAAACAAGAAGAAAATCACCAAGAAGGTGTAGAGGACTCTCTGAGGAGAGTCAGGAGACATATTGGGGAGCCATTTCTGAGGCTCCACCCCTACACCTCAGTTGGCTAATTTATGAGGCAAAGCAAAAAGCATTATCAACGTCGAAAAAAGATGCATAAGAAAGGAACAGTTTGGGAGTGATGACTCACTCAATCACCTGATAATGATGATGGTGATGATGATGATGGTGCTGCTGGTGGGGTGCTGCAGGTATGGAGCCACAGGAGGTTATGGGTTGGGGGTATCCTTTCAAGATATGAGGATTATTCAGTACCACCCATCAACAAGAAGGAAGCCAAAGGGAAGCACAAGAACAAAATGGGGGATATGAAAGCCAACAAAGGCAAGCCGGGCATGATTGGGGATATGGGCCTTCTTATCCACTCTTTTTTAGTCCCCAAAATTGCCAATTCAGATATCAGCTTAGTAGTGGGACAAGTTACTTGGGCAATATTCAAACTACTAAGTATGGTAGTTTCTTCACTCCAGAAACAATCAGGAGAAAGTTCAAGCCAACAAGCAATGACCTCGAGGCATCCAAAAAGGATTCCAGACATTGTTAATCTTTGTTTGGCTTGGATATTACCCAGTATGGAGGACATGAGTATGAGCTACCGTTCAGTTCATGAGGTAGAGGATGAGGGTTCAGAAATGTCAAATTGACAAGGTATTTTTATTATTTCATGTTATCAAACTTGTACATATATCTATTTTTTCAAGGCATGAATAGCACCATTATGTCTTAATCATTGTTATTGTCTTTATGATACATGAACATGATAAGATTTGAATTTCATTGTGTTGTGTTCAATGAATGTTGTATGGGTGTTCAAATTTTCTGCAATTTTACTGATTTTTAGATTTTTTCTGATTTTCCTGATTTTTGTGATTTTTCCTCTTTTTTTACATTTTTTAACTGGCCGATCCTGGATCGGCCAGACTCCATTGGAGTCGGCGGATCCGCAGAGCCCGACTCGACTCGGGTCAGGATGCGCGGGTCCAACCCAGCCACCCGACCCGTCTATGCCATCCATGACTCAGAAGTATTGGTCTGGAGGGAGCCTAGCACTAGTAGAAGTATAAAGAATCTTATGAAATTATGAATGATCGTCAAAGCAACAAGGTATGATAGGCATCATTCAAATATAGTTTAATCAGATAGATGTAAAGGTAGATATGATAACTGATGAGATGACACAAATGAAAGATATGTTTTCAGTCATCTGTAGTCAGAATAAGGGCAACACTACTGTACAACCTAATGCAATGCCACCAATAGTTCCCGAAGAAGAAGCAGAAGAATTTGTAAAGACAACACTTGTAGATCAGGAACCAGAACACACAGCCACAATACCAGTAGAAGCACCACCAGCAACACACCAACAACAACAACAGTAGACAGAACTGTAGAAGAGGCAGCTACAGAAAAGGCCAAATGGAGAGACCCAAGAGAAAAGAAGGAAGACTCACCCAGGGAACTCTAACCAAGTGTTCCAACGTAAGACTAAAAGAAGAGTGGTGAAGTCTGGATCCAAGGTATCTTCTCAGATCCAAACCATCTTCCCCAACACCTATTCCATCAGTCTCTAGAACCTCACCTCCTCCTCTTCTATACTACCTCCACCTAAATCTTCATCCTCCATACCTAAGCAAAAACAACCCAGAAGCATTCATCCACACCTCAACCAGAACAACCAGGTGTCAGCCCTACAACTATAAACCAAGAGCTAACACTTGAAACTTTTTCTTCCAACATCGAATGTAAAGAACCTGGTCATACAACCCAATCTGATAGTGACTTTGAAGGTCCACACTTTGCACCTGACACTCCTCTGAACCTTCAATTTTGTCCTCCTAGCTATTTTTCTTGCCTCCCATAACTGAGCATCCTATTGAAGATCCAGATGCACCAATGATAGTCAAGCTGGTACCACCAGAAGAGTTCCCAGAACAACTGTGGAAAAGAAGAAAGCCTATTAAGGAAAAGACACTCCATTCTATTACACATTCATCAATCATTCACAGAAATATTCGGTCTGTTTGAAGAATTCTTAAAGTTCAAAGTATTTTTGGAAGTACATGACATGATTGGTTACAAATTAGAGGCATGGTTGTCTATTCCGTTAAGAACCAAAGAGATTCCAATAGCAACAATCAACACCATCATTGACAATAGCTTGTACATGACTGAAGAAGAATGGCTAAGGGCTAATCCAGCTGAAGCCGTTAGATATCTAGAGGCTAATAGGCAAAGAAGTGCCTCCTTGAGCATAATGAGCTACTTGGATCTCAAATTTATGATCTGTTTGAAAAGTTGATCAAGGATTACCAGAATACTTTTGAAGAAATGAAGAAATTAATGATGATAGAGTCAAGTTAAAGTTGTCAGATGTCAGCATTGGCCAATGGAACATGTTTGTGAATGGTCAGAGGGCCATAACTCCTACAATGACTGGAGGGTTACCCTCCAAACTTTATCCAAGTCTTATTGGAGCCATGACACTTGGAGAAAATTTGTCAAGACTATGTTCAGCAAACACATCCGAGTTCCAGTAAAATACAAGATAAAGCATGGGCAAACTCTCACCATCCAAAGGTTTGTCATGCTTCAAATTGCTAGGTCTCAATAGTATCTCAAGTAGTTTCAAGATTGTTTTGCTGAATCAGAAAGATTGTTACAAGAACAATGGATGGACAGATGCCCCTCTTTGGCCAAAGAATGCAAGAAAGCTAAACTTACTCCATACAAATTTATGTGAAAGGAATATGAGGCCTTCAGAAACACAATTGAGATGAAATGGGCCAAGAGGTATGGAGTCTACTACAAGCCCAACGTAGAAACATATTCTAAGGGATTACATTGGAACATAACCATCTTTGAATTCCTGAAGAAAGCTGCAAATAAGAAATTTGTTCCTCTGTAACTCACCCTACCTTCTGAGGAGTATCACCACAGCTCTCCCGATATTATTGTCAGCACCTTGAGTCATTCAGGAAGCTACCAACTTTTGGCCTCAGCTACAACATCGATATATCTCTACTCAAGAATCATTTCAAGGCAAATGAGGAAAAGCTTGGAGACTCATTCATCCCTTCATGGACCAACTGACCAAGGATCTCTACCTTCCTTGTTCTTCACAGCAATAAACTATGTTTACTCATTCTTTTCTCTTGCACATGTTCCTTGTTCTCTCTCAACACTTTTACATGTTCCATTCCTTGTCCTCATTCTATCTCATTTCCTCTTCTTACTTATTCCCTTTCTATTGTTGACAAAATGGGGGAGAATATAGTAACATAGTAAGATAGTAAAGGGGAGAGGAAAACTTACATGGGGAGATGTAGTGGGAACATTATGCATCAAAATTCTTTTTCCATACAATCAATAGCATGCATTGCATTTCTGAAACATCACTCGTTTTCATTAATTTTGTCATCAACAAAAAAGGAGAAAATTGTTGAGCAATGTGTAAACATGCCTTCAACTTACGTTTCTACTTGTTAGTTATGTCTTATTTTGATGATGACAAAATTCATTATAATAACAGCTATTTGAAATATCTTGTTGTCTGAAATATATTCAAAGTGATTTGATGATGACAAAGTTTTATATTATCTTCGTCTTATCTTGAAACTAATTTGAAGAAATCTCTCTTTCAAGAACACTATATGCATTTATACATATATCTGTCAGACATAAGATGTGTTAGATTCGACCAAGTATGAGATTGACTTGCTATTCTTTTGTGAGAAGTTGAAGACATCATAGGAGTCGAAGTTCGACATTGACTACGTATAAGCCTCTCAACAGTCGAAATCTCACTCCGACTAACAGAGACTTATTAAGTAAGTCGAAATCTCACTAAGCTGAAAACTCTGGATCAGTTCAAGTATAACTCCGACTGACGGACTCTTTAAGTAAGTCGAAGTCTCTCTTCGACTCAGGGTCAGTCGAAGTCTTACTCCAACTTGTTCTCAAGCCGAATCCTCATTCCGACTGATATCTAGTCGAAGTCCAACTCCAACTTGTCCACTCCGACTGCTCATGTCAGCTTTACGAGTCGAAGTCCACTTCGACTTATGTATTATCCTAGGAGTCGATGTTCACTCTGACTAATGAAGGAGTATGCAAAAGTCGAACTCCAAGTCGAAGTTTAACTACGACTTACTGCGACTTTCTTTTATAGTCGAACTTACAATCAAAGCTTTACTATTTCTGTACCTTCGTACATATAATTCTTTCTTTAAATATTTCATGAATATTTTTTTGATAAATTTATACCATCTTTGAAAAGTTATTTTGCCATACTTTCTCTCACTATTATGGCAAACTGAAAAGTACATTTCTTTTAGACGGTGCAGACGTAGCAATCAAAATAGAAAGCATTTTATATTGCATTTTCCAGGCTTTGTATTCAAAATAATCCTCAAAATCCTTGTTTATCCAAGACATTTAATGTTTTGAAAAAGAAACTGCAGTAATATATATGCGTGATGAGTAAATGTCTATCTCATCAGCCATGCTTCAATTCTTTCATAGTTAAGGTAATGTACGATCTCTGTGTACATAAAGGACTCCATAAATATGTTGTCTAAGTATTCCTTTTGTCCACTGTACAATGTCTATTATCCTAACCCAAGATATCGTCTTGGAAAGGAAAAGATGTTTTTCTTGTTTTGTGCATGCAGACATTTATTGCAACTGACTACAGTAACAAGCAAGCTATCTTAACATTAGCAAGAAATGATCGCTACACTCAAGTTTAAAGACGTTACACTCTAGAAGGAAGCTTCAGTCAAAGCGTCTATTTTTTAATGGTCAACTTATTCAAACGAACAAAAGAGGATATATAAGGAGTCGAAGTCGGAGAGAAGAAAACATATACGACATACAGAAGAATAGAGCACACGAAGAACTCTCTACGCATCCAGCTTTCTGCTCTCAAACCTTTCAACCTTCTTTGTTGTATGGACAAGAACTTCAAGATAGATCTTCAGAGATTCCATCTAGAGTCAGGGAGAGATTAGTTCCATCTAGATCTTATCCTCTATTCATATCTCTCTGTTTATCTGAGTGGCTCAATCTTTGAGCAGCACCCTTGTTCACACCCATGTATGGAAAACCAGCAAGGGGTTAGTACCCTCTGTGTGTGTGTGTACCCTTTTTGGATAAGGGAAGGTCTATTTGGGTAGGCGAATTTGCTCCTTTTGTTGAACGGAAGACTTACTGGGAGCAAGTGGTTGAATATCCCTCGGAGAAGGGAAGACCAAGTTGAACTTGGTGGTTGTACTTACCTTGTTAGGTAGTGAAAATCTCAAGAGATTGCTTGAGGGCTGGATGTAAGACTCCTATTAGAGATGAGGTCCAAATTAGGATAAAATCTCTGTGTTCCTTATGTGATTGCTTCCGCATGCAAATCTTTTATTTATCACACTAACCACTAACTAGAAATCTTTCAAGCTGTTAGCTACATATATATTTCAGATCAAAAAGTCTCCAAAAAGAAGTCCTATTCAACCCCCCTCCCCCCCAGGACATTTTAGAATCATTCGGTCCAACAATTTCTTGTGTTCTATCCTATACTGTAGTGCAGGTAGGAACTTTGCAGCAATATCGGTTGTCGCCAAGCTCTGGTTGACGACACCTGATGATGCCTCCAACCTCTTCTTGACAACAGTGTATGCTGTCTCCAAGTCCTTTCTTTTCCAGAAATTCAGAATTGGTTTTGTGTTAGATCCGTGGGTTTTACGATTGTTTTAGGGTGTTTCTGCCACCAAGGCTTGGCTGTGAAGCCCTGGTTATTTTCTGAGTAGATGTGGTAAATAATAGAATTTTTGTTCATCTGAAAGTATGAGAAATTAAGTTAGCTAAATCTTATAAAGTATGTGCACCATGAAAATTGCTAATTTCTGTTTGGGTAGGAGTATTAGTACTAAAAGCATGTTTTAGGGTTTTAAAATCAGTGAAGTCCTTGTTTAGTGAATTTCTATGTATTTTGCAAGATTATCCTGATTTCTGTTTTAAATCATGAAAAATAACTTTTCTGCTCCGAAAATTATGAAAAGTTAAAGGTATGATCTACTGCATGTAAACAACGTATTGTTAAAATTGAGCATGTTCTAAGTTCCATGGAATTAGTTATGGATTTCTGAAGTTAATTGAAGCATGATTAGTAAGTTGGTTTAATTCTAATAAAGTATGTGGATTAGCATCATGGTTAGGGTTGATATTTACTGTCTAGCCACTGTTTAAACAGTAGCATGAGATCTGAAAGCTATGAGTTATGTTCATGAGATATTTATGTATATGTGCATATGAAATTGAGAGATTATCATGTGATAAATGTGTTAATAATTAAGATGTGCCAATGAGACAATGATACTATAGAAGAGTGTGGAGCCGTACAGTAGTAAAGCCCCTATGGAAAGGCGCAATGTGTTATGTGACCCTGTGGGCAATAGGGAGAAATCATGGAGGTGGACAAGTACGGTTGGTTAGAATGAAGAGAACTTCTCCTAGTTCTGGGCAGTCACCGAAACTTAGTCATTATTTTGCCAAGTGACAAGTTGTGTGTGTATGATGTGACCTTCTAGTGGTAGTTTGGATTGTGTCTTGGCTTATAATAATTAATGTGAATGTGCCAATATGATAAGCCAATATGAATGTGTAAGTGAATGTGAATGTGTAAACAATGTGCAAGAAATGTGTATGTGAAAAGCTATGTGAAACCAATGTGCATGTGGAAGCAAAGGTAAAGTGAGTATGAACGTGTTATGGAAAGAGTAAGTGCACGTGTTAATGGTTTTCAATGATAACTTGCTAGTGATATTGTCATGTTAACATCATGTGTAGTGTTATGTTTAATTGTGACCATGGAAATGAGTAGTACTATGCTATACATGTTAGAACATCATGAGATATGCTTTAGATGGTTTATTGTTAAACATGCTAATGTTTTAGATGTATCATGTTTATCCATGTTTAATTTATTAAGTTAAGCATGACCATGTGTTAGAATTGTAATTGGTAAACTTTAGCCATGTGTAAGAAAACTGAATTATAAGTAATTGCCATAATTAGATAGCGTGTGGTAAGCATGTGGTTTGTGATCGTAAGTTACTTGCTGAGTCTATTTCCTAGACTCATACTTGCAAATGTTATAGCACTTAAAGACTGAAGAGTTAACGAGGTCAGACTCTGAGCGTGAAAAGTAGCGTGTTGTGTGGAGTTGTCCTAGTTTTGAGATTTAGTGCTTAGTTACTTAGTACGAGGAGAGTTTATGTAGTTGGACATTTGACTTTATGTACTTTGGACCATGGACTTGGTTATATTGTTGGTATGGTTATTTCTTTTGCTATATATAGATTGTGGGATTTGACTATTTGATTTGATGGATAGTTGTTATTATTTCCAATGCAGTGGTTCTTATTTATTGTGTATATCCCACCTATATCGTTATCATTTGGGTATTTTTCTACTATTGCGTCTCTCTCCGATCCCATGTGGGTTGGGATAACCATACCAGGCCTGAAAGGGGTGTCACACGGTCATGCACTAACCGGGGTAGGCCCTGAGATCATGCGATGATCGGTAAACCAGTCTCCTCCAGTTGTAAAAAACAAAAGTTGCCACCAGGAGACGTGTTTCAGCAAGCCACTGGGGTAGTTCCTAAACAGGAGACCTTGGGGTCTCTTCTTCAACCCCTATTACAAGGGACCAAGTAAAAGAAAAAGGAGGAAGAACACTTTGAAGACTCTTAAGAAGCCAAGAGCAGCAGGCTCCTTTGTTGTTTGCTGTTTCAAGGAGAAAAGCAAAAACGCATGTCTGTTTTGTTGCTGGTCTCTTGACTTTTTATGTAAAAGTCCCTGAAGAGGACATATTTTCAAAGTTATCCAAATTTTACACAAAGGCCTTTACAAAGACTAAATTTTGTAAATGTATTCTCTTGAATATTATGAATGAAAGAAAATAACTTAGTTTTCTGATTAATTCCTTTTTAGCAAGTCAAGTTTTGCATGAAGCGGGAAAATTGCAATTATACCCAGAGACTTTGTATAATTACACATATGTCCAAAAAGAGTTATCATATGCAGGAACATAACATGTTCTGAACAACAATGTTAAATACATGTTATGTATTGCAAATAGACTTGCATGCATGGGGAATTTTACAGTTAAGTCCCTACTTAAAGGAAAATTTGCAATGTAGCTTATTTTTTGAAATAAATAACATATGTTCTACAAAGAAAACTCGTGGTCACAACAATATGTATGATAAGGAAAGAGTCTTGACATGGTATCAAAGGTATTCGAGTTTATCTCGATGTAAATAAACACCGATCTTGGTTGGTGGGGAAGGGTCCAATGCACAAATCCTAAATCATTGATAAATTAATGGGCGAAATATAATAATATGCCAACATTAACGCATATCTATTCATAAAAATTTCCGCCTGTTAAACAGTGTTGTGGCTTAGTCCCATATTAAGAATCTGTGGGTAGGCAAGGTAGGATCGAAATCGGGGTCCAAATCAGCCTAGGCCGATCCTTATGATCCCGATCTAGATTGGGATCGGATCGGCGATCCAGCCAATTCTTAAGGAGTCTGGCCGAACCAGGCTCGGCCAAATTAAAAAATAGTTTTCCTTGTAAAAAATCAGGGAAAATCAGAAAATAAGGAAACAATGTCCTCAATATTTACATATATATATATATATATATATATATATATAATATAGAATCATCCTCACAAATTTACCCATTAATATATATGCATATGCAATAATATATAATCATACACTATATACATATCATATTAATGTATAAACATAATTAATATAAATATCAATCATACAATCATATATTAATGTACCTATATTATTGTATAAACATAATTAATATTGACATCACTCGTATATTAATGTGTTTGTGTGTGTTCATGTATAAAGAATCATGTATTAATGTAAATATAATAACAACATGCACATATATACATATCATATTAATGTATAAACATAATTAATATGTATATCAATCATACAATCATATAGTTAATGTACATATATTTATGTATATACATAATTAATTGTATATCAATCATATATTAATGTATGTGTGTGTTAATGTACATACAATCATATATTAATGTAAATAATAACAACATGCACATAATATAGTTAATGTACATATATTAATGTATAAACATAATCAATATGTATATCAATCATATATTAATGTGTTTGTGTGTGTTAATGTACATAGAATCATATATTAATGTAAATATAATAACAATATGCACAAATATATACATATCATATTAATGTATAAACATAATTAATATGTATATCAATCATAAATTAATGTGTGTGTGTTTGTTAATGTACATACAATCATATATTAGTGTAATATAATAACAAGCACATGTAAATAGTTAATGCATATATATATGTGCATATAGTTAATGCATGTATGTATACATAAATAAGGAAATTAATATGTACATTTAATACATGTATTAATTAATATATATATATATATTAAAAAAATGTGTGGCAGAATCGGCCAATCCGGAATGGTCCGGGCTGATTCTGCCCAATTCCAACCAATTCGGGCGAGATTTTGACTAAGGGGGTTCTGCCCTAGGATCGCCGATCTGATCTAGAATCGGCCGATCCCAATCCAAATTGAACGATTCTGCCTTCCATGTCTGTGAGAGTTTCACCTCTATATATATAGAGGATACCCTCAACTCAATGTCTAGGTTTTGGGTTACAGTTAACAAACTCAAAGTATTGAAAAAAGAAAAGAATGAACCCTTGTCCACCAAGTAATAAAATAGAAAAGTTAAGTCCTGCATCACCTAGAAAGCTACACTCACTATAAATTCAATTGCATTAAGCAAGCAAGAGAAAATCCAGATAAACTTATCCAGCAAACTCTAAAGTGGCAACTCATACTGAAACCTTAGATGCTTGTTTAGACCATTGTTCTAGACAAGTTCAGAGAAAGAAAGCTTACCCATGCTGAAGTAGTTCCAAAATCCACCATGAAATATGTGATAACCTTCCTATGGGCAGCCAAATTGGAAAGTGTTAAGATGATATGAAGGTGAAGAACTGTGAACAACTAACGCTAAGGTGTATAACACTTCACAACATATATTTTTTCCCTTACAGCTTACAATGAATCCAAATCTTCTAAATAATAGAAAACGGTGTCATGAAAAAAGTAGAGATATGAAATTTTCTCATGGTAAGAACAAATATAGGAGAAGGAACTGGACACAAAAAGAAGGAAAAATAAGAACATTTGCCATACCACATTGAGGGGACCACTGCAGGAGACACGTTGAAATGCATGCAAAGAATGGGGCAATTCTAGAGTGGGCACAGGATCACAGGAGCCTTCTTTAGGGATTCTCATCCTCATGATTATGTGCCAGCTGAATTGCATTTTCAAATTAAGAAATAAAGTCAACATCACATTTTTATGATTATATAATCATGAGGATTTTGCACATTCCCATCCTCAATACATTTGCCACAAGAAGAAACTTGTCAAGAAGAAATCCTCCTACCTATCTATCTTCATTTCCTTGGCATTCTGAACTTCTTGTAGAAAATTTTTCACAGACCGCGAATCTATGCAGGATTCTTCTTTCCCTACAACAACAATTGATTTCACCTTAGGACTTGGAAAAGAAACTAAAAGCAGTATGTAATGTCATCTTTTGGATATGGTGATGGACCCTGAAAGTTTACATAATCTGGAAAGGAAGGAAGACGTAACTTGTTCTATTACCTCTTCATCCACATTGATCATTACATCAATGCACATGAAGATACCAGAATGACTGTATTCATGAATGGTCCTGAAATGCATAACGCACGACTTACTAGTATGGAGTATCAACATAATTAGGAAAGTGGCGTTCAGTAAAGTGTTCAAAATGGTCAAACTTGGGAGCTTGCACACACACATGGAAATCACAGATCCCAAAAGTGACTATTATAGCTTGTTCAACACTGAAAACAAGCACATAACCACCAACCATATGCACCTGCATGCACAAGTCAAATTGTAGATACACATGTGGCAAATTTGACCTACCCAGCCAAATGCAAAAGGAAGATTATTCCCAGTTCCCAACGGCACTGTTGCAACAGGAGGTGGGTGGGATAGTTTGAGATCAGAGACCACACCAAGCAGCCAACTAGCTGTACCATCTCCACCAGCAACCTGATCAAGTAATGTGTTAAACAAGTAATGTGGTCCAGGATCAAACTTCTCAACATCCATGAATAAGTAAAAGGTGATAACATGAGTGGTAGCTCAAGCACAAACAGCTTCCTCAGTTGCCATCTGAAACTTGTTTAACTTACTATGAGTCTAAGTGCCTTCTCAATTTCTGCAGCAAGAGGATCCTTGTCACATTTTAGCCTCGCCAAATTGCGATAAACCCTGTGCAACACTGTATCCGGTGCCTCCTTCCCCAAATCAAAAACCTGGCTACATCAAGTGCATAAGCCAAACGGATGCATTATATATTTACAAATAAAACCTAGGCAGACATTCGTGATCAAAAGAGATGATTTTTATGAATGTCCTTATGCGGGTTCACTGTAGTCTCATGAAACAAACACCTGATCGCCACTGAGAAGCTGGCGGTAAGTTAGCAGCAAGTTGCCACCAAGCTGCCCACCACTCTTAGAGTTGATGAACACGAGAACAGGGCACTTGGGCATGTGAGTATTTCTCTCGCCGTCAGCTTGAGGATCAAGTATGTAGGTAGGTATATAGAACTCCTTCAGGAAGTCATCGGTCTCAGAAGTGGGCACTCCCATGTTATCACCTGACCTGCAACTCTTCGAATTGCACTGTCTTCGAAAAGCACATAAACAACTCAAATTTGCGATCAATAGGCTTTTGATGTGCAGGGGCAGTATTTCGCCATTAGCAAGAACACCAGAAACCGAAGTCTCGGCAGATACCAGAGAGGTTGGACAAGGAGAAGGAGAAAAAACTAGAATGAACTCGTGCAAGTATACATCTCAAGTGTTAAACTATGGGCAAAGGAGCAATGTTGCACGGGAACAATCGGAAAATGGCACTCCATCATTACAAGAAGTTAGAAACGGACGCTATTCAATAAAATCCAACTCAGACGGACATGACACCATAAAAAGGGGAAATTCAAAGCAACCCTTACAGTTTCTACAACCTTAGAAGGAAGAAGAAATCAGAACCAGGCACCCCAGGCCATGTTTGTAACCACTAACCCGACCACAAAAACATTCCTTCCACGTATTAGAATAGAACAGACACAATGGTGACCTCCACTCGAACCCACACTAGCCACTAGGAATCCTAACCTGCAAGAGGAGGCAGGCAGAAGCACAAGAGGATTCTGTGAACTCACTCCGTCAGGTCGGCAGCAGGAGAACAACCCGGAAGCTGCACAATTCTTGGAAGCGAGACCGGCGCAGTTAAGCAGGCGGGAGAAAGAGGGGGCATCTGGAAGTAATCAGTTCGCGCGGCAGCGGAGGGGACCGCCGGAGAGCAACCGTGGAGCTCACGCCATTCCTGGCCCTTCCTCTTCTCTCACGCCAATCGGGAGCAAGAGAGGATTCCGGCAACCTCCGATCCCAGAGGTGCGAGGGAAAAGGCGGTTCTGGAAGCTGGACACAACATCGTCATGCTACAAAAGAAACTTCTAAAAATAATAATGAAGAGATTGTTTTTTATACGTGTTCAAAAAATAATAATAAATTTAAATTATTTTAAGATAAATTAATTAATAATCTCTAACTGTAATAATAATACAAAATTTTACTTGCAACAGAGTTTAAAATATTGTAACAGATAATAATATTTATTGTAATAAATTACAATCCTATCAAGAATTAAAAATAAATCAAATATTTGATAAATTTTTTTAATTATTTATCTATTATTCTGTGAGAAAACAATTATTATCCCTCTTGGTCACGTAACTAGTGTATGTAATTTTCGGAATTTTCATAATAATAAATATTAAAAGCTATTTTTCCAAACGCTCTATTACATTTGGACAGAGTTTTGCGAACGGCCGATAAGTATTAAGTAAGCCGCCATTCCACCTTTACCCTTCGATAGCAAAATTGCCAATAATTGTGTGGTTATTTTTCCCAGGAGTTGATGCAGTCCTTTGATGACAAGGAGGCCCAACTAGCACATGTGATTCGAAGGTGGAGGTATCTAGTTTTCAATAAGCTATTAGGCTGGCTTTTGATAAGTTTTTAGACTGGGGACTAAACTATCCAGATTTGGTTCTTCTCTTCTTATATCAAACTTGCTTTGGTCATGCAATGTGCACAATTATATCATGAATATCTAAGTACGACCAAGTGCTTGCTCGGCACTGACCAATGAGGACACCTTTAAACTATAGGTAAGTCCCAACATGCATAATTTTTGGATAAATAATATGTGAGATATACTACCGAGTGCAATCCTTGAGACTGCCCCTGCCATGGCGATGGGTAATGAGCAATGGATGAATAGGGAAAAGTACAAACTTGTGTTAAGCACCAGCATCTCCAATTTCTTTCAATGGGTAGTTTTTAAATCCCAAGCAAAGAAGTGTACTTTGAGCATCTCCTTTGTGGCCTAATAGAGTAAGGTTATGCAAATATGAATTCATTTAAGGATTAGATTAGACCCAAAAGCGGTTGGAAACCCTAGAAGTGGAAATCCTTTCAATAGGTCCAATCATTAGATCTACATGTGATACCATGCTTGGGGAGAGAGCCAGGCATGCATGAAAATGTTTGAGTTCCTGGTCCTCATATTGCTTTACAATTACTTTTCTACTTGGTCACTTGGCTATTTACCCTTGATTTACTTTGCAGAGTTTTTCACATTTACTTTTAATGATTATAACTCATTTACTGGTCTAGCTTGGTTGCTAAGCATGTTTATGTTGCAGGTCTAATTAGTTGCTGCTTAAAAAAGAAAAATAACTCTTGGTGTGTTATGATAGTTTTACACTGAACAACAGACACCGTATGGTGCAGATGATAATGTGAAAGCATATGTCGTTATTATATGTGCATTAACAATCTTAAAATTGATCTTGCAACAAAATGGGGCAATAAAACGTAATGACGAGCACGGGTTGAATCCACAGTTGAGACCCTTGACGTTGATGCCAATGGCACCAAGTTATATGGATATGAGAAAGATGTCCGAATCTAACTTCCTGCTTCAAATAACCAGTGCATGCATTTAAGAAATTCTGTTCTAATGATCCAACGCAAATCTGAAACACATCTTATCACGATCTAATTATGTAATGGAAGAGCCAATTTCGTAGATGAGTCAAACACGAATCAACTCAACCAATCTGAAAAAATTGATATGAAATGAAGTCTAACAAGCATCCGAGATTCTCCAACACCACTTTGACTAAATAGAAACACATCTCGAAAGCTAGCATAAGTATCTGTGGAGGCTATTTCTAGCCTCCTGGGCCAGCGGACCCATCAAGACCCGGTACGGCCCGTCTGGACCCATCAAGGCGCTAGGCTCCGGCCTTTAATCACGTTCTTCGGATTCAGCTCAAAGCTTCCGAGCATGTTCTGGCAGCTAAGACGTTCAAGGGTCCCCAAGGGTGATCTCCGGACACCCCCCATTCTTTCGGTCTTGGCATGACCAACCGAACAGACCATGCTCGAAGCACATTGTGACCCCACCAACGAGGGCTATGCTTCCGAGCATCAGCTACCGAACAGCTAGCCCATTGACCGAGCAGATCCCTGCTCGGTACCTTCCAACCAGAAGGACCAGGGCAGCCCTTCGCCTCCCAACGACAGTTACTGTAACGGCGCAGCACGCGCCCCACGATCCAGGAGGGCATTAACCACGAAGGTCCTCAACGGGCGCCTCAATGGGTAACTCCCCGCTGAGGCCGCCAACCGACGCGCCCTTTCTGGCGTCATCAAAGGACAACACATCCAACCTCTTCAGAACCTTCGCCTATAAAAGGCACATGTAACTCCCTGCAAGGTACGCAACCCTGGTCCATACACACACCTCCACGCGAGGCACACACCAGCGAACCCTTTTTCCTCAAGCCTTTCCATAGTCCCGTCTGACTTAGGCATCGGAGGGTTCCCCCGGTTCTTCAACCTGGCCCCCCTGATCCTGTGCTGGTTTTTGCAGGCTACCGTCCGCACTGGCGATCGTCTTCCTTCTCCTCTCTTAGTGGAGGCCTGTTTGGCTCCGGCCCAAACAGAAAAATACCACCACATCTTGGCGTCGTCTGTGGAAAATGGCATCAGCTATGGTTCGCGGACGTTCCTCTCACCAGCACCCCGGAAGCCGGGTGACAAGGTCTCGACAGTCGCGAGTGGACTCACGCGATCGAGTCCCCCCTGTCGGCATCGCCGTCGCCCCCGCCTGAGCAACCAGCGATGTTCCTACTGCCATTGTGCCCGTAACCGCCCAAGAGATGGCGGAGCTCCGGGGACAAATGCAGCATCTTGTAGGGATCTGCCAAGGCCTCCAGGCCCAATTAGCCAGGCAGGCGGCCCTGACGGTTCCCCCACCACCGGAGCAACAGGCGGAGTCATCTCGTCGATGATCTCGCGCCCCTCCAGCACCGCAGGAGCAGCATGCGGAATCGCCCCGACGGTCACGCAGGGCCCCGTCGACTCGTCAGACACTGGAGCGACAGGACAATTCACCCCACCATTCCACAATGGTCCCGCCACCCCCACGTTCCGTCGTGGGCGCCAACTCCCACAGGTCTGGATGTGAGGGTTCTGTGCACTCCGACCAGGAGTTGGCCAGACTCCTCTGTCGCGTCGTCGACCTAGAGCGTCGCGTGGACGCGATGGTTCAAAGGACAGAGGGCAGAACTTCGGTGGACGAGGACCTGGACTTCCGCTCCCCGTTTACCGTGGAGATCCTGGAGGCCCGGGTCTCCCCGAAGCTGCCTCTGCCAACCATCGTACCCTACGACAGCACTTCCGACCCAGCGAATCACATCCACGACTTCGAGTCGCACATGGTGTTCCACGGAGCGTCGAATGCGGCCAAATGCCGGGCTTTCCCGGCCACCTTGAAGGAAACTGCGCGGGCATGGTTTGAAGCCCTCCCCGCAGGCTCCATCTCTTCCTTCCACCAGTCGAAGAAGTCCTTCCGGGACAACTTCTTGGGCGGAAGGTTGCAGTTGCACACCGCAGCCTCTCTTCTGTCTATCCGGCAGAAGAAGGCGAAGCGCTCTGGGACTACGTCAAGAGGTTCCAGGCTGAAGCGCTTCGCATCTTGCACCTCGACGTCCCTTTAGCCACCAGTGCCCTCATCCAGGCACTCGCGATGGCTTCCTTCAAGGACGCTTGGGGTCCAGCAGCCCTCCACCCTCGCCGAGCTTCTCTCCACCGCCCAGCGCCATGCTGGCGTGCGAGGAGACCCTGGCTGCCGGCCGAGCAGAACAAGGCGACCAATCGGACAGGAAGAGGCCTTCCGACAACGGTTCCGACCGTGATCGAAAGAAAGGCCAGCGCAACGGGGACTCGCCGCGCCGACCACGCTCCTTCACCGAGTACACCCCACTTACCGTGGCCCCCGAACAGATCCTGGCCGAAATCCGGGACGAGCAGTATGTTCGGTGGCCGCCAAGGATGCGCTCTGACCCCCGCAGGCGCAACCAGGACAAGTACAGTCGCTTCCATCGCGACCATGGCCACGACACCTCTGAGTGCCGCCAGTTCAAGGATGAGATAGAGTCCCTGATCAAGCGCGGCTACCTCGGACGGTACGTGCGCCGCAATGAAGACCGCCCAAGACTCGAGAACGAACCCCTGAACAGCCCATCAACAACAAGCCCAATGGGCAGGAGATCAGTGTGATCGTGGGAGGTTTTGGCGTAGGCGGAGAAAGCAACCAAAGCCGACGCGACTACGCTCAATGGGTACACTTGGTGGACAGGCCCCCGGCGCCTCGCCCAAGCCCTTATTCCCCAGTCCTGCACACGCACGGTCCGAGGAGGCCATAACCTTCTCGGACGAAGACTTTATAGGAGTTTCAACTCCGCACACTGATGCGTTGGTCATTTCGGCCACCATCAATCACTGTACCGTGCACCGGATTTTGGTGGATAATGGAAGCGCCCCTGATGTATTGGCTTACGATTGTTTTTCTGATGATGGGATTGAAAACCGATCAGCTCACCCCGGTAGAGTCGCCCATGTTCGGCTTCTCGGGGGTCTCAGTTCAACCCATTAGACGAGCGCGCCTCCCAATTACCCTTGGGACGGCCCCGAAAAATGTAACCAAGATGGTAGATTTCTTGGTTATTCGAAGCATGCCCGAATACAACGCCATCCTCGGTAGGGGCCTAATTGGTCGGATCAAGGCTGTACCCTCATCTCTAGATCAGAAGATGAAGTTCCCCACTCCGTGTGGCATTGGTGAGGTGCTCGACAGCCAGCGCGAGTCGCGACGGTGCTACGTGCTCTCCTTGCGAGACAAACGGCTCGTAGCAGACCCAGAAGAGTTGCCTCCGCCTGCCGGCGAGCCTTCCACGAGTCGGGGGAACTCCTGCCGAAGACCGCTTCCTGTACGGATTGACGACAACCCCGAACACGTCCTTTATATTGCGCATTGCTTCCGGAAGCTGAACAGCGACGCTATAAGGCTTTCTTATTAGCCAATTTGGACGTATTCGCGTGGTCGGACAATCAGCTGCCCGACATCTCTCTGGAGGTGATGGTGCATCGCCTTCGCTTGGACTCAAAGGTACCACCGGTCCAGAAAAGATGGCGACCCATCAATCACGAACGGCAGACCGTGATCCAGGATCACATCGTCAAAAGATGAGCTATTGGGCTCCTCCGGGAGCTCAATGCCCAAGGTGGATCTCCAACGTAGTCCTCGTACGCAAAGCCAATGGCAAATGGTGAGTGTGCATGGATTACAAGGATCTCAACAAAGCTACGCCCAAGGATAATTTCCCTTTACCGCGCATCGACCAGCTGGTGGACGCCACATCCGGACATGAGCTCCTTAGCTTCTTAGATGCTTATTCTGGTTACCATCAGATTAGCATGCATCCTCCGGACCAGGACGCCACCACGTTCGTCACCGACCTTGGCCTTTACTATTTCACCAGGATGCCTTTTGGTCTGAAGAACGCAGGCGCGACGTACTAGCGGCTAGTCAACAAATGTTCGAGCAGCAGATTGGGCGTAATATGGAGGTCTACGTCGATGACATGCTGGTCAAAACGCTCCCGAGCACCGACCACATTACCGACCTTGAAGAAACCTTCGCAACCCTGCGAAGGTATAACATGAAGCTCAACCCCACGAAGTGTGCGTTTGGAGTGCGCTCGGGTAAGTTCCTTGGTTTCCTCGTCTCTAACAGAGGAATAGAGGCCAACCCCGAGAAAATCTGGGCCATACTAGAGATGAGCAGTCCCAAGATAGTGCGCGACATCCAGCGGCTCACTAGACGCCTCGCCGTGCTTAACTGTTTCATGTCCCGAGCAGCAGAAAGGAGTTTTAACTTCTTCAAATTGCTACGAGTCCCCAAAGGTGCATCACCGCAAGAGGGGCAAGTACGGTGGACCGAGGATTGCGAAGTGGCCTTCACCGAACTAAAGGCTTACCTGGCTGCCCCACCTGTTCTCTCCAAACCTGCGCTAGGGGAACCTCTGTTCGTGTACCTTTTGGTCACCGAACACTCCATCAGTGCAGTATTGATTAGGGAAGAGTAGCGACGCAGCATTCTATCTACTATATAAGCAAGGTCCTTCAAGAAGCTAAAAGAAGGTACCCTCGAGCAGAGAAGCTCGCTCTGGCATTGGTGACAGCCGCCGGAAGCTCAGACCTTACTTTCAAGCCCATTCGATCACGGTCCTTATCGACCAGCCGTTGAAGCTCATCCTTCAATCCAAAGGCTTCCGGCAGGCTCATCAAATGGGCCATCGAGCTTGGAGAATTGACATCAGCTACCATCCAAGGACGGCCATTAGCAGACTTCGTTGCAGAATGCACCCTTCCGGCCGAGCAGGATCCCCTATTGGCAGACGAGCCCCCATGGGAGCTCTATGTCAATGGATCATCCTGTGTCACAGGAAGTGGAGCAAGCCTAGTGCTTACCTCCCCAGAGGGTCTGGAGTTCCAGTACGCCCTCAGGTTCCGCTTCACTGCCTCTAACAATGTAGCTGAGTACGAGGCACTCCTGTCCGGGATCCGCATGGCAAGGCACCTCGGAGCACTCCGGTTGAGGGTCTTCAGTGACTCTCTCTCGGCTGGTCGCCAGCCAAGTAAGCGGACACTTCGAAGCTAGGGAGCCCGTATGGCACAATACCTCCAGCAGGTTAAAAGCCAAACAGAAGGCCTCTTTTACTTTGAAGTCATACATGTCTTGCGGGAGTAGAACGCGGGGGCCGATGCACTCGCCAAGTTGGCATCCTTAGGTGACATCGCCCCATCTCGCTCTATATTTATAGAAGAGCTCGCTTCACCGAGCACCGAAGTAGATGTAGCAGCTATTGAGGATGTCCCTCCAGCACCAAGCTGGATGGACCCTCTCGTGGCCTATCTGCTTCGAGGAGAGCTTCCGCCCGACCAAAGCGAAGCTCGCAAAATCAGGCTACGCTGCCAGAGGTTCACTCTCATTGAAGGCCATCTGTACCGGCGATCCCTTTCAAGACCTCTTCTGCGGTGCCTTAGCCCTATAGAGGCAACACCGGCCATCGAGGAGGTCCACGAAGACCTGTGCGGAAGCCACTTGGGGAGCAGAACGCTGGCGCGTAGCATCATCTGAGCAGGGTTCTGGTGGCCTTCTCTGCAAAAGGACTGCATGTCCTATGCCAGAAGGTGTCCAGAGTGCCATAAGTTCGGTCAGTTTATCAAGCACCGGCCGAACAACTACACACCCTGTTCGAGCACATCCTTTTGCAGATGGGGATTAACATCTTAGGTCCGTTCCCAGAGGCTCAAGGTGGAAGAAATTCCTGTTCGTCGCCATCGACTATTTCACCAAGTGGGTTGAGGCAAAACCTGTTGCCGCGATCACCGACCAGGCCGCATGGAAGTTTGTAAGGAAGAACATCCTTTGCCGGTTTGGCATCCCAAAGGTGATTACCTCTGATAACGAGAAGCAGTTTGAGGGAGTCTACACCCCAAAGCAGTTTGAGGGAGAAGGGAGGCGCGGTCAGAACGTCGGGTGCTGCGACAGGGGGACCGATCATGGTGAGAGGCGGAGCCGTTACCGCACAAGGATCATCCACCGGGGCGGCCGAAGAGGCGACGCACATGGCGGAAGCGTCCAGCGCTGTAGCCGGGGCACTGGAAGGTGGAGCCGCTACCGCTCAATGGTCATCTTCCGAGGTGGCTGCGGAAGCGGCGCATGCAGGGAGGCGTCCAGCGCGGTGCCCCTTCTCCCTCCCACCGACGACACGGCCACGAAGGGCCGAACGCAGTCAATAGTGGTGGCGCGGCCTGAGGCCGAGCAGGAAACCATGACCGAGGAGGAAAGACCTCGGGGGTCACCTGCTGCAGGAGAAGGCCAGGGGTTGTTGCTGCCGCTGGCACCATTGGTGCGGTTGAAGAAGAGGGTCCCTCTGCCACGCAGGGGGTGCCGTCCTCGAGAACCATGTTGATTCGAAGGAGGATTGGTTTTCCCTATCGCAGTCGCTGAGGGTGAGGCCTTCAGTGCGGCCTTCGGCGTCGGCTCTAGAGGCAGCCCTGAACATTTTCAAGAGGGCCCATCTAGAGGTCTGCCCCCCTGCCCCAGCGCCTCACATCTCAAGTGTTGGCGCGATGCCAGGGGCAGAACCAGAGGTCACCCCCCCATGTTCAGAAGAGGTCTACCAAGAGCAACGCGCGGACGATGACAGTTCGGTCGACGTTGAGGCGCTGGCAGACGGCGTTGCGCACTCTCTGGGAGTGTTGAAGAGGATGGCTCTGCAGGCTCGGGACCACCAACAAATGTGGGATGTCGAGTTCGCCTATTGTAAGGAGCTTCAGACGCACCACCAGAGCCGAGAAGCCGAGCTGCAGAAGGAGGTTAAGAACCTCCAAGATGCGCTCCGGACTTCCGAGCTCAACATTGCCGTTGTTCGGGCAGAGAAGGAGGCGCTTACCAACGTCCTGTCCGGAGTCGAGGCTCGTGGCGTGGCCGAGTACAAGGCGGGGCCGGGCTTCAAGGAAGACTTGGAGCAATACGGCGCGCTCTGCTACAAGGTAGGTCTCCAGGCCAGCGAGGATCGAGGATGAAGGCTGGCGATGATCGAGTACGCTCGTGAGGCCTTCGAAGCTGCTCTTCGAGAGTGCCGACGATAGACCCAGGATCCGCGCCTGGATGGAGTTCGCTTCGTGCACTTCCAAGCGGGGCGGATGACCCCTGGGGACGATGGTGTAGGCCCCTCCGAGCAGGCCCCGTGAATGTATTACTTTTCCTTCTTTTTGCAGCTCGACCTTAGCAAGCTCTTTTATGATGTGAAAAATCTGAATAGATCCCACATTCGAGTACACGAGTGGCTTTCTTTTTCCATCTTCTTCCCTCGCGTTTGTTCTGTTCAAATCAGAATTCGTCGGTCATTTTAAAGGGTTCGTGGTTACCACGCAGGTCATTTGGAACTGAAAAAGTCTCGACCAGGGGTTTATGCCGAACACCTTTTGCTTCAGGGTTTAGGTATCGCACTAGTCTTTCGAGCTGAAAAGCTTCGACTAGGGATGTCCTGAATACCCTTCTGAGCAGACCGGAAGAACGGGAAGAAGAGAAGTAGGATGCCGTGCTGGAGGCTTTTATAGATAATAAGCCTTTAGATTAGATACATGCCAGGTTCTGGGTATGGCTTCGCCACTAGGAGTAGTCATCTTATAAGAGCCTTTTCCAAGAACCTGGGTGACCTGATAAGGTCCTTCCCATTTTGGGGCGAGCTTGCCAGTTGCTCTTCAGGGATCCAATGCCGAGCAACGGTGCAGAACAAGGTCACCTTCAAAGAAGTGCCGCTCTCAGACATGGGAGTTGTAATACTGCGTGAGGCGCTGCTGATAGGAGACAAGTCTTATGCTGGCATCGGTTTGACGTTCGCCAAGCATGTCCAGGTTTTCCTTGAGCGCACGGTTGTTAGCCGCTTCATCGAAGTGCGTTGTCCGAACTGTGGGGAGAGCCACCTCCAGGGGTACTACTACTTCTGTGCCATAGGCCAAGTG
This sequence comes from Colocasia esculenta, assembly GCA_014218235.1. Taxonomy (NCBI): domain Eukaryota; kingdom Viridiplantae; phylum Streptophyta; class Magnoliopsida; order Alismatales; family Araceae; genus Colocasia; species Colocasia esculenta. The sequence continues at coordinate 106,888,633 of CM024758.1, forward strand.
GAAGGGAGTCTCTCCGGTAGCTACCCGAGTAGTGTTTCGGTGACACCATAGCACGTTGGGGAGCTCTTCGATCCACGAACCTCTCGCAGCTTCAACTCTTGTGCGTATCCCGTGCAGCAGTGTTTGGTTGGCATTTTTGACCAGACCGTTGGCTTGGGGATGTGCTACAAAGGTGAAGTGGTTGTAGATGCCGAGCTCGGAGCATTTTTGCTTGAAGAACGTGCTGTCAAACTGCTTCTTGTTGTCAGAGGTAATCACCTTTGGGATGCCAAATCGGCAAAGGATGTTCTTCCATACAAACTTCCATGCGGCCTGGTCGGTGATCGCGGCAACAGGTTCTGCCTCAACCCACTTGGTGAAATAGTCGATGGCGACGAACATGAATTTCTTCCACCCTTGAGCCTCTGGGAATGGACCTAAGATGTTAATTCCCCATCTGGCGAAAGGACGTGGCTCAAACAGGGTGTGTAGTTTTTCGGCCGGCTGCTTGATAACTGACGAACTTCTGGCACTCCGGACACCTTTTGGCATAGGACATGCAGTCCTTTTGTAGAGAGGCCACCAGAACCCTGCTCAGATGATGCTACGCGCCAGCGTTCTGCTCCCCAAGTGGCTTCCGCACAGGCCTTCGTGGACCTCCTCGATGGCCGGTGTTGCCTCTATAGGGCTAAGGCACCGTAGAAGAGGTCTTGAAAGGGATCGCCAGTACAGATGGCCTTCAATGAGAGTGATTCTCTGGCAGCGTAGCCTGATTTTGCGAGCTTCGCTTTGGTCGGGCGGAAGCTCTCCTCGAAGCAGATAGGCCACGAGAGGGTCCATCCAGCTTGGTGCTGGAGGGCCAGCCTCAATAGCTGCTACGTCTACTTCGGTGCTCGGTGAAGCGAGCTCTTCTATAAATACGGTGCTCGGTGCTCCGACGTTCCCGACAGGGCTCTGGGGTGTAGACACCCTCACTCGCTCCCTTGGGGAGCCTTCATCAGAGTGGTCGCTCACCACAACCAACCCCAACTCTGAGAACATCCCCTCGGTAGTTAGGGGTCTGGTCTCGGGTGCGACGCGCAGCCTCTTCTGCTCAGCCGCCTTCAATAGCTTCCATTTCTTCTGAACTTGAAGCTGGGGGACTTCCTCCTCCTCTTCCTCTTCGGTCTCTTCCTCGGCCACGTTCTTCACGGCCTTCTTCGCTGCCTTGGGTCTGGACTCCCCTTGGGGATTGACCTTCAACGGCCTCTTTTCAGCAGCTCGCCCTCCGGCGGGGTGACTCGTTGCAGGGATGGTCGGAGGACCTTCGCCTGCGATCGCCACGTATGCCATAACAGTGATCTGCTCGGCATAAAGGGCCATCTCCTCCTCATCCTGGCTTCCATCGAGCTCTTCGGCGCCTACACAAAGAGGAAGAGTAAGGGGAACGGCTCCACAGCAAACAAAAAGTCTCTAAAGATAGGGATTCCACATACTTCATGCTCGGCTAAGCCCATGCTTAACGAGCTGGGCCTCCGTCAGATACACCTCCGCCTTGTCCACATAGATGTTGCTGAGGCGGTCGGAGATCTTCGCCGCAACAGAGGGACCATCTCCTTGTTGCGTGGGTCCTTAATTCGGGTAGGGAACCCTGATTCCGACGCTCCCTCGTTGCGGGCGATGAAGAGCACCTGATGCGTCCACCCCTTGTTGTTGGAATACTTATGCGAGAAGTGGATGTGCATCCTGTTCGCCTGGTGCTTCGTGTAGTATATGCCGATGCCGGTCTACGGGGATGCCGCTAGGCTGAAATGCCTCTGGAAGAGGTCCGTCGTCGGCTCGATCTCCCACACCTTGCAGGAGATGCAGAAGATGCAGATGGTGCGCCATGAGTTCGGCGTCAGCTGAATGGGGGCGATCCCCCATGCGTTCAGGATGTCCCTGGCGACCCCCGGCAGCGGCAGCCGAAACCCTGCTTCTAGAAGGTCCTGGGACATGGCGATGCACCCAGCCTTCTGCAACATATATGAATCCTCCTCCTTGGCGAGGACAATATCATACTCCTCCTTAATCCGGTACCACTCGCGGAGGGCCTCGAAGTACCTATACCTCGCCTGCTGCGGCGCCTCCGACACCGCCCCGTTCGCTCCGGCAGCAGCCACAGCCTTTCCCTTCTATGACATCACCAGGAGTAGCAGAGGAAGCAGCGGAGGACGAAGGCGACTGAAATCGCGAGGAAGAAGATGAAGGCGAAAAATGGAGGAGAAGAAGTTTTCTTTAAAGGTGGAAGGCGTGAGCCCCCGCCTTCTTCCCCCCTCTTCCTTATAAGGAAGAGGCGCAGAATTCAAAGCGAAAAAGGGGGCGATTCCCCGCTCCCAACAGCCTGTTCGAGCGTGCTGTGCAAAGTTCTCCACTCAACACGTAACCTCTGTCACCATGAGGTTTTACGTCCCTGAGAAGAAATTTCAAACGGCGTCGCCCTGGTACCATTTGCACCTCCGAGGTCGAATCACATTTAATGCGAGGGCGACGTTCGAGCAGACCTTCGCTCTCAAGTGCCGCAGTACCCCCGCCAGCCTGAGAGCGTGGGGGGCAAGTGTGGAGGCTATTTCTAGCCTCCTGGGCCAGCGGGCCCATCAAGGCCCGGTACAGCCCGTCTAGACCCATCAAGGCGCTAGGGCTCCGGCCTTTAAGCCACATGTCCTCGGATTCAGCTCAAAGCTTCCGAGCATGTTCTGGCAGCTAAGGCATTCAAGGGTCCCCAAGGGTGATCTCCGGACACCCTCCAGTCTGTTCGGTCTTGGCATGACCAACCGAACGGACCCTGCTTGAAGCACATTGTGACCCCACCAATGAGGGCTATGCTTCTGAACATCAGCCACCAAACAGCTAGCCCATTGACCGAGCAGATCCCTGCTCGGTACCTTCCGAACAGAAGGGTCAGGGCAGCCCTTCGCCTCCCAGCAACAGTTACTGTAACGACGCAACACGCGCCCCACGATCCAGGAGGGCATTAACCATGAAGGTCCTCAACGGGCGCCTCAACGGGTAACTCCTTGCTGAGGCCCCCAACCGATGCGCCCTTTCCGGCGTCATCAAAGGACAACACTTCCAACCTCTTCAGAACCTTCGCCTATAAAAGGCACAGGTAACTCCCATGCAAAGGTACGCAACCCTAGTCATACACACACCTCCACACGAGGCACACACCAGCGAACCCTTTTTCCTCAAGCCTTTCCATAGTCCCGTCTGACTTAGGCACCAGAGGGTTCCCCCCGGTTCTTCAACCGGCCCCCCTAATCCTGTGCTGGTTTTTATAGGCTGCCATCCGCACCGGCGATCGTCTTCCTTCTCCTCTCTTAGTGGAGGCCCGTTTGGCTCCGGCACAAATAGGAAAACACCACCACAGTATTCATCCAATCTCAAGTTAGTACATCAACACAAGCAACAACAAATCTAACTATGACATGATCACAAGGCAAAACGCAATGGCATGCTCGGTGATCAGGTCCTGAAAGCTTGGTGCAGCAGATGCGGCGGTACACCAAGTTGAGCAGCCAGCCAAGAGGAAGCCAAAGTAGCAAGAGGACGCAACAGATGGTGCAAACGTTGTAGATGGAGCAACACCGTGGCAGCACGTCGAGTGGAGCAACATTGTGGGGGTAGCAACAGCGACTGTGCAGTAGGAGGCCGCAGTACGTCGAGACTGTGCTCAGTAGCGAGATGAGAGGGAAAGAGAGAGACCAAAGAGGGAGAGAGGCGCAGCTCAACTAGAAGGAAGAAGATGAAGACAAGATGGCAAACAGAAGAAGGGAGAAGGGTGGCTCGGCAAAGCAAGAGAGACAAGAAAAATGCAGCAATGAAAACTAATTCCCCAAGCCCTTTACAGAAAACCTAAAACCAAAAGCTCAACCAAAGAGAAATCCCCGCAACCTTTTTGGCTTCAAGATATTGTCTATAACTATATATTAGAAGAGACACTTAGAATTTTTCATTCGGTTCATCCCTTCTCTAAAACAGGTTGATCTTTAATTTTCCCAAAAATTAAGATTGCACATGAAACGCTCTTGTACAAGCATTAATTTAGAGAGTTATGTACATAACAGGAAAGAGAAATAACATTGCATATGAAACGCTCTTAAACGTTTCAGGAAGCATTTCAAGAAGTTTTACATAGATTTGAATCCATAACGTAGTGTTTGAACCCACAACCCTACAGATTCTACGACGCGGTCATTTTGCCATTGCAATCCCAAGTTCTCTATTGGGATTTCATTGAGCACCTTGGGGTCCTTGCTGATGTTGAGGACTGTAATAGCCCTTTTCAACTTCGAACCCTTAGTTTCCCTTAGCACTCTTTTAATTATCTTAAACAGTTTTTACCTTGGATTTAACCACTATCTTACAAGTTAAATGAGAATGAGAGATGTATTATTATCATGTACCTTGTTAATTACCCTATATGGGTCTTAGTTTGAGTTCCCCGTTGGGAATTTGTGTTTTCAGTTGAAAGTGGAGCTTCGTATATGACGAAGTGGAACTTCAAAATCGATGTTTTAACTTAGGTAATCGATATTTTAACTTAAGTAATCAATGTTTTAGTAGGTAATCGATGTTTTAGCCTAGATAATCGATGTTTTAACCTAAGTAATCGATGTTTTAGCCTCAGTAATCGATGTTTTAGCCTAGGAAATCGATGTTTTAGTAGGAAATCGATGTTTTAGTAGGGAATCAATGTTTTAACTTAGGGAATCGATGTTTTAGCCTAGGGAATCGATGTTTAGTATGGAATCAATGTTTTAGTAAGAAATCGATGTTTAGTAGGAATCGATGTTTTAGTAGGGAATCGATGTTTTAAACAACAATTGATGTCCTCTCTGACCTCTTAGCGAATCAGAGTCGAGTATAATCTTGTAGTGCTTATGTTTTTGTCAGACTGATGGAATGATCATCATCATCTAACTCCTTTGGCCTGCCAACTTATGGCAGGGATCCCTATGTTTGTCTGTACACTACATACTTTTTCCGCAAATCATACTGTTGGCCATGTGATGAACCTTCCACTCGTACTGCCATCAGTCTCATCCACATGATTTGTATCTTCCTTTGGTCTGCATGTTGGCCAGGTGTCTAGACCCCCTTGTTTGTATCTCCCCACCTTAAATAAAAACCCTTATTTAGCCTTGGTGGCCACCCCCAATGGACTTGGGCTATCTTCTGCTACTGGGAGATCGAAGGCTTGAGCGTGGAGTCGTAGCAGCTTCCTGGCGGTTTTGACCTCCCAGTTCCCTGTGAATTTTTTGCTGGTTTTCCCCACGCTAAGGTAGGCATAACCAACCCCTCCTTTGATCCCTTTGGAAGTCTCTCATCATCTCCGTATATGAACCGGAATGTTCAATCCTTTGTGAAGCTTCTGAGAGTCATTTCTCAACTCCTCGGTTTCGTGTCGTTTATGAGCCTACATGTTTGATTCAGAAATTTTGTTCGAACCCTTTTGGGATATCCTATGAAAATCCTATATCTGATTGTCTTGGCAAGGGACTTTAATCCTTCTCTCTGGGGTGGTTAGGACTCCTCATGGTTGGCGTCATGTATGAGGGGTCAGCCGTGAGGACAGTTTCATCCCACAAGTTAAACGTGGGTGGTTAGGCTCACTAAGTTGGGCAATTTAAGTATGTATGTATATGTAACATCCTATTTCGGCAAGTGGTTAGCTATATGTTATGCATCCTTTGAGAGCTTTGCTGATGCCATTTGAAAGATTTCCTTTCCTGCCAAGCAATCATGTCTTTGAAATATGATTCATGCATATCTAAAATCATGACTGAAAGTCTTCCATGCTATGTACTTTTGTGTAACTCATGTGCTTCTGCAAACTCATAACCTTACTTTGTACCATGCTCCTCTATGCTTTTCACTTCGTTGGTTTGCCTCCTGAGTTCCCTTCGAACTCATGCCTTTGTTCACACCCATTTCAGATACTTCACTCTGTGGAAATTCCCTCTCAAGATGACCTCCTTGATAGGCTTGTGCTTTAGGCTGGGCGATCTATTGGAATTTAAAAGTTGTTTAAGCGGTGGGTGTACCTTTTGAGATCAGAAATTCTGGCTTGTAATTTTGAACTGACTATAATATTGTATATATGTTATACCAGTGCCTTACACTGGTATTTGATGTTGTAACCGAACTTAGTATAATTAGTATTCCTACCACGTGCAGCTCTTGTATTTGGTCTACAAAATATATTGCATGCAGCAGAAGGCCTTCCAAAAACGATGTGTAAGATACTTCCATTCGGATAGTGTGCATGTCGCCTCTTAACCGGCCGGGGGGGTGGCAGGTCACAACAGATGGTATCAGAGCCAAGGTTATGGGATAAGGTCGATCTGTGACCATTCACTTAATAGAATGTTAATAAGAATTAGAACATGTGTGCTTCTGGGTATTTATAACCTTCAGTTCTTAGTAGGGTAACGAACCCGATAACCCGATATTCCGATAAAAATTATCGGTTTCGGAATTGAAAATTGATACCGATAGCTTATCGGAATCGATATCAGATATTCTGATAAGTTATCAGAATCGGAATTGAAAAATAATCAGAATCGGAATCAGTATCGGTTATTTCGATAAATTATACATAAAATTAAAAGAAAAAACTATGGTAAACACCTTACCTTATCGGAATTTCGGTTCCGGTAATGTTATTTGAATCGAAACGGAATCAGAATTAACCATTATGATATTATCGGAATCGGAATCGGAACCATATTTCAGTTATCGGAATCGAATCGGAATCTGTGTTTCCGGTTCCGAACCCGACCCGTTTGCAGCCCTAGTTCTTAGGATCTAAGGGGTTAGAAATTTCGTTTGGATGTGCTAGTCTTTAACTAGGTGACTTTGATTCAGGAGTATAGAAGAGAGAGGTAAAGGTTTGGAAACTTCCAGTCTGAGGAACCCACTATTGGAGGATCCTCTGGGGGAGCACAAGACACCCCAGCTGGTGATACTCAAGGAGCTTGTGCCACACCAGACTTCACTACATTCATGAAGTCATTTCAAGGGCTTGTGCAAACCATGATGAGGAACCTAGGTATTCCCTAGCAAGATAGAGGTGCGGGAATATCATTGATAGAGAAATTTAAGAAAATGGGACTGTAGACACTATTTTCCGCTCCCTTTTTAGGGGGGACGAAGAACGTCTCCACAAAGAGGGGAGGGGTGAAAAAATACGTGGCGAGTGTGTGGAGATGGAGTGAAAAAGCGGAAAAGACAATAAAAAGGAACTGTGATCGCCAGGTGCTCGAAGGCACCGAATGTAAACGGGTGAGAAAGGGCAGTACCTTTCACCCGTAGAAAGCGCGGGATGTGGGGCGTGGGTCCACCCTCCTCCTTCCACCGGCCGGCCGGCGAAGGAGATTCAGCTCGGGTACCTTGCAAAAAAGACAGTAAAGGAACAAGTAGAAAGGGGTTAGACTACAGGGTGTAGTATACAGATCCTAAGAATGAATAAAATGACATAAATGAAAGGGGAAGAACACACCTTTTGTGTGGCTTTTAAACCCCTAAAATAGGTATGTGTGTGCATGCATATGTGTGTGTGTATGAAGCAAAAAGGGGCCACGTAGGGGCCGGTGATATGGAGATATAAAGGACCACGTGGGGTCCGGAGGAAGGAAAAAAGAAATAAAGAGGGGGGGGTGCTTCCCCAGATGCCGGACGGCGTGACGGCGTGACGGCGTTGCCGTTGGGCGACGGAGGATGGAGAGGAAGATGAGGAGGACGAAGCTCCCGCTTGTCTCCGGTATGCGTGGAGGAGACGACGATGGCGTTGAGCTCCAAGGGACGAGGATGGCGAGGAAGCAGACGGCGTCGAGCAGGGCTCCGCCGGAAGAACTCCCCTCCCACTCTCTAAAATCTCTCTCTTTCTCTCTCTAAAAACCCTCTCTCTCTCTCTCTCTAAAAACCTCCCCCTCAATCCGAATGAAGCCACCCTCTCTTCGTGCGAAGCACTGGCTGAGATTTAAGGTTCTGGGTCAAAATCGCGTCCAGGACAGCCGCCGCATTTAAAGAAGGTCGGTTTGATAAGCGCGAATTGCTGAACCGCCTTAAAATCGCGTCCTGTACAGTGGATGCGTTTTAGACTCGCATGGTTTCGAGGCAACCGACTCGTAAGTGTGCTGTCATCCGACGGGACGTTGATGTGACCTCTCTGAATCGCGTCCAGTACAGTGGACGCCTTTTAATGTTCTTCCAAGAAATGCGTCGACCTGAACGGACGCGAATAAAGAGATAGGTCGGTGAATGGTTAGCGACGGAAAGCTCATGAATCGCGTCCGCCGAAATCGACGCCTTTTAATGTTCTTCAAGAAACGTGGCGACTGAAGGTGTCGCGAATTTGAAAGGCGTTTCAGCGACAGAATATTTTGTCATCGCTAATCCGTCGCTGATTGGCGACAGATTAACGACGGAATAATGACGGAAAGCTCATGAATCACGTCCCCGTACCCCGACGCCTTTCAATGTTCTTCAATGAACGCGGCGACTGGAATGGACGCGAATTAAGAGGCGATTCAGCGACAGAATATTTTGTCATCGCTAATCCGTCGCTGATTGGCGACAGATTAGCGACGGAAATTTGACAGTCGCTGTTCCGTCGCTGAGTGACCTTTTGCGACCAGACCCCTCCTGGGGGAAGCACCAAGGAAGAAGTGGGCGAGATCCAGAAATATTGGGAAAAATGCTCTTATAAGGCAAGATAAGGGCCATTTGTGGAGTTACAGCGCAACTTGAAAATTTACCCGCGGTGAGAAAATTCGCTTGTCTACAGGGACCTCTGGCTTTTACTGGGACCAGCCAACCTGAAGAGATGGAAGGTTGGGTCAGGGAAATGGAAAAGATCTTCAAGGCCATTAGATGTGCAAAGGTGGATAAGTGACCTTAGCTACCTATATGCTTCAAGATAGGGCCGATGATTGGTGGCAATGCATGATGAGAAATACCTTAAGAGGCCGAATTGATGATATTCGTTGGGAGGAGTTTTTGCAAGCATTCTATGAGAAGTACACCCCTCAGCACATCAAGGATAAGAAAGAGCTAGAGTTTTTGCAGCTGCAGCAGAAAGGATTGAGTGTATATGAATATGAAGCCATATTCACCCGCTTGGAGAAATACGCACCCCATATATGCAGTGATGAAGTCAGAAGAGTGAAGAAATTTGTTAGGGTCTAAAGCCTGGGGTGCGCAGTAGAGTGGCACCTATGGACCCTCAGACTATGATTGCTGCTTTGAGGATAGCCTTTATAGTCGAAGCGGAGCATGAAGAGTATGTCAAGGACAAAGGTGCCAGACTTGAGAAGAAGAGAAGCTTGCCTAAGGAAGACAAGGAGGAGAAGGATAAGAAGCCTTTCACGGGACACCCTAAAGGAGAAGGCCGTAAGAGATGGCCGGTTTGTGCTTAGTGTGACAAAAGGCATCCATGTACTGAGTGTGCTGGAAGACCGCTAGAAGATGCTTTGGTTGTGGCCAGACAGAACACATGGTTAAGGACTGCCCCCAGCCTTAACAGTAACAACCCCGAAAGGCATGCTAGAGTTTTGCCTTAACCAAATAAGAAGCAAGGGAATCACCTACTATGGCCAAAGGTATTCTTCCAACTGGGAGGACTGCATGCTAGAATTTCTTGATCTGGGACCACTCGTTCCTTTTTTATGTCGCAAATTTGCCAACTTGTTGAATAAGGAAGTAGCTTTACTTAGCGAAGGAATGATTCTTGACTGTTCCCCTAGTCAGATAGCTAACCTCTCCTCAGCCTTTCCCAGTGTGAGTCTAAGGATGGAGGACCGTGCGCTTTCCGCTTATATGTATACACTTGATATGCAAGACGATGATATGATCCTAGGAATGGTTGGGAGTAATCGAACATCAGAGCGGGAGATGTGTGCCAAGGGAGGAACGTTGGGTATCCCCAATTGGTTAGTAAGGAAACCGTGAATTTTGAGGTCGAAATTAATTTTTAGGGGGGGGGGGGGTAGAATTGTAATAGCCCTTTTCAACTTCGAACCCTTAGTTGCCCTTAGCAATCTTTCAATTATCTTTAACCCTTTTTACCTTGGATTTAACCACTATCTTACAAGTTAAATGGGAATGAGAGATGTATTATTATCATGTACCTTGTTAATTACCCTATCTGGGTCTTAGTTTGAGTTCCCAGTTGGGAATTTGTGTTTTCGGTTGAAAGTGGAGCTTCGTATATGACGAAGCGGAACTTCAAAATCGATGTTTTAACTTAGGTAATCGATGTTTTAGTAGTATCGATGTTTTAGCCTAGGTAATCGATGTGTTAACTTAGGTAATCGATGTTTAAACCTAAGTAATCGATGTTTTAGTAGGTAATCAATGTTTTAGCCTAGGTAATCGATGTTTTAGTAGGTAATCAATGATTTAGCCTAGGAAATCAATGTTTTAGTAGAAAATCGATGTTTTAGTAGGGAATTGATGTTTTAGCCTAGGGAATCGATGTTTTAGTAGGGAATCAATATTTTACACAACAATAGATGTCCTCTCTGACCTCTTAGCAAATCAGAGTCGAGTATAATCTGGTAGTGCTTATACTTTTGTCAGACTGATGGAATGATCATCAACATCTGACTCCTTTGGCCTGCCAACTGCTGGCAGGGATCCCTATGTTTTTCTGTGCACTACATACTTTTTCCGCAAATCGTGCTGCTGGCCATGTGATGAACCTTCCACTCGTACTGCCATCAGTCTCATCCACGTGATTTGTATCTTCCTTTGGTCTGCATGTTGGCCAGGTGTCTAGACCCCCTTGTTAGTATCTCCCCACCTTAAATAAAAACCCTTATTTAGCCTTGGTGGCCTCCCCTAACGGACTTGGGCTATCTTCTGCTGCTGGGAGATCGAAGGCTTAAGCGTGGAGTCGTAGCAGCTTCTTGGCGATTTTGACCTCCCAGTTCCTTCTGGATTTCTGCTGGTTTTTCCCACGCTAAAGTAGGCATAACCAACCCCTCCTTTGATCCCTTTGGAAGTCTCTCATCATCTCCGTATATGAACCAGAATGTTCGATCCTTCGTGAGGCTTTTGAGAGTCATTTCTCAACTCCTCGGTTTCGTGTCGTTTATGAGCCTACATGTTTGATTTAGAAATTTGATTCGAACCCTTTTGGGATATCCTATGAAAATCCTATATCTGATTGTCTTGGCAAGGGACTTTGATCCTTCTCTCTGGGGTGGTTAGGACTCCTCATGGTTGGCGTCATGCATAAGGGGTCAGCCGTGACGACAGTTTCATCCCACAGGTTAAACGTGGATGGTAGGCTCACTAAGTTGGGAAAATTTGAGTATGTATGTATATGTAACATCCTGTTTTGGCAGGTGGTTAGCTATATGTTATGCATCCCCTGAGAGCTTTGCTAAGGCCATTTGCAAGATTTTTCCCTGCCAAGCAATCATGTCTTTGAAATATGATTCATGCATATATGAAATCATGAAATCTGTAAGTCTTCCATGCTATGTACTTTTGTGTAACTCCTGTGCTTTTGCAAACTCATAACCTTACTTGTACCATGCTCTTATGCTTTTCACTTCGTTGGTTTGCCTGCTGAGTTCCCTTAGAACTCATGCCTTTGTTCCCACCCATTTCAGATGCTTCACTCTGTGGAAATTCCCTTTCAAGCCGACCTCCTTGCTAGGCTTGTGTTTTAGGCTAGGTGATCTCTAGGGATTTAAAAGCTGTTTAAGCAGTTTTGTACCTTTGAGATTAGAAATTCTGGCTTGTAATTTTGAACAGACTATAATATTATATATATGTTATACCAGTGCTTTACACTGGTATTTGATGTTGTAACCGAACTTGTATTTAGTATTCTTACCACGTGCAGCTCTTTGTTTGGTCTACAAAATATATTGCATGCAACAGAAGGCCTTCCCATAACGATGTGTAAGATACTTTTGTTCGGATAGTGTGCATGTCGCCTCTTAACTGGCCGGGAGGGGTGACATGTCACAACAAGGACAATGAGATCCACCATCCCTTTCATGTTCATGAGGACGCCGAGGACAAGGGCCACCTGGGAAGGCACACGGTGAGCCGCGCTGCGGCAACGGTGCCAGCGATCTTCCCTAGGTAGGAAGTGGTGTTGACGAGGACTAGGAGGCCCCATGAACGGTCGACACTAATGGTGGCAATATTGGTTTTGAGGCCGTTGGAGACGAAGTAGAGAGGCAACAGGAGGTCGGAGACGAGATCCTCGATCTTCTTGATAAGATGTTGGCGAATGGCCCGTCCTTGGGGACGACGACGCCCACGATGAAGGCACTTGTAACGACCCTCTTTATACCGGTATGATTATACCAATCCACGTCGGTACAAAAAACGCTGTCACAGTGGGACATGTACCCAACACTTAACACTAGATTGAGATGTACACAAATATTACAAGGTTAAAGCGGAATAATAAATAATCTCACTTCATTCCATCGTCATCATCAAATATCCACAGTCTAGATAGTATAAAAGAAATGCAAGTGTTCACATTATTACAACTTCTAAAATAAGGTACATTGTCCAAATGAATTACACACTTTCATTGATTACATACTATGAAGGAAAAGTACAACGTAGCACGTCCACAAGAAATCTACTCCTCGCGCTCGGAGTCGCTCCTAACTAGGTCCTCCTCAGAAGTGGAGACACCTGTCACACCTGTACGCCGAAGGAAGAATGAGTCTAAAGTGACCCAGCAAGCAATCTAAGAACAACACCCTTACACATATCACATACACATGCTAGTTTTCTTTTGCATTTAGGAATCAACATGGTACATGCTTCATGTTACTTTACAACACTAAATATAAAACCCATACATGCTTTCTACACATTCTATTCAACATGGTACAAGGATCTATATCATATTCAAATCATTTTACAACTATACCTAATTAAAGCATGGTACTATGTACAAAGTAAATAACATACCTAGCATGATATCTAATCATTTTCTCATGCATTTATCATACTTATACATACATTTTGCTTTCTATTTTAGCATAAATTAGACATAATCACATGGGTTTACAATTATTCCGTGCTAACTTATTCACTTAACAATTTCACATACTCATATTTCATATTGCACAATTCACATATTCACATTCACATATTTACACTTTACACTTAGTTGCCGTGACACAAAGTCCAAACCACCACTAGAAGGACACACATATACACATTCACATACCCATCACCTGTTGCCCAGCTAGCAAGCCCAGAGGGGGTGAATGGGATTTTTAAAATATGATTATCTAAATCTGTCAACAAAAACGTTCACACAAAACACTATGTTTGACTGTTAGTGTTAGTAGTAAAGAAAACAACAATCACAAACAAGAAACCGCACTACACAAGGATTTTATCCTGGTTCAGACCTTCTCTCCACAGGAGTCCTACGTCTAGTCCCTGAGCAACAACTCAGGATTCCACTACCAAGGGTACAGTCCCCCTCAAGGACAATTACACATCCAGCCGCAGCTGAGCTTTTCTTCTTCACCTGAAGAGGAATACAACACCCTGGAACCCAGGTCTTCCTTCACACAAAGGGAATAAAACCATCTATTTCAACAGGTCTTCTCTTCACCCCAGAAGAGGAACTTCACAGGAATGTGAATAAAGGCGAAATGCCCCTAGAGCTGATTTACAACAAGTATCATATCTGAGGCTGAGACTGAGAGAGAAAGATCTACAAAAGTGAAGTCTCTCAGAACTCAAAAAGGCTCTTTAAAAGATTTTGACAAGAACACAGAGAGCAAGAGCTACGAGGATTGGAATGGACAGAGGCTCTTCTTCTAAGACTGTTTAGCTTGAACGCTTCTCTATCAAATTGATCGTTTCAAAAGATCTTGCTGAAAATTTTATCTTCCAAGAGTCTTGAGTCTTGTATTTTATCTTCTCTTGAGGAAGTAGCCGTTGATATGTCCGTTGTCTCTATGCTCTAGTATATGTTAGACTGCATGGTATTGTAGAGCTTCCAGTCAACGGGTTCTTTACGCTCCACGCATGCAAAGAGAATATCTTTCTCGATATCCTTCATCTTCCATTTTGTCCAATGTTGTAAACAGTTGTGCTGTCAGAGACCTGCACACAATAAATGCTAAATGATAGACAGCTATGCTGTCTCTTGTTTTCAGTCAACGTCAGAATGATATACATCAAAATAGAAATATCAATTTATTTTTCAAAAAGATGTTTCTAATATAAGCATAGGAATAGAAGATGTCTATGCATGCATTGTGCAGTGAAATGTTCAGTCATAATAAATGCATGGATATCGAAGAAAAGCGAGGGAAGACTTTTGACTTTCAAAACATTTGAAATATTTAAATATCAAGTCGTTATAACTCATGAAATCGTTGTGAGTATGACTTATGAAATCGTTATGTGAATGAGTCGATGTTTATGTAAATCGTTACACATGTATAAACAAATCGATGTGTACACAAATCGTTATACAATCATAACCAAATCGTTGTAGAGACAAATCGTTATGAGAGTATAAGCAAATCGTTATGAGCAAGTCGTTATGAATGAGTTGTTATAACCAAATCGTTGTTTCACTTATCAAGTCGATGTAGTGATCAAATCGTTGTTTTGCTTTATCGAATCGTTACACAGACTAAGTCATTGTTGTGACTTATCGAATCGTTACAGCAAGCAAATCGTTGTGTAACTTATCGAGTCGTTACACTGACCAAGTCGTTGTTGTAACTTATCGAATCATTATGAAGACCAAATCGATGTGGAACTTATCGAATCGTTATGAAGACCAAATCGATGTGGAACTTATCGAATCGTTATGAAAATCAAATCGATGTGGAACTTATCAAATCGTTATGAAGACCAAATCGATGTGGAACTTATCGAATCGTTATGAAGACCAAATCGATGTGGAACTTATCAAATCTTTGTGAAGGCAAATCGATGTGAGACCAAGTTGTTGTTCTCAAATCGTTACAAGAACCAAATCGTTGTGAGATCGAAATCGTTATGAAACGAAAATCGGTATGATACTCAATAAATCCTTGTGGAAATGAAATCGATAGAAGTGTGGAAATCGTTATGATTCTAATGAAATTGTTGTAACATAAAGAAAGTCGACGTGTACTTAGACAAATTACGTACTCTGAACTTTAAATACTACAGGGTAAGAATACTTACAAGTTTTACTTGATTTTCCCTGATTTATTTCCTGTGCTTAAGCTTCATAAAAACTTGTTAGATCATACTTTATTTGAGTTTTGTTAATCACCAAAATAGATATGTAATTTATTTAATTACATGGGGATGAATCTGATCATCAATCTCTCCCTTTTTGGTGATGACAAAACATAACATAAACACAATGGTTCTAAAATAGGTCTAAGTAAAATGAGTTAATGAAATCTGAAGAATATATTTCAGAATGTTATATTTTTCTCCCCCTTTTTGTCATTTAAGCAAAAAGATATATAGATGAGACAAAGAAAGCAAGAGAAAAGATAAATGAGAGGCAAAGATGGTGTTTGTATTACTCTTGAGGGGGTACAGGAAGGTAGAAGGCAGAGAGACAGAAGAGAGGCATGGTGAGAAATGATTTCCCAAGCCTTAAGTTCTTGCTCTTCAAAGAATTGCCTAAAGACCCCACAAGCTACAGAATAGGAAGGCCCCATGACAGAAACCATCCTCTGGAGATGAAGGTCCCACTGCTCTTCTAAGAACTGAGCAGCGGTCTCTATCAAAGGAAACTTTGTAAAAGCTTGATTTCCTAAAACTGGCGCAGGAGAGGAACTGATTGATTGAGATAGGATAGAAGATCTGCTTCTGCTTCAGTTCTCTTCTCATGGCAACATAAACCTTGTATCGCTTAGTCCAAGTATCATAAGAGCCCCTAATAAGGTGAATGGATTTGAATCAAGAAATTCACCAGCAGACAGCAAAGGTTGATGTGATTGAGCCTGAGATATATTGATAGCCTTGAGCTGCTCAGCAGTGAGGGGGTAAGCCTTTCCCCATTCTGGAGGAGATAATCGTTCACATTCAGATAAGATAGGAGCAAGAACATCAGACTTGATGAAGCCCCGATGATACTCTCTGTAGACAAATCTGTGAAAGGAAAGGGAGGCCTTTCTCTACTGAAATCCTAGCCATAACTTGAGCAGATCTTTCAAAAATCAACGAGCCAACGATAGACTCCATGATGAGAGAATGAAGAGGGGGCAGGAACACCACAGTTGGAATCACTAAGGTGGCAAAGTCTACCTTGATGGAGTCCAAATGAGCATCTGTCGAACCAAGAGCATCAATAGCTTGCCGGAATTGGCCAAGCTGAACCTCAGGTAGGTTGTTGAGATAACAGAAGTGACAGTACATCTGGAAGTGCCGAATAAGTTTGATTTCTTTCTGTACAAAGGGCCCCCAGGTGTTCTTGTAAAGAATCTAGAACCATTCAGACAGAGACAGAGGGTGATCTCTAGGTGGATATCTGGCTGCTTGAGCTCGAAGAAACTGGCCGTAAAGAGGTTTTTGACCTCGAGCCCACTGCTCTTCAGATTTGGCTTCAACCAAGGAGAAGATTTTGGCTTTTGCAGCCTTGGTGAGAGAAGTAAAAGGAAGAATGACATTTAAATGCTCAGTGAGGTTGAGAGTTGGAAGTCCAAGGATGGTAGCAAAGATGGTTTCCTGGAGATATTCACGATAGAGAGGCTTGTTTTTATTTACAATTAAGGGAGAACCAAAGAGGTGGAAATTTAGGTTAGAGGAAACAAGAGGGTTTGAAGAAAGTTTCCTCTTCTTAGGAACATGGCTGGAAGAGCCAGTCCTATGGATATGAGTGCTGACTTGCAGAACTGATCGAAGAATTGCTTCTTCGAATTCATTTTTGATGTCCTGTATTTCAAGATGTTCAATTTGAGCACCCTCAGGAATAATGGTTACAAAGGAGGAAGAGTAGGAGGATGTAGGAATGACGGAGGTGTAGAGGGAGGTATATCAGATGCTCTAGAGGAGGAAGGACCAGAGAGGAGGCTCCAGCTGATGAGGAGGCTGAAGGAACCTCAAAAGAAGGAGGAGGTGGAGGAATGTGAGTGGAGGAGGACTGGGAAGGAAATAGTGTAGGAGAGGAAATAGCTCTTGGAATGGGTTGTTTGAAATTGATAGGGCTGGTGGTGTTGTGGAGGATGATGGTGGAGAAGGAGGGGCTGGAGTTGGAAGAGGAGAAGAGCTAGGGGGCTCAGGGGCTACAGCCTGGTCTTCTGCTCTTGCTAGAACAGCCTCAGACACCACTGGCCCTGATGGCCCAGACTCATCCAAGCTTGGCCCTGGCGGCCCTGACATTGACTGATCTTGCTCAGCTTCCAAAGGCCTGATGGCCGGACACTCTCTGCTTCAATTGGCCCTGATGGCCCTACATTCTCTTCAGATTTGGCCTGTTGGCCGAACCTCTTCATCTGCTAGCCTTGGCCCTGATGGCCGAACATCTTCCTCTACTTGACTGGGTCTTGACTCCTGAGGAATTGAGGGAGCAAGAGTGGCATGCACGGATGATTGTGCTTTTACCACATTTGAAATATCAGACAGATAGCCTTCATGCTTCCCATTTCATTCTTTAGCCATCTCAAAACAGACTTTACCATACCCATTTCTATTGCTGAAGAGTTCTGGCTAGTGTAAATAGAGGCAACATCGGATTGCATAGAGGAAAGAATTTTGCCTTGATCATCCAATCTGCGAACTATTGGCTTCAAGATGACCTTCAATTCTTTTGCCTGAGCCTTCGATGCGGGAGAGGGATCTCAGAGGCTATCTCTTTCCCTCTGGCACTTGCCCTAGCAACGGGCTCCACATTTTCAACATGTATCTCTTCTTGAAACTGAGCATCAACAGGGGCATTAGCAGTGTGCTCCCTGTAAGTTTCTGCTTCTTTTTCAACCAAGTGCTCCCCCTCAATAGGACCATCCTTCATCAAGATATCCTCACTGTGGCCTGCTGCCACATTTTCAGCCACAACTTCTTGCTCTCCCTGAATGGGAGCATCTTCCAAGTCAGCATCGACAGTGTGGCTTGGCGCCACAATCTTTGGACTGACTTCCACAGAAATCTACTCTTGCTCCCCCTGAGTGTTGGGAATGGAGTCTAGCACATTTCTAAGAATTGAAGCTACCATGGAGGTGGGGGTGGCAGCCTCTTCAACCTGCCCACAGGCTCAATGTGCTCTAGAGGAATGGCCTCAATCCTGATTGAGCTGATCATTGGCTCTTCGATGCGGATTTCTGCTGCATTTTCCTGAACATCTGCTGATGTTGCTGCTTGTTCTTCCTGTATCACTGCACTGTCTGCCCGGACAACTTCCTACTGCTTGGACTGCTGGTGCTGCTGCTTCTTCTTGGACTTCCTGGGCTTCGCCAATAATGGCCTCGCCTTCAGCTGCTGAGGTTTTTGTCCATACCCTAACTACCAAGGAAAAACCACTCTTCTTTAAGTTTCTGCTTTGAATAGCTTGACCCATCTTCTCAGAAACTGCTCCAGCAAGACTATCCCATAATGCTAGAAAATCATGGTTAGCAAATGAACATATGGAAGGGACACATTCAATTTGCTTTTCTTGTCCCAAATCTGAGCATTTGCGAATTTCATCCTCTCCAAATGACCTCTGCCATGTTAATACTCTAGTTCTGGATGGTCCAGAGCATCATATCGGAGTTCGCCTTAGTACAGTGGAGAAGGTGGCACTCCTGGGAACCAAGATCTAACAAACAATGAAATGCAATATCCTATTTAAGGCATTTACTGATTGATATCAATTTTTCCATCCTTCAGCTTGTATTCGGGACCAACTATCCCCAAACCCTTAACCTGAACATCGACGAGTTTACCCCGGTATGACCAAGTAGACACTCTAAACAAAGACTCCAATAGCTCATATATGATACGAATCTGGGTTCCTTTGACAGTAGAGGTCAAGGACCCATCTGCTTCTGACTTCAAGCAAACATAAAAGCTTTAACCAAGTCCGGATAACTTGCCTCTGATAGAGTTGCCATCTTGGTCCACTTCATTCTCTGCATAGCTGCAACGATGTTGTGCATACCATTCTTCTCCAGATCAAAAATATCAACTGCCTTGTTCCCACACATCTTCGTCTTCACGTTGTAAACCTTTCCTACTGCTCTGCGGAGAGGAAAGCAGCCCCATAGCCCCCGACGTGTCGGAAACTCCAGAAACGGCCATGGTTTTGAGCAAGAGAGAGTTCTGGAAGGTCGTGAAGAAGATTGGAGCAAAAGCCCTCAGGAAATTTTTTGCGGGAAGGGATGGAAGCTTTGAAATCGCACATAGTCGATGTCGGAGTCGATAAGGCTTATCATCTCAGGCAAGTTGAAAGAGATGAGAGCGGGAGGTGAATCGATATGGCACAGATTTCGAGTTTTATCAGATAAAGATAAAGTGACTTTTGAGGAGATGGTGCCATAAATGCGGAAAACGACAGAAGAGAGACAGGTTCGAGATGAAATAAATACTTTTAAATTAATGAACCGTCACAGATATTTATGATGCAAGCAATCTTTAGGATTTTGCTTACTTTAGGGGAGAGAATAATTGTTATTCTGAAATAATTATTGTTTCAGTTAAGTACAGATAAATCTATCACAATTTACACATACCTAATTCCCTTCTAAGAGACGTAAATCTCTCTTCAGGTAAGGCCTTTGTGAAGATATCTGCTAACTGATTTTGAGTATCAATAAAAGAAATATCTATATTCCCATTAGCTACATGATCTCGAATAAAATGATATCTAACCTCTATATGCTTTGTCTTTGAGTTCTGAACTGGATTTTTGGTGAGATTTATTGCATTGGTGTTGTCGCACAGCAGAGGAATTGTCTTGATGTGCAGTCCATAATCCTCAAGTTGCTGCTTAATCCATAGAGTTGTGTACAACAGCTTCCAGCAGCCACGTACTCAGCTTCAGCTGTTGACAGTGCTACTGAATTTTGCTTCTTTGAGGACCATGAATTAGACATCCTGCAAGAAATTGACAACATCCACTGGTGCTTTTTCTATCTATTCTGCATCCAGCGTAGTCAGCATCAGAGTATCCTACTAATTTATTTCACATGATTTTGGATACCATAATCCTAGATCATGGGTTTTAGCTAAATATCTAAAAATCTGTTTGACACTAATTAAATGAGACTCTCTAGGGTCTGCCTGATACCTAGCACACATGCATACACTAAACAATATATCAGGTCTACTTGCTGTCAAATAAAGTAATGAACATATCATACCTCTGTAGAGCTTTTGGTCTACTTTCTTACCATCCTTGTCACTGTCTAGCCTTATAGATGTGCTCATTGGTGTTGACAGTGGCTTGGCGTTTTTAAACCCAAATTTCTTCAATAATTCTTTGGTGTACTTTGCTTGACAAATGTGTGTTCCTTCATTTCCTTGCTTGATTTGCAATCCGAGGAAGTAGTTGAGCTCCCCCATCATGCTCATTTCGAATTCTCCCTGCATAAGCTCTCAAAATACTTGCAAAGAGATTCGTCAGTAGAACCAAATATTATATCATCTACATAAATTTGTACAAGCAATACATGTTTGATTTTAGACTTAACAAATAAAGTACTATCTACTTGACCCCAGATAAAACCATGATTCAATAAAAATGCACTGAGCCTTTCATACCAAGCTCTAGGTGCTTGCTTTAATCCATACAATGCTTTATGCAACTTGAAAACATGATTTGGAAAATCAATATCTTCAAAGCCGGGAGGTTGTTCTACATAAACTTCCTCCTTTATATAACCATTTAGAAATGCTGATTTAACATCTATTGAAAAAGTTTTAAACCCAATGTAGATGCATAAGCAAGTAAAATCCTAATTGCCTCAAGTCTAGCCACTGGTGCATAGGTTTCATCGAAATCTATGCCTTCCTCTTGGGAATAGCCTTGAGCTACCAGTCTGGCCTTGTTTCTTGTGATCACACCAGCTTCATCCAATTTGTTCCTGAACACCCATTTGGTGCCAATCACATGGTTTCTCTTGAACTAATTAAGTTCATCTTGCATGGCTAATCCAAGATTCATCAGACAATGCTTCATTGACTGTCTTAGGCTCTATTTGCGATACAAAAGCTAAGTAATCACAAGGATTACGTTACCTCTGGTTCTTACCCCAGCTGATGGATCTCCAATAATGTTATCCAATGGGTGATCCTTCTTGTATCTCCATTCCTTTGGAAGATTACCATGTGATGTATCTTCTTGTTGTAGATCTTCCAAGGGTGGATCTTCCTTGTCCTCGATGGATGTGTTCTTTAACTTCTTGGACAATTCATCTGTATCATCAACATCACTATCTACTTCCTTTCTCAAGGAAGGGTTAGTTTCATCAAAAATAACATGTACTGATTGTTCAATTAATAAACTTCGCTTATTAATACTCTATATCCTTTGTGTTTAGAAGAGTACCCCATGAATATACCTTCATCTGATTTTGAGTCTAGCTTACCAAGGTCCCTTTTTCGTTGTTGTGGATGAAGCAAGGACATCTGAAGGTTCTGAAGTGACTGATCCTTGGTTTTTTCTGCTTGAATAGCTTGTATGCAGTCTTCTTTAGAATTGGCCTGATCATCACTCTGTTGATTATATAGCACAATGTGTTGATGGCTTCGGCCCAAAAATATCTTGGTAAGTTATACTCTGACAGCATTGTTCTTGCCATATCCAATAAGGTTCTGTTCTTTCTTTCAGCAACTCCATTTTGTTGTGGTGTCCTTGGTGCTGAGAATTATGTTCTATTTCTTGATCATCACAGAACTTTGCAAATTTCTCATTTTGAAACTCTCCTCCATGATCTGATCGAATACTGACAATGCTATACTTCTTATCTTTCTGAACTTTCTTGCTGAAACTAACAAAGCTATCAAATGTGTCATCCTTGTGCTCCAAGAAAGATACCCATGTAAATCTGGAATAGTCATCCACTATGACGAATCCAAAGTTCTTTCCTCCAAGACTTGTGGTTCTCATTGGTCCAAATAGGTCCATATGTAGTAATTCCAGTGGTTTTGAAGTTGTTACCACTGTCTTTGACTTGAAGGATGATTTAGTGTGCTTTCCTTTTGCACACGGCCCACAGATGCCTTCCATTTTTGTACTTACTTTGGGCAGTCCTTCCACTAGATTTCTCTTGATTAGCTTTCTAATTCCATCCAAGCTACAATGGCCCAATCTTCTGTGCCAAAGTTCTGTTGACTGCTCTTTGTTTGCTGCCAGACATACATCTTGATCTTTCAATTCTTCTAAATAGAGCACATACAAATTCTTTTCCCTGTTGGCTTCAAACACAACTGCACCATTTTTCATGATACTACACTTTGATTCTTGAAACTTAATCTGATGCCTTTGTCACATAGTTGGCTGATGCTGATAAGATTGTGCTTGAGTCCTTTTACACAAAGTACATCTTCAATAATGATTTTCTTTGACTGCCAACTGATCCACAACCTATCACTATTCCTTTACCATTGTCACCATATGTTACTGTGCCTTCTTCAGCTTCAAGGTGAGAGAACAACTTCCTGTTGCCTGACATATGCCTTGAGCATCCGCTGTCCAGGTACCACTTAGATGCTCGAAGGCTTCCCTGTAATGAAAACACTAAGCTTTAGGTACCCAAGTTCTTTTGGTCCTGGTTGGTTAGTATCATCATTTTTCCATTTAATTATCCATTTTATATGTTTGTTGGTTGGACAAGTTATTTTAATGTGACCTAGTTTGTTACAATGGCTACACAAACGTTTTACTTATTTTTCAGTTGGAATATATTTAAGATTAGACTTGTATGCAGTATCTTGTTCAACTACAAACTTGGGTGTTATATATCTTAGGATGTACTACGACTTCTTCATTATCAGGAGGGGTGTATCCTAAGCCATATTTCTTCTTTCCTGACCTTCTAGCTCCCTTTAGTATTAATGTAGTTTTTCCGTTTGTAAACTTTTCTAATGTGCTTGATAATTTTCATTTTCTTCTGTTAGTGTGTTAATTCTTGATTTAGTTTACTTAATGTTTCCTGGTTTTCCAGTCTTGCTATTTGTTCATTTTTATTTTTCAAATCCTCACACACTAATTCGTTTCTTCTTTTAAGTTCAGTAACTTATTTTTCTAATTGCTCATTTTCAGATTTTAAATCAGAATTGTGTTTTCTAAACAAGCATGATTTTTCTTGCTGACTTTTAACAGTTTACACACATCTTGTATTTACTATATAGTTCATTAAAAGCATCTTCTAAACTATCGGATTCAGATTCATTGCATGATGAAAAAGATGAGTCAGAGGATACCTTATCATCAACTTTTCCATGAAGGCCAGGTTGGCCTTTTCTTCTTCCTCTTCGCTTGAGCTCGATGCACTGTCTGAGTCACTGCTGTTGTCCCAAGCTACTGCCATGGCTTTCTTTTTGTATCTTCTGAGCCTTCTAGAGCTGTCTTTTCTTTCTGACTTCAGTCTTCTTTAGCTTCGGACATTCTTCTTTGATATGATTGGGCTTCTTGCATTCATAGCAGATGGGCTCAGCTCACTTTGAGTTTTTACCTTCTGGCTTCTTAAAATCTTTGTTTTTCTTGAAGTGTCTCCTTCTAAACTGGTACTTCTTTTTCGCAAGGATCCTTTGCAGTCTTCTGGAGAGGAGAGCTTCTTCATCTTCACTACTCCCCATGCTTTCCTTGTCATCTAAAACTTCTTCTGATGTGTCTTCTTCAGCTTTGAGAGCGTTGGTATTTTTTCTTTCTACTTGACGACTCTCCCAACCTCTCCATGTTGATCTCATGGGCCATTAGGGACCCAATGAGTTTCTCCAGTGACATTCTTTTTAGGTCATTTGCTTCTTCAATAGCTGTTACTTTCAGAGTCCATGAGGTTGGTAGAGACTTAGAATTTTTCTTACCATATCTCCCATTTCATAGTTCTTTCCAAGACCAGCCAATCCGTTTGTGATGTCTGTAAATCTGTTGTACATCTGTGTAATTGTTTCTCCTGGCTGCATCTGGAACCTCTCGTATTGTGTCACCAGAATGTCTATTCTTGTCTCCTTTACTTTATCCGTGCCCTCATAGGTGATTCCCAACTTTTCCCACATCTCCATAGCGGATTTGCAGGCTGAAATTCTGTTGAACTCCTTCTTACTAAGAGCGCAACACAGTATGCTCTTAGCCTTGCAGTTGAGAGATATCTTCTTCTTATCATCTTCTATCCATTTGTCTTTCTCATTTGTAACCAGAAGATCTCCTTCTTCTATAATAGACCAAATCTGATAATCAAGCCCTTGAAGGAAAAATTCCATTCGTGTTTTCCAGTAGGTATAATCTTCACCATCGAACAATGGTGGTCTGTTGACAGACTGACCCTCGAAATGCCCTTGAGCTTCCATTGATCTTTTCTCTTCAGATCGTTAGATCTTCTTTGTCGAAGAGACTCGCTCTGATACCACTTGTTGCCCAGCTAGCAAGCCCAGAGGGGGGGTGAATGGGATTCTTAAAATATGATTATCTAAACCTGTCAACAAAAGCGTTCACACAAAACACTACGTTTGACTGTTAGAGTTAGTAGTAAAGAAAACAATAATCACAAACAAGCAACCGCACTACACAAGGATTTTATCCTTTTCGGACCTCCTCTCCACAGGAGTCCTACATCCAGTCGCTGAGCAACAACTCAGGATTCCACTACCCAAGGGTACAGTCCCCCTCAAGGACACTTACACATCCAACTACAGCTGGCCTTCTCTTCTTCACCTGACGAGGAATACAACACCCTGGAACGCAAGTCTTCCTTCAACACGAAGGGAATAAAACCACCTGTTTCAACAGGTCCTCTCTTCACCCCAGAAGAGGAACTTCACAGGAATGTGAAAAAAGGCGAAATGCCCCTAGACCTGATTTACAACAAGTATCAGATCTGAGCTGAGACTGAGAGAGAAAGATCTACAAAAGCAAAGTCTCTTAGAACTCAAAAAGGCTCTCTAAAAGATTTTGACAAGAACACAGAGAGCAAGAGCTACGAGGATTGGAATGGACAAAGGCCTTCTTCTAAGACTGTTTGGCTTGAACGCTTCTCTATCAAATTGATCGTTTCAAAATCTTGCTGAAAGAGTTGTCTTCCAGAGTCTTGAGTCTTGTATTTATATCTTCTCTTGAGGAAGTAGCCATTGATATGTTCGTTGTCTCTATGCTCTAGTATACGTTAGACTGCATGGTATTGTAGAGCTTCCAATCAACGGTTCTTTACGTTCCACACATGCAAAGAGAAGATCTTTCTCGATATCCTTCATCTTCCATTTTGTCCAACGTTGTAAACGGTTGTGCTGTCAGAGACCTGCACACAATAAATGCTAAATGATAGACAGCTATGCTGTCTCTTGTGTCAGTCAATGTCAAATGAATATACATCAAAATAGAATATCATTTTGTTTTCCAAAAAGATGTTTCTAATATAAGCATAGGAATAGAAGATGGATGTGCATGCATTGTGTAGTGAAATGTTCAGTTATAATAAATGCATGGATATCGAGAAAAGCGAGGGAAGACTTTTGACTTTCAAAATATTTGAAATATGTTTAAATATCAAGTCGTTATGACTCATGAAATCGTTGAGTATGACTTATGAAATCGTTATGTGAATGAGTCGATGTTTATGTAAATCGTTGCACATGTATAAACAAATCGATGTGTACACAAATCGTTATACAATCATAACCAAATCATTGTAGAGACAAATCGTTATGAGAGTATAAGCAAATCGGTATGAGCAAGTCATTATGAATGAGTTGTTATAACCAAATCGTTGTTTCACTTATCAAGTCGATGTAGTGATCAAATCGTTGTTTTACTTTATCGAATCGTTACACAGACTAAGTCGTTGTTGTGACTTATCGAATCGTACAGCAAGAAAATCGTTGTGTAACTTATCGAGTTGTTACACTGACCAAGTCGTTGTTGTAACTTATCGAATCATTATGAAGACCAAATCGATGTGAAACTTATCGAATTGTTTGAAGACTAAATCGATGTGGAACTTATCGAATCGTTATGAAAATCAAATTGATGTGGAACTTATCGAATCATTATGAAGACCAAATCGATGTGGAATTTATCGAATCGTTATGAAGACCAAATCGATGTGGAACTTATCGAATCGTTGTGAGGGCAAATCGATGTGAGACCAAGTTGTTGTTCTCAATCGTTACAAGAACCAAATCGTTGTGAGATCGAAATCGTTATGAAACGAAAATCGGTATGATACTCGATAAATCCTTGTGGAAATGAAATCGATAGAAGTGTGGAAATCGTTATGATTCTAATGAAATCATTGTAACATAAAAAAAGTCGATGTGTTTTAGACAAATTACGTGCTCTGAACTTTAAATACTACAGGGTAAGAATACTTACAAGTTTTGCTTGATTTTCCTTTTCTGATTTATTTCCTGTGCTTAAGCTTCATAAAAACTTGTTAGATCATACTTTATTTGAGTTTTGTTAATCATCAAAATAGATATGTAATTTATTTAATTACATATGGATGAATCTGATCATCATCACCTAGGCAACACAGTGACGGATCTTGGTTAACTGTGTAGAACCGGGAGAAGCACTCTCCACCCTAACCAATGGTACTTGTCCACCTCCAGATTTCATCCTAATGCCCATAGGATATCACACACATTGAACCTTCCCGTAGGGACTTTACTATAGTTTGGTTCCACAGCCCTCTATGGTAGCAGTGTCACTATCGGCACAATTACACATTAAACATTTTACCACATTCATTTACATTATTCACATGCACTTAAACACACACACACAACTTTTAATTCATATACATGGATCAGTTTACAGAGCATGCTATTACTATTTCACAATGACATTTAACTCATAACACAGTCCTATTCACTACTAACTACTAAATCATACAAGATTACGCTTAACATGCTCAACATGACTAATTTCCATGGTTAAACCAATATTCATGCTTACTGTCATCAAAACAACCAAATTTTAATCACAGGTTCTAAACAGATAACATACCACATGCTCAATTTTTAGAATTTTCAGATTTGTACACTAATTATAACAAATAAAGTAGATTTCAGGCATATTTATCACTAAATTCACTTAAGTAGGTTTCACAGCAAACAGTCATACCCCACAGTGCCAATACCTGAAGACAATCATCATATGATCGTAGAAATTTTATGAAACCTTAATACATCATGAATCTAATTAATCAGGAATTATCAAATTAACTCATACTCATTATCCCATTACAGAAATTTTAATAAATAATACAGTTTACACAAATTCGACCTATCCTCATAGCATGATCTACTGACTGTACCTAACCACATATGAATTTTCCAGCATGCACATATACCCAAAATCCGAAAATATATCACAGAGATCAAAAACATCAAATTTGTCAAACCTGATGAACTTGGTGGCACAAGGGTTGCCGCCAACAGGGTTAACGACACAATAGGTTGCCGCCAACTAAAGATCTTGACGGCACACATGTGGCCGTCAATCTCCTGTCTGCAGAAACACAGACAGGGCACACAAATACAAGAGAATAGGGGGTTCCAGGACACGAGAAAAATTTCGTAAAAAAATCCTGAGACCTACTAGACATGGTTAGGGATGAGATCCATAGGTTACTTGCCTTTGGAAAAATGTTTAACGGATTTAATTCGTCGAAGATACCCTCCTTGGCCAAGCCAAGAAGGCGCTCAAAACCTCCCAGATCCGTCTTTTAGGTCGATGTAGGCTGCACACCGGAGTCGGAGAAGCTTCACAAATGTCCAAAGTATCTTCCAGTCGTTTTAGATTGCCGAAGATGCACACAAATGCCTGATCCAAGCCTCCAAAGTTCAACTTTCGCACAGAAAGTTCTAGGGTTTCTCAAAGAGCCAAAGGAACCTAATCCGGCCGAAAGAGGGTATTTTTATAGAGCCAAGGGGGATGGGATACGCTTTAGGGTTGGAATCCTACCGTTGGAGGTGGGTTTCCAAAACCGGGACTGGAGGAAACGCTGCTGTTTCCAGATCTAAAACTACACAATTTCTTGGAGATAAACGGCCACATTGCTACCGTTTAATGGGAATTGACGTCCATCGATCTGGACGTCGACTCTCTTATAAACGTCCACTCATGTTGACGTTAATTGGCCTCTCGGCCAGAACACAGAAGTGTTCAAACATACATACACTCTATACATATATACATGCAATGTAATGCATAATTTAAACACCATATGTACAATTATAAAAGCAACATGTACATAAATAAACACATATATACCTATGTACAACACTGTTCAAATACAATATGTACAGAAAACATACATATATATACATATACACATAGCTATACACACGAAGCATCTAACCACCATATGACAAAGTCTAAATGAGGAACAAAGTTCGAGGGCCTTATAGCACTAAACAACGCATGGATGTCGATGGCGTCAGTGATGAAGCTGGCGGCGAGGACGACCGCCAAAGTGGCGCAGATGTAGGTCTCTTTCACAAGTTCTCCTTGTAGGGAGCGGAGAGCCATCCAGACGAGGAAGGGGCGGATCGCCAGGGCGGCGAAGGCGACGAAGGCGGCACCTGTGAGGAGAACCCAGAGGGAGACGAGTGGGGAGCCAGAGCTAGTGAGGGCGATGGCGAGGGCCAAGAGGATTCAGGCAGCTACATTGTTGACTGCGGCGACGAACATGGCCATGCGACCGACATCCATTGTGAGAAGCTTGAGCTCGGAGAGGATACGAGCGAGGACGGGGAAGGCCATGATGGATAGGGCGACGCCCATGAAATGAGAAAAGGGCCCTGACGGACGCCAGCGGCAACGGTGGCCTGTAAAACAAAGGACATGTCGACTCTTAGTAGGAAAGGATGCGAGATACAGACGAGGGCGATGGCCAGGGCTCCCCGGCCTATGTGGTGGATAGCGTTGAGGTCGAGCTCCAGGCCCACCAGGAAGAGGAAGAAGAAGAGACCGATGTTCGCCAGGGTGTCCATCGCCGTCAAGCTCCGCTTCGGGAAGACGTGTTAGGATCGGATATTCGGTATTGGCAAAGCTAGAAGGGGGGGTTGAATAGATTTGCAGCGGAAACTTAAGCAATATGAAAATACTTCGGATTAAAAGATCTACTCAATTAAAACCCCTTTGATCTGATGCAATGTGTGTGAGCAAACTAACAGTTAGTGTGTAGACGAATCCCTATGCATGCATCTAGCGCAATACAGTGCAAACATAAGTCAAACCACAGTGCACAAGGGATTTTTAGGTGGTTCGGAGATCCACCACGTGACTCCTACGTCCACCCCCACACAGTGAGGACACACTACTCAAGAACTGAGTACAACACACACACGAGCACCCGGCTCAACCACACACACACACGCTAGATCAAGTCCCCAAAAGATCAGATCCTCTAGCCTTGATCTGACCAACACACCACACACACGTTGTCTGATGCAAACACGCAATCAGAACAACAACACACTTCCACAACATCCACGTACTGATCTCAAATCAGTGCACACACACAGATATATGAAAGTAGTGAAAGGAGAAGAGTTTGAGATGAAGAATCAAATCCCGATGTAGATCTCTTCTCGTTGGTCGTCCAGAAACTCCAAGCTTCGTCTTGACAAGTATCAGTTGATGGAGAAGCTTGAACCACGGACGAACCGGCTTCAACTCCGCTTGGAAGGTTGTTCTTCTTTGTTCTGGGCAGAGAGATGAGCAGGGCAGCAGAAGAAAGCCTTGATCTTGACCTTTGCTTAGGGTTTTGGTATGGTGGCTCCTTGCTGCGAAAATAGCCTCATATGATCCTTATATAATGATGTCCAAGCATAGAGAGTCGTGCTAAAAGGAAACACCCAAATATAGATCATATCCTGGCCATTATCTTCCCAAAACTCCGTCTGTCGACAACCGACTTGCTGCTGTCGACAGATACTGACAGGTTTGCAAGAACCGGAAGACTGGGCTTTCTGGAAATAGATTTCTGAGTGTATCTGTCGACAGGGCGAAAATCATCTGTCGACAGATGCATCAGATGCACTATTCATCTTTGACAGATGCACTGTCATCTGTTGACAGGTGCACTATTTCAGCAACTTGTCTTGTTCTTTTGCACTTGGATTTTGGGCTTTGTCTTGCATGGAATCTCACCTACATTAAAAGACATAATTAGTGAGATATAATGAACATATAAAACATGTGTTTCATTTGCATCCAATTGTCATTCTCATCATGTTTCACACATTCATAACACATCAATTTTGTCTTGTTCATGAAATGTTCATCATCAAAAACAAACATATCATTGTGAACATTTCTCATAACATCAATTAGTATTGCTCATCATCAAAAACATTTAAGCACTTGTTGTAACCCAACATTCTCCAATATGAGAACCCAACATTCTCCCCTTTTTGATGATGACAAAAATTTCAATTATGCACAATTGATGTTTCTCCCCCTTTTGGCAACATTCAAAGATAATGGGTGCACACAAGTAAAAGAATGAAGCAAAGAATTGTGTGACCACATAACTGAATTGTGAAAGAATTGAGTGGGGAATGAGTGTTCAAATGAGATTGCAAGGTTGAGAATAGTTGATACCCACTACAAATGTCATAAACACTAGTATTAAGACACTAAAAATTCTACAATGGTTAAGAGATAATACTCGGGAATCTCAAGTTATAGCATTTAGAATACATCGTTCAAAAACACATGAAAATGAGATAACCCTTTTGAATAAACCATTGAAGAAAATCATATACCTAGTGGGTGATGTTCAGTTGGTAAATGAAGGCAATGTCTACATGAACAATTGACAATAGACAACCTATTGCCCTTGATTTAAATCTTGGAGGCTCCACTCTATTTCTAGCATTTGAACATTTAAGTGGTAATTAGGATCACTTTTACCTTTTGACGTGAAGTAGACATTTGGGATGCCCGTACCCCCAGTTACTCAGTGTGAGTGACCATCATACCATTATGCAGAGATAATGAAGGACTTTTTGACGCGAAGACAGACATTTGTGATGCCCGTGTCCCCGTTACTCAGTGATACTCATCATTGCTCTGCCTTTGTCCCAATTCAATATTTTTTTTTTTTTTTTTATTTTTGACTTTAGAAATAGGTAGCTTTTCTCTTTTTTTTTTTTTAAGTTGGAAAATCAAGTTCAAAAGGTTTATTAAGGTCAAAGGCCAATGCAAAGACATTAAGTTCAAAAACCTTCTTACTTGTCAATCCATATAGAACATGATCATCCACAAGGAGTTATTCAAGTGAGTTAGGTTAAAATCATTAGATTTGTTCAATGTTTTCTAGATGATACAACCTAGACTCAATCTCAAAATATTATTTCAAAATCATTGTGATTAACCATATGACTTTGATAATGTGAGGATGAAAGGTTAATGAATATTTATACCCAATTCTCCCCTTGCATCAATGATATGAACATACTCATGAGAAATTATGAAGAAGGATGAAGAATTTACAGAAAATGTGTATCTGTCGACAACAAGGGAGTGTCTGTCGACAGATGCACTCAGACATAGCAGTTGGGTTCTGGGAAATCAGAATTGAGTAAAGCTGTCGACAGAAGGATTTTTGTCTGTCGACAGAAGCACACAGAGTCCAATTTCTTGGTTCTGTGAGGCCATATCTGTCGACAGACTGTTGGGGCTGTCGACAGGGGCTTTGAAACTTCAGCTTTAAGGCTTTGAATTGAGAGTGATTTGAACCATAAGATTGAGGATAATACACATTGAATATGAAGGGTATCCCTTATGAATTTCACTCACCTAGCCTTAAACTTACTCCCCCATAATGTGCATGTGATGAGACAACATTCAAGCATGATATATATACATTCATGACAAGCACTTGCACATAGATTTCATGAGCATTCATGAGCATATTTTCAAATTTACTCCCCCATAACACATGCATAGTAAATGTATCAAGCAATTCACAAATTATTAAGCACTCAACTAGCCTTATACATTACATGACTTTTGGTACTTGGCGGAGTATTTTACTCACGCATAATGATAGTTTCCAAACAAGCATAACTTGTTTTTCCACATGTCATCATTTGATATACCAAGAGGTCATGTGCACAGTTATGCAAGCAAGATGGCATGATTCCAATTGCTAAGAGGCATTGTCATGTGGGGTAGCATTAAGACACATTTTGCATTGCTCAATAAAGGTAAGAATCCATTTCAATTTCAGCAGTTCATATGAATGATAGGGAGATTTTACCTGAACAGTCTTCAATCATAGTAAAAACAGTTTACCTTTGTTCTCCATCATTTCTTGCCTTGCACAGCCAATGTCATGAATCCATTTCTAATTTTTGGCTGCAAGACATCTCAGCTTGTTGATCAAGCTTGTTTTGGGACCCACACTTGCTTGGGTCCTGCAACGACATTATGTTAGGATATAACAAAGATTTCAAAATCCAAAGTGATTTGATTTTTGGATTTTTGTTGTTTTGTGCAGTTTTCCTGTTCATAGATACATGAAATTTCTGATCTTTATGAACATGTTTATCCTTGTGTGTATGAACACATGGATTATTATGGAGCTTTGAAGCATGCACAACATCATGATTTTTATGAGAGTGTTGATTTTTCTTCCAGCAGAATTTAGCAAGATGACCAAGTTTATTGCATTTGTAGCAAACAGTTGAGCATTTACCTGGAGCTTACCATAGTGTGATTGCATTTGCTGGAATCTCTGAGATCCTTTAGAGTACCTTTGATCACCCTTGGGTGAGAAGAAGGAGGTGGTACCCTTTGGTATCTCTTGGCATGATGTGGAGTTGGAGATTGCCTTGAAGCTTTTTGAGCTGTTGGAGGAGTTGAAACCTTGTACAATCCTGCTTTCTTTTTCACTTCCTTTTCGGATTTTCAGTTGTAACTACATTCCTTTTAATTGCTGCCTTTTGTTCAAATTTTATTTTGTTTTTGAACATTTTCTTATTTTTCACAGAAGCAAGACTTGTGTTTTTCAATTCATTTTGAATCTTCTGTTTTTCAGCTTTTAATGCAACAACTTCTTTTTCTGAAGTCTGAAGCTTGTTAGCATGACATCCAAACCATTTTTCATTTTGTTCTTTTCATTTTCAAATTGAGCAATTTGTTGTCCA
The DNA here is from genome assembly GCA_014218235.1 of Colocasia esculenta. Classification (NCBI taxonomy): domain Eukaryota; kingdom Viridiplantae; phylum Streptophyta; class Magnoliopsida; order Alismatales; family Araceae; genus Colocasia; species Colocasia esculenta. The sequence goes on from CM024758.1 coordinate 106,921,891, forward strand.
GATCAACAATTTTATTCTTAGAATTGTTCCATTCATCATTTAATGGTCTGTCATGATACATGCATTCAATCTTCTTTTTCAGATGATTATTTTCCTCAATCAATGGGTTGCATTTCTCTTTTATTTGATGATCATGAGCCATGTTGGAGATTTGTTTGATCATTGATCATTATCAAATTGAGATTTTCATTATGATCAATCAATTTTTCATTTTGATTTTTCAAATCAGAATTTTCAGATTCCACATGATCATGATCTTCTTTCAACTTAGAAAACTTGATTTCATAGTTTTTTACTTCATTTTCCAATTTTTCATTCTCCATTTTCAATGTTTCATTTTCTTCATAGAATGCTTGAGCATTATCAATTATCATTTCATTCTTTCCAGATTTTCTTTTAGCTTCTTGTTTTGATGTTTAATAGTTTTAAATTGTTTGCACATGTGCTCATAGCATTCTATCAATTCATTATAAGATATATCATTCTCTGAATCAGAATTGGATATTGAAGCATCAAATGGGTCTGAATTGGATTTACCTGATTCTTGAGAATTTCTTGACATCTTGACATATGTGATCCTCTAGAGTCGTCTGAACGAGAAGAGCCTCTTGAGCTTCCATGAGCCATGTAGCATTTTTCATTGATTTCCTTCCAGACTTGCTGTTTTCATAGAGGAGACCTGCATTTTATGAACCTTGTCATCAAACTCAATAATCATTGGTCTACTTATGATACTTGAGAACTCAGACATATTTCTGAGTATGTAGTAATAAATAACCAACCAACGAAGTGATCAGATCAGTTCAGAATCAATTATAAACCCGATCAGAGCAATTAATCACACATAAACGATATGCCAAATCACAATCGTTGAACAAAAACCTTCTGATACCAATTGTTAGGATCGGATATTCGGTATGGCAAAGCTAGAAGGGGGGTTGAATAGATTTGCAGCGGAAACTTAAGCAATATGAAAATTACTTCGGATTAAAAGATCTACTCAATTAAAACCCCTTTGATCTGATGCATGTGTGTGAGCAAACTAACAGTTAGTGTGTAGACGAAATCCCTATGCATGCATCTAGCGCAATACAGTGCAAACCATAAGTCAAACCACAGTGCACAAGGGATTTTTTAGGTGGTTCGAGATCACACCACGTGACTCCTACGTCCACCCCCCACACAGTGAGGACACACTACTCAAGAACTGAGTACAACACACACACGAGCACACCGGCTCAACCACACACACACACACGCTAGATCAAGTCCCAAAAGATCAGATCCTCTAGCCTTGATCTGACACACCCACCACACACGTTGTCTGATGCAAACACGCAATCAGAACAACAACCACACTTCCACAACATCCACGTACTGATCTCAAATCAGTGCACACACACAGATATGAAAGTAGTGAAGGAGAAGAGTTTGAGATGAAGAATCAAATCCCGATGTAGATCTCTTCTCGTTGGTCGTCCAGAAAACTCCAAGCTTCGTCTTGACAAGTATCAGTTGATGGAGAAGCTTGAACCACGGACGAACCGGCTTCAACTCCGCTTGGAAGGTTGTTCTTCTTTGTTCTGGGCAGAGAGATGAAGCAGGGCAGCAGGAAGAAAGCCTTGATCTTGACCTTTGCTTAGGGTTTTGGTATGGTGGCTCCTTGCTGCGAAAATAGCCTCATATGATCCATATATAGTGGGTCCAAGCATAGAGAGTCGTGCTAAAAGGAAACACCCAAATATAGATCATATCCTGGCCATAGATCTTCCCAAAACTCCGTCTGTCGACAACCGACTTGCTGCTGTCGACAGATCTGACAGGTTTGCAAGAACCGAAGACTGGGCTTTCTGGAATAGATTTCTGAGTGTATCTGTCGACAGGCGAAATCATCTGTCGACAATGCATCAGATGCACTATTCATCTGTTGACAGATGCACTGTCATCTGTTGACAGTGCACTATTTCAGCAACTTGTCTTGTTCTTTTGCACTTGATTTTGGGCTTTGTCTTGCATGGAATCTCACCTACATTAAAAGACATAATTAGTGAGATATAATGAACATATAAAACATGTGTTTCATTTGCATCCAATTGTCATTCTCATCATGTTTCACACATTCATAACACATCAATTTTGTCTTGTTCATGAAATGTTCATCATCAAAAACAAACATATCATTGTGAACATTTCTCATAACATCAATTAGTATTGCTCATCATCAAAACATTTAAGCACTTGTTGTAACCCAACATTCTCCAATATGAGAACCCAACAAGACGTGTCTAGGAAGGCCTTTTCCGCCCCAGAGCCAGGCCCCAAAAGAACGCCTCCCTAGATCTCGCGACTACCGAGGCTCGCGATAGAGGTCGAGGAGGAAGGCTAGGGCGCGGGTGACTGCCCAACAGGAAATCTGAAGATGCGGGGGTAGCGTGTAATCCAGCAATGTTCTCGTTCTGCCACACCCCTGTTAGATGTGGCCTTCATCGGCGTCAGGCACACTAGAGGCATGCCTTCCCGTTCCCCCCCCCCCTCCCTCCCATGGCCATAGCATCTCTCTCTCTCTCGCTCCTTCTCTCTCTCTCCACAGTGGGCAAACCCAGCACGATGCGACAACAGTCATTGAGCACTAGTCAAGTCGCCCGGTAGTCACCAAACCTGGTAATATCCGCGACCTCAAATATATTTTAATTGACATGTTGTGAAGTGGTGAACCCACCCCAATCCTCGTGAACCCAACACCAACCATTCCCCACTTAATTTGTTCATATACGCACCATCTCTGCATTCCGAACTTGGTTATTCACATTTCTAATGGGGGGAAAATGGCCATGCATTAGTGAGTTATTTGTGCCATTTATTGTAACGTCCCAGAAATTTAAAATGTTAAGAAAATAGAAATAATTTGGTTAAAATACCTTATGGTTGTTATTAATTGTGATAATTAGATGATAGACTTAATTAGTAGTAATGAACGTTATCCCAGTATCGTACCTCGAAGTGCTTGCCTCCACAGGGCGATACCGGAAAACGACAACGAAATAAAAATCTGAGAACATCATAATTTCCATAAAATGTAGAAATTAAATATGTAATTATCTGAATTTTTCGACGGACGGATTTCAGGTA
>CM024758.1:106925119-107223474 GCA_014218235.1 Colocasia esculenta
TAATGCATAATATAATTCGAGTCGATATCTCGAGACGTGAACAGTCGGCAAATAAGCCTCTAGCTAGCACGCGCTAAATGAATACAACATACATCATCTAGGGACCAAATATTGAACTCAACTAATCTTGTATTCAAAATGGGAACTAATACAGGACTAAGACCAATAAAGGGAAATTACATAATACCTCACTTCCTACTACATTGTTCTAACACTCAAAATAAACTAATTATAGATAGACTCATAATTGGAACGCTCATCACTCGGACGCATTCCCATCCTTGACTTGCTCCTCCTCTTGCACTTCAAGTCACCTAGATTGGGTAAAAGTAGGGGATGAGCAAACTAGCCCAGTAGGATTTAATCTCAATGTGTGGGCAATGATATAAGTGATTAACATTTTAGAATAGGTAAACACGATGAATGTCATGATATGCATGTACGGATAAAACTCGTTAAAACATGATGAATGAACAAGCTAGATAGAGGATCACGATAGAACAAGATCTAAAAGGATATAACAAGATAGAAATAGCAATATATTATTTGTACAAGCACGCAAGATTTCACTTGATGTCAATAGCTGTCAAGAACGCAAGATATCACTAATTGCATTAATGCAGGATGGCCATATCACGCAAGCAAGCAAGCACGCACGATAATGTAACACTAATCAGGCACGTAGACACTAATGTACACCAAGAAAAGATCCATCAAGAATGTACACTAGGACACGTGTATGTGGTTATTGTATCTATCATTCAACATGACACGCACGACTCACAGTGTAGATGCAAGCCAGTAATCATTAAACCTCATGGTTAACAGTATATTTATGACTCTCCGTCATTGGGGCTAGACTGGAGCCTTGGACACGTCGTGTGCCCGGTCAGCATCTCACTTAAATTTAAATGTAGATACCCACAGTCATAATAATGGCCAATGAGAGTTTCAATAAGTAAGCATGTGTAACGTCATGTTCATGATGATGATGAGAACAAGTAATAAGCAAATTGAACAATTTCATGAGAACAATGGTCGAGAGATAAATTTGGCAACATAACGGTACGATTTATACTTTAATTCAATCTTACATTAATGGCTTTAGTCTAGATTGTAAATCACACTCACGGAGAACAAGATGAGAGAGGAAGTGCACGCTATCTCAGGGAACTTCAATGGTACAACCAACTCGTCGGCCATGTGGGAATCCATGGTCAGGGAGATTTACGGAGGCCTTAGAGAAAAGGTTGCTAGTCTACCGATTCGGAATGACCGGTAGAGAGCTTCCAAATCCCAAGAAAAAGCTGCCTAGAAGTGCAAGTGTGTAGTGATGTACGCGTGTCTCAATCCACAAACCATCGGTTTTAAACTCGCGGAAAACACTTAACAATATGACATGGAATAAAACTAGGCGCTTTAACTAATCATGGTTTGCAAGATTTTAAGATAACAATTATCATTTAAACATGGTAGACCAATAGGAAGATTAAATCATAAGTAGCATGAATGATCACGTCATTACGAAAGCAATTAGAATAGTATCGTGTAATTAAAGCTTTTTAAATGGGTTTACCACTTTAAGCCATTAAAATATCCATCATGCAATGATCAGACCTAAGACATGTGAATTACACACTAAATATCATATTAAATAGATCTCAGGTATAGCAGTAAGTTTTGTAAAAGAAATAGGTGGGGTTTCATGAAAAATCCTGAGGTCGCGACGGACCTTGTAAGGATCGCGACGGGGTCAGATCAAAACGCGACAGTGCCTTGTAAGGATCGCGACAGGCTTGTCTGATCAAGCAGGCAGTTCGCGACGGGTTCATATGAAGAAGGCGACAAGGGTATGTGCAGAACACGACAAGGGGGTCAGAACAGGCAGAGAGATAGCGGACGGGGCGCTCGTCGCATTCAGAACGCGACGGGTTTGCTGTCGCAACAAGACCTCAGAATGCGGCCTATCGGGTCATCGCGTTCACAGGGTCTGCACCTGAATCCGACAGAGAGAAAAGACATGTTCTTGGTTTGCGGTCTAGGACTACCTTATATTGACACAGTGTGCTTCAAAAATAGAGAACAAATTGTACAGTGCATGAAAAATCACGAAACTAGTTTAACCAACCAAGACATGCAAGGGTGCTTCCAATAAATCGGAATTAGAAAACAAGGATGGTTTCGACAGGCTTTAATCAAGTCAAACACAAACATAAAAGCCAAGTGCAACCCGAAAACGTAGTTTCATGCAGCGACCCTCTTACCACACTTATAACTCTCTAACTATTGACATTTAGACAAAACGTTCAACACAAGACATGACAAGGACAACTAGTAGAAAAACTTTCATGTTGTGGATTTTCTCTAATTCGATCTCGAATCGCATGCAACATATAAAGAACGGGAAAAGCCCTAACAGTGCGCGACTTGGGGAAAACGCTTATAATTTAAAATCTACTCATTGAAATTCAATGAAACCAGTGGGAAACGAAAGCTAACGTGATGCTCTACACATTGGTATAGGATATGTTAAGGTTTGGCCCAAGAAAACCTACCTTCTGGGTTGAAGAAGTCCCATTTTTCCAGAAAATCCATATTTCGACCACTTGGAGGAAAATGATTAATCCTCCGTGTATACTGCATGAAATTTGGGCATCCACTTGGGTTAGAACGTAGACTCGACCCTCTTTCCAGAGGTATAGGCCTTGCAAGGTTGGTTATGTTTTGACTCACATTTGTCGACTTCAAGTGGACGGTTTGTGCAGGTTGCAGCAGATGAGAAGGGGAAGAAGATGAGCTTCTTGTGGTCGTTCCACAGCTCCTCAGCCCACAAGAGCTCCTCCACATGACCCCAGCAAGTTCTAAAACTCGTCCCTAAGGTTTGGTGAAGAGTATTTAAGCAACCATGGTGTTTAGGAGTCCTATTATGATTAGGAAAGCTAAGTTGCGGTTTTGACATGTTTGTTTCATATTTGAGGATTTCTTCCTCCCTTTGAGTGTGTAAGGCTTTAGGAAACCTCCCACCATAGTTAAGCACGAATTGGGGTTGCCAAGATTGCAAGTTCTCTTCCCAATTCCATTCTAATTACCTCTTCCTAATTTCAGCTTATTTAAAGTTGCGAATTTCTATGTTTTCTTGTTTCATTTGATTTTTGGCCAAATGATGTCCATTAGCCCAATTACGATATTGGGACATTAATATATAATTTATTTTTTTAATGAAAAACCACCAATGGGTCAGCGACAGGCATGTGTGCACCCCTCCAGAAGGAGAGGATGTTCTCACACCACCCGGCGAACACCAAAGGCGTAAACTTTTATTGAATCAAAAAATGGAAATTACACCCAACACCATGAACCCAACACCAGAGTTGAAATCACTTCCAACTGGACACCAAAACAAAAAAATCAAAGATTACAGATGTCTAAAAGAAGGAAGCCCAGCCTTGTCCACCAAAAGAGCGCCCCTAGACAGCACAGGAAGGGAGCGCAAATCTGAAAAGGTCACACTAGCCTCATTCAAGCAAGCAAAATTAGCCAGAGAATCCGCAACTTGATTACCCTCCCGAAAGGTATGCATGAGATCTGGTTTAAGGATAGTGAGCATTCCACAAATCCCCCTCCACCAGGGGTACACGGCCCAGTGAGGATAGCGACCAGCAGCAATAGCGCGGATGATGAGAGTTGCTGAATCTGAGAAGAGAACAGAAATCCCTAATATTCGGTCCAAAGCCAGTTTCAGTCCATCATGAAGAGCACGTGCTTCAGCAACAATGCTATTCCCAGTGCCATAGAAGAAAGAGAAACCACAAATAAAATTCCCCCGAGAGTCTCTAATACAACCACCACCACCACATTTGCCCGGATTCCCTTTGAGGCGCCATCAACATTAAGGGACAGTAGGTAGAAGGAGGAAGCACTTAACAAGAATAGGGCTCTTCACATTCATCACCACATTCAGATTAAAGATCTCAAAGTTAAAGAATGAGAAAGTGAAATGGACCCATGAAATTTTCTGGCCTCCAGCACCTTACTCACTGCAGCGATAATAGAATGCTTTAAACTTGACATAGAACGCCTTGAACCTTCCATCCTCGCTGAACATCTCAGCTTCCAGATTTCCCACAGCATGATAATACATGCAGCCATACCAGCCAAAAATATCGGCGAGTGCAAGCCAGATGCAGATAAGACACTCCAGATCCTTGTAGTAACATGCGAGCTCCAATTGACACGACTGCTTAACATAGGAGCAATCCACCTCCAAAGATCTTTTGCAATATCACTAGCAATAAAAAGATGATCCAAAGATTCCTGATTAGGATCTGAACAGCAAACACACTTGGAGACAATAGGAATACCACACTCAGCAATAATAGAATCAACAGGCACAGCCCGGTGCAGAAGCCGCCAAACAAAAAGGGCAGCTCTAGGAGGAATCGCATGAATCCAAAGATTTTTCCAGGCACCCCTCAAAACCCCATGCTTGCGAATACAATCATAGGCAGACTTGACTGTAAAAACACCTTTACCATTTGCGGCCCAGATGAATTCATCCAATTGGGGAGATAGCATGGAACGGACGTACGCAGGAGAAACATTAAGGGACTGCCAGACTGGATTATTAGCATCATTCACCATACTGTCGAGCATGACATTAGGAAAACCATGAGCGAAATCAGGTAGAGCCCGTACAAGAGGTTTAGAACCAATCCAGGTATCTTTGAAAAAATGCACTGAGGAACCATCTCCGTCCAGCCACCGATAATTATCCAAAACCACCTCCTTAGCTTTGACAAAGTTCTTTTTAGAAGTACCCAGAGGAAAGGGAAGAATGATATCACTCATGAGAAGACTTGATAAACCTCTGTCTAGCATACATAGACCAAAGGGAATCACCATGAAGAATATTCCAAATTTGCTTTGCCGCCATAGCAACCTGAAGAGAGTCAAGGTCTCTAAAATTAAGCCCACCTTCCACAAAAGGCTTTTGCAAAACCAACCAGCCCACCCAATGACGACGATGTGACCGTCCGCCCCTTGCCAGAAGAAGTTTGCACATATGCGATTCACCTGGTTACAGATAGACTGGGAATAGATAGAGAGCTAGCAAGAAAAACCGGTATACTAAGAAGCACCGAGCGGATGAGAACCGCGCGACCAGCTTGAGAAAGGATTTTAGCGCGCCAGCCAGCCAACTTCCGGGTTACATTGTCCACCAAAAATTTAAAATCCTGAACCTTCAGCCTGCTCGCCTTTAGAGGAATCCCCAAGTATTTGACGGTACCATTTTGAAAACGATAGCCAGTAAGAGAAGAAAGGCGGGCCACAACTCCCGGGGGGACTTTGTCAGACATACGAAAACAACTTTTCTCGGCATGACCTTTTGCCCAGAGCTAGATTCATAGGACTGCAGGAAATTGAGGAGAGCCTTAACACCATAGATTCCAGCATTCATGAAGATAAGGGTATCGTCTGCATACAATAAATGAGACACCTGCACACAGCCTCGAGGGCCGCTAAAATGTTAAACCGGCTAGAGGCAAACAGATCGGACAGCCCTCTACTCAGCACTTCAGATGCAATAATAAAAAGAATCGGGGCTAAAGGATCACCTTGCCGAATACCTCGAGAGGATTTAAAGAAACCAGCAATGGAACCATTAAAAAAATAAGGAGGACCAGCAGTTCGCTATAAGCATACCAACAAGAGAGGTAAACCGAGGGGAGAAGCCAAACTTACGCATAACCTGAAGGAGAAAATCACATTCCATACGATCATAAGCTTTGGCCATGTCAAGCTTAAACATAATGTTATGCCCTCTGACTTTACGGTTGATGTCCCACAGAAGGTGCCGGGAGAGTGAAACATTATCCAGAATAAACCGACCTTTCACAAAAGCACTTTGATTTTGAGAAATGATTAGCGGCAGAATGGGAGTTAGTCGCCCACATAAGATCCTTGAGATAACCTTATAACTAAAGTTGCAGAGAGTAATGGGACGAAAATCACTAAAAGTAACAGGAACCTCCACCTTGGGAATGAGTGTAATAAATGAAGACGATAGCCCCCTCGGAATACCAAAACCAGCAAAAAATCCTTGAACAGCCTTGATCACATCATCACCAACAATTCCCAACAGTGAGAAAAGAAGATACCCGTAAAGCCATCTGGACCAAGAGCACTTTGCCCATTCATAGAGAAATCGTGTCCTTGATTTCTTCAGGACTTGGAACCATGCACAGGCCATTATTCTGATCCAAAGAGATGATGGAAGGAATACAGGAGAGAAGATTAGGATTCACCTGATGCGGTTCAGATGACAACAGGTTATGAAAGAAGTTGACCGCTTCAGTCTTAAGAATATCCTGCTCCATACACCAATCCGCTGAATTATGAACTTTAAGTTTATGAATATAACTTTGTCTTCTATTACACTTAACAGTAGCATGATAGAAGGACGTATTTCTATCACCGCTATCTAACCAATCAACTCTAGCTTTTTGTTTCCAAAAAATTTCCTCTCTGTTTAAAGCACTGTTGAGATGAGCATTGGCGGCGGACAAGGCAGATCTCTATGTTCAGTCGGAGAAGCATCAAAAACCTATTGCCTTCTTTCAACCTCCTCTTCAGCTAAGATCACCGATGAGAAACATGGCCGAACACCTCCTTATTCTAGACCTTAAGATAATGTTTGAGGGCTTTAAGCTTCACCTGGAGACACACCAAAGGATTGGCATCGGTCACATTAGAATTATTCCAGATATTGGAAACACCCTGCATGAAAGATTCATGAGTGATCCACATGTTTTGAAATACAAAACGGCTAGGACCGCGATGAGTGACCGCATGAGAAACATGAAGAGGGCAGTGATCTGAGGGTCCTCTTTTCAGATGATTAACCAGAAGGTTAGGCCAAAGATCTTGCATCTGAATATTGATGAAGACACGGTCCAGTCTAGCCCAATATTACCACCACCAGCACGATTATTATTCCAGGTAAGGTTGAACCCTGGAAGCCAGCATCAAATAGACCAGAAGCAGCATTAAAGGCATTAAACTCAATCATCGACAAAGAGTTACCAAAGGATCCACCCAATTTTTCAGAAGGATGGGCAATACAATTAAAGTCACCACCTATCATCCACGGAACATCCACAGTCGAACCAAAGTGCAGGAGATCATCAAACAGGACCCTCCTATGGGCATAGTCGCAAGAAGCATAAAACAAGTAAGTACGACGAAAAAGAAGAGTTGGAACGAAGGCCCAACGTAATGAATTGATCAGAGGAGTCCACCACTTCAAACTGAATAGAGGAATCCCAGAACACCCAGATTTTAGAATTCTGATCCATATTGCCCGCAAAATTATCTAATTTGATAGAAGCTGAAACTTTTGCAGCCACGTGAAAAGACTGCTTTGGCTCAAAGATCGCTACCAGAGAAGGATTGAAACGAGATACCAAAGATTTGAGACTCCTTCTAGAAGCTGCATTCCAATACCTCGGATATTCCATAATATGGCTGAATATTATAAAACTGGATCTTTACCTCTATCCTCCGACCGAGATCGAGCTCGGGTAACAACCGGTTCTCTACATTATTTATCCACCAACACCCCGAATTCAAGTGCATGAGATTATTATCCATAACAGCAAGAGAGACAGTATCAAGGCCACAGGAGGCACCACGATCAACATGTACCCCAGCCCTTCGATAAATCACGAGGAACAGGAGAGGACTTACCATCAGCATTAAGAATAATGCATCCACTGCCGTCAGAGACAGCCAGCGACTCATGAACCCGATGATCAAATTCATCACCAAGAGACGTCGACGTCGAGGGTCAAGATTGGATCCATGCAGCGCCAGCAAAGGCCTTCCCACATCGTGAATATATAATGTTAGAAGTCTCTCCAACATTTTTATTTAATTTATGATTACGTCGTATTTCCGTGTTAACGGTTTTCCGACTTGTTTCCTAATTTGGATAATCGGTCACCTTACTCTTAAACCTAGCCCAAATGATTTTTATTGACCCAAATTCTTGATGGGTCATTAGAGGATATTATTTGAAGTCCGTATACGATTTTTATTTATTTTCGGACTCATCCAAGTACGTGTGTATGATTTTTTGACTTATTTATGAATTACGATAATAAGTCGTGAAACACTTAAACTTGGCTAATCTGATTTTTCTTGGCACAAATTCTTTTTGAAACTTTTAGTAATAATGTTTTGGGTTGATTTATAATTTGTACGGATTTTTTCGATGTGTTTTAGCACCTACGTAGAGGTACGTATGTTTTAAATAATCTGATATTATGGAAATTATTCATTTCATTTATTCAGATTTTTACTTATTAAATTTTCTGAGGTGCTACACCCTCCCCCACTTAAGAGAATTTGGTCCCCAAATTCATATATCATTAATTGGCTTTTGATAGTTATGATCCTTGAGCTCGTTTGGATTAATTCCTCTAACTTGTTTCAACATCGTGGATGTTAGTCCAACATCTACACATACGGCCATCTGTACTATTCATTTAGTTCCTTCCACTCTTGTTTCATCCATGGTTGTATAATCCATCTTAATCCACCAGATGAAACTATGGTATAATTACTAGATTATTCCTTTCTAATTTCTCTTTAATGATCTCCCCCACTTAGAAATGTACTAATAAAGAAAAAACATCATAAGTTTAGTAGGAATTTAAATCATACCTCCTTCAAGGAGCTTTGCTGGAGTTATTGCATTCACACGTCCTTGACACTTTACCACTCCTTGGTTCTTCCAGCTTGGTCTTTTAGCAGGGACAGTTCAGTATACGATGTTCATGATTCCCACATCGCAGGCAAGCCCCAGCCTTCTTCCAGCACTTGTCCTCATGGTGCCAGGCTTGTGCAAAAGTTACAATATTCGGTCATCTTGTTTCTTCTACTTTGATCTTTTCTCCATGCCATAACCCTTCCCAATGGTGGCCTTTTGTTGTTATTGTAGTGGTTGGGAAAGTTCAGTTGTATCGATTGACCCTCATTTTATGGAGGTTGGCTTTGAGATGTCTTTCCCCTTTATGCCTTCCACCTTAGCCATAGTGTCCTCTACTAGTTGAGCTCTTTGGACCATCTCAGTGTAGGTTTGGATGTTGTGTGGTCCGAGCTTTTCAATGAACATGGGCCTGAGCATCCATGAAACGGTTAGCCTTTAATCTTTCCGTTCCCACCAGATGTGGGGCATACACAGCCAGACGCGCGAACTTAGCCTCATACTCAGCCACGGACATTCCTTTCTGTTTTAGTGCGGCAAACTCTGCTACCTTCTTCTCCTTAACTCTTCAGAGAAATACTTTTCTCGGAATATCTCCAGGAATCCAGCCCACTCCAGTTCGCCACGTTAGGCAGGTGGGCTGATGTGGCCTTCCACCATGCTCGGGCATCCTTAGTGAATTGAAAAGTGACCAGTTCCACCTTCTCCCTGTTAGTGCATTGCATAACTTGGAAAATCCTTTCTATTTCTCCTGCCAATTCTCTGCCTCGTCTGGGTCAGGTAGGAGTGTCAATGGATCCTCCGGATCCAAAAATCTGACCGGATCCGAACATTGAAATCGGATTCGGGTCACATATGTTGATCCGAAAATAGGTGTTTTATCGAATTCGAGGCGCTCTTTCCTGCCCCGAAAAGGTCATTTCCGAGTTTTAAATCGGGGCGGCCCAAACCCGATCTGAGAGAGACATCTTCGTCTCCCACCTCTCTCGTCTGTCTGAGCAATCTCCAGTCCCATTTCACCTTTAGGGTTTTTTCTCCTCCATGAGGGCGGCGGCGGTGGCGGCGGAGGGGTGCCGCCGATGGAGCTAGATGCTGAGGCCCTACGGACGATCCCTACAACACTTGTTCGACCTGGATCTCGGGCACACTGGCGATGGCCGACTTCACACAAACAACGCCAAAGTGTCGTCTTCAGGCCAGGTCAAGACGAACGAGCTGCTCTGCACAAGTGGATGACGGACGAGCTCCTGCTGATCTTCGTGTTCGAAGGCGAGTGCCATTGCGAGCTGCTAGCAGAAGACTATGTTGGCTGCTTAATGGTAGTATGGCACAGAAACTAAAACAACAAAAGTAAGGTGTCGATTCAATGGGGGAGAATCTTGTATATATATATAGCAGGAGGAAGAAAGGGTCGTTGCTTTCTGGCAAAGAATAGGGGAGTAGAAACCTCCAGATGAGTAACCAGAGATCTGGAAGCAGAACAACTGGGGAAGAGGAATTGGGTAGGCGAGCTAGTTCCAAGAGTGCCCTCGTCGTGGAAGAGCTTTCCCAGATGATCGAAGGGACATGCTTGTGTATTTGAAAGCTTTCCCATTGCCGAACTCGGTGGTCTGCCCAGTTCGGGGCTCTTCTGGAGGTTCCTGGGAAGCTTGTGGCTCTGTTCGGGGCTCTTCTGGAGGGTACTGGGAAGGTTGCGCTTTGACAGGTGGGCACCAAATGAGGATGACAAGTAAGCTTCCACCGTCATGGTGATCCATGGAATGGCGCTGCCTCATGCCAGGGTCCGGGTAGTAGAGTTGAAGTTCCGGTTGACAGCGCTCCTCGGTTTCTTGACGTTCCATGGTGCAGGTTGGTGCTCCTGGTCCTGCCAACCCGCGCGGCGTTGCCCGCGACCTCGGCAAGCTTGCGCAGGGAGGGGAGGGGGTCCGCCGAGGAGGGGAGGCCGCAAGGGAGGGATTCGACGTTGATGAGCTGCTGCTGGGGCGAATTCGGGTGGAGGGACTGGGCGGACCAGGTGGCGGGGCAGGTGTCTCTCGCTCTCTCTACCACCGCCACAATCTGCAAGCCCACTGTTGTTCCTCTCTCTCTCTTCAGTTTTCTCTCTCTCTCTCTCTATACACTGCTGTTGGTGCTAGGAAGAAGGAGAAACCGTGGAGGGGGAGGAGAGCGGATTAAGGGTGACAAACCCGTAGCGATCCAAATTCAGATCCGAAATATGCTCAGATTTTGGATTCAAGCCGGATTCGGATCTAATCTCTTCGGATCCGGGTTCGGCTCCAAGAATCCGACCCGGATCCGATCTATTGAAGGACTAGGGTCAGGGGATCCAGAGAAACGAGGGTTTAAATTCCTAAAATTACGGTGTAGATCACCGGCTCCATTCCTAGCTGCAGCAGCCTGATTTCCAGCCTGAACTACATTTTGTAATGCCTGGGTCAGTCCAGCCACTGTTCTTGCATAGCTTTTCATTGGTTCCGAGCCATTGCGGTTGAGTGAGAAAGTTATGAGGGTTCCTGAGAAAGGATGGAAACCAATTAATGTCTCTAGATACATTATAAGAGTCAATGGGTAGGAGTGTTAATTCTTTCTAACATATTCAAGTCTCTACCCATTCTCACCAGGTACTGTATTTAAATTCATGAACTAGGTTCCATAGGTATCTCCTAATCCTAAGACATATATCCTATTTGGTATTCCTAGGCTCTGATACCACTAACTGTCACGTCCCGAGAATTTCGCAGCGGATATTAATAATAATGCAGAATATAATTCGAGTCGATATCCGAGATGTGAACAGTCGGCAAATAAGCCTCTAACTAGCCGCGCTAAATGCATAACAACATACATCATCATAGACCCAAATATTGAACTCAACTAATCTTGTATTCAAAATGGGAACTAATATAGGACTAAGACTCAATAAAAAGGGAAATTACATAATACCTCACTCCTACTACATTGTTCTAACACTCAAATAAACTAACCATAGATAGACTCATAATTGGAACGCTCATCACTCGGACGCATTCCCATCCTCGACTTGCTCCTCCTCTTGCACTTCAAGTCACCTAGATTGGGTAAAAGTAGGGGATAAGCAAACTAGCCCAGTAGGATTTATATCTCAATGTGCGGGCAATGATATAAGTGATAACATTTTAGAACTAGATAAGCCGATGAATGTCATGTGATATGCATGTACGGATAAAACGCGTTAAAACATGATGAATGAACAAGCTAGATAGAGTGATCACGATAGAACAAGATCTAGAAGATAACAAGATAGAACTAGCAATATATCACTTTGTACAAGCACGCAAGATTTCACTTGATGTCAATAGCTGTCAAGAACGCAAGATATCACTAATTGCATTAAATGCAGGATGGCCATATCACGCAAGCAAGCAGCACGCACGAGCACGATAATGTAACACTAATCAGACACGTAGACACTAATGTACACCAAGAAAAGATCCATTAAGAATGTACACTAGGACACGTGTATGTGGTTATTGTATCTATCATTCAACACGACACGCACGACTCCCAGCGCAGATGCATCGCCAGTCATCATTATACCCCATGGTTAACAGTATATTTATGACTCTCCGTCATTGGGGCTAGACTGGAGTCCTTGGACACTCGCCATGCCCGGCAGCATCTCACTTAAATTTTAATGTAGATACCCACGTCTAATAATGGCAATGAGAGTTTCAAATAAGTATGTGTAACGTCATGTTCATGATGATGATGAGAACAAGTAATAAGCAAATTGAATATGATTTCATGAGAACAATGGTCGAGAGATAAATTTGGCAACATAACGGTACGATTTATACTTTAATTCAATATTTATATTAATGGCTTTAGTTTAGATTGTAAATCACACTCACAAGAACAAGATGAGAGAGGAAGTGCACGCTATCTCCAGGGAACTTCAATGGTACAACCAACTCGTCGGCCATGTGGGAATCCATGGTCAGAGGAGATTTTCGGAGGCCTTGGAGAAGAGAAAGGGTTGTAGTCTACCGATTCGGAATGACCGGTAGAGAGCTTCCAAATTCCCAAGAAAAAGCTGCCTAGAAGTGCAAGTGTGTAGTGATGTACGCGTGTTCTCAATCCACAAACCATCAGTTTTAAACTCGCGGAAAACACTTAACATATGACATGGAATAAAACTATGCGCTTTAACTAATCATGGTTTGCAAGATTTTAAGATAACAATTATCATTTAAACATGGTAGACCAGTAGGAAGATTAAATCATAAGTAGTAGGAATGATCATGTCATTACGAAAGCAATTAGAATAGTATTCGTGTAATTAAAGCTTTTTAAATGGGTTTTCCACTTTGAAGCCATTAAAATAACATCATGCAATGATCAGACCTAAGACATGTGAATTACACACTAAATATCATATTTAAATAGATCTCAGGTATAGCAGTAAGTTTTGTAAAAGAAATAGGTGGGGTTTCATGAAAAATCCTGAGGTCGCGACGGACCCTTGTAGGGATCGCGACGGGGTCAGATCAGAACGCGACAGTGCCTTATAAGGATCGCGACAGGCTTGTCTGATCAAGCTGCAGTTCGCGACGGGTTCATATGAAGAAGGCGACAAGGGTATGTGCAGAACGCGACAAGGAGGTCGAAAGGCAGAGAGATAGCGACGGTGCGCTCGTTGCGTTCAGAACGTGACGGTTTGCTGTCGTGACAAGACCACAGAACGCTGCCTATCGGGCCGTCGCGTTCACAGGGTCTGCACCTGAATCCGACAGAGAAAAGACATGTTCTTGGATTGCGGTCCAGGACTGCCTTATATTGACACAGTGTGCTTCAAAATAGAGAACAAATTGTACAGTGCATGAAAAATCACGAAACTAGTTTTAAACCAACCTAGACATGCAAGGGTGCTTCCAGTAAATCGGAATTAGAAAACAAGGATGGTTTCGACAGGCTTAAATCAAGTCAAACACAAACGTTAAAAGCCAAGTGCAACCCGAAAACGTAGTTTCATGCAGCGACCCTCTTACCACGCTTATAACTCTCTAACTATTGACATTTAGACAAAACGTTCAACACAAGACATGACGAGGACAACTAGTAGAAAAACTTTCATGTTGGGATTTGCTCTAATTCGGTCTGGAATCGCATGCAACATATAAAGAATGGGAAAAGCCCTAACAATGCGCGGCTTAAGGAAAACGCTTATAATTCAAAATCTACTCATTGAAATTCGATGAAACCAGTGGGAAACGAAAGTTAAATTGATGCTCTGCACCATTGGTATAGGATATTAAGGTTTGGCCCCGAGAAAACCTACCTTCTGAGTTGAAGAAGTCCCATTTTTCCAGAAAACCTATGTTCATACCACTTGGAGGAAAACGCTTAATCCTCCGTGTATTTGCATGGAATTTGGGCATTCCACTTAGGTTAGAACGTAGACTCGACCCTCTTTCCAGGGGTATAGGCCTCGCAAGGTTTGATTATGTTTTGACTCACCTTTGGTCGACTTCAAGTGGACGGTTTGTGCAGGTCGCAGCAGACGAGAAGGGGAAGAAGATGGATTCTTGTGGTCGTTCCACAGCTCCTCGGCCACCAAGAGCTCCTCCACATGACCCAGCAAGTTCTAAAAACTTGTCCACTAAGGTTTGGTGAAGAGTATTTAAGCAACCATGGTGTTTAGGAGTCCTATTATGACTAGGAAAGCTAAGTTGCGGTTTTGACATGTTAGTTTCCTATTTTTGAGGATTTATTCCTCTCTTTAAGTGTGTAGGATTTAGGAAACCTCCCACCATATAAGCACGAATTGGGTTGCCAAGATTGCAAGTTCCCTTCCCAATTCCATTCTAATTACCTCTTCCTAATTTCAGCTTATTTAAAGTTGCGAATTTCTATGTATTTTGTTTCATTTGATTTTTGGGCCAAGTGATGTCCATTAACCCAATTACGATATTGGGTCATTAATATATAATGTTAGAAGTCTCTCCAACATTTTTATTTAATATGATTACGTCGTATTTCCGTGTTAACGGTTTTCTGACTTGTTTCTAATTTGGATAATCGGTCACCCTAACTCTTAAACCTAGCCCAAATGATTTTTATTGACCCAATTCTTGATGGGTCATTAGAGTATATTATTTGAGTCCGTATATGGTTTTTATTTATTTTCTCACTCATCCAAGTACGTGTGATAATGATTTTCCGACTTATTCATGAATTACGATAATAAGTCATGAAACACTTTAAACTTGGCTAATCTGATTTTTCTTGGCACAAATTTCTTTTTGAAACTTTTAGTAATAATGTTTTGGGTTGATTTATAATTTTTACGGATTTGTCCGATGTGTTTTAGCACCTACGATAGAGGTACGTATGTTTTAAATAATCTGATATTATGGAAAATTACTTTCCATTTATTAGATTTTTACTTATTAAATTTTCCGAGGTGCTACATGCGGTGACCTTGACCATGTGCTTACCCACTGCATTGGCCAATTTGTCTTAATGCACGTTTTCAAGTTTTTGGTTGTGACAGTGGAACTGTTTGTGACTTCATGGGTTGGGTCATTCTTCGCTTTGTTCTTCCGTGTCTGGCGTGCTCTCGCAAAAGGTGATGTGGTGTGTACCATGGCCATGTGGCTAGCGGTACTTCTTGCAGAGGTGCTGGTTTTGTGCTTCGGTCCCCTCTCTTGCATGCGGAAGAGGTTTGTTGTGTGTCTTCATCCTCTACTTTTTGAGGGTTGCTCAGGGTGGTGGTGCTCCACTGCTGCACTTTGGCGTTGTGGTGCGCACTATTGTGGCCTCCTTGGTAAAGGTCCTTTACCTCGAGTTGTTTTAGGGTTGAGTGGGTTGCTCCCCTCGCATCGTCGTTTCCGCATGGCACTGTAGGTTGGTGGACCTACTGGTGTGTTGCATTTTGTTGTATGGGTTTTTGTGTTGCCTAACTGGTCAATGTGGGACAATGTGTTTCCATGTGATCAGCTTTGGGTAGCCCAATTCTCTCGCCTAGCTTGCTCGTGCCGGCGTTATGTTCACATGTGCTCTGCTTTATGCCTCTCTTTTTTCTTCGAGGCTTTTGTCACCTTTTCAGTGTGTGGCCCTCACTATCTGTTGCGGTAGGGCTGATGCTTTGTGTGGTGTATTTCTAAGAGCCAGCATGTTTGTTGCGCTCTTTGAAGCTCGTAGGCTTTTGTGTGCGTTTCTTCTTGGTGGGTCCCTGGTAGGGAGTCCCTTCTGCTGGCCTTGTGCTATTTTGGGGTCGTTGATATGGATGTGTGTGTTGTGCTTTGGTGGGTTTTGATGCTTGTGGTGGCACCGTGTGCTTGTGCCCGTGAGTGCTAGCCTTAAGCTTTGTGCGCGGTTTTGCGGTTTGCAAGGTGCTCGAGGTGTTGAGTTGTTCCACCTCTGGGATGCGTGTGGTGGCTTGTTCCTTGTGGCTCGTACCGTACTGCAGTGTGGTAGCTACCTTGTTGTTTTGTAGCCCTGGTGGTGGTGCTCGATCTTGGTTGTGGTCCGCATCTAGTGTTCCCTCGTTTATGTGTGTTGGGTTGTGGTACCCTGTGTTGGTTTGAGTCTGACTCGGGTCAACGTGCCGTTTTCGGCCCCTGCGATTGGCTCATTTTTGGTGGTTGAGTGCTTTTGGCGGTCATTTTGTGGCACCCACGCTCGGCGTTGCGTAGTTCATTGTGGGTGCCAAACTATTGTGGGTTTTTCTAATTGTGTGCAAGGTGGTGAGTCTGGAAGCCGATAGCAAGACCTCATGTCTATGTCCTTGGTGACAGAGAGGCCTATCGGTTTACCAATGCTTGACCGCAAGAGTTTCTGATGTCACGTCTCAAGAATTACGCAGCGGATATATTTAGATTAAAATTAATATTCCGAGACGTGAGAAGTCAGAAAATAAGCCTCTAGCTACGAGCATTAAATGTGTATCAACACAATATAAGGGCCCATATAATGAACATAACCAACTCTCATTCATTAATTTATAATGTTGAGTACAACTTCATTGACTTTAACTAATAAGACTCAATAAAAGGGAAAATTACATGAGATTGTACTCCCTCACTAGCTACTACAGCATCTACTCTCAAAGTAATATAAAGATAGACACTAAGTTTGGAACACTCTCATCACTCTGACGCATTCCCCTCAAAGTCTTGTCCTTCAGCTTCTTCATCAATGTCACCTATGATGTTAAAAAGTAGGGAATAAGTAAACTAGCCCAGTAGGATTTATATCTCAATGTGCATACAATGCTATAAGTGATTATCAATTTAGAACTAGGCAGGCACGAGTAACTAGATATGTAGGGATGATAAATCCATTTAAACACGATACATGAACAAGATAGATTGAACAATAGTGATTGAACAAGATCTAGAAATGAGGTAACAAGATAGAACTAGTAGTAGAACACTATGTACAAGTACGCAAGATATCACTTAATTGCAAGAACGCATGATGTCAATAGTTTGCAAGAACACAATATGGCTAAATCACGTAAGTAAGCAAGCACGCACGAGCTAGAACGTTTATCACTTAACACTTAATCAGGCACAAAGCCACTAATGTGCACTAAGGATCTATGGCACCTTGGAATACACACTAGGACACGTGTATATGGTTATTGTATCTAGCATTCAACATGATACTATTTCCCAATCGGATATAGGACAGAAATGTGATGGGACAGACTGACGTGTTCATGGCAATCGGTACATAAATGCGATGGCCATGATGGACGCATTCAAGGGCAATCGGTACAGGGTATCGTTTGATGACACTGAATCACAATAGGTCGTGATGATGCATTCATGTGACTTTGAAATACGAACGACATGTGCATAAGCCGAGGGCGAGAAAATGGCAGAATCGCGATGCCATGTGCTGTCGCGTCTCAGACATGCACGGAAAACTTGGCGGCACATAGTTTGATGATGTCTGAACATGTCAGGACAAACTAAAATGCAACGATCTTGTCTATTACTTTCAAGGTATTCGCGACGGGTTAGCCTATCGCGATACCAGTCTTATAAACGTGACGTCTGTAGTGATCGTGGTTTAGGGTTCAACCCGAAAATTGGAAAACGGTGCAATCATGCATGTACCGCTTATAACTCTAGATCTAGGGCTCTTTAGACAGAACTATGAGCATGAAAGTTGTAGAGGACGATAAGTAGAAGAGAACTACACTTTTGGGTTGACTCAATTTGGTCTTGGGATGCGTGAAACATGAGATGAACACTAAAATCCCTAATTATGCGAGATATTTAGAAAACGCTTAATACTCGATGCATGATTGATGAAAATTGGAGAAAATAAGTGCATATGGAACTAGACTCGATGAGCTTTCACATGGTATATAATTTGTTCATGTTTGGCCCGAGAACACCTACCTTTCATCGATTCTTAGAGAGATCTTCTGCAGGTCGATGCAGAAAGCTAGTTGGGAAGAGAGCTCTGGTTGGGGGCGATCTCCACCTCCTCTGGTGCTCAAGGTATGCTCCTCATGACCCCAGCAACTTGGTAACTCATCCCCAGGGGTTTATGACGAGTATTTAAAGATCTAGGGTTTGTTTAGAAGTCATATTACAACTAGGAAAGGGGAGCTCCGAGTTTTGATTAATCTCTTCCTTAATCTGAGGATTCTCATCCCAATTGAGTAGGAGAATCATTATGAAACTCCATAATATGGTTGGGTTCGAATTTGAGTTGATTTGGAAGTTTAATTGTCTTAGATTTGCCCTAATTTCCCTTTCTAATTTTCTGTCCAATTTGAGCTACAAATTTTGGAGATTTATTACTATTTGGGCTTTTATTCTTTGGGCTAAGAGTGTAAGTTTGACCCATAATACTTTTTAATAATTCTGGTATATTATTTTTCACTTTATTTCTCAATTTTCAATTATTAAATTTCTGAGGTGCTACATCTGACGTCTTGGGTTGCTTGGTTCTGACCAAACCTCAGACGTCTTTTAGCCTTTGTCGCTGCGTGTTGTGCTCGTGGAGCGAATGGTTTCTAGTTCCCTGTAGCTCCACACTCATTTGGTGTCCTTGTTGGATCACAAGGAAGGCCTGGGTGAGACTAAGTGGTGCCGGTGGATATCGTTCCACATGTTGAGGGGTTTTCCATGTCTCCATTCAGTTTAGACTTCGGTTTTCCTTGCGAGACTTCCCTTTGGCTTTGTGGCCGAAACTAGCTGTGGCTAGCTGTGTGAGGCCATTCCTCTGAGCCCTGTGGTTGACTCGTAGGTGTTTTTTCTAGTTGTCGCCAGTGACTGTGTCTTCTTTCGGGTTTTGCTTGCGACAAAGTGGGTTACTGACCGGATTGGTTTCAACAATGAGGTTTGATGATGAATTCAGTCATGTGGCTTCCGCTGACGGTTCTAGTTGCTTTCGGTCCAATTTGGACATGTGCCATGCTTGTGGAGTTGTCGACGTCCGATTAGGTGTTCCACGCCATTCAATGGACTGTGTGAGATGTCGGTTGATCGGTTGGGTAATCATCGTGTGGCCGCGTTACAGTAGTGGCCACCAGGAAGTCGTGGTGAGACTTAGTGGCCTTTTTCGAGCTAGCTGTCCTTTTGTCGTGTCCTTTTTCCTTGGGTTGTCAGATCGGTTCAAGTGAGTTGTTCCTACCCCTGCTTTACTTTCATGCTTCGGCTTTGTTTTTGTAATTTCGAGGGCAAAATTTTGTGTAAGGGGGGTGGGATGTGGCATCTACCACTGAAGAAGGTAGGGGGGGAGGGGCCTTCCACCCTTCCCCATGCGAACAACTTCAAGTTGTCCTGGCTAGGGCACCAGAATAGGCCAGTTGGCCATTTTTGGTAAGGCGATAGCCCCCCTCTTGACCCCCCTCTCCCTTTTCCCCCTCCACATGAGAGCCCCTCACCCTCTTCCTTCTCCCCATGCCTTCGTCCCCATTTTCCTCCTCTGAAACCCCCTCCCCCTTTGCCGATCTACCTCTCTCTCTCTCTCCCTCTCTCTATCTCTGTTCCGCTCGCCGCCTTCTCTCTCCTCTCTCTCTCTCTCTCTTACATGTCGTGGCTGCCGCGATCGGTGGCCCTGGAGAACCCCGCCGTCTTCTTCCCGACGTCGTCGCCCCGCGCTATCGCCGCTGCCGGCGTCCCCTTCTTCCGCCCATGCTCGAAGCTTGGGGAGGAGGCCACCGCACCTTTCGCTGCCACCGTGACCACCGCCAGTGGGTCCTACCTCTAAGGTAAGGACCCCTCTACCCTCTCCGGCATCGGCCGAAGCCCCTTCCCCTCTGTGTAGCATAGACCCCCCCTCTTTCTTGACCCTGTTCTCTCTCTCTCACCCTTCCTCTCTTCTGTTTCCGGTAGTGGCCGAGGAGGGGCCGGTGGGGGCCGATGCCCCCCCCCCCCCCCAGCCGTCGGTGGGCCTCGGTGGCAGCGGCCGAAGACCGACCGCCGTCGGCCCTACCCTGCCCTCCCCATCCCCCTCTCCCCTATCACTAGAATAGGGTGTGACGACCCGACCTCCCGGACCTCTGCCAGGGACCCCGAAGTTTGCGTCGCCACCAACGGATCCGAAGACCCAGAAGGGTTAGAAGAAATAGTCTAGTGAGATATGCACTGAATTTAAATAATTATAACGAGATATACAGTTGTACAACGTGTCCCAAGAAAAAGCACACGTACAAGAAGAAAGGTACAGTCCTTAAGGGGCATACCCCAAGAACTTACAAAGCACAACTCTCAACTCACTCAGATACAAAAGCTCACAACACTCGCTCTCACTGTTGCTGATAGCACACGACGCCACAGCCGTCTCCGCAACACGTCTAACATCGAGCTCCTGCGATGACGAGCCCCTAGCTGAAGAAAGTAGGGGGAGTGAGCCTTGCGAACAAGGCCCAGTAGGGATTACCAGTCCCTCACGGCCAGAGCAGCAGGAACTCCGAAAAATAGGAAACTACACTAGAAAGTTGTAAAGTGAGGAACACCTACAGCAGGATACTACAAAACAGCAGAACAGAACAATGCAACGTCACGACCACTAACCAAGGTCGTGACACACACACGACTCCCGCAAAAACCAATGGAGTTGGGCACCAAGCGGAAGCAACCCTCGGTGCACCCGCCGAGACCATGCAACAACCAGGTGAGAACGACGTCTCACCACAAGCACGGCCACCTCAGACCTCCACAAGGTTGAGGGCCCACAAGCAGAACCACCCTAACCCTAGACACACCACGAGGTCGGGAAACCACACACACTGGTGCCACCACGAACTAGCACCAAGGAACGGGACTACGGAACCGAGAGAACAACGAAACGGAACCCACCGGAAGCACGGGCCAACAAGGCCAGACTAACGATGCCCACGGAACTAGGCACAGCCAGGCTATAACCGTCGTGTAAGCTAGGGCAACAAATAACACTTGGAAACGTCGTGAGGAAACGTCGTCACAACAACAACAACCAAGCCACCGCCACTGGCAGCCAAGAGGAGGACACACCAGCCACTCCCTCTGCTCTCCAGCCTGGCTCCTGCCTCCACCTCCCCAGAAGAGCGAGACAGAGCCGCCATAGAACACCACAAGAACGCACGCACCACTGCAGCCTGGCCAAGCTGCGGCCCCACGCCTAGCACCACTACGTGGCTCCGGAACCAACGTAGAGAGAGGCAGTGAGACAAACAACTAATTGGTCTGCACCGGGAAGAACTCCAGCCAGCCTCGGCATCCCAGACCAACCAAGGGAGCTCTACAAACAACTCGGCATCGCTGTCCAAACCTTATTTTCCCCTCAGCTCCAGAGTCCGCCAACTCGAGCACGCTCGTAGCCCCGAATGCTCCCGAGGATGGGGGTCCCAGGAAACAGAAACAACCTCTAAACGGGACAAGCCCTCAAGTGCCAAGCACCGGGCGAACAGGTGGGGCAAGCACAACAAGAACTATGCCGAACCGCTAGCTTGTAACCCACGACAAGCCCAGCAAGCACGAGGCACGCACAGACCCTCAAGAGGTCCGTCAGCCAACCAAGGCTCGCACGAGCAAGCCAGAACCTTGGAACACTACCGGAAGCATGGAAAACCTATCACTCTACTAATAATCAATTGACCGCCGGTGAATCGATTATTAGATAAACACGACCCTCCTGGCAGTGCCGCCAGGACACGGCCACGAAGGTGTCACCTTCGGTCACTGAATGCAGCAAGGTAACCTGCCGCGTTCCCACCTGAAGGTCCTAAGGGAAAGTCAGCCCTGGGGCACACGCCGACACCCCAATCGGAACCACGGAACACCCGAGGCACACACAGGTACTATCACGTCCCCCTAGGCCGTCGCGATACCATCGCGATGGGGAAGGGCACCGCGACAGAAACCCTGTCGCGACAAGGAAACGAGCCGTGACAAGATCACGTCGGACTGCCGGACAACGACGCCATCGTGTCAGGCCAACGCATCGCGACACGACTGCGCCCTTTGGTGTCACGATGCGCACCGCAGTCGCGACACTAGAAAGAAGGCAGACCCATGGGATGCTCCATCTCGGGGCCACCCACACACCACAAACACACCATACGGGGGAGGGGAGCATGGAGAAGTAGGAAATGTTATCTACAAACCACGAGGGGTTCACAATCCACCCGGATCGAGAAGGCTTCAAGCAATCCCTACCTTAAACGAAGAAACGAACCCATTAAGGGCCCTTCACATCAGATTGCCCACCTCCTCCTCGCTCCACGCAAGCTCCACAACGCCAAGGACACGAGCACGGCCCTCCTCTTCACCTGAAACGCACAAAGGGAAGAGAGGGAGGCGGAGCACCACCGGAGGGGGAGAAGAGAGGGGAAAGAGGGAAAGGGAGAAGGGGTCGCCGGCCAAGGCCTTAAGCCTTCGGCACCCAAGACACAACGGGGCGACGCGTTGTGTTAAGGACCTTAACGCGATGGGTCAACGCACCGCGACAAGAATGTGTCCCCCAGGGACGCCGTGACAACCTGACAGGTCGTACTAACACGCCTGCCACCCTGCCAGGCGTCAGATGACTGAAGCGATGGAACACTGTCGCGACCCATTGACCGGGTGCGACAAGAACGCAACGCACAAGCTGGTCACGAAAAGGATGACTGTCGCGTCGGACACCCACGACGCGACACTAACGCGTCACCCAGCCCGGACGTGTTAGTGGCCAGTCATCCAGGACACCAGATGGAAAGCCGGAAAGCCGGATCTTAGATAGGGGTTCGGGTTGGGGATGGGATGGGGGGCTGGCATAGTTCGCCAGCCCGCTGCCCGGCTGGCGCATTGTTCCAACTGTGTCTTGCCCGATGCAGTGCGTCGGTGCCTGGGCAACCTAGGGTGCGGCGTAATGTGCATGGCAGGGCTTTTAGCCCATTTTTTGCCTTCCGAAGTTTGTTTTTCACTCTATTTTCGACGTTGGGGTTGTCCCGGTTGTGCCAGTGGACCAGTCCGCGGTTGACGACCGTCGTGCAAGGTTCCACAATTTTCGAGCCCGCCTCGGTAGGCTACGACTGGGCCGACAGGGCCATTTGACCGGTTGACCCGGATAGTCTCGCTGGGGTTTCCGGCAAGGTCGACCGACTATCCAAGGTGGCAATATAAGCTTTTCGAGGTTGAGTGTCAGTCAGGTACTTTAGCGGATCCATTTCTGCACTGAGTTTTCATTCCATACTCATGAGGCTTGTGCTGACTTCCTAGCACTGTGCCTTACTATTCTTCCCCGATGTTGCGACACTTGAGGGCTTGTTCCAATGCACGGTGCACTTTTGGGTTGTTACCATTTCTCGGGACCCTCGTCCTCGTGGGCCCGTTGAGGGTGGTCTCCGAGCCACAAGTGTATCCGTCGAGCGTTTATCTGGACGAAGGGGAAAACGGTGTTGTTGGATCGAGATGGAGCTTTAGATGTCCTAGAGGGGGGTGAATAAGACTTCTTGCACTTTTAAAAACTTATCTGAAAATAAGATAACACTAGATAGTATCATTAGTACTTAGTGTGGTGTGTGTGTGGAAGACCCTAGATTTTTTGTACATTTTATCATTTGTTATTATGTAACATGTTTTGATTACTGGTCGAATTTCTTCTTAACATCAACATCCTTCAACGTTAACAGGTTGACGGCATGCTATGTGTTGTTTACAGTCTGGCTTGAGGATCTTGACGTCAAAATCGATTGACCTCTACTTCATGTAGATGGCAACAAATTGGACATCAATTTCTCCAGTTGTGTTGGGCTTTTTTCCCTAAAACCGTCCGATTTCTCCGGGGATAAACATGGAAACCCCACGTCGACTGGGATTCTCTTTCCTATGATGCCTACGACCCAAACCCCTATAAAACTAAGTCATCTCTACAAAGAGATGATTTTTGCTCAGCTAAGGTTATTCGGTTTCGGAGAGAGAAAAAGAGAGGGTTTTGAGGTGGTAGATCTGACGAATCAGAGGCTGCACTGATGTTTTTCTTCAAGAGGGAGGCCCTTCAGGACGTGGGGAAGCTCTCTTGTTGCTAGAAGATTGTCTGCTAGGTCGTGGAGGTCGAATCAAGATAGGAGATATCACCTCTTTGGCTTGGCCGAGGAGGGCTTCATCACCCTAATTTGATCTTCAGAGAGTTTTCTAGAGGCAAGTAACTTAGGGGTTTCATCCCTATGTCTGTCACCTAGGGTTTTTCGATTTTTAAAGATTTTGTCTCGTGTCCTGGACCCCCAATTCTCTTTCCTTTCGGTTTCGGTCTGCACTTTCTGCAGACAGGAAGTTGACGGCAACATCCTTGTCGTTAAGTTCTTGTGTTTACGGCAATCTATCATGTCGTTAACCACCCTTGACGGCAACCTCTTTGTCATTAAGTTCTTCAGTTTTTTCATAAACGTGGTGGCGTCCTGATCTGGAGGATGCATGCTGATCTGGTGATAACCAGAGTATGCGTCCAAAAAACTGAGAAGCTCATGTCCGGACGTTGCGTCCACCAACTGGTCGATGCGTGGCAGATGAAAGTTGTCCTTGGGTGTAGCCTTGTTAAGATCTTGTAGTCCACGCATACGTGCCATTTGCCATTAGCTTTGCGTACGAGGACCACATTGGAGATCCATCTTGGATAGCGGGCTTCCCGGAGGAGCCCAATTATTCGGCTTTTGGCCACGTGATCATGGATCACGGTCTGCCGTTCTCGGTTGACTGGCCGCCGTCGCTGCTGAACAGGTGGAACTTTTGGATCCAGGCGGAGGCGATGCACCATCATGTCCAGAGGGATGCCTGGTAGCTCGCTATCCGACCATGCAAACACATCTAAATTGGCTAAGAGGAATGCCTTGTAGCGCTGTTGTTCGGCTTCCGACAGTAGTGCGCCAATATAGAGAACGTGTTCGGGGTCATTGTCCACCCGAACAGGAAGCAGGTCTTTGGTGGGTGTGCCTCTGCTGGTGGAAGGCTGGTCGGCGGGTGGGGGAGTTGTCGCTGGTGCCGAAAGAGGCTGTTTGTCCCTCAAGGAGAGGACATAGCACCTTCGAGACTCGCGTTGACTGCCCAGCACCTCGCCAATCCCACACGGAGTGGGAAACTTCATCTTCTGATGGAGGGATGAAGGAACAGCCTTAATCCTACCTATCAGGCTCCTGCCGAGGATGGCGTTGTAGCCTGGCATGCTTCGAATAACCAAGAAATCCACCATCTTGGTTACGCTTTTTGGAGCCGTCCCAAGAGTGATTGGAAGGCGCATTCGCCCCATGGGTTGAACCGAGACCCCCGAGAAGCCGAACAGGGGCGACTCCACCGGGGTGAACTGGTCGGGTTTTAGACCCATAAGCAGGAAACAATCGTAAGCCAATACGTCTGGGGCACTTCCACTATCCACCAGAATCCGGCGCACGGTACAGTTGTTGACGGTGGCCGAAACGACCAGCGCATCAGTGTGTGGAGTGGAGACTCCTACAAGATCTTCATCCGAGAAGGTTATAGCCTCCTCGAAAAGTGCGCGTGCGGGGGGAGGGGGATAAGGGTTTGGACGAGGCGCTGGAGCCCTGTCCACTGCGTGCACCCACC
The DNA here is from genome assembly GCA_014218235.1 of Colocasia esculenta. Classification (NCBI taxonomy): domain Eukaryota; kingdom Viridiplantae; phylum Streptophyta; class Magnoliopsida; order Alismatales; family Araceae; genus Colocasia; species Colocasia esculenta. The sequence continues at coordinate 106,950,914 of CM024758.1, forward strand.
GAGCGTAGTCGCGCCGGCTTTGATTGCTTTCTCCGCCTGCACCAAAGCCTCCCGCGATCACGTTGATCTCTTGCCCATTGGGCTCATTGTTGATGGGCTGCTTGGGAGTCCGCTCTCGGCGCCTCTGGTGGTCTTCATTGCGGCGCACATACCGTCCAAGATAGCCGCACTTAATGAGGGACTCAATTTCGTCCTTAAGTTGGCGGCATTCGGAGGTGTCGTGGCCATGGTCGCGGTGGAAGCGATAGTACTTCTCTTGGTTGCGCCTTCGAGGGTCGGAGCGCTTCCTTGGTGGCCACCGAACATAGGGCTCGTCCCGGATTTCTTCCAGGATCTGTTCGGGCGCCACCGTGAGCGGGGTGTAGTCGGTGAAGGGGCGTGGTCGGCGCGGCGAGTCCCCATTGCGCCGCCCTTTCTTCCAATCACGGTCGGAACCGTTATTGGAAGGTCTCTTCTTGTCCGACGATTCTCCCTGCTCCGCCCAGCTGGCTGCTAGGCTCTCCTTGCACGCGGCGTGGCGTTGCGCAGTAGAGAGCAGCTCGGAAAGGGTGGACGGCTGCTGTAGTCCCAGCGTCCTCTGCAGAAAGCCATCGCGAGTGCCTTGGATGAGGGCACTGGTGGCTAATGGGACGTCGAGGCGCGGGATGCGGAGCGCCTCGGTGTGGAACCTCTTGACGTAGTCCCAGAGCGCTTCTCCCTTCTTCTGCCGAACAGTGAGAAGGGAGGTCGTGGTGCGCGGTTGCGACCTTCTGCCCAGGAAGTTGTCCCGAAAGGACTTCTTCAGCTGGTGGAAGGAAGAGATGGAACCTGCAGGGAGGGCTTCGAACCAAGCCCGAGCGGTTTCCTTCAAGGTGGTCGGGAAGGCCCGGCACTTGGCCGCATCAGATGCCCCATGGAACACCATATGCGACTCGAACCTGTGGATGTGGTCCGCGGGGTCGGAGGTGCCGTCGTACGGCGTGATGGTGGGCAGAGGGAGTTTGGGAGAGACCCGAGCTTCCAGGATCTCCACAATGAACGGGGAGAGGAAGTTCAGGTCCTCTTCGGCTGGAGCTTTGTCGTCTGCCCGCTGGACCATCGCGTCCACACGACGTTCCAGGTCGACGACGTGGTGCAGGCGCCTGGCCAACTCCTGTTCGGAGTGGGCCGAATCTGCACGCCCAGTCCTGTGGGAGTTGGCTCCCACGACCGAGCGCGGTGGGTGCGGGGCTACCGTGGAGCGACGGGGTGAACGACTGCGGCGCTCCGGTGCTCGTTCATCAGACGGGGCGCGACGCGACCTCCGCGGTGAATCCGCATGCTGCCCCTGAAGCGCAGGAGGGGCATGAGATCGCCGGTGAGACGACTCCGCCTGAAGTTCCTGCGGCAGGGAGGCCGCCGGGGCCGGCTGCATGGCCAACTGGGTCTGAAGGCCTAGGCATATGCCCGCGAGGTGCTGCATTTGCCCCCGGAGTTCTGCTACCTCCAGGGCAATTGCAGGCATGGCAACAGCGGGTGCAGGGACGTCACCGGCCGCACCGGCAGGGGCTACGGCGACGTCAACGGGGGGAATACGCTGACGGGAGTCCGCTCGCGACTGGCGGGACCTCGTCATACGGCTCCCCACGTTCTGGTATGAAAATCGTCCGCGAGCCATGGCTGTCGTCGATTCCCACAGACGGCGCCAAAAGTGTGGAGGTATTTCCCTGTTTGGGCTGGAGCCAAACAGGCCTACACTTGGAGACAGAGAAGATGACCACCAGTAGCGGACGAATGCCTGCAAAACCAGAACGGAATCAGGGGGGCCCGCTTGAAGAACCGGGGAGAACCCTCCGATGCCTAAGTCAGTAAACTGCAAGTGAGGCTTGGAGAAGAAGGGTTCAGTGTTGTGCGAGAGCGATGTGCGTTAGATCACGTACCTCCGCATGGAGGCTTACCGGAGCCTTTTATAGGCAGAAGTGTTGAGGGAGAGGGACGGAACGTCCCTGATCAACGCCGCAAAGGGTGCGCCTGTTAGCGCCATTGGCGGGGAGGCGCCCGTTGAGGGGCCTTGCAGTTAAACCACCATTTAATCGTGGGGCATGTATGATGCAACAGTTGTAACCGTTACAAGGAGACGGAGGGCTGTTTGAATCCTCCTGGTCGGAGGTACTGGGCAGGGGCCCTGTTCGATAAATGGAACCTGTTGCTCGGTGACAAGGCCTGCTGCTGGATGTCTGATGCACGGAAATGTTGCTCGTGCCGAAGAGGCCCCGACACACGCCAAGCAGCGTCTGCTCGGAAAAGAGGGCCCTGGGCCGAACAATCTGTAAGGCGTCCGGAGATGGTTCTTGGGTCCCTCTGGTACCTGAATGCAGGGATCATCCTCGGGACCTTAAAGCTGTTCCTGAGAAGATGTGGCGCCCTACGGAAGGGCCACGTTTGTCCGCCGAATTGGGTTGGGCCATGATGGGCTCTGCGCACGAAGGTGGCTAGGAATAGCCACCACAATAGTTTTTTATCCCTTTAAGCATAGAGCTAGAGATGTTTTCCTTTGGTTAATTTTCTAACAGATTTTTTTAAATAAAGATTTTCTTCAGTTAGAGTTTTCAGTTTTTCTTCTAATTATAACTTCTCATTGTTTTGCTTTTCAAATCTTCATTTAAAAAATAACTATTATCTTTACTTTCTTTTAATTATTTTTCTAATTGTTCCATTTCGAATTTAAGATCTGAATTGGTATTTTCTAAGCAATTAGTATTATTTTTCAAAACTTTTAATTCTTTTACAACACCTTTATGTTTTTCATAAAGTTCATTAAAGACTTCTTCTAAGTCTTCAAACTCTGACCCTGAATCAGTGCATGAATCAAAAAATGGGTCAGAATGTACCTCATCTAGTCCTACCATGAGGGCTAGACTTTCCTGCTCTTTTTCGAGATCTTAGCTTGATGATTCTGAAGTTGTGGCCTCTTCATTGTCCCAAGCAGCAGCCATGGCTTTTTTTTTGAATTTCTTGTGCTGCTTCTTGAATTTTTCTGGCTGACCAGTCTTCTTGAGTCTTGGACAATCTGATCCAGATGTCCAGATTTTCTGCATTCATAGCAGACTAGTTCTTTTTCCTTTCTCTCTTTCTTTTGAATCCTTCTTGATCCATTTTTCTTTTTCTTGAGAATTTTCTGAAGTTTGGATAGGACATCATCCACATCGCTGTCTTCAGAACCTGTATTTTTTGAACTAGAAGAAGAAGAAGAGGTGGAAGGAGGAGATACAACTTTGAGAGTATTAAAATTTTCTTGGATGAGCCTCCAGATAATCGCTCCATATTAATTTCATGTGTCATGAGGGAACAAATTAACTTATCAATAGAAAACTTGGTTAGATCATGGGCTTCTTCAATAGCGGTGACCTTAGGGGTCCATGAAATAGTTAAAGACCTAAGTATCTTTCTGACAGTTTCCTCATCAGAAAGATTTTCGCCAAGAGAACTTAGACCAACTACCATGCTCGAAAATCTATTATACATTTGAGTAATATTTTCGTTAGGAAGCATTTTAAATTGCTCATATTGTGAGACAAGAATATCTATCCTAGTTTATTTTACTTTATCTGTTCCTTCATGAGTTACCTGTAGTTTATCCCATATTTCTTTAGCTGATTTACATGCAGATACTCTACTAAATTCTCTTTTGGATAAAGCACAACATAAATAGTTCTTTGCTTTAAAGTTTAAAGATAATTTACTTTTATTTGCTGCTGTAATAGCAGTAGTACCTTCAGCAGGAACAATAACATAATCACCTACCTCTATTACCTGCCACAGATCAAAGTTTGTGCCTCGAATGAAGCATTCCATTCTCATCTTCCAATATTGGTAATCCTCTCCATCGAAGAATGGAAGTCTGGTGACTGATTGACCTTCAGCAAATCCTTGAGCTGCCATGGATCTTCTCTAAGATCGTTGGATCTTCTTGATTGATCAGAGAACCTCGCTCTGATACCACTTGTTGGCCCTTTTAGTACGGCAGCAAGCTAACCTAGAGGGGGGGTGAATAGGTTTTCTAAAATATGAAATAGAAACTTTAAACACAGAAAATTGTCACTTGAAAGTTTGGTTAGTTGAGTGTGATAGAGAGTAGCAGTGCGGAAGCAAATAAACAATCACACAAAGAACACAAGGAGTTTATCCTGGTTCGGCCCTTCCCACATGGAAGTCCTACGTCCAGTCCCCAAGCAATCTCTTGGGATTTTACTAACCAAGGGTACAGTCCCCCTCAAGGACAATACAACACCCAGCACCCCAGCTGGTCTTCTTCTCTTTCCCGGGCAAGAAGGCAGCCCACTTCTTTTACAGGTCAAGAAGCCAACCTCCTGGTACAAATCCCAGTGTGGTTCTGCTAGACTTAAACCCCCAGCTAGGTTCTACACTAATTACAGTCCCTCAGCTAGACAGAAATCTTTCTTAGAAAAGAAAGAACAAGAGCTGAGAGTTTTACAAGGATGGACTCTAACCCAAAAACTCTCCGCGAAGGACTCTCCCCAAGAATTACAATGATCACAGAGAGAGAGTGAAGAGAGGAGAAGGAGCTTGAAGCTTGAAGGTTTCAGACGCTTGAGCACTTCTTCTTGGGCTTGGGCTCTTTCTCCCTTTTCCTTTGAGTGTATGTGGAGTTGAGGTTCCTCACAAGATGTACACTCATTCAAAGATCTTCATGAAAGCTCTATGCTCTTCTTCTTTAGCCTTGCTTCATCTTTATATGAGTAGTCTTGAACAAATCCGTTGGAGTTCTAGTCGTTGCTCATCTTCTCTTTTTTTTCCTGATATTTTGTGGTCTACGAGGTCTGCAAGCATAGAAGAAAGTGTTTAGATAAAAGAGTGTTTCTGTCAAAAAGGTTCATACCTCTATGTTTCTTGTTGTCTCCCAGAAGTGGTAGGTAAGCTCCTTTTGTCTAACAGGAGAGAAGAGATCTAAAGAGAAAAAAAAGATCTTCTGTCAGAAATATATTTGATTTTTCACTAGATGCCAAAACATTTTGAAATATAAAGGAAATCGATGTTAAGTAAAATCCATGTTGAAATCCATGTTCTTTCAAGCAAATCGATGTTTAAGTGAAATCCATGTTCTTTCAAGCGAATCGATGTTTCATTTATGAAATCGATGTGAGACCGAAATCGATGTTTCACTTATGAAATCGATATGAGACCGAAATCGATGTTTCACTCATGAAATCAATGTGAGAGTGAAATCGATGTTTCACTAATGAAATCGATGTGAGACCAAAATCGATGTTTTACTTATGAAATCGATGTAAGAGTAAAATCGATGTTTCACTAATGAAATCGATGTGAGACCGAAATCGATGTTTCACTTATGAAATCGATGTTTCACTAATGAAATCGATGTGAGAGTGAAATCGATGTTTCACTAATGAAATCGATGTTTTCAACAGAATCCATGTTTTCAATAGAATCGATGTGGCCTTTTGTGAACTGAAATCGATATATATTGAATAGACATCGATTTGACTTTTCAGTGCAAATCACCTAACAATAATGTCATAAATTTACATTTATTAAAAAATTATGATATTAAATATATTTATAATATTTAATTAATCATAAGTTTTATTATCACCAAAATATATTTGTTATCATCAAAATATAAAGGTAAAATATAAGAGTGGTTCAACACTAAAGATATTGATGGATATAAAATTTGGTATACAAGGATTAGTAACTCTAGAAATGGTGTGGTTATATTAATCGATAAAGACTTAAAAGATAAAGTTGTAGAAGTTAATATACTGGGGGATATACTTATTTGATAAAACTTATCTTAGGTGAAGATACTTTGAATATAGTTAACGCATATGCACCATAAGTGAGTTTAAAAGAGGGCATTAAAAAGTAATTTTGGAAGGCTATTGATAGATTGACTCAAAATATCTTTAATTAAGAGAAAAAATTTGTCGGTAGGATCTTAATGGCCATGTGGGTAAAAGTCATAGAAGATATGAGAGGATTCACAGAGGATTTGATTTTGGCGAGAGAAATGACATAAGTACTATTATTCTTGATTTTTCTATGGTCTATGATCTAATAATTGCTAATATCTTCTTTAAGAAGAGAGATGAACACTTAATAACATATGAGTGGAACATAAAAGAGTCAAATTAATTATTTTTTATTAGAAAGACTGATAGAATTTTGTGTAAAAATTACAAAAATTATCCCTGGAGAGAGTTTAGCCCCACAATATAGGTTACTAGTAACGGATGTCCTTATCCCAAATTTAAAAAAAAATCATCATAAATAATTGTTCTAAGATTAAATGGTGGAATTTAAAAAGTAAAATTTGGAAACATTTAAAAATTATCTAGTAAATAGAATATTTGGAATTTATATCAAAAAATTAATGTAATGTGGAATAATATTACAAATTGTATAAAGAATATAGTAAAACGACTATTAGGCGAATCTAAAGGCAAAAGGAATGTAGAAAGAGAGACTTGGTGGTGGAGTGAAGAAATTCAAAATACTATTAGAACTAAAAGAGATTGTTTTAAGACTTGACAAACCAACAAAAATAATCAAATTTTAGAAGCTTATAAAATAGTTTAAAAAGGGCTAAGAGAATAGTTAGTGAAGCTAAATCTAAGATGCTTGAAGAATTATATAATAAACTAGAAACTCGTGGGGGTGAAAAGGACATATTTAAATTTGCTAAATTAAGAGAAAGGAAAAGTAGAGATCTAGAGGATGAAGATCAAAGGGTTTTAATTAAGACTCTAGAGGTTAAAGAGAGATAGTGTAGCTATTTTTAGAAATTACTTAATGGAGATTGCTTTAAAGATTTCTCTTTAGAAGAGAACCAAGAGTAAAAAAAAATTGATAAACATCAGTATTTCAGGCATATTAGATGTCAGAAGTGGGTGACGCTTTAAGAAATTGGGCAAGGCCTTTGCACCTGATGGCATATCTATTGAAGTGTGGAAAAGCTTATGAGACATTGGTATTAAGTGGTTAACTAAACTTTTCAATAAAATTTTGAAGGAAAATGATATCAAAAGAATGGAGAAAAAGTGTTGTGGTTCGTTTCTATAAAAACAAAGAGGATATTCAAAGTTGCAATAATTATCATGGAATTAAGCTTATGACTCACACTATGTAACTTTGGGAAAGAGTAATCAAGAATTGAATATAATGTATGACTACTATATCAGAACATCAATTTGGTTTTATGCCAAGTAGATTTACAACAAAAGTTATTTTCTTATTACGACAGTTAATAGAGAAGTATGGAGAGATGAGAAAAGATTTATATATAGTTTTTCTTGATTTGGAGAAGGAGTAACGAGATATTTGATTTGATGGATATTAACAAAGAAGGGAGTCTCTCAAGGATATGTGACTTGATTCAGGATATGTATGAGGGTTCGAGTACTAATGTAAAAACTATTGCTGAAGAGATTTGTGAATTTTCACTATAGGTTTGCATCAAGGTTCTACTCTAAGTCCATATCTATTTGCTCTAATTATAGATGAAGTAACAAAGTAATTGTATGATGATAACCCTTGGTGTATATTATTTGCAGATAATATTGTCTTAATTGATGAGAGTATTGATGGTTTAAATGTTAAGTTAGAAAGTTGGAGACATGCCTTAGAGTCTAAAGGTTTCAAATCAGTAGGAGTAAATCAGAGTTTATGGATTGTAATTATAGTAATGAGAGGGTGTTATGAGAATATATGATTTAAATTAATGAACATGACATTCTTAAGAGCAGTAGCTTTCGATACAAGGTCTATCATCTAAGAGAATGAGGAGATTTATGACGATGCAACACACAGGATTAAGGCAGACTAGTTAATATGGAGAAGTGCATCAGGAGTCTTCTGCGATCACCGTATACCAGTGAAACTTAAAGGGAAGTTTTATAGAACGACTGTGAGCCCTACTTTATTATATGGCACTGAGTATTGAACAGTGTGAAAGGATTAGATTAACAAAATGTGTGTAGCAGAGATGAGGATGTTGAAATAGATGTGGGGTAAGACTAAGAAAGATAAAATTAAGAATGAGCGCTTCCGTGAGGACTTAAGGATAGCTCCAATTAATAGAAAAATGAGAGAAAATAGACTTAAGTGATTTTGACATGTGTACCGTCATCCTAACTTGGCTCCGGTTAAAAGATGTGACCAAATTTTAGTGGATGCTAGTAAAAGAATTAAAGGAAGGCTTAAAATGAGATGGTGTGATGTTATTAGGAAGGAGTTAAACTTCTTGAGTTTAAACATAAATATAACACTTGATAGAAATATTTGGCGAAAAAAAATTCATGTAGCCAACCCTAAATAATGGGACAAGAGTCTGATGATAATGATAAGCTAGGTTCAGGTTCATGGATAATAGGGAGGGGGGGGGGGAGGTTTATGGTGGCACACAGTGGAACTCTATAGACTTCCTTCCATGTTTCTGGCTGTGGTGGTAAACTAAGGGCATGACATTAGTTTAGATGCAAGTACTCTGAGTTGTGTACTCCAAGACCATATTAAACCAAAAAATGTGTATCCTGCTTCACAATCTTTGTTGCATTTTCTCTTGTAACTTCTTCGTACTGGGATCACACGCCCCAATGGAATTATACACTATAATGAGGAGGGTCAATAGAAGTGCTTGAGAATAGTCCAAGACACTAGTTCAAATAAGTGGCAGGACCAAGATTGGAAAATTGAATCATCCACAGCTTACAATAATGTTAGCTAGCACATATGTTAAAAATACATAATTGGCAGCTAATTTCTGTACGTGACCAAATGGGTAGGTAACTTTTGAAGGTGAAATAGACAAAGTCTCAATTCAGTTCCATGTGGGAGCCTTACATCATTAAGTTCAATAAGTGTCACGTAATAAGATAATGTTTAAGAAAACCATAATGGAGAACAAATCCCTTAAAAGAGGAATCCCTATCATCATGGAAAAAGGAATCACTATATTTGTTCGGTGTTGAAAATAAACTAATACAATATTGACTAGTTTCAGTTCATTTTACTGATGAACTGGAAGAGATGAGATTAATTATTTCTGTGTGTATGTTACCATTTGAAACAAGCACACCACCAGAAGGAAAAATGATCCTTCGGGCTACCTGATCTGCAGCAAGATTGAGCTGATTTCCCTTCCAGTCGGTAACCTGAACAGAGGAACTTATAAATTACTACAATTTCATACTGAATACATGTTAGGCATATAGTTAACAAGCTTGCACATTATCAACCTAACAAATGACATGAAGGCATGTGCAGATAATGGAAGATAAAATAAACATCAGATATGGCCATACTTAAGGCCCCTAAGGGATATTATCATTGAAGCTGACTCAAACAGTAGAATCATTTTGTGTAGCCTTCATATTGGGCATCATCCCTGGATTGCCCCACCACTTTTATTAACTAATAAAAAGAGGTCTTACAATCAGGTGACAATAGAAAGTTACTGTCTTTCACGGAAGGAAACTACAAACAAGGAAGAAACTTTGAGGCTTATTCTGCAATAAGCCACTGAGCTTATAAGTTGTGACAATCATCAGAAACATAAAGAGAGAACTTCTGCAGAATTGTGACAGGCATCCTCAATAATGTCATGTAGAAGGCCAGAAAACAGTCATAAGCATGCCAACTGCCATAAAAAACTAAAGAAAATGAAAGTAAAAGAATACCTTCCCCCTGCTTCTTGTACACATATCATACCAACTGCATGATCCCAAGCCTAGAATTTTATGAAGACGACATCAGAGTTTATCCACAGTATTATCACTTTTCAATTTGCTCACAGTACAAATTCTACAAAACCTTGATTGTTGGCTGAACCTTTGCTCGGAGAAGGAAAATGGAAGCTCTACCTGAAGCAACCATCAAGTATTTACATAAACTGTGAACAAGAAGAAAAAAAAAGTGAACATTCTTCTGAAGTAGTCATTTTATCATTAAACAAAATAAGAATGTCAAGAGTTGAAGAAAACAAATGCATAGGTAGCCATATAGTTGAAAACAAAGATATCTTTATGATTCTTAAAAATTGAAATGTTACCTTATGCTATCAGAAAGCAATTAAATTCCCCTAAAAAAACCTAAAATACATCATTTATGTCTGATTTGAAGTAAGCCAAGCTTCCAGACGACCAATGACAAATCACTTTCCTAAGCAATTAAATTCCCCAGGTAAAATTTAAAATACACCATTTATGTCTGATTTGAAGTAAGCTAAGCTTCCAGAGGACCAATGGCAAATCACTTTCCTCATGACATGCTCTTCACAAAACAAACATTGTAGAGGCAATCTAATAACAAGATGAAGAACATGAGAGCCTGAATATCTCTGTCTGCATTTGACATCGCTGAGAATATGAAATTTATTAGACAAATACTTACATGTTTACATACATTTTACATAGATAGATATACACATATTTCTAGACTACATTCAACCTACTTTTCTCACTCGTGCTCTCACAGTTCTGACAATTGGATGCTGTGAAGCAAAATTTGAAATGGGGATGGTACAAATCCTCAACCCTAAAATCTCTTCAGATTACACTGTTCCTTGTCAATTCTACATAAAACATGTAAGCAAACCAAATTAAAGATGGCAAGCTCATTTTACACACTGGCCATCTCCCCCTCACTCTCTCATGGCAACAAAGATATTGGAGTGATTAGCCGAAGCAAATGGGTTTCTTCATTAACAGCTTCCATCTGTTCAAGTTGAAAGGAAGTAGTTATCTCAGACATTCTACTTTAGCTTTCTGCAAAAGTCTATGTAGGATATGGATGGGTAACATGATTATGCAGTATTGATCAGCATTCAAATCCATCCAGCATGGTTTCCTCAAGATCAAAATCCCTGCCGAGATAAAGAATAAGAGGGAGATAAAGGAGTGTGGTTCGAGTACAATAAGTTCATGAGCATAGCTGGAGAGCAAAATACCATACATCTACAAGTACCATAAATGAAATTATTTATGACTGCACTTGAGTGAAAAGGGATGGTTAAATAAAACATGTTGTAATGAGATTTAATATCTGATAGAATCAGCTGTATTATGTATGGAATGAGTGGTACCTGCCACAACATGTTGGCAAAAGAATAATTTGGTGTTCATCTCTAACACTAGCATCATCAACTGTTTGACTATACAAACAAGATAATGGCAATGATTCCCATGTCTGACTATCAGGAATGCAGAAACGTGCCTCATGCACCATGGAACAAGAATCAACAGAGCAAGTCTTCCAACTGCCATAAATCTGGGCATCATTGCCTGATGAATCTGAAAACTTGCGTGACCATGTTCCACATCCTACATGGGCAATCATGATTGTCCCATGTTCAGATGCCTCAATGGTAGTGTTTGCAGACTCACAACTGTAACTGTTGCCTGCTAGAGGATCATTTTTCCAATTTGGGCAACCCATAATGCCTGCTACGATCTCTCCTTCCACAACAAGAGCCAAACCAACCTAGGGAAATACAAAAGTGACAGATAACTCATCATAGGCTGATGCAAACTTGCTGTAAAAAATGAAAAAAAAAATGAGCTTCCAAAGATCATAAACAATTATGTATTTAAAAAAATAAGTCACATTAGATATTAACAAATAATTGAGACATTCCAATTCCAGATGTTCGAAACTCATCAAAATATTCAATAGTTCCTGTAATGACCATTACTGCATCATCCTTCAGGGTGCATCACGATAGGTGGCATCAATAAGATTCTGAATGTTCAAGAGCTTGCTTTTACTTCATAATCCCAAAACCAAAGTTTGATTTGGATGGGTACGACGAACACACATTAAGATAAATATTCGGCTATACTTCAGCAGTAAAGTAAAAACAGACATAAAAATTAAGAGGTTGTCTAGATACAACTTATCAATCCAGACATTAAGTTATCATAACTGAAATTCGTAACCTTATTTATTTGTAGTAAGCTCACTTTTTTCTTGATAAACATAATTGAGTTTATGGACCACAACTAACCTCACATACAAGTGCAGTCTCTGCCTCCAACATAATATAGGAAACTCCTCCAAAGAAGGATTTTTGGTTTATGATAGATCTGAAAGAGTATTTCAGACTAAGGTCAAAGTAAAGGAATCTACAGTAAACTCAAAGTCATTTGCTCCTTGCATATAAATGAAACCTAAAATAAGAATCAAATACTAAGGTTGTGGGATACTGAAAACGAGTAATATACATTCCGAAAAGGCTCATCATAGCCTGACAATTCAAGAAAGAAGCCCAGGTCCACATCTCAATGCAATGATGGAGTTATGGCTTTGATACAGGACTTAATAAAAGATTCTAAGAACATACCACATAAAGGAAGTCATTTCCCCTCAGGAAACCTCGGGTCCCATCGATTGGATCAAGTACCTGGATTTGGATGCTCCAGTTATCAAATGAATAGGCGGAAGAGGATAAAGAAGTCTTAGTCTGACTTACAGTTGGCAATGAACATACCCAATAAGTTGCAGGTTCCACACCAAAGGCGACAGCATTCTTCCCCCCTCTGTCGATTGCCCCCAGGACAATATCGTAAGTGAAAGATTTACCACCACAACTCGCATTCCCAGAAACAGCATTCAACACAGATCCCACTAAGGAATCACAACTATGATCTTCATCTCCCTGAGAACTTGAGAAGCTCGACCGTAGGAACGACGAGTCTTCCTCAGCCACTAGCGGGATCGAAGGAAACAATCTGTTTAACTCTGGCAAAACGATTAAATATGGAACTTTAACAAGCATACAAACGACATAACGAAGCATCTAAAATAAGATTCTGATAGTACTGAAAAAGTAGATCGAGTCAGAAATCAAAATAACATAAAATGTCGCATCTGACTCACTCAATTGGGCACCATCGTGAATCCAGGGAAAAAATGATGGAGAATTTCAGAAGTCTCAGATAGTTTCTGCTTGCGGAGAAGGAAAAGTAGGGGAAAAAAGTACCCAAGCTGATCAGAGCCTGCACACCGAAATCCGCCACAGTGACCGGCGTCCGATCATTCTTCTCGAGTACCCGTCCCTCCCTTGAAAGCAGTGACTTCTTCACCTACACACGCATTACCATGCAGATCGAGATTAAACAAAAAAAAAAAACGTGCATATATACGTCTAAGTTGCCTCTTTTCAGATCCCCGACATCTTCCCTTCTATTCTACTGACTGGACCGAGGAAATTTTCGGAACCCACGTCAACGCAGAGGCGGCAGGCCCTCTCAACGGCTTCCACGGCGGCCTCGAGCTCTCTGTAGTGCTTGGCCTTTTCCGGGGGGAATGGCAGGCTCGACCTGGGGCAGAAGAGACGAAGATAACTGACATGAGGAGGCACGACGAGAGCAAAAACGTAGAAGATCGGACAGGAAATCCGGCGCCGATCTGGAACCCAAAATGGGGAGGAGGGGTTGGAAGTTCCGGAGGAGACCTGGCGACGATGGAGGTGCGGAGTCGGCGAACGGCAGAGGGCCACCGGCGGAGGGGGGGAGCGGCGGGGGGGCGGGCAGGGGAGAGCAGGGCCATGGCGGGAGAGGGAGAGGCGGCGAAGTTCTTTTCCTTTGTTTCCGTTACACTCCGTCGGCCGTAAACGCACCTCCCCTCCCACCAAACTGCACAACCGCAAGGATAAGGAGGTGTCCTGCAGCTGTTTGGGACGCAGGAAAAGGATTTCCAATCCCGGAAAAAGGATGAAGCTGTTTGGTATTTGATAAGTTGGGAAGAGAATAGGCATAACTCAACTTAGTTGTAGATATTTTTATTTTTTATCCGAATGATGTTTGGTATGTACGAATATATTTTTATTTTAATTTTTATTCTTTGTTTGATGAAAATGGAGATAATAATGAGAATAAGACTCATTTTCACACCATTTTACCCTTCTTAACTTAGGTTTGAGAGTATGTGTTAGTCCGTGTTTGGTTAGAGAATGGTGAATAATAGAGATAATGATTTCATTAACTACGAACAATTAATAATATTATTGTCTCAATGTAACAATCGTACATATAAATAATTTGATAATTACTATATTTATATGTAATATAGTAATAGTAATGTTACTATATTAATTACTATAGTAATATAACATAGTGTTAATATGTTATTATATTAAGTCTAATCACAATTTAGTGTGGCATTATCATTAAGTTGACCATGTTAATATGTTAATTAATATAGCAATATAGGACATCATAATATAGTAATATTAGTATGTTAATTGCAACAACAATGTAAAATTATTGTTTTAATGTGTTATTACAATAAGACTAATCATAATCTACTATAATAACAATCATGATTTAACTATATTGCTATGTTTATTATTGTGACAATATACAAATATAGCAATATGTTGATTATCAAAATAATATAATAATAATTACTATATTATAATTACTATATTATTATATTATCTTTAGTCATAATTTATTGTAATGTCAGTAATAATTTGACTAATCATAATTTACCGTAATGCCATTAATAATTTTACTGTCATTATGTTAATTAATATACTAATAATTAACTATATTACTATGTTATGATACAATAATAATTGCTATTTAGTCATAATTTACTATAATGTCATTAATAATTGACTAAATTACTATGTTAATTACTAGTGATAATTACTAAAGCAATGCAGTAGTCTTATTATTTTAATATATTTTTATTTTAAGTCTAAACAAAATTTAGTAATTAATTATGTTACTATGTTAATTATCATAATTAAATATAACTATATTCCTTATTATATTAATTACCATAATAATATAGTAACTAACTATATTAATTATTTTAACAATATAGTAATACCTTTGGTTAACATTTTATTAACTTAAATCTAATTAGTATGTAATACAAGTCAAAAAGGGAAACGCATTAATGAGGAAAAAATTGCCTTGAAGTGTGTGAAATGGGGATGGAAAAGTGAGAGTAACTCATTTCAGGGGTCCCCTTAGAATGAGATATCCTCATTTTTGGGGATATCTTTATTCTCCTTAACCCTCTTTATCCCCTCCTTAATAACCACACCAAACATGAAATAAGTATAACTAAACCCTATTTCCAGCTTATCCATATGCCAAATAAGCACTTAGAAATTTGACAAAGAGAAACACTTATTATCAATGGCAAACCAAGTAACAAGGCTAACGGAGATTGGTCGACGCCCGATTTGATTGGTTGGACCCGACCAATTCACATGGGACTTTCTATCTAGTCGTCGAGTAGAAAGTGTTTCCCTTTGGCAACTAGGCTAGATGTAATTGGACAAGTTGGAATATTTTTTATCATACATAGAAATTGATATGTTAATAAATAAAAATTTAAGTTTTTAGCTCATATAACTTTTTGTAGGGTTGTGCATAGTTTAAGTCAAATCGAAAAATTAAACCGAATTGATCAGTTTAGTTTGGTTTGGGAGGCCCCTTTGATTTAATTCAATTTTTATTTGTGAAATTAAATGAATCAAATATATAATAAAAATAAAAAATCCTATATTATTTCTCAATGAAAACAGATCGTAGTTGGTCAGAGCCCTCCTCCTTTAGGAGGAGTTCCTGGGTTTGAAACCTAGGACCTCCTTAAATATGGGCATTTTCTTATCTTTCGATTCAAATCGAACCGGTTTGGTTTTGCTCGGTTCATCAAAGAGTTCGATTCGGTTTCGGGTTGGCTAAAAAATGGTCCAATTTGAACCGAATCGGAGTGTGCAGACCCCTAATTTTTTTGTAATATATTGATTAAAAAGAATTTTACTTTTTAGTACATGTATCTTTTACAATTAGTTTTAAATTCTTGTGACTTGACTATTTAACTTTGAATTAAAGGAATTTAAAGGAATGAACCCCTCCCCCCTTTCTTTTCTTTTTTTTATCTGAAAACAACTCTTTTTTAAGGATCTTTTGTTTATTTGTAGGATTAACTTTAGTCCCTAAAAAATGACACTTTTTTTGAGAAAAATTAAGAAAGGACAATAATCCAAGGGACCAGAATTGGATTTCTAAGACAACTTGTGGCTAAATCAATTTTGAAAAACATAAGCCACAGATCAAGCTATTTGTAAAGAAATAAAGTGAGAGAAATTGACAATCATTGTACCGACCTCTTTACCCCCGTATGGTTATACCAACTTATGTCGAAACAAGGAGAAATGTCCCAGTAGGACATGTACCCAACACAAGACAAACAGATAGAGATGTACATAAGTAACAAGTAAAGTGACAATGAAAACAAGTAAAGCGTGCATTTCATCACATAACCAATCTCGTAGTCTATATAAGAGCCAAAGAATAATAATAACAAAATCCACAAACCATAACCAGTCTATAATACAAATGTCCATGGTCCAATTATAAATGTCTCATGTACTAAGTAAAAAGAAGTGAACAAAGCTCTAAGCAAAACTACTTCATGCAGTGACTATACTCCTCACTCTTAGAGTCAGTCCTCGTAAGCTCCTCCACCTCTAACTGATTTATCTCAGTTGTATCATTAGCAAGTATGAGTTTATGCAATAGACACAGCAAGCAACTCATAGCCACATCCACATATTTATCACATAAACTCTAAGCAATATGAACATAGTAAACCTACACATGATCATCTAGAAATTTAACATATGACATAAGAACATGCTTTAACTTACTAACTATACATGGTAAACATAAGCACATGAAATTCTTCAACATGATGTACATGTATAACATGTTTTATAAACACTACTTGATAACATGATCACAATTTAACATAAACCTACACATGATGCTAACATGATTACTCATTCATTCCACATTCATAGATACATTTACCTTGCTGATTTTTGCACATGCACATCATATTCACACACTTACTCATCTTTCATATGATTTCACATAGTCACGTAGTCACATTCACTTATACATTGTCACATTGCATATCGCATTCACATTTATTCACATAGCCGAAGTCACCA
The DNA here is from genome assembly GCA_014218235.1 of Colocasia esculenta. NCBI lineage: Eukaryota > Viridiplantae > Streptophyta > Magnoliopsida > Alismatales > Araceae > Colocasia > Colocasia esculenta. The sequence goes on from CM024758.1 coordinate 106,967,889, forward strand.
TAAAGAAGGACACACATCACACACATACACACACTTGTCACCTAGGCATTGTAGTGATGAAGTCTTTGTAACTGCTCAGAACTAGGAAAAGCACTTTATCCACCTCTAGGATTTCACACTGATGCCCACTGGATATTTTAGACGTCCAGAGGTGCGTCTTCTATTCGCCACTGTCCTGCTAGTTTGCTATGTTGTGACGGCTCTGATTGACTTGGAAAAGATAAAGAAAATTGTGATCACCAGGGTCCTTTAACCTCGACCCAAAGGAATATATTGATCATGTTGAAGCCTTCACGGGGTTAAGAATAGGTTCGTCCACTCCTCCTTCTTTAGCTGGCCAAAGAAAGTGGGCTCCACGATGAGTTCTCTTTCAAGCCTTCCTACAAGATAGACAAAAAATCAAGCCCATTAATCTCAAGATAGTGCAGTCAATATCTCAAAATGTGGGGTTACACACATGCAAACGGACGGAACTGTATCGATTAGAGGCTTGAGAGGGCAAATTACCAAAGATTATGGCAATTTCCCTCCCTTCTTTTCTTTTAAAAGCCCTCTCTAATGGGTGGGAAGAAATGACTACGTGAATGTGTGTGTATGCATATATGAGTGAAAATGCATAAAAGAGATGGAAGGAAAGGGAGGAAGAAGGCCACCCCTCTGTGTAGAGCTAAGCCTTGGGATTGGAAGAAGGTTGCTTGGTGAAGAAGAATTGGGTCTAGCCGCAGGAGCACCCTCCCCCCTTGGTATCTTGATGAAAACTTCTTCTACCCCTTTGAAAAATCCCTCTAAATGAACTTGCCCTCCTCCCCCCTTTCCAAGTGCGGATTGGTGGGTATATAAAGAGTTCAAGGGTGGTAACTCCCGTTCCCATAAAGAAACACTGATTGCCAAGGTGGCTATCCTCTTAAAAGGGTTTAAATAAATGGAAATATGCCAACAAGGAGTTTGTCATGGTCTTGGGATTGCCAACATAGCCTCCCCACTCCCCATGATCAAGAAAATTGTGAGAGCAGGCCGGAGGAGTGGGCTTAGACAATCTCCAGATGGAGATCGTGGGTGGTTATACTGAGATTGGGTAAAACAGTGTTGACGGCAATGCATACTACCGCTCAAATGCTCTCAGCGACAATCGACCTTGTCGCTAGAATGATATCAATGGCAAAGGCCATTGTCGTCAACATCATGTGAGTGACAATCGAGATTGTCGCTAATGCATGGATGTACATGGCTCTTAAAATGGGTTGAACGATCAAGGGGGCCTAATAAGCCTGATGGGCTATGGATGGATCCTGCAAAGCTGGTCAAAAACCTGCAACTACAAATGCCCCTCTGAGACATCCACTTTGCAAGGTAGCAGAGTAGACTCATAAGTGGGTGTCTCGGGAAAGAAAATAGACACTTGAAAGATAGCTCCTAAAGCTTCGAAGGAAACTTCAAAGAAATGAAATGAACATCCCCGATGATGGGGAGAACTCTCAAGTTAGGTCCTTGGTCTAAACTTAAGTCAACAGGATGTTTAAAAAATCAAAGAAGGAAAAAAGGTATTTGAGTCTTATGTGTTAACATAACCTCAGCCCTATGGGCCCTCCGGTCACTGCCGCGGGTCTTCGACACACAATGGGACACTCTGTCCGGTCAAAGGGGTCATGTCGTGACTTGTCGGCTCAACCAAGAGATAATATGTGATATGAGTGAATATACAACCAATTGAATTAAGTTCAAACTTGGGATTTCACTAGATTTTTCTCAAATAAAGATCGGATTGGCAGAACTCATTTCTAGCCATTAGGAATAACTTTAAAATAATGTAACAGGGGAGAACCTTCTTCTTCAGTTAGTAAAGTTAGTAGTGAAAATGATGCATGTGGGTTTTTTTTAGCATAACTAAATACATGTTAGTAAATCAGAGGAATTATTTAAGGCCAATCGAATAACTGGGAGATCACAAACCCGTCATTGCTTTTGGTGAAGGGGTACTCTTGGTTCATGGTTGCCAAGTTATTAGTCTCTGGTTGAAGCTAATAAGTCTCTGGTTGAAGCTAATACCTATGTTAGACATACCTGAGTGGTGCTCATATCCTTGACCGTGCATTGTGCATGGATTTTGTGAAGGAATAAGTAGGTTGACATCAAACTTGGCAACAATGTCGATAGCCGCTGACTTCATTTTGGCAGCAATGATGACTGTCGTTCGAGTGTTCTGGCGGCAACACTTGTTGTCTTTATATGTCCATTGGCAACACTAGATGTTGTCACCAAAACAGTTAGTTGCAGACCGACCAAATTTTCGACAGATAAGCCTCTTTATTTTCTTATCTCTCTGAAGGATTGTTCTTGTTGGCTCCCTTCTGCGATTTTGAATTGAAGAATGACCAGGGACTCTGAAAGCAACACCATGGCGAGCTCTTGGAGTGTGATAGACATGGTGGGCCACCTCGAGCAAAAGGTTCATGCGGGAGAGATAGGTTCTTCATTATTATCTTGTTCCCTCCTATCTTTTTTGTTTCTTGCCAAAAATCCCCTTTGAATCTGGTCGCTTCTAGCTCTGGCAAGCAGCCCCTTCTTGTCTTCTCCGACTGGAGGCATAGGAGAAATTACAGAAGGCTTTTGGACTTAATCGACACTATCTCCCTCGACATGCAGGCATTGCTTGACCCGTGGAACATGGTGCATTTGGTAATCTTTGCACAGGGTCTGAAGAACATGTGGTGGGACTGGGACAGCCTTGGGGCACTCCTGGAGTTTTGAAACCCGTACACCCACACCTTCATCTTCCAACAATTCGAGGCGACGGTATTGCTGGAAGAGATAGAATTCTTATTTGGTTGGGGAAAGGTTCCAGTTGAAAACTCAGGATACTTGTGCCTCTGGGATACATTTCTAGTTGATATTGTGCTTGATGCCCTGGTCTTGCTGCATATGATGAACCAAGAAGGGATCCATCTTGACAGGCTGGCCGCATGGTTGAAGAATGAGATCCGTGAAATCCCTAGGGCGGATCAGAGTGCTGTGTGAAAGCATCTGAGGTTTGTGAGGGTGACAGATGGCCTGGCTATGTGTCTGGCCGGCATCTTTCGCTTTCCTACCACTGACGACTTCCTGTTGTATGAGCATGCCGACATAGTGCCACATTTGGCGTAGGGGAATACCCTAGGTCAAGTTGTCTTAAGCCATCTATACAGTTCATTGGATTCCATATGCATGGGAGGTCCAACTTGTGGATGTTTATTCATTCTTCAATTGTGGATGGAACTGCACTTCAAGTTTGACTTTGTAGACAACCCTTTGCCCCAGTTCAGGATCTTCAAAAAAAGTGTTATCTTCCCTGCCAGAGCTGGGTACAACCGTGAAGATCAAGTGAAAGTAGTGACAATGCACTTGAAGGGGAGGGATGCATGGAGGGATTTTTTTAGTTTCATGAGGGAAGAAGACTTCATTTCTGTGCCTAGATGTCTTTTGGGGAGGCAGTTTGCAGCTCGGAAGACAAAGACCTGGGACGTCTGGCTGGTTAGTTCTGATCGGGTAGTGTTGTATCAACCTCACTGGTGCCATCTCCAACTATGCATACCTCGGTGGATTCCTCTTTACCCGGTCTCAGACAGGATGTTCATGGCGCGCCAACAGGGTCCTGAGGACGATTGTGAATTTTTGCAATGGAATAGGAAGACTTGGGTGCGCTATAGTACCCTTCATGCTGCTCGCCTCGGGGTTCAGGAGGACGTTACGGAGCTAGAGGAATATTTGCATTATCTGGAGCCATTTCATCCTAGATGCTCTCCTTTTTATGGTGTAAGGAGGGCTTGTAGCTATGTTGACCAGGTTGCAAGTCCAGAGGGGAGGTGAATGAATTGCTAAAAAAAATTGACTTTAAAATATCTGTAAAAAATTTATCTTCAAAAATACTGAGCGTAGAGGTTAGAGTTAATAGGCAGCGGAAATAAGAGATAAGCAATCACACACACATGCAAGAGGTTTTTTATCCTGGTTCAAACCTCCTATCACCAGGAGTCCTACGTCCAGTCCCCAAGAAAGTACTTGGGATTCCACTAACCAAGGGTACAGTCCCCCTTAAAGATACTTACACATCTAAATCTGATGCATTTGTGTATTTAAAGTGTATGAGACATTTTATCAAACAGTGTGTATGCAATAAGCATGTGATCGAAATCCCTATGCAAGCATCTAGCGTAAAGATACAAGGCAAACGACAATGCACAAGGGATTTTTAGGTGGTTTGAAATACACACAAGTGTATCCTGCTAGTTATAGGTGCCCTGCAAGCCAATTCACGTGAGTGATGTCACTTGTAATTATGTACAATCTCTTTTGGTAATATTATAATGGTATTTTCTTACTGTATATTCCATGCGTATGTATACTGTGATGTCCATGGGTCTGTGCAATGGGAATTGGATCATGATGAGATCATGATAATGAGGCCGATCCTCTTTAAACACAGATCCTAAATATTCCTAGTCATAGGTTACTCAAGAAGGACATTGAGATGACCGTAAAGACCGGTGTGCCATATACCTATCCATGTGATGGAAGCAGCTGGTCTCATAGCTGCTTGTGTGGAGACACTAGGGATATGGTGCATGTGCTTATTGGAGAATGAGTTCACTGAATGATCCGTTCTCAGAATGTTGTATGGTTAATGATATCTGATTGTTAGATAGAGATTTCGTAGTCTTAGTTGTGTAACTGGTCCTTAGACTTGAGACACCAAAGATGTCTTGTTTGAGCACTCCATTCTTTGATACTGAATTTATAGGTCTAGATGTTCCAGGTCTAGTATATCCAGTCATTGGGAATGGTAGCCAACCTTACGAAGGCAATTATGTGTCAATAGAGGATCATCCACTCTTGGTATCGTGAGAGGAATATCTCATATTATCTTACTCAGGCAAATCCCTGGCCAGGGTCAATCAGATTTAGAGAGAAGAAGTTCTCCGGGATAACCCAATAAGAGTTTGACTTTAACAGATTCTGTATAGACCTGACAACACCATGCCTAATATACGGTCTCTGGGATAATAGATGGATGAGGGACGACAGGTACACGGTAACTGTGGGCAGATAGGTCCAATGGATTTGATCACTTGTATCGTCTGGGGATTATGGCATAGTGGCCTAGTATGTTCATAATCGATGAGTTGAGTGAATTATTATGGAGATAATAATTCACTAAGTCAGAAAGAGTTCTGACGAGTGCAACTCACGGCTAGCTCGATATTGGGCCTAGAAGGTTACACACAAAAGTGGATAACGCGATGACTAGAGGATTGGATAAAAGTTATTCAATAAGCCTTATTTAACCCATTATGGACCTATTGGGTAAGACCCAATAAGCCTTGATAAGGATCCATTAAGGGAGCATACCAAGATCATGCCACCTCACCCCTTCTAGAAGGAGGACACCTCATCATCATTAGCCATGATAACATTGTGAGGTGTCCCTCTTATCATCATGACATGATGAGGTGTCCCTGTGAGGTGTCCCTTGTCATGATTACATGACGAGGTATCCCTCTTGTCATCATGACATGACGAGGTGTCCATGTGAGGTGCCCCTTGTCATGATTACATGACGAGGTGTCCCTGTGAGGTGTCCCTTGTCATGATTACATGATGAGGTGTCCATGCGAGGTGTCCCTCTCGTCATCATGACATGACGAGGTGTCTCTGTAAGGTATCCCTTGTCCTGATTACATGACGAGGTGTCCCTGCGAGGTGTCCCTTGTCATCATGACATGATGAGGTGTCCCTGATGAGGTGTCCTTTAGGCTCTCTATAAATAGAAGGGGTTCTCTTTGAAGTTCATGGGCTAGAGCTTGAGAGGAGAAACCACCTTCTTCATCCCCCTTCCCATCTCTCCCTCCTGTGCTCTCCCTAGGCAAGAGGAGAAGCAGGAAAGTCGAGCCCTCTTGTTGTTGCTGCTACTTGCTGCTGTTGGCCGCTGTGTGGCACCACCGGCGAAGGAGGGGTCATCGTCATCGCCGATCATTGACTGTGTGGATACCACTAGAGGGAGTCTCGCGAGATCTCCTTCAAACAAGGACTAGTTCTACACTTCAGGGGATATACGATCTCCCCTAGGTGATATTGTCTGATGCCTTATTTATATGTATGTTTACATGCATCGTACATCATAGCCTGATCAAGTACATGGATGGAAATCAATTTTTGTTTTTGTTTTACTTCCGCTGCGCATGTGATGCCCTAAGTTGATTTCCAACAGTGGTATCAGCACCAAGATTAGGCTATGATGTTCGGGTTTTGATATTTTGATCAATTCAGATAGATTAAGAGTTAATCCATGTATGAGATTAAGAGTTAATCTAATAGTTTTATTAGTTAAATTGTTTAATTAATTTTGTAGTAGCTTATATATATGCATGTGATGTGTATGTTGTGGGTGGATGATCATGGACCTATGTGTGATGCTTATATGGTGATTCATTGGGGTCTATGTGCCCCCTTCTCTTCTCATTAAAATCATTGTGTATTTCTACCTCTCTCAATGGTGTAATTCCATTGGTATAATCAAGGTTTCTTAATTGATTAAATGTATATTTTTTGGGCCTGCATGCCTATAGTCATTTGTAATTATTGTAATTATTTGAAATCACTCTCGGAGGCACGGCGGAAGCGTGGAATTACCGACGGAGCTAATTACGAAGAGGAGGATGAACACCGTGCATGGGATGCGTTGGGAACACACATAGGGTTTAGTGATCAAGTCTTTTGGCTCAGGCTTGATCACGCTAGAATTTGGTCCATGATCATCTGGTGTGGCTATTTATATATATGATTTATATTCATTTCCGCACCTACTAGGTACATATTTGCATGCGATGTAAGTATATGCTAAATATATGTGTGGGACGTGTATTATTTAGCTATGAGACCACTCAAATAAAATAAAAACCCCTCTGCTTTTAATATATTAAGTTGGTAAGCGTGAGGCAATTAGATTTACTCACGTGGCCTTCCATCATTATAGGGTAGACGTCTTTTCTTGATATAGAATGGGTTGGCAGAGTAATTCTGGGCTCACCTATATTGGGATTTGATATCTGGCTTACGACATGGATATGTCACCAGTGACTTGAGGACAGGGTACGCTTGGCCGAGTCCCTCGGGAGCATATCACCGAATCAAACTCATCTAGTAATGATGGTGTTGACTTAACCAAACATCATAGTTGGCGGAGTCCCTCTGGACCATGGTGATTTGGAGGCCAAATGATGACGGGAATCACAAGAGTTGTGATTGACAAGAGTTGCCTACCAGTTGGGCTTGGTATGATTGGTCGAGTCCCTCGAGGTCATGCCAAGATGCCAAATTGGATCCCGATCCCCACTAGGAGTTTGCCGGAAACTTCAAATTCACATGCTAGAGGGTGTCATGTGTCTTGCGAGAAAATAGTGGGATAAAATTGAGATAAAAGTCCGTGTCTTAATTTTCTACGAATCCAAAAGTCTACATGTTGTTTATTTCTGCTACATCTTTATTTTTCATAAAAATGTCGCTTGCAAACCCACTCCACGCTAATTGTCTTCGGAACCTAAGAATTGTTCTTATAGCAGAGAAAATTGTGTATGTCCTCGATGAGATCATGTCTGAGCCAGTGGAAGGGACTAGTGAGGAAGTTATTTCTCACTATAAGAAGTATAAGGAGGACTCGGTTCTTGCTCAATGTTATATGTTAGCCTCTATGACTCTCAAGCCGCAAAGACAACATGAAAAGATGGATGCTCAATCCATCATGCTGCATCTTCGCACCTTGTTTAAGGAGCAAGGACGGACTCAAAGATATGAGATATCAAAGAGTCTGTTCAGGATGAGGATGGCAGAAGGGGCATCGGTTCAGAACCATATCTTGAAGATGATTGAGTGGATCGAGAAGCTCACAGGTCTAGGACTTGTCCTCGAGGATGACCTGTGTGTGGATCTAATACTTCAATCCCTTCCAGATTCCTTTTCACAGTTCATTATGAATTTCAATATGAACAAGATAGTGGCAACCCTGCCTGAGCTCCTTAATATGTTGAGGGAAGTTGAGGGTTCCATTAAGAAGGAGAAGCCAGTTCTCCATGTTGATGAGATCAACAAGAAGAGGAAGGCATGGAAGACCCTTAAGAAGGGCAAAAGCAAAGGCAACAAAGCGGGCAAGGCAAAGGTTGCCAAGAAAGACCCAGCCAAGGACAAAGGAAAGTGCTTCCACTGTGGCAAGGATGGGCATTGGAAGAGGAACTGCAAGTAATACCTTGTAGAAAAGGCAAAGCAGAAGCTTGGAGAAGCTTTAGGTATATTCATGATTGATCTCCATTTGTCAGAAAATTATGATAATGCATGGGTATTAGATACCACATGTGCATCTCATATTTGCAATTCGTTGCAGGTTCTGACAAAGTGTAGGAGACTGGAAAAGGGTGAGGTTGACTTAAGAATGGGGAATGGCGCAAACGTTGCTGCTTTTGCTGTCGGTGAAGTCAACATGCTACCACCTCGTGGAGCCGCACTTGTGTTGGATAAATGTTACTTTGTTCCTACTATCATCAAAAACATCATTTCCATTTCATGTTTGACTAAAAATGGATATAAGTTTATTTTTGAGAACAATGGTTGTTCACTGTTTTTGGATGATGAGATCATTAGTAAAGGAACATTGTTCAATGGTTTGTTTACATTAGATGATGCTTCACATGTCATGAATGTTAGTACGTCTAAAAGAAAGAGAGATGAGGTGAATGAGGCTTACCTATGGCATTGTAGGCTAGGTCATATCCATGAGGGTAGAATTCAAAGGTTGTTAAAGGATGGATATTTAGACCCATTTGATTATGAATCATATGCAACATGTGAATCTTGCCTTCAAGGAAAATTGACCAACTCTTCATTTAGTAGAACTGGAGAGAGAGCTTCTGAGTTACTAGAACTCATACATACTGATGTATGTGAACCTATGTCCATACAAGCCAGAGGTGGATATTCTTACTTCATTACATTCATTGATGACTTCTCAAGGTACGGACATGTGTACTTAATGAAGTACAAGTCTGAGGCCTTTGAAAAATTCAAAGAATATAAGAATGAAGTAGAAAATTAGACTGGAAAGAGTATTAAGATTCTTCATTCAGATCGAGGAGGAGAGTACTTGAGTATAGAGTTCACCCAATTTCTAAAGGACCATGGGATTCTATCCCAATGGACTCCTCCTCATACACCTCAGCTCAATGGTGTATCGGAAAGGAGGAATCGCACACTGTTGGATATGGTGCGATCCATGATGAGTTTTGCCAACCTACCCATGTCATTATGGGGATATGCCCTACAAACCACAGCTTACCTATCACGCCCTAAAATTTAGCAGCGGAATAAATATCAGGATGTGTGAATGATACAAATAGACGTATCACAGTTGAGTAGCGCAGAGCAACAACTAATTATAACCACATACTTGAGACAATAATATTGCCAGCTAAAATGCTCTTTCTTTCATTTCCATTCAACTAATTAAAAATCTTACATCATCCGAGCCAACCATAGGGTTATTCAAATATAAACTTCATGAAAATGTTCCACTATTACATAGACTACTCAAATATCTATTCCTAATACTTCATATCATCATATGACGGGTGCTCATCACTCTTGCCCTGCCCCATCGGACTCCACGAGATCCTCATCATTACCTGAAAAGGACAGGATGATAGGGGTGAGCGAACTAGCTCAGTAGGATTTACATCTCAATGTGCGGGCACTAATATACATGATTAACATTTTAAATAGGCAGGATATGAACATGAACATGATGACAATGCATGCAGTTCTAACAAGTCAAATAGCTGAATAGAACGAATATCATATCAAATCAAATATCGAATTTCATATGCAATGGACAGGGAATTCAAGAATAGAATCATATCAAAAGGAATTTCAAGAATGAGTTCGTATCACATAAATGAGAATTTGGCCATATTCACACAGATATCACATATTCACGTGATCAGACGTATCATATCAAACTTATCATATCATATCAAACGAAGGCACATTCCCACAAATCTTTCACATAAATTTGTGCCATGCCAAGCACCACAAGTCCATACTCCCATGGTTAATAAGTACGTTGGGGCGCTCCTCCCCAAGACCAGACAGGGCCCCTATTGCACAGGCATTAGTCAAATAGACCGAAGTCCCACGTTGTGCCGAACAAACATATGCATATTATGGCCACGGAATTTCAATAACAAGCTCGTTGTAATAAAGGACATGATTATTCATAGAGTCAAGGTATGACAAAGCTCAAGAGAACAATTGGGCAACATGACGACGTATCTTATGTTTCATAATTCATTAATATCGTGACAAGAGGATGACTAATGACAGATCGTACACGGTACAAGTGCGCTCTATCTCCAGGGTACTTCATGGTATAACCAACTCGGTCTCTATGAGGGAATCCATAGAGTACGGAGACCTACGGAGGTCTTAAGGAAAAGATCGCTAGTCTGCCAATACGGAATGACCGGCAGAGAGCTCCCAATTCCCCAAGAAGGGTGTGCCTAATCGTGCAAATGTGTAAGTGACGTGTCACGGATCTTTCCTAAACATGTATGCAATTGATGAACAAATAATTGAAACATCGGAAAGTATATAACTAAGGAAAACTCGCATGCAAATAATGATAGCAAGTTAACCAAACAAGTCCATTCTAATCATGTATTCATCTCATATTTATATCATATCCTTATCATGTCAATTTCTCATTTAGCTAGATCACAAGATGCTAATCAATGAACATAAGATCAAACCACATTAGAATCATATTCGTATCATTACCATTTTTCAATGGGTTGATTGCTTTTAGGTCCATGCACACTATGTAACACTAGGAAACATGCTGATAGACTAAGAAACCAAACATACTGACTGACTAGTAGAAAAGAAGAGTCTCGGGTCGGTCCTTGAATCACGTCCTACACAGTAGACGCTTTTTAAAACACGATGTACGATCAAACAGGGCCAACTGTGTAAAAATGTAAATTGCGTTGGCCTACATGGCCGCCTTTTTACTTGAATCGCGATGGGGTATCCCGTCGCATTCAAGAAAAGCATTAAAATAATAATATAAAAATTGGGCAAAACCGTTTGTGCGGGAAACTTGCTGAATCGCGTCGGGGGATCCCGTCGCGAATCAGACATGCACAGAAAACCATGCGGCGCGAAGTCTCACGCAAACCATTGACTGGTCAGCACCTAAATCATGTCCGATATCACGGCCGTATTTTAGATAATCGCATCGGCCTTGCTTTGGAATCGTGTCGCCTGGACCAGACGCGATTCCAACCTCAAACTGAAAACGCAGTATCCATGCAGCGATTCTCTTTCAATGCTTGTATCTCTCTATATACTGACATTTAGACAAAATGCTCAACACAAAACATGACAAAACAACTAGTAGAAAAACTGTTATGTTTTGGGTCAGATCTAATTCAGTCTTGATTCTCGTGAAACTTCTAAAGAACACAAAAAGCCCTAAACATGCGTGACTTCATTGCAACCTTCATGTAAGGCCTATAACTTGAACTCTAATGACATTTTGATAAAACTCTCAACATAAAACATGACGAGGACAACTGTTAGAATAACTTTCATGTTGTGGGTTGGGTCTAATTTGGTCTCAAATCACATGCAAAATATGAAGAACATAAAAAGCCTTAAACATGCGCGACTTAGGGAAAACGCCTAATACTCGACGGATACAACATGAAAATTAGGCAAATCAAGTGCATATGAAGCTAGACTCATAGCACTACAAGATGGTATAGGTTTTGTTTAGTCTTGGCCCGAGATTACCTACCTTTGAATGGATGCAAGAGATGTAATAACCCAGGTTGATGCAGCGCGAGTTTGAGGAAGAACCACGGTTTCCTCAGCCGTTCTCCTCCCCTCCTGCGCCCCACGCTTGCTCCTCACAACCCCAACTCGATGCCAAACCTTCCCCAAACGTTTTATGATGAACTCTTATAGTTTTAGGGTTAAATTCCATGTCCTAATGATGCTAGGAAAGGTGGCTGCAGGATCAGCTGGGCACTTGCCAAAATCTGGGATTTCTCCTCTTAAATGAAGTAGCCACACCCAAAGAAAGTGCTAAGCATGGTTGGCCACGAATTAGCTTGCCGTGCTTGGCTAATAGCACACTTCTAAACCCTGATTTGCCCTTCCTAATTACCCCATATTTACAGGTACGAATTTTGAGGATTTTCTTGCTCCATTTTTATTCTTGGGCCAAAAGTGATCCATTGGCCCAATTTTGATAATAGTTCATCAATATATGATGTTGGAAGTCTCTCCAACATATTTATTTAATTTATAGTTATGTTATATTTCCGCGTTAACGGTTTTCTGACTTTGTTTCCTAAGTTGAATATTTAGTCACATTGTGACGTACACTTGGCCAATCGGATTTTTCATTGCACGAATTCCTTCATGGGACACTTAGGAATAATGTTTGGAGTTGATTTATAATTTTTATGGAATTTTCCCATGTGTTCTCTCATGTACGATAGTGGCACGTAAGTTCTACCATTTCGATGATGCGGAAATTATTTATTTCAATTTTCATACTTGAATTTGTTCATGGGTCATAAGTTGTCCATTGGTCCAATTTATTTTATGGACTATCCCCACATATTGTTTGGATTCCACCCATAAATTTATTATAATTTAGTTTATGATCACATTTTATACACATGATAATGGATTTTCCAACTTATTTCCTAATTACGATAATAAGTCACAATAACTCTTAAACCTACCCCAAATGACTTTTATTGACCTAAATTTCTTGATGGATCATTAGAGGATAATATTTGAAGTCCCTCTATGATTTTTATTTAATTTTCTGACTCATCTAAGTATGTGTGATAATGATTTCCCGACTTATTCCCTGATTACGATACTCAGTCGCAAAATGCCTTAAACTTGGACCATCCGATTTTCCTTTGCACGAATTTCGTTGTGGGTCATTAGGGAGTATTATTTAGAGTTGAACTATGGTTTTTATGGAATTTTCTAATGAGTTTTTGCATGCACGATAATGGCACGTGCATTTTTTGCTATTTCACTAATATTGAATTTATCGTTTTCAATTTATTTCTAATTTTCCAATTACTGAATTTCCGGGGTGTTACATTACCTTCTGAACAGAGTTCCAACTAAGACGGTAGTGTCTACTGCATATGAGATATGGAAAGGGAAGAAGCCCGATCTTAAAGTTCTTAAGATTTGGGGCTGCCCTGCCCACGTTAAGAGACACAATCCTGATAAATTAGAATCAAGGTCAGAACGGTGCATATTCGTGGGATACCCCAAAGAAACTTGTGGGTATTACTTCTGTCACCCCGAGGACCAAAAGGTCTTTATTGCCAAGAGAGCAGTGTTTCTTAAGAAGGAACACATTCTTGGTGGAAACAGTGGGAGCGCGATAGAATTGAGTGAGGTTGGGGAACCTAGCTCAAGCACCATTCTACAAGAAGAGTATGTTCAGGTACCTATCACACAAATTCCAAATTTGCGTAGGTCAAGTAGAGTTCCTATCCCTCCTAAAAGATATGTGGGACATATCAAGGGACAAGACTCCGAGGATATTGATCCTCAAACCTACGAGGAGGCTATTATGAGCATAGACTCTAGGAAATGGCAAGAGGCCATGAATTCTGAGATGGATTCCATGTACTCTAACCAGGTTTGGGATCTAGTTGATGCACCTGAGGGTATTGTACCCATTGGGTGCAAATGGATCTTCAAGAAGAAGATTGGAGTAGATGGAAAGGTAGAGACCTTTAAGGCAAGGCTTGTGGCAAAAGGATGTCGTCAAAGGCAAGGTATTGACTATGACGAAACCTTCTCGCCCGTCGCCACGCTAAAATCTGTCAGAATTTTATTGGCCATTGTAGCATACCATGACTATGAGATCTGGCAGATAGATGTAAAAACCGCATTCCTCAATGGAAACCTCAAGGAAGAGGTGTATATGATACAACCTGATGGATTCGTTTCCGAGAAAAGCCCAGATAATTTGTGCATGTTGCTTAAGTCCATTTATGGACTAAAGCAAGCTTCCTGAAGTTGGAACATAAGGTTTGATGAGGTAATCAGATCTTATGACTTCATTAAGAATGAAGATGAGCCTTGTGTATACAGAAGGGTAAGTGGGAGTGGTATCATTTTCTTGGTGTTGTATGTGGATGACATCTTCATCATTGGAAATGATATTGGAATGCTATCCACAGTCAAGACTTGGTTATCAAAGAACTTCTCCATGAAGGACTTAGGGGAAGCATCCTATATGTTAGGGATTAGGATCTATAGAGATAGATCTAAGAGGATGCTTGGCTTGTCCCAGTCTATGTACATAGACACCATAGTCAAAAGATTTGGCATGGAAAATTCCAAAAGAGGTCTCATACCACTAAGACATAAAATTTCTCTTTCTAAGAGTATGTTCCCAAAGACTCTAGAAGAAAGGGCATACATGGATAGAATACCCTATGCGTCTACTATAGGATCTATCATGTATGCAATGTTATGTACTAGACCTGATATAGCACATGCTCTAAGTGTTACGAGCAGGTATCAGGCAAATCCAGGTTTGGAACACTAGAAGGCAGTAAAGTGTATCCTTAAGTACTTAAGAAGGACTAAGGATCTTTTACTAGTATATGGAGGAGGTAGCCTCAAGGTTGAAGGCTACACGGACTCAATTTCCAGTCTCATATCGATGATAGTAAGTCTAACTCAGGGTATGTTCTTACCCTGAATGGAGCAGCAGTAAGTTGGAAGAGTTCCAAGCAAGAGACTATTGTTGACTCCACTACCGAGGCAGAGTACATTGCTGCTTCAGAAGCAGCAAAGGAAGATGTCTGGATGAAAAAGTTCATCATAGATTTAGGAGTGGTGTCTGGCCATGAAGAACCAATTTCATTGTTCTGCGACAACAATGGGGCGATTGCTCAAGCAAAGGAACCTAGGTCTCATCAGAAGTCTAAGCACATTCTAAGAAGGTTCCACTTGATCAAAGAGATCGTGGCCCAGGGCGATGTAGCAGTAAAAAGAATTTCATCCGATGATAACATTACGGATCCACTGACAAAGCCACTGACTCAAATTGTTTTTTAGCGACACTAAGGTCTAATGGGAATCAGACATGTAAGTGATTGGTTTTAGGTCAAGTGGGAGATTGCTAGTTATAGGTGCCCTGCAAGCCAATTCACGTGAGTGATGGCACTTGTAATTATGTACGATCTCTTTTGGTAATGTTATAATGGTATTTTCTCACTGTATATTCCATGTGTATGTATACTGTGATGTCCATGGGTCTGTGTAATGGGAATTGGATCATGATGAGATCATGACAATGATGCCGATCCTCTTTAAACACAGATCCTAAATATTCTTAGTCATATGTTACTCAAAAAGGACATTGAGATGACCGTAAAGACTAGTGTGCCATATACCTATTCATGTGATGGAAGTAGCTGGTCCCATAGCTGCTTGTGTGGAGATACTAGGGATGTGGTGCAGGTGCTTATTGGAGAATGAGTTCACTGAATGATCCGTTCTCGGAATGATGTATGGTTAAAGATACCTAATTATCAGATAGAGATTTCGTAGTCTCAGTTGTGTAACTGGTCCTTAGACTTGAGACACCAAAGATGTCTTGTTTGAGTACTCCATTCTTTGATACTAGATTTATAGGTCTGGATGTTCCAGGTCTAGTATAGCCAGTCGTTGGGAATGGTAGCCAACCTTACGAAGGTAATTATGTGTCAATAGAGGATCATCCACTCTCGGTATCGTGAGAGGAATATCCCATATTGTCTTACTCAAGCAAATCTATGGCCAGGGTCAATCAAATTTAGAGAGGAGTTCTCCAG
Organism: Colocasia esculenta; assembly: GCA_014218235.1. NCBI lineage: Eukaryota > Viridiplantae > Streptophyta > Magnoliopsida > Alismatales > Araceae > Colocasia > Colocasia esculenta. The sequence goes on from CM024758.1 coordinate 106,983,839, forward strand.
AAGAATCCGATAAGAGTTTGACTTTAACAGATTCAGTATAGGCCTGACAACACCATGCCTAATATACGGTCTCTGGGATAATAGATGGATGAGGGACTACAGGTACACGATAACTGTGGGCAAACAGATCCAATGGATTTGATCACTCGTATCGTCCGGGGATTCTGGCATAGTGGCCTAATATGTTCATAATCGATGAGTTGAGTGAATTATTATGGAGATAATAATTCACTAAGTCAGAAGGAGTTTTGACGAGTGAAACTCATGGCTAGCTCGATATTGGGCCTAGAGGGTCACATACATAAAGTGGATAACGCGATGAATAGAGGATTAGATAAAAGTTATCCAATAAGTCTTATTTAACCCATTATGGACCTATTGGGTAAGACTCAATAAGCCTTGATAAGGATCCATTAAGGGAGCATACCAGGATCATGCCACCTCACCCCTTCTAGAAGGAGGACACCTCATCATCATTAGTCATGATAACATTATGAGGTGTCCCTCTTGTCATCATGACATGACGAGGTGTCCCTGTGAGGTGTCCCTTATCATGATTACATGATGAGGTGTCCTTATGAGGTGTCCCTCTTGTCATCATAACATGACGATGTATCCATGTGAGGTGTCCCTTGTCATGATGAGGTGTCCCTGTAAGGTGTCCCTTGTCATGATTACATGACGAGGTGTCTCTTGTCATGATTACATGACGAGGTGTTCCTGCGAGGTGTCCCTCTTGTCATCATGGCATGACGAGATGTCTCTGTGAGGTGTCCCTTGTCATGATTACATGACGAGGTGTCCCTGCGAGGTGTCTCTCTTGTCATCATGATAAGACGAGGTGTCCCTGCGAGATGTCCATTGTCATCATGATCTGATGAGGTGTCCCTAGTGAGGTGTCCTTTAGGCTATCTATAAGAAGAAGGGGTTATCTTTGAAGTTCATGGGCTAGAGCTTGAGAGGAGAAACTACCTTCTTCATCCCCCTTCCCATCTCTCCCTCATGTACTCTCCCTATGCAAGAGGAAACTAGGAGGGCCGAGCCCTCTTATTGTTGCTGCTACTTGCTGCTGTTGGCCGCTGTGTGGCGTTGCACGATGTGGAGGAGTGGCACCACCGACGAAGGAGGGGTCATCGTCATCGCTGATCATCCACTGTGTGGATACCACTAGAGGGAGTCTCGCGAGAGCTCCTTCAAACAAGGACTAGTTCTGCACTTCAGGGGATATACGATCTCCCCTAGGTGAGATTGTCTCGTCTTAATTGTATGTATGTTTACATGCACCGTACATCATAGCACGATCAAGTACATGGATGGAAATTGATTTTTGTTTTTGTTTTACTTCCGCTACGCTTGTGATGCCCCAAGTCGATTTCCAACATATCCTACATCCACCCCTCACACAGTGAGGCACACACTACTCAATGATGAGAGCAACACCCACACGAGCACACATGCTCAGTTCACACACACAAGCTAGAAGAACTACTATGTAGAGATCAAACCCTCCAGCTAAGGCAAGATCTCACACACATGTACACAGTAATAAACACTTAGTCTGCACCACACCACACACCACACACAATTCAGATTTGTGCACAAAACCAACATAGATTGCATCACACACACATAATATTTAGAACATGAAGAACAAGAAGAGGAGATGGAGATCCAAGGAGGTTGGAGTTCAGAGAACATAAAAATTGGATCTCCTTGTAACGTCGCACATTTTTCGGATCCTCGTAGATCGTGTGTTTAACGCTTGTGGTGGCCAATGTGAGGCCAATGTGGCTTGTGTGTCGTGTGTGTGTGTGTTTCTGGGGCTTACTGGGCCGACAGTTTGGGCCTACAGTATTCTAGATTGCTCAGTCTGTCATCGTGACAGGAAGGTCTGTCGCGTTCTTAATGCGACAGAGGTGGCTGTCGCGTTCATGTGGCCGCCTTGGTGCGTTGAGCGTCTGCATGTGCGCCACGTGTAGCGCCCAGGGCAGTGGGCGTTGGGAAGGCGTGTCCGTCGCGACCTGGTCGCAACGCCACGATCCGTCGCGTTCCGAACCGCAGCAGGTTTTTAAAGAACCCCAGCCAAGCAAAACGCACAGGGGTTCTGATCGGCCAGGGGGAGAAGCTGTGGCGATTTTTGCTGGGTTTTGGCGTCTTCGGCGTGTCCTCGCTGCAGGGAGTCCGGGAGAAGCAGGGGAAACGCCGGGAGATTGCTGCATAGCGCGTTCTTCGCGAAGGTAGGTGAACTCTTCCTGTTTTCAGGGTGTAAATCGTATAGGATTGGGTTCCAATCAGTTTAATCTGTTTCTAACAATAGATAGCATGCTTAGGTATTCACAAAAGCATGAAAACGAAGAATTAAGGGTGGTTTGTATTGTGGAAATGGGCTGTCATGAAGAGAGCCCGGATTAGGGTTCCCGCCTGGTAAGGCGACGGGTCCCTATGTCGCGTTCTGAACGCGACACAGCGATGTGTCGCGTTAAGGATCAAGAGGCGACAGGTAAGTAGGTCACGTTCTGGATATGAAGGCGACATGTCGTGGCGACACCTTCTGAAGGCGACCCAATGGGTTGTCGCGACTTGGCCCGAGAGGCCCTGTTTGTGCATGGTTTACGCATGTGACTATCCGATTATCGTTATCGGTATGCTTAGTGTTAGTGAGCAGTGCATTGGCACTTGTGGCGCTTTGGGAAGTGCGTAGTTTACGAGACTAGCTGACAGGTTACGTAGCTAGCTAGTAGTTTGCCTGTGGACATAGTGTTCACACGAGGCAGGTGGTGTTCACGTGTTGTGGACCGTCAGTACACGAGGTTTTCGTGAGGTTTCACATGGTTTGTGCGGTGCGCACGTGGTTTCTGTGTGCGTGTCAGGTAGTAGACGCCTACCGTGGATTACCTCTCCAGTTGGGTGCCCCAGGTTCTTTGTGAGCCAGGCTGTTAGCTCGGGGCTTTGTCCCGGTACTTGTGCTGTACCGTCGAGGTCTGTGTCGTCTGACCTGGACATCCTCACTCCTTAGTTTGAGTTGTACGTCCGGCTGAGGGAAAGACGACAGTGGGACAGTGACTCTTGAGTTTGTTTTTAGTCACTTGTAGCGCGCTCTTAGTTGGGGGTACGGACACCAGTTGTCGACACTGGTCCCCGACTAGTCCTTTTCCAGTGCCTCACTCTAGCAAGCCCAGGCCAGGGTCTCTAGAGGTGCCAGGCATGGGCCTGCGACCGTGTGGTCCGCAGGTGATGGTGTTTAGTTGGTCTCCACAGTTGCTTGTATTTTCCATGTGGAGCGGCAGCTGGACCTTTCGTCCGTGGCTGCGAGACTGAGAGGTAGACCTGTGTTAGTTTGTCTAAGTCTGTTGCTGGTGTCGCGAACCAGTCTACGTGGCTCGAGTGTGGCGGTCTCTACCGTAGCTCGTACACGTGTTGGAGTTTTGCCGTTTATTTATTACAGTTGTTTTATACAGTCGGCTAGTGGTGAGTTTGTTTATAGCTTTAATATCCTGTTTAGTTGTGCTATAAATTGCTAGCATATTTTACTGCTTTCGGTACTTGTTTTGGTTTGCTCGGTGTTGGGGGAGTTCCCTACTGAGCCAGTGACTAGAGAGGCTCACCCCTACTCCCCACAGGCGAGGACGAGGAGGAGGTTTCTCTACCGTCGTCCAGTTCGGAGCCACGATGTAACGGTGTTGGCCCAGCGCCTCCAGCAGTGTAGCTTTTCTTTCTTCGTTGTACCTATTGTACCTCGGGGTATGCCCAGGCTTGTGTACTTTCCTTTATTTCTTTTGAAGTTGGCTATGTAAAACCTTGTATATTATAAATGCAATGGTGTGTTCCTTTGTGTTTTCACGGACTAGTGTGTGGTATCCCTTGCGAGGCTTTGGCCCGTTCGCGGGAGACGGACTCGGGTCAGGCATGTTACTGGTTTAACGGGCTTGGACGAGGCGTTCCATCACAGTTGGTATCAGAGCAAGGTCCGTGTAAATATAAAGGAATTAAGAAGTTAGATAGCCATATCCTCTTCTAGATACACTGCTGGTAGCTGGCCTTGGTTTTGTAATGACTCGTTGTTTTGCCTATGGTTGGCTTGTTGTGTGTGTAGGCAGTTGTAATGGCTGATAGAAGAGACTAGGATGGTGGAGGAGATGACCCTGAGGAATCGACTCAGCGGATGATAGAAAGGATTTGGGAGAGCCTCACCAAAATTTGGATGAGGATGGATCAGCAGGCACCGGTACCACCAGTGATCGGAGAGGCAGTACCTGTGGCCCCAGTTCCACCACCGCCAGGGGTGGAGGTACCTTTTGTGGCACCAGTACCACCATCACCACCCGTGATTGCGGCAGAAGAGCCAGTGGTGCAAGTTGAAAGATTTTGAGGTTGCAGCCGCCTAGTTATTCTGGTGGGCCAAATCCAGATACAGCGGAGCACTGGATTCATGAGATTGAGAGGGTATTTATGACCATGAGGTGTCCGGCAGCGGACAGAGTTGTGTTGGCTACTTTTCAGCTAAGGGGATTTGCGCAGGAATGGTGGCATCTGAAGATGCAGACCACCTTTGCAGGCAGAATAGAGGGTGGTATTACCTGGCCTGAGTTTCTTGAAGTGTTTAATGATACATTCTTTCCTCTTCAAGTGCAGCAGGCAAAAAGGGAGCAGTTCAGGACCTTGTAACAAGGTGGGACTTTGGTTCTGGAATATCAGATGCAGTTTATGGCACTGAGCAGGTATGCACCCTATGTTGTCACGGATAATGCTATGATGGTTGAATATTTTATCCGTGGTTTGAGGCCGAAATTGCAGACTGCAGTGATACCATTAATGTGTAGAACAGTTGAAGAAGCAACCAGAGAGCAGCTACTTTGGAAAGAGCAGTTCGGACTCGTCAGGTGGGCGAGTCAGGTTCGGGTAGTTTCCGGCTACCCTAGCAGTCAGCGGGTGTGAGTAAGGGCAAAGCATCAGCAGGACCTTCCTTATTAGGTTTTGGTAAGTGGGGCCAGAAATTAAAGCAGGCATTTAAAGGTAAAGGAAGAGGATGGGGAGGTCGTCAGCAAATTCAGCAGGGTCGTGGTAAGCCAGAGGTGGAGGAATCGCAGCAAAGTACCGCCAGACAGCCTACCCTTCCACCAGGCTATAGGTGTTTTAACTGCAATCAGCCGGGGCATTTGATCCGTAATTGTCCCTATTCAAGGGAATATGGTTATGGAAGGGGTGTTCAGCAGCCGCAGCAGTCTCAGCAGCCACCGGCAGGTCATGGTAGAGGAGCATTACCGGAGAGAGGTAGGGGCCGGGTTATGGCTATCACCCGTGCCCAGGCGGAGGCATCAAATATGATAGAAGGTACTATCCCATTTATGAATATTCAGCAAAAGTTCTATTTGATTCAGGTGCCTCACATTCATTTATTTCTGAAGAATTCCTGGATAGTATGGCTCATCCTTTAGAAGAAAAATCATGTGAATTAGTAGTGGAGGTTCCCTCTGGTGAGTTTATGCTCACCTCGTGTTATATAGATGAGGCTTCAGTTGTGTTTGAAGGGAACCAGATGCCAGGTCGGTTATATGCTTTACAGTTGATTGATTATGATATTATCTTGGGAATGGACTGGCTTGAGGCCTATGGAGCTATGCTAGATTGCAGGAAGAAAAGGATCAGGTTTTGTCACCCCAATGGTTCTGTATTTGAATATCAAGGTATGCCTTTCTGTACCTCTAAGTTTATAATTTCTGCAATTAGAGCTAGAAGGTTGATTAATCCGGGGTGTGTAGATTACTTAGCTTTGTAAGTTTGATAGAAACTAGTAAGTCAGTGAGGCAGTTCCCGTGGTTAGGGAATTTGCAGATGTGTTTCCAGATGAGTTGCCTGATTTAGCTCCATACAGAGAGGTGGACTTTACTGTTAAGTTGTTGCCAGGTACCATGCTGATTTCTAAAGCACCCTATCGGATGGCACCAACAGAACTCAAAGAGTTGAAGAAGCAATTGGAAGAATTGTTAGAAAAAGGGTTTATTAGGCCAAGTCACTCCCCGTGGGGAGCACCAGTGTTATTTATAAAAAAGAAGGATGGAAGTTTTCGAATGTGTATTGACTATAGAAAGTTGAATGATGTGACCATTAAGAATAAGTACCTGTTGCCAAGAATAGATGACTTGTTGACCAATTGCAGTCAGCAAAAGTATTTTCTAAAATTGACTTGAGGTCAGGGTACCATCAGTTGAGAATCAGAGAAGATGATATAGATAAAACAGCTTTCAGGACTAGATATGGTCACTATGAGTTTGTGGTTATGCCGTTTGGGCTAACCAATGCTCCTGCAGCTTTCATGGATCTGATGAACAGAATTTTTCATCCGTATTTGGACCAATTCATTGTGGTCTTTATAGATGATATTCTGATTTATTCAGCTTTTGAAGAGGAGCATGCTGCTCATTTGAGGTTTACTCTTCAGTGTGAGTTCTGGTTGAAGGAAATTCAGTTTTTGGGTCATGTCATCTCGGAAGATGGAGTGGCAGTTGATCCAAGTAAGGTAGAAGCTGTAATGAAGTGGGAAGTGCCTAAGACAATTACAGAGATTAGAAGTTTCTTGGGGCTGGCAGGCTATTATAGGCGCTTCATACAAGATTTTTCTAAGATTGCGGCACCCATGACTAGACTGACTAGGAAGGGTGTGCCATTTGTGTGGTCCGAGGAGTGTCAAAGAAGTTTTATGGAATTAAAGAAAAGGCTTACTACAGCACCGATATTGACACTACCAGCAGGAAGTGGTGGATTTGTTGTGTATACAGATGCATCTAGAAGAGGGCTGGGCGCAGTGTTAATGCAGCATAGCAAAGTGATAGACTATGCATCTAGGCAATTGAAGCCAGCGGAAGAGAATTATCCTACCCATGATTTAGAATTGGCAGCAGTTGTGTTTGCTTTGAAAATGTGGAGGCATTATTTGTATGGAGAAAGATTTGAAATTTTTACAGATCATAAAAGTTTAAAATATATCTTCTCTCAGAAGGATTTAAATCTTCGCCAGCGTAGATGGGTGGAATATTTAAAGGATTATGATTTTAGTTTGGCTTACCATCCGGGTAAGGCCAATGTTGTTGCTGATGCCTTAAGCAGGAAGACTTATGTAAGTCATATGATGATTAAAGAATGGAAGTTGTATGAGGAGATAGCAGAAAATTCCTTGTACGTGCCAAGCAGTCAGCGACGGGCAGTACTAACCAGTAGTACTATAAAGCCGTCTTTGTATTGGCAGATTGTTGAAGCTCAGAAAGCAGATACAAATTTAGCCGAAATTGCAAAAATGGAAGGAGTTACCCTTGATGATAATTGTGTGGTTAGGCTCAGAGGTAGGTTATTTGTACCAGCAGAAAGAGAGGTAAAGCAGAGAACGTTAGAAGAGGCTCATAAATCCCGGTACACTATTCATCCAGGCAGTACCAAGATGTACCAGGATCTGAGAAAGCATTTCTGGTGGCCTCATATGAAAAAGGAAATAGCTGAGTTTGTTTCAAGATGTGATGTGTGTCAGTAAATTAAGGCAGAGTATCAGAAGCCTAGAGGTCTATTGCAACCGTTACCCATTCCGCAGTGGAAGTGGGATGATATTGCTATGGACTTCGTGGCAGGCTTACCAAGAACAGCATCAGGTCATAATGGAATATGGGTGTTTGTGGATAGATTGACTAAAGTATGCAGATTGGTGCCAGTAAGTATGTCTTGGCCAGTGGATAAATTAGTAAAAGTGTATGCTGATAAAATTATTCCACTTCATGGTGTTCCGAAGTCAATTGTATCTGATAGAGATCCCAGGTTTACTTCAGGTTTTTGGAGGAGCCTGCAGAGAGTTGTAGGCACTGAGTTGAGGTGCCAGTAAGTATGTCTTGTCCATGCCAGAATATCCGGTACAAATTACTGATCGCAAGATGAAAAAGCTGTGAATAAAGAAATTGAGCTAGTTAAAGTCAGATGGGAGAATAGGCTGGGTGGTGAGGATACCTAGGAGTTAGCCGACGAAATGGCTAAAGGATATCCTTACTTGTTTGAGTAATGTTTAAATCTTTTTAGATGATAGTATTTGTAAATATATGTGTACATTGTATGTGAAATCATGTTATGAATTTCGAGGTCGAAATTTCTTTTTAGATGATAGTAATGTAACGTCGCGTATTTTTTGGATCCTCGTAGATCATGTGTTTAACGCTTGTGGTGGCCAATGTGAGGCCAATGCGGCTTGTGTGTCGTGTGTGTGTGTGTTTCTGGGGCTTACTGGGCCGACAATTTGGGCCTACAGTACCCTAGATTGCTCAGCCTGTCATCACGACAAGAAGGTCTGTCGCGTTCTTAACGCGACAGAGGTGGCCGTCGTGTTCATGTGGCCGCCTTGGTGCGTTGAGCGTCTACATGTGCGCCACGTGTAGCGCCCAGGGCAGCGGGCATGGGAAGGCGACGCGACGCCACGATCCGTCGCGTTCCGAACCGCAGCAGGTTTTTAAAGAACCCCAGCCAAGCAGAACGCACAGGGTTCTGCTTGGCCAGGGGGAGAAGCTGTGGCTATTTTGCTGGGTTTTGGCGTCTTCGGCGTGTCCTCGCTACAGGGAGTCCGGGGAGAAGCAGGGGAAACGCCGGGAGATCGCTGCATAGCGCGTTCTTCGCGAAGGTAGGTGAACTCTTCCTGTTTCAGGGTGTAAATCGTATAGGATTGGGTTCCAATCAGTTTAATACGTTTCTAACAATAGATAGCATGCTTAGGTATTCACAAAAGCAAAAACGAAGAATTAAGGGTGGTTTGTATTGTGGAAATGGGCTGTCATGAAGAGAGCCCGAATAGGGTTCCCGCCTGGTAAGGCGACGGGTCCCTATGTCGCATTCTGAACGCGACACAGCGATGTGTCGCGTTAAGGATCAAGAGGCGACAGGTAAGTAGGTCGCATTCTGGATATGAAGGCGACATGTCATGGCGACGCCTTCTGAAGGCGACCCAATGGGCTGTCGCGACTTGGCCTGAAGGCCCTGTTTGTGCATGGTTTACGCATGTGACTATCCGATTATCATTATCGGTATGCTTAGTGTTAGTGAGCAGTGCATTGGCACTTGTGGCACTTTGGGAAGCGCGTGGTTTACGAGACTAACTCACAGGTTACATAGCTAGCTAGTAGTTTACCTGTGGACATAGTGTTCACACGAGGCAGGTGGTGTTCACGTGTTGTGGACCGTCAGTACACGAGGTTTTCGTGAGGTTCACGTGGTTTGTGCGGTGCACACGTGGTTTTTGTGTGCGTGTCAGGAAGTAGACGCCTACCGTGGATTACCTCTCCAGTTGGGTGCCCCAGGTTCTCTGTGAGCCAGGCTGTTAGCTCGGGGCTTGTCCCGGTACTTGTGCTATACCGTCGAGTCTGTGTCGTCTGACCTGGACACCCTCACTCCTTAGTTTGAGTTGTATGTTCGGCTGAGGGAAAGACGACAGTGGGACAGTGACTCTTGAGTTTGTTTTTAGTCACTGCGCGCTCTTAGTTGGGGGTATGGACACCAGTTGTCGACACTGGTTTAGCACGTTCACGGGAGACTGACTCGGGTCAGGCATGTTACTGGTTTAGCGGGCTTGGACGAGGCGTTCCATCACATCCTTAGCCTAGGAATGATGCTTGAACGCTTCAATCTGTGAGGGATTATATGGATCTTCCTAGATTAAATTGCTTCACATTTCTACTCTGCCCAGAGCAGGGTATCGTGTCGCCAAGAAATTTGGTCATCTGTGCCCTTTCCAAGACTAAAATCTTGTCCTCTTCATGATCATAGATCCAATTATCTTCTTCCTTGATGTTGCTTCTACTTTTGATGCTTCTGCTTCGTGATTTGCTTCTGGATCTTCTCAACACGAATTCCTTGTCTACAACCTTGAAGCTTGAGCAGAGCAGTGTAGAACCCCTCTCTAGCAACCTCAGCCTTCTCTAAGTGTTATGAGGGCTCCCTTTTCAAGAAAGGGCCAAATGACACATTTTATAGGTGTGTCTCATCTCTACATGTAATGCCTGTGTATGAGAAAAAAGGACGCCCTAATTAAATGCCGCGTGCTACTCATGTGTTGGTCACTCCCCTTTTGGTTGTCGACAGCCGCACAACAGTTGTCGACAGCTACTGTAAGAATTTTTCGATCCAGAGCTTCATCTCAAAATTCAGGCTTCGGTTGTCGATAGGTGATGGCTGCTTTGTCGACAACTGCTGCTGTAATTCCTATTTCTAGAACTATGACTATGAAGAACCTCTTTGGTTGTCGACAGCTACTGTCCCATCTAGAACTGCATTCCTGAATTTAGTCTTTAGTTGTCGACAACTACTGTTCCATCCAGAACTGCATTCCTAAATCTGTCTTCAATTGTTGACAACTGCTTGTTAAGTTGTCGACAAGTACACCTTGAACTCTTTTACTTCAAATTATACTTTGATCTTTTATGCACTCAATATATCACATATCCTCCTACATAAGAAAAGATTCAACTTAGATATCATCATCCAAAGTTCATGAATCCAAGTATGATGTTGCCATTTGGTTGCTATCATCAAAACAACATGCACAACATAGAAAATACCAAAAGTTAATCATGCATTTATGAGATGATATTTAATTAATGCAAGCCAATCAAAGTGATTGTAGCCTACACTTCAACTGGAAGCCTTACTAGTCGAAGTCAGAACAATGATTATGGTTGTTCACACAACCATAACTCAACATTCTCATCCTCAAGGAACTCATGTTCATCATCAAAACATTTATGACAATTATGTTTAGTGAACTTCAAGATTAACAAAGATTATGTCATCATCAAACAAATCAAAACACATACATTGTGTCATCATCGAAACAATAAAGCACACCACCTGGATAAGATCAAACAACAACAGAGCTCTCTTACTTACCTGGGTGTTCCGCTGAAAGAAGGAAGGCTTAAAATATCTGATTTCAAGTACCTTTTCGATAAGATCAATAAAAGCTCACCACCTGGAAGTCTAAATTCCTTTCACAGGCTAGGAGGGTCACTCTAATTAACTCGGTGCTATCTTCTATTCCCATTTACACTACTTCTGCTCTGGTTCTTCCCAAAGGTGTCATCAGAATGTTGGACAAAGCATGCGCTTCATTTTTCTGGAATGGGCTTGATGGGATCCAAAGGCGTCACTGGTTACCCTGGCACACTATTCAGCGCCCTACTGTTGAAGGGGGTCTTGGCATTCGCAGTTTATGGCATGTCCAATTGTCTATGGCCACTAAATACCTCTGGAATATCCATTATGGCTCTTCTATCTGGGCACGTTATGCTCGATTGCTCTCTCATCCTACTTTTGGGTCTCCCTAAGATGTCTTTTCTATTGCTAAAGCTACTGTTGAGGACAACTCAAGATGGATTTTGGAGAATGGGGAATCGGTGGATTCTTCCATGACCGTGGGCGGGTAACTAACCATTACGGCTTCTGCTTCCTGACCCGAATAATGCCCCTCATGTAACTGTCAAGGAGATGCTGCAGGACCCTTCCCACACTTCCTGGTTGTTGGTTCCACATATACAAAACCTAAGTAATGTTCACCTCTCGGAAGATAATGATATTTGTATCTGGTCCCATTCTTCTGATGGTTCTTTTAATACCAGATCGGCCTATAACATCTGCGCCCTCGGGGCATTTATAGACCTACTTTGTCTAAGATTTGGCACCGCCTTTCCTTCAAAAGGCTTCTTTGTTCTGCTGGAAAGTAATTCATAGGGTGATCCCCGTTGACTCAAGAATTTCTGATCAAGGTGTTTGTCTCCCTTCCAAATGTTCTTGCTGCAGCACTGGTCACTTTGAAGATATTGATCACCTGTTCATTAACAGTGATATAGCTACTGCTTTATGGCGCTGGTTCTCTCGTATATTGCCTCCCCCTCACAGTAATAATGATCATTTCACTTCTTGGTGCTGGAGAACCATTCAGGGCTCTAATCTTCGTTCCCCTTTTAGATTTGCTTCCTTATATGGTATGATTCTCATTACATGGGAAATCTGGAAGGAGAGATGTAAACAGCGTTACGATAAGAAGTTCACTTCCAGTAAGGTCATTATTGAACAAATTAGGAACCAGATTTCTCATGCTATCCATCAGGCTATGTTCAAGATAGCTCCATCTGCCAATCAGCTTAGTGCCTTGTCATCCTTTGGTTATATGCCTTCTGTCATATGTATCAAGCTCAAGTTGGTTCGATGGATCCCTCCAATAAATGGTCTTTGCCTAAACGTTGATGGTGCCTCTAAAGGAAATCCTGGCCTAAGTGGTGGTGGTGGTTGCATTAGAGATTCCAATGGTGACATATGTTTGGCTTTTGCGTTTCACTATGGATTTGGAAATAGCCTCCAAGCTGAAGTGAGAGCTCTTCATGATGGTCTCATGTTAGCTGCAGAGTTTGGTCTTCGCATCAGTTTGATTTATTCTGACTCTGCCACGCTTGTTCAGTCTTTTCACAACAACTCCTTACCCTCTTGGGAGTGTGCTAGATGGTGGCGCCCAGCTTATGCCACTTTCCTTTCCCTTCATATTAGCTTTTGCCATGTGTTTCGGGAAGCTAATAAGGTGGCCGATGCCCTTGCATCCCATGCGAGTTCTAGCCAAGAAAACAAGATTTTCACTTCTTCTTCTTCGCTGCCCCTGGCCTGTAGGGGTCCAGCTACTTTGGATAAAACTGGCCTCCCTTATGTTCGCTTAGGCTAGTATGACTTTGTAGGGGCTCGCCCCGTTTTTGTATCTCTTCATTTCTTCAAATATAATTTTCGGCCCAAGTAAATGCTGGTGGAGTGGGAACATTCTCCCCCTCTGGGGGAGGGTGCACTCTCCTAGCTTACTTACTTGAGGACCGGTTTTGCCAAAAAAAAACAATAAAGCACACATTGTGTCATCATCAAAACACACAACTCAACAAAGGCCCCTAGACCAAGCTTACAGAAATAGTTTCAGGCTTGATCTGAGGTACAATCTGAGAGAGTGGAGATACTACGAAGCAACACTCTCAGACTCTTACAAGCTCTCTCAAAGAAAGATGAAAGTTGAAACTTCAGAGAGAGAGAGAGAGAGCAACGAGCAAAACAGCTGGTGGAGTGAAGGAACGATGCTCTTCTTCCTTTGAAAGATGGTTATCTCTATGCTCTATCTTCTTGTCTTGATAATCTTTACTACTCCATCATGCTCTTATTTATCTTCTCTCTGGAGAAGTGTCCATTGAGATATCTGTTGTATCTTATTTCTTGAAACTTGTTTCTATGTAGTCGTGGCAGGTCCAACATTGTAAGAGTGTGTGACTACCGGAAACCTGCATGCAATAAATGCTAGGATACAGAGAGAGAAGGATTATAGAGATATCATCAGTGACAGTCAACATCATGTGATAGGTGATGTAAGACGTTGTGCTGGAAAGGATGAGTCCATTCTGTCACCATTTAAAATGTTATAAAACAAGTCTCAAAAATAGTAAACAGTAAAGGTCGTTCAACATGAGAATTGTATCCAATAACTCATTATACTACAGAAGGATATCCTTGAATGCTTTCGTGCAAAAGATATGCACCAGAGGGCAGAAGATTTGAAATACATACATTTAAACAATAGCAATGATATTGCTTGAATACAAATAATGTTTAAGCTACAGTCACAAAGTATATTCATAATTTTTTATAATCAATCAATCGTATAGACGTGTAGTTGATACGATCATAAATATAACCATAATCAGTGTGAGTTCTTGAAGATAAGTGATAAGATGGCAATTGATATGTATTCTCATGAACAATCGATATGCGAGATACAATCGATATTGTTTCTTCAAGGGCAATCGTTGTGTAAAAGACAATTGAAGTTTTAAAGGTAATCGATCTGAGATAGCAGTCGATATGCTAATGGCAATCGATATGCAGTTTTAACTGTAATCGATGTGAGAAGTCAATTGATGTGCCACTTAACTATAATCAATGCGTAAAGGCAATCGATGTGAGAAGACAATCAATATTTAAAGGCAATCGATCTGTAACAACAATCGATATGTGAAGGCAATTGATCTGTAAAGGCAATCGATATGAAACGACAATCGATATGTGAAGACAATCGATCTGCAACAGCAATCGATATGTAAAGACAATTGATATGTGAAGGCAATCGATCTGTAAAGGCAATCGATATAAGACTTAACTATAATCGATTCGAGAAAGGCGATCAATGTGAAGTGTTCAGCAATCGTTATGTTATTATATCAACAATCAATGTGTATATGCTTATCAATCATTTAAAGTTAAAATAGTAATCAATATGAACTTAGGACTATTCAAATAAATCAACTTTGACCTACAGGATTTTATTTAAGACTTACCAGAGTAACTCTTAATAGAGGAAATTTGAATTGAGTCCTGTTGATAGACTTCATAAAGAAATAATTATTAAATATATTTCATGGTTTTCTTATCACCAAAATGAGTACATGGAGATGAATTGTTCATCAATCTCCCCATTTCTGGTGATGACAAAACAATGTGCGCTATAAACAAAGAATTGAAATAATAAATGTGCTAAATATGTATTTCAGAGTATGTTCTCCCCCTTTTTGTCATTAACCAAAAAGATTAGAGATAGAGAGATAGCCAAAGAAAAAGGAGACCAAGGGAGTGATATTGTATTAAAGATAAGGAAGTTAAATGTAGAAAGTTGGTAATAATAAAGAGGTAAAATGATCAATGATCAGTCAGGCTTTAACTTCCTATTTTCAAAAAAGTTTTTGAACAACTCCCAGCTGATAGAGTATGAAGGCCCCATAACAACTATAAACTTCTGAATATGAAGCTGACGCTGTGTCTGAAGAAACTAATGATACTCTGTATCACTGAGAGATAATATGAATAACCGAAGACTGCCAAAACTAGCATGACTTAAGAACTGATCCAAAGTAATCGGATAAACAATATTGTGGGCTGATAGTTCTTGCTTCAGATCAATAAAAACTTTGTATCTTTCAACTAGATAGCAAAAGGATCATGTACTAAATTTATGGAATTAAGATTCATAAACTGCTTAGGTGACAAAGCAGGCTGATTGGCAAGGTGTTGAGCTGAATTAAACTGATCAAGCAGTTGACTAGCACTGGGATAACATTTTCATCCATTCTAAGAGAAAACAGTCTTTCACATTTAGCTAGCAAGGGTGATAAAACATCAGACTTGATCAAGCCTCTGTGATATTCTCTGAAGAGAAAGCAGTTAAAATCTAAGTGTAGACCCTTTGCCCATGAATTCGAGCTTTGACTTTGGCATACCTTTCGAAACTAGTTGGTCCAACAGTAGAATCCATCAGAAGAA
Organism: Colocasia esculenta; assembly: GCA_014218235.1. Lineage (NCBI taxonomy): Eukaryota > Viridiplantae > Streptophyta > Magnoliopsida > Alismatales > Araceae > Colocasia > Colocasia esculenta. Next base: position 106,999,190 of record CM024758.1, read on the forward strand.
AATGAGTTTCTGGCAGTAGTTTGAAGTCAGGCAACTTGATATTTGCAAAATTAACTTGATACTCTATGTTGTGCCTATTCTTAGTCTAGAGATCATCCAGTACATATCTGAACTGGAGCTAGTTGTGCCTCTTACAAACCATTAAGATGACAGTAGTCATTATATAGCTGAAATTGCTTCAAAAACTTGATTTCTCTTTGAACCTTGGGCCCCCATTCAGTGTTGTGGAGGTGCACAAACCAATCAGAGAGAGAAAGAGGTTGATCGAAAGAAGGATGTCGCCTATCTCTTTCAATCTCAAACTTCCTATATAGAGCCTTGTTAGACTTACTCCATTGAAGCTCTGTCTTGGACTTAGTGATGGAGAGTATTTTGTGCACCTTAGATTTAGGTACAATAGATAAAGAAAATATAAGATTAAAATATGTTGTATCTCTTGTTTTGATGATGTTAAATTATGATCCATATAAGACAAAATACATAGCTCAAATAATATCTAACTCCCTTTCTCTTGTTTAATTCAGAAGAAAATGAAATACAGTCAGTGCTATCAACACAACCTTGTTAGGGTGTCGACGCATCATGCCTTTTCCGTGAGCAACAACTGCAGAATAGCTAGTGGTGTCGAAATAGCTCTATCAGTGTGTCGACACACCATGTCATTCCAGAAAGCTATTATTGAAGAGTACAGTCTGTGGTGTCGACACATCTCTGTCAGGGTGTCGACACATGAGCTCTCGTAGTGAGCAATTATATGCTTTGAGGTCAGGTGTGTCGACACATCTCAACTATGTATCGACACACATTTTGCATGTGTCAACACACTTTGACTTGAAGATCAAAAATGGAAATCACCTAAACACATGTCAACTTCTGAGATGGTTGAATTGACCTGGAATCCTGTGCCCACACACTCCAAGGTACGATGTGGGTACAAGAGGCTATAAAATACATCTCACCAGTGCATTATAAAGAAGAAGCCAACACACATTCCAGAAAGAAACCTGCGGCAGCCAGAGAAAGCTGATCAGAGTCCTGTTTGAGTTCTAGAGTTGCAAACTTTGAGATCCATTTGTAGAAGATGATTGCAGATCAAATTCAACACCAATGCTTGTAGATTCACATCAATTGCCTGAAGCTAGAAGTCAGAGAATTCGCATTCAAACTTTAAAAGGGAAATCGAAACCAGTTTCTCTATTCTGCTATTCCTCAATATCCAAACTGGTTGCGTACTTGAATTGTATCTTCTTCATTGAGTGGTGTGGGAATTGAATAATCCTTGTGCTCAATCTCACATGTGTTGTATTTTGATCTGAGATCTTGATCCTCTCAGATCGTGTGTTTTGTGTGTGTGTTTCAAACTTGCTAGATAAGTAGTTTGTGTGTATGTGTGGACGGTGGACGTAGGATACACAAGTTGTGTAGTCCAAACCACCTTAAATCTTTATGTTCTTGTGGTTTGACTTTATGCTATCATCTAGTTATCCCTAATTTCTCACTTTACACATACAACTCGTCTCAATTCTGATCTGTGCTCATTCTGGAATTCTATAATATCTGTGGTTTTTCCAATTTGTCAAGTGTTTGGATGAAACTGTTTGAAATCTATTCAACCCCCCTTCTAGATTTCTATATAGCTATTTTCGCAATCTTTCAATTGGTATCAGAGCAAGTTCTTATTTCGCTTGCTAGGTGTTTGATTTAACAATCAAGAGTGATCCGCTATGAATATGAACAAGGGATTCATGGTTGAGGGACACTCAGTCACTAGACCACCATTTTTTGATGGAACTGACTATTCGTATTGGAAAAACAATAAGACTATGAGCTATGAAGAATTGTAGACAAAGGCCCTGTTGAGCTGCCTAAAAACTGTAGACAAAGCATCTCACCATGATCGCAAAAAAAGTGTAATCACATAAATTACCCCCAAATAAAGACATGAAAAATTATTATATGAAGAAAGCTAAGATTGTGATCCTTAGTGAAGTGATTGCTAAATATGACTAAGGAAGGAATGAAGCTATTTACCTAAAAAATGGATGAGAAATGACTAGGTGGTTTATTGTGTTTGAACGAAGTTGTTCTAACGAGCGCCTCTTGAAGGCGGTGATGACTACAAATGCTTCTAGAAGCAAACAATACACTGGGTGCATTTAAAGACAATGAGATGAAGTAGTGGATTCTACTTTCCTCTCTCCTTAGCCAACCAAGGAGGAAGGGCCTCGTGCTAAGACTCCCTATTTGTCCCTGCCAGAAATAAGAAAATAAAAGAAAGTTGATCAGTGTAGAATTTATTCAAAACCTATAAAGAACATGAAAAACTTGGAAGGGAGAATACTTGGAGATGTGTGTTTTTAACCCCTTTGATTTGGAAAATAGGTGTGAATACACGTTGTGCGGTGTGTGTTTTGAGAAAACAGAGAGAAAAGAAAGATCTAAAGGAGAAAATCTAAGCTAAGCATGCATGAAGAACTAAGAATAAGAGAGAGAAAAATGTGAGAAATTCCAATCTCATGGATACTTCCTGGCCACTCAGATCATTTCTGGGTTGCTAAAGAGTATTTGGATGAGATCTAAATTCTAGAGTAGTTTCTCTAACCTCAAACCAGAGAGAGAAGGGAGATATTTATAAAAGGAGAATCCTTACTCATGTGAGAGTTTAAATCCGAATTTCAATGTGATTTTTTGAGTTAATCTAGGAGTTTAATGTGTTTAGGATGTTGTGTCCCTAGTTTTGATGATGTCATAAATCAAGTAAAATGTCTTAAATATCTAACACAAGTTATTTGTATCACAGGAACATTCATAAAGCTAAAGTCAACTCATTTGCATCAACGGAAGAGTTAGTAAAGTTCAGTGATGTTCATAAGGTCGACTCTACACAGAGGTTAGGTCGACACTCAATGAGGTTTCAGTAGCGCTGATATTCAGATTATCAGATAAGGTCGACACTACTCGAACAACAGGTCGACTCTAGTTGCTTTTCTGGCTAGCGCTGAAGGGGAGGCATCAGATAAGGTCGACACCAGATGTGGATCAGATCGACACTAGTCAAATTTCCTGTGAGCATTTGAAGATAAGTGCTGGTTGAGGTCGACTCCATTTGAGGATGAGGTCGACTCTACTAGACTACCAAGTCAACTCTAAAGGAAGGTTAGGTCGACTCTATCATCAGATAAGGCCGACACTATGCTGTTGTAAGGTTAACTCTACATTACAGACAGACAGTCATAGACATATTCACATGGATGAGGTCGACTCTGTAGGGCATAGAGTCGACTCTACTGAAGACTTTACACTGATCCAAGTTAAGTCTCATGGATATGCATCGACTCTATAATCTGGATGCGTCGACTCTATGACACTTATTCTATAGTGATTTAAAGGATCTGCCAACGCATAAGTGATGGACACGTGACCCAAGGTCCAATGATTGGGACTTCGGGTACACCTCACATAGTTCTGGAAGATACTACCTTTTGGCGGCAAAAGTATCTCCCAAGTTTTTGGGATTCTGTTGAGGGGCCCACTGAAAAGATTCCATGAATTAGATCAAAAGAGCTGAGTCATCCTATGCAGTTGGGCGATAGTGCATAGAGAAAAAGCACAGTGATCTGAGAGCGTGAAAAGTGCAGAGAGCAAGAGCTTGAGTTCAGAAAGAGAAGCCGACTTCGGAACAGTCATTTGATCAAGAGGAGAGGTCACTGGATCATGCCTTCTTCCAATATGAAGACCTGCTGCTGATCAACTGGAATAGAGGATCGGAATTCATCTCAGATTCATAGAAAATTGATTTATGTACTGGAACCAGAAGATGAATTCGATGAACTCAAGCATGAAGAAGTTGCAATTGGAGCTCAAGGAGTCTTCTGACCACATCTAACTCCAGAGCAGAGTGTTTGATATTTCTACACTTGTTCATACTTCTATTTAGTTTGTTTTCTCAATTTCTTCAATACATCACTCTGATTGGGTGTCTACTTCGACTGGAGTAGATGGATTTGATCCTACACTTGCTGTGTTAGGATTGTGAGATTTGGGACAAATCTTGAAGTTGTGAATCAACAGGTTGTTGAAGTTGTGTATCAGCATTTTGTAGAAGCTGTGAATTAGCGACTGTGTGAGAGTCTCACACATTTGATTTGATAGTGAAGCCTCACTGGTTTAGTGAGGGGTGGACGTAGGTCTCCACACTAGAGCCGAACCACCTTAAAATATCGTGTGCACTTGTGTGGTTTGATATTCACTACTTAGATTGTTTCATCAGATCTGATCTTAATTTTCGAGGTTTTAATCCTTAAACGGTTTTAATTGGTCAATATCTATTCACCCCCCCTCTAGATATTCCTCCTACACACAACACGTGGTATCAGAGCTAGGCTCTCCAATTCATTTGGTTTTGCAACCAAGAGATATCTGTGTGATATGGAGTCTAGATGCTATATTGCTGAAGGTTATTCTGTGAATAGACCCCCTTACTTTGATGGTACTAACTATGCATATTGAAAAACTCGTATGCAGGTATTTTTGCGAGCACAAGATCATCAAATATGGACGGTGGTAAGAAATGGACCTTACGAGCTGTCTGAAGATGAAGAGAAATGGACTCAATAGGAGATTAAGAAGTCAAATGCTAATTGGTGTGCGATGAACATCATGCAGTGCTCACTCCATCCAATAGAGTTTTCAAGGGTATCATCATGTACAAGTGCTAAAGAAATCTAGAATTGCCTCATGGTAATCTATGAAGGTACGTCAGAGGTAAAAGAAACAAAAGCCAACATGCTTGTTTCGGAATATGAGGCATTCAAAATGAAGCATGATGAAACAATTTTTGAAATGTATGGAAGATTAACACTGTTAACAAATGGATTAAAGAATCTAGGGAAGACTTATACAGAAAAAGAACTTGTCAGAAAAATCCTTAGATCTTTAACTCCGATCTGGCATTCTAAAGCAACAGTAATTGTAGAATCTAGAAATTTGTCTACCACTACTTTTGATGAACTAATCGGATCATTGATGACTTATGAGCAGGGATTGAAGAGAGCTAAAGAAGATGTTAAGAAGAAGAAACCACTTGCTCTTAAGGCAAGTCCCAATGTTAAAGAAGCCACTGAAGAAAGTGAGTCATCTACCTCTGAAGATGATTCAAGTGAGTTTGCTTTAATTACGAGAAAATTCCTAAGAAAAGAAGGTAAGAGTTTTCTGAAAAAGAAACCTCAGGTAAATAATTTTACAAAGCCCAAACCATATATGAATAAAAAATCTGACAGAGTAGTTTGCTACAATTGTAGGAAACTAGGACATGTGAAATTTGAATGTCCTGAACCTTTGAAGAAGGCACAACCCAGATGGACGAAGAACAAATAAAAAGCTATGGCGTGGACATGGAGTGAAGAAGAAGATGATGAAGAAGAAGAGAGTTCAGAAGCCGAGGAATCACAATCAAGAATATGTCTGATGGCAAGAGGAGAAGAAGAAGATGAAGAAGAGGTAAATTCTCCTTTCAAAGATTTTTCCTTCAGGGATTGGGAGCATGCATACTTTGAATTGCTAGACCAATATGATGAGCTTAAAAAGGAAAATAAAGCGCTTAAAAGAAAAATAAATCATTTTGCTCATGATACTTCAGTGGAAGAGAAGGAAAAAGAACTGATTCAAGAAATCAATGTTCTAAAAGAAACTGTTAGTGAATTGAAAATCAGAAATATTGAAAATGTCAAAGAGATAGCTCTTGCTGCTGAAAAGAATGATGCACTAAATAGTGTGAACACTGAAATGAAAAAAGAACTTGAAATTCTTCAAAAAGAGGTGACTAAAAAACATGAAGTATTGGAGAAATTTGTGAGTGGTAAGAATAACCTTGAAGCTTTGTTTGGAACCAAAGTAAACTTCAACAAAGAAGGGTTAGGCTTTAATCTTTCAAAGAAGAAAGAAATGCGTTGAAAACCATCACATTATTTCTTCAACAAATTTAGAAACTTCTACTTCAAGAAAACAAGAAAATGGGAAGAACATTCAAAAAATTGAAAAAAAGAAACTGTAAAAGGTCTGAAATTGGAAAGTCAAATAAAAAGAATAAAATAGGTGCTGGAATCAAACCTATGTCACAGGGGAACAAAAATTGGAAGTCACCTGATTGGGTAGGTCGACGCTATGCCTGTGATAGGTCAACACATTCATACACTAGACCACAGAATATGTTCAGGTGGACTCATGATAGGCTAACACCTTCACATTTTAGATCAAAAAATAGATGGATACATGATAGGTCAACACCTACTTACACAAAATCACAAAACATGTGTCACGCCCCGACGCGGAATATCGGAATGTGAGGCAGCTGCAAGTAAACGGGTACAGAGCGAGTACTAGACATCAAACCATTAGACAAGAATAAATATTAAAGCAAATGCTTCTCATTAATAATTCTTCAAATGTCTAGTTACAACCACTAATATCAGAGCCATTCTATAGGGCCCAATTACATTGAATAAAGCAAAAGACTAAACTAACACTCTAACATAGTACTAAGACGCTAGGGTACTCTTGACTTCACTCTTGGTCATTCCCGTTCTCTTGAGTGTAGGTATCTTCCACGGTCTCACCTAAGAACACATAACCAATAACGCAGGGTGAGCGATAATGCCCAGTAGGACTTAAATCTCAGGATCAAGCATGCTTTAAATGATTAATGTATTAAATGGCAGAGTAACTAAAGATAGAGAGCGAGAGTCAAGTAACGTAAGAGATAGCACGATAACATGTGATAGAAATAGCGCAAGTTTCCAAATATAGCACAGGTGTCGAGCATAGTACAAAGAGCAGGATGACCATAGCACAAATAGCACAAAGTATATCAATAGCATAACGAGTATAGTATAGCACTTTGATTGTCATTTAGATAGTCGAGATAGATAGCACTTGAGTGTAATGCTAAACATTCTGATCATTTAACTCCCGCGGGCAAATAGCACTTTTGGGCGCACCTCCCAGGACCAGATCGGGCCCTTTATATATTGCCAGGCATTGGTTATATTGTTTATCTTTAGAAAATCAGTCAATGGCCAATAAAGAGTACCAAGAAATAGATGAGAGTACTAGATGAATAGATGAGATAGCAGATAGAACGTGAATAGACGAGCGAGTAGAGTATAGATGAGAACTAAGGGACATTGCACATAAAACGTCGAGTAAACGAGCAATAGTAACAGTTACACAACACGCGTAATTGGAGTTGGCAGTCATGTGGAATTCACTACCCTTCCACTGACCATGTTATGCACAGGTTCAGAGGTCCGGCATGATTCAAGATAAGAACGAACTTCTAACAGCCGTTTGGATCATATTGATCCCTAAAGGGTATCTGATGGTGCAGTAGTAAGCGCCACCCCCACAACAAGCGTAAGTTCTGCCACGTTGTCTCTTGGTGATGCAGCACAAGCAGCCCCCGCTATCATCAAACACATGGGCAAAATGCCTTCAGTTCTGAATGCCGCCTCTCCTCCATGGAAGCCTGCTGAACCTTCTGTTCAGCAAATCCTCGCTGCTGCACCTAAAGATGCCACACTGTGCTCCCCTGTCACTGCACCGCTTGGCACTCCTGCTTGGAGGCCAACTGATGCAGACCTGCTTCTTGATGACCCAGATCAGTTTGCCCATTTTCTGAAAGGCCCTTCAGCTAAGGCCACACCGCCCTCCCTTGAGGTAAATCCCACTGCACCATTTGGCACCCCTCCCCCAGAGTGGCAGCCTCGCAGTCCCCAACAGCGCCCCGGATGTCTTTCGCCGATGCACTCCGCAAAAAGACCAAAAAAGGCGATATCCGCATGATGAGAAAAAAGCCTCCACCTCTGTGTTTCCCATCTACAACGCTCTCAATGGCAGCACCGATCCTGCCATCCCCGCCCCAGGAAGGAAGATTCGGTGGCCACGTGATCAACCTCCCCGTGCAATACAACATCAAAAGCATCCCCGGCATTGAAGCGGAGGACGTGGACCTGCTAACTATGCACAACAGTTGGCAGGTCGAACTCGCAGCAGCACCTCATTTCCAAGCATAGATTCCGACGGGGAATATGAGGACTTCTCGGACTGATGCATCATGTACTTTTGACCCCTCTGCGTAGGGTGTCTTTAGCTTGTGCCCCCGTTACCTATGTACTCCTTTCCCTTCCCTTATGCTTTCATATATATAGAAAATCGTCTAGCTGATCATGACACCGGAGGTCACTCCCTTGTCGTATCAACCTAGATATCAACTTTTATTCAAAAAAAAAAAACCAGCTCGTCGACCATGTGGGAATCCATGGACAGAGGAGACTTACGGAGGCCTTGAACAAGGATTCACTAGTCCGGCAGAAGGAATATCTGACGGAGAGTTCGTCCAAGTCAAGAGAAAGTGTATAGATAGAAACAAGTGCTCGACATTCCAGAGGAATTCTAGAATAGTGGAGTGTCGATAACGGTATTCCCAAACATCGCGAGAAAATGAAGACAAGTCCATTTAAAAATAGGGTAATTTAAATATATAATTGAAATAAATTACCAGATGTATTATGAGATATTTTCATGCCAAGTTAAGTCATAATGGATGTTTCAAGTGTGTGCATGTGTGAAAGAAATCATAGATGGAAAGATCAAGTGTAGATCTTTTAAATCATTCAACACATGTTTGATTTATGACAACTTTATTTGCTGCGTGGGTGACTGTTAACAAGAAGTATAGACACTGTAGAAAGTTAGAGCAGCAAAAATCATGGGTTTACATGTAAAACACCAGATCGCGACGTACCCCGGTAAGGGTCGCGACAGGGTCTGATCAGAACGCGACTGGGTGTTTCACAGAACGCGACGGGTCTATCAGGTCAGGGAACCAGAATGCGACGGTACCGCCTGCCGCATTCAAAATGTGACAGGTACTGTGTCGCGATCGGCCCTGAGAATGCAGCCTATCGGGCCGTCACGTTCTCAGGTTCTGCGCCTGAGTCCGAGCGGGAAAAGGACAGGCCTTGGATTGCGGTCCAAGCCTTCCCTGTTTTGACATAGGGTCATTCAAAAATCAAAAACTAATTGCACGGACGATGAAAATTCATGAAACTAGTTTTAAACGAATCTAGACATGCAAGAGTATTCATAGTAAATAGGAATTTAAAAGTGGACATGGTCTCGGCATGTTTCAATCAAGTTATTCACAAAGAACATGGAACCATGTACAATTGAGATAAAAGGATTAATTCGAGCAGTAGGATGGATGAAAATTTGGGCTTTCAGGGGCAAACGATGCCTAAGTATCATCTGTATCTTCAGTTAAAATTTCATGGCATGGGGACGAGTATACATGGAGATCTATAATTAAGATGAAGGTTCAGGGTCATGATGATTACAGGACTTCAAAAATCAAGAATAAAAGATTGGCTCGATGGAAAATTATGAAACAAGAGGGGTTTTGTTCCTGATGTATGGAACAATCTACAGACAACATTAATTGATTTTTGCTCATGAGAATGCCTACCTTTGACTCGTTTGATTCTTCTAGGGTTTAGAACACGAAGTGCAGAGGTTGGAGCTCGGTCCAGCCTTTTCCCCACGAGTTCCTCTTCTCCATGTCCAGCAAGCCTCAGCAACGAGTTAGGGCCGGCCATGGAGGGTTTAAGGAGTATTTATGCTCCTTGGGTTGCTATTTCCTAATGGGACTCTAATTCCCCTTTAATTCCGAGATTTCCATATTTCTCTCCTCCTTCTAAGCTTGCCAACTCCTATTAGGGTTAGGTTGGGATGCAATTTCGTGGCCAACTAATTAGGGTAGGGCTAGGAATCCAATTTCAACCCAAGTTACTTATTTTAATGCTTTAATATCCCTTTTCTATTTAGGTAATATTTAAGATACGAATTTAGGGTATTATTCTATTATTCTTCTTTTAAAAATTCCTATTTTGGCCCAATAAATTCTAGAGGGTCCCTTTAACAAAGTCCATTACTCTTTTTCGTTTGATGGGTTTGAATTAATTCTCTTTTCTTTGATTTTCTAATTGACTAAATTTTTAATATTATTAAAAAAAATTCAAAAAATTCAGGTTGCTACAACATGTTTTGGTAGAGTCATGTAGGTCGACACTATCCCTACAGAGTATTGATACAGTCCTATAGTTTTGCTAAATCTGGTCAGTCTGAATACTCTAAAAGGTTTGGCAATTAGAATAATCTTTGGTTTCATCAAAGAGACACTAGTGGGAAGTATGAAAGAAAATCCATGAAAATGAAGAAAAATAATGTTTCAAATTTTTTTTAAAATAACAGAAAAAATAAAAAACAACATGAAACCAGGAACATCATCAAACCCACAGTGAAGAGGCAAGTCTGGATTCCAAAAAATCTGCTTTCTTATGTGCTTGATCTGGGTGATATGAAGGGACCCAAATGTACTTGGATTCCAAAGAGTTTTCTTTGATTGTTTTTACAAGTATGTCTTACAGCCAAGAACAACAAGTGGTACCTTGATAATGGTTGTTCAAGACATATGACTGGAGACAAAGACAAGTTATGTCTTCTGTATGAAAAGAAAGCTGGTCATGTTACTTTCGGTGGAAATAACAAATGTAAGATTGTCAGTTCAGGTAAAGTAGGTAGAAATCCTTCTAATTCAATTGATGATGTACTCTTGGTGGAAGGATTGGAGTACAACCTTCTGAGCATAAGCCAACTGTGTGACAAGGGTTACAAGGTAATCTTTGATTCCTTTAGTTATACAATTTTGAACCGAATTCAAATTGTGTAAAGTTATCTGGAAAAAGAATTAACAATGTCTACATGGTTGACCCGGATGAACCTGAAAACACCAATTTATGTCTAACTGCCAATAACAATGATCTTGCATGTTTATGGCATCGTAGACTAGGTCATGCTAGCTACAACATGTTACATAAATTGGTTAAATTCAGCATGGTGAAAGACTTACCTGAAATTTCTTTTAAACAAAACTTGAAAATTTGTGAAGCATGCACACAGGGTAAGCAAACAAGAAAATCTTTTAAAAGTAGATCTGAAAGTCAATCTTCTAAACATTTTGAGCTTATTCATATGGATCTGTTTGGACCCACAAGAATAAACAATCTAAATGGGAAAAGGTTTGGGTATGTTCTTGTTGATGACTTTTCTATATTTACTTGGGTTTTCTTCCTTGCTCACAAGAGTGATGTCTTCATGGAATTTCATGATTTTTACAAGAAAATTATTCATGAAGGAAAGTTTAAAATAATTTCTATCATGTCCGATCATGGAGGTGAGTTTGAAAATGCTGACTTTGAAAAACTTTGCAGAGAAGAAGGAATTTCCTATAGATTTTCATCACCAAAGACTCCTGAACAGAAAGGAGTTGTAGAGAGAAGGAATCGAACACTCGTTGAAATGGCAAGGACCATGCTGATTGAGAGTGGACTGCCAAGAAAATTCTGGGCAGAGGCAGTAAACATTTCATGCTATATTATAAATCATGCAATGGTAAGGCCTCTTAGCAAAAAGACTCCTTATGAACTGTTAAAAGGTAAGAAACCTTCCATTGCTCATTTTAAAGTGTTTGGTGTGAAACGTTTTATCCTGAATAACAATAAAAATGATTTGGACAAATTTGAACCTAAAAGTGAATTGAGGATCTTTCTTGGTTACTCTGACTATTTAAGAGCATACAAAGTTTTTAATGTAAAAGATCAAATTGTTGAAGAATCCCCTCATATCGCATTTGATGAACTTGATGCTAGTTTGTGCAGGGAAAAAGAAGATGGAAAATTTATGGAAGAAAAAGAAGTAAAAGACCAGGAAGGGAAGGAATCTGCAGTAAGGAAAATTTCAGATGATTGCAATGGACAAGAGTCAGCAAATGTAAATGAAAACAGAGATCAACTGAACATAAGGATGTTAAGAGATCATCCTCAGGAAAGTATCATTGGTAATTTACTTGATCCTCCTAAGACTAGATCTCATTTTAAGATCATTTCAGAACTTTATCAAATGGCTCTTGTTTCTCAAATTGAACCTAAAAATATTGAGGATGCCTTAAAAGATGTTTTCTGGATTAATGCCATGCAAGAAGAACTGAACCAGTTTGAAAGGAATAAGGTTTGGCATTTGGTTCCAAGACCTTCTTCCCAAAGTGTCATTGGAACTAAATGGGTTTTTAGAAATAAGACAAGTGAAGAAGGCAAAATAATTAGAAATAATGCTAGGCTTGTTGAAAAAGGCTATAATCAAGAATTTGGAATTGATTTTGAAGAGTCTTTTGCTCCGGTAGCTAGGCTAGAAGTAGTTCGGATTTTGCTTTCTTTTGCATGTGCTCATGGCATTAAATTATAGCAAATGGATGTAAAAAGTGCATTTTTGAATGGTTTGATAAAGGAGGAAGTCTATGTTGAACAACCTCCTAGATTTGAATGTACTGACCTTCCTAATCATGTTTTCAAGCTTGACAAAGCTCTATATGGCTTGAAGCTAGCTCCCCGGGCATGGTATGATCGGTTTAGCTCATTCTTTATAGGTAAATGGTACTCAAGAGGTGAGGTAGATCAAACCCTTTTTACAAAAGTACAAGAAAATGATATTTTGGTGGTCCAAATCTATGTTGATGACATTATATTTGGATCAACAAAATCCTCACTGTGTAAGGAATTTGTTGAATTGATGACTAGTGAATTTGAAATGAGCCTAATGGGAGAACTAAAATTTTTTCGTGGATTGTAGGTTATTCAAACAAAAGAAGGAACTTTCATAAATCAGTCAAAGTATGTTCAAGATCTGCTGAAGAAATACAAAATAGAGAACACAAAAGCCATGGCAACCCCAATGAGCACCACTGTAAGTTTGGATGCTGATTTGAAAGGTAACCTACTAGATCCAAAGATCTACAGAGGTATGATTGGATCCTTGCTTTACTTGACAGCATCTAGACCAGATATTCAATTTTCAGTGTGCATGTGTGCTAGATTTCAGGCTAGTCCTAGAGAATCCCACATGAGTGCTGCAAAAAGAATTTTCAGATATCTTGTAGGAACTCATGAGTTGGGACTGTGGTATCCTGCATCTAGTGAATTTAATTTAATATCTTATTCAGATGCAGATTATGTTGGTTGTAAATTGGACAGAAAGAGTACTGGTGGCTATTGCCAATTTTTGGGAGGGTGTTTAGTCTCTTGGGCTTCCAAGAAACAACACTCGGCTACTCTCTCTACTGCAGAGGCAAAATATGTTGTTGCAGGGAGTTGTGGCACTCAAGTGTTATGGATTAAACATCAACTTCAAGACGACCAAGTAGATCTTGGATGTGTCCCAATTATGTGTGATAACACTAGTGCAATAAGTTTGGCCAAAAATCCAATCCAGCATTTTAGAACCAAGCACATTGAAATCAGACATTATTTTTTAAGAGATGAAGTAAGCAAGAATTCTTTTGAATTACATTTTATTGCGACATCAAAAAAAATTGCTTATATCTTTACAAAACCCTTGTGCAATGAAAGTTTTTCATGCTTAAGAAGAGAACTTGGTCTGTGCTTGCTGGACTCATGACTGATTGCTTGAAAAGTTGCATGTAAATGTTTGCTTGTATAATTGCTTGTCATGTGATATAAATTTGCTTGCTGGTTAATCATCTTCTTACAATTTCTGATGAAAATGGTGAGATGGAAGTTGGTGGAAAGATTAGGTTCAGTGAATCAGTTGGTCAGTTAAGTTGGAAGAATTGAATTCAGTAAGTGTGCAGCCTGTGAAGGATAATTCTTTCGATTTTTTTAATGTTTGACCAGACATAGGTCGACTCTATTGACAAGAGAGTCGACACTATCTTTAATAATTCTGAACCTTTGCCATTCTTTTCATTCATACTCTTTCATTTCCCTTTAGCAAATAAAATTCTCTTGTTCTTGCAAATAAATTCTTGCTTCTCACATTGCATTGGTGTTCTTGGTATATCAAATGGTGATTTGAAGAAGGGCAAGTCAGGCTTGTCTAGACTCTTTCACTATGCGTGAGTATATGTCTCCGCCAAATATCAAGGGCCTCTTTATGCAATTATTGAGGGGGAGTCTTGTTCATTTTCCTCCTTGTTTCTAAAGATTCATTTTCTGAGGGGGGGTAATTCCATTGTGAAAATTGTAATTTTGGGCAATTTCTCAGGGGGAGTTAAAATCACTTATACTCTTAAACTCCTTTATCTCTGAAAGTAAAAAGATATGGTTTGTGAATTATAAAATTTTAAGTTTAACATTGAAATTCTCTGAAAACTTCAAAAGGTTAAATAACAGTTGCAGAAATTAATGTATCAAGTGAGAATTGCATTTTATCTAATTCTAAAATTTTCATGAAAAATGGTCACTCTGGTTAGATTTTTAAAACATCTGGGCTGCATTGTTTTAAAAGTCTTCTTGATATAGAAAAATATTCAAGAATTTTCATAGATAAAATCTTTCTTGATGACAGAACAATGACTAGGCTATGAGAAACTGCAACTCCTGATAAAATCAGTTGAAGAAATTGTATGTTATGATGAGCTAGTTAATTCTGTTCAGGGTTGGTAAAAATTTATGTTTGTGCAAACTAGGTAACTGGGGATTCCTGTGTTTAACCAACATGTATCCTCACATGAAAAGTTGCACACAACCCTTGAAACAAGATGATTACCCTACATAAGTAATCAGGAGCTCTGGTGTGTGAAAAACATAGGCTCTTGCATGAAAAAGAAAGGGAAAATCTGATTGTTCATCATTTTATAAAAATGCAAATAATCAGTCTAATTGAAGTTCAAGAGTTTGAAATTTTCAAGCTAGATGTTTTAACTCAATGTCTCTTGGTTTGTTTTTTCATCTATCTAAGGTTATCATTTTACATGGTTTGAGTAAGATTTTATAAGATCGCAAATTTTCACCTGAAAGATTCTTTTCTCTTCTGTTATTTTTTCTTATGAGTCTTTCAGTGTTTTTAATGGTTAAACTAGAGTTTATAACTTTCAAACCATTAAGTTCACTAAAATGAGAATAAGGTGAGGAAAGAGCATAATTTTTTTTAACATTCTCATGATTACCCTAAAAAACAATTAATCATTATAACGACCCTCCTTATACCGGTACGGTTACACCACCCCACATCGGTATAATGAACACCGCTACAGTGGGACAACTACCCAACAAAATCGATAGACTGAAATGTACAC
This sequence comes from Colocasia esculenta, assembly GCA_014218235.1. Classification (NCBI taxonomy): domain Eukaryota; kingdom Viridiplantae; phylum Streptophyta; class Magnoliopsida; order Alismatales; family Araceae; genus Colocasia; species Colocasia esculenta. Next base: position 107,014,392 of record CM024758.1, read on the forward strand.
AAATATAACACATAACAGCGGAAAAGAAAGAGTCAAATGTAATTTCTTATTCCATCATCCACATTCTATTCACAGTCCATATAGAGGAAAAGAAAACTATACATTTAATAACTGAGAGATGAAAATAAATACATTGTCCACATTGTCTGAATTGAATTACAAATTTTTCCTTTATTACATACTATGAAAAAAATAAAAAGTACAATGCCGAATCTCCACAAGATCTCCTACTCCCACTCCGAGTCACTTCTGACTATCTCCTCGGATGAAGTAGAAATCTATGCACCTGTACGCCGAAGCAAGAGTGAGTCCAAAAGACTCAGCAAGTAGCATCCACTCACATTAAACATACATACTCCACATGGGTTATTCACCTTTTCATATCGCACGAGTATCACATAAGCATGTACTTGAATAAATTTTTAAAGAAAACCTAAACATGATTTCTACAACTTACCACACATGATAAATGACTTGTAACAAAATTTCAACAATTTAAAACCTATCACATGCTTTCTACACATTCTTCTACATGATAATCTAAGTCTCACTTACTCACAATTATAATATAAGACAATAGTTAACTTGAACATGGAGTCTACACATATTACAAGAGATATTCCTAGCATGGATTCTATCATCATTTTCACATCTATACACATGAATAGCTTGCTGTTTGACATGGATATGACACGTTCATATAATGAATTATCATCTTTAAATGCTATTCTATTGATTTATAATCTCACATGATCATTTACACAATTACACAATTTACACATTCATTTTTCACATAAAGACAAGTTCACACTTTATATATGTCATGACACATAGTCCAAACCACCTCTAGAAGGACACACACTTGTCACATCACACATATCTATCATCTAGGAAACACAATGATAGACCTTAGTTACTGCGCAGAACTAGGAGAAGCACTCTCCACCCTAACCAGCGGTACTTATCCGCCTCCAGGATTTAATCCCAATGCCCATGGAATATCACGCACTATGAACCTTCCCATGGGGACTTTACCACAGTACAGTTCCTCAGCCCTCTAAGGTAGCAGTGTCACTCATTGGCACATTTACACATTTTCTCAAATCTTTTAACACACACTTAATGCACAATTTTAACACATCCCTTTCATTCTCACACATTTACATACTTTAGTATTAAGTAGCATGGTACTACTGTTCTCAGCATTAAACAGATTCGAAATAGGTCTAATCATGCTGAATTAGCAGATTTTATTAACAACCATATTAACATGTATTAATTGATCAATGCTGAAATAAAACTAACATATGCAGTTACTGTCATCATTTCCATACGAAAATTTAATCACAAACTTCTCACAGGTTACCCATCATGCATACCAAATTTCACAATTTTCTGAAGGGAGAATTAATTTCAGGTCCCTGACAGGGATCTGACATTAATTTCAGGTCCCTGTCAGCTTTTTCCAAGCCATGCGGTCCTTGCTTTATGAGGGACTTATTTTTAAGTCCCTACTTTTTGTCCCCGTTATCCTCCCCCGTTATCTCAAACTGTGTAACCGTTATCACAAAAGTGTGTAAGAGTTACATATAAATCATGTAATTGTGTAACTTGTTACCTAGTTACACATATAACTGGGTTACCCAGTTACCCAGTTACCAAGTTACATACTTACACAGTTACACATGAAACTATGTAACTACATAGAAATTTTATAAGTTTGTAACTCTATAATTAGGGCTTACCTAATTACATAGTTTTAAAAGAATTTACCTAATTATTTTATAACCGTTATCCCAAAAGTGTGTAAGTACGTACTTACACAGTTACATATAAATCCTGTAATTGTGTAACTTACCCAGTTACCCAGTTACCAAGTTACATACTTACACAGTTACACATGAAACTATGTAACTACATAAAAATTTTATAAGTTTGTAACTCTATAATTAGGGCTTACCTAATTACATAGTTACATAATTTTAGAAGGATTTACCTAATTATTTTATAACCGCTATCCTAAAAGTGTGTAAGTACGTACTTACAAAGTTACATATAAATCCTGTAATTGTGTAACTTACCCAGTTACCCAGTTACATACTTACACAGTTACACATGAAACTATGTAACTACATAGAAATTTTATAAGTTTGTAACTCTATAATTAGGGCTTACCTAATTAATTATATAGTTACATAGTTTTAGAAAGATTTGCCTAATTATTTTAATTCGTAATATATCAAAAGTGTGTAACTGCGTAAGTACGTACTTACACAGTTACATGTGTAACTAGGTAAGTATGTAAATTTTGTAACTGTGTAACTTACTTAGTTACAGATGTAAGTATGTAATCATGTAAGTATGTAAATTCTATAACTGTGTAACTTACCCAATTATACATGTAAGTATGTGTAACGTCCCGGAAAATTTTAATTGTAAGAAATTATGAATAATATAGTCATTATACATTATGATTGACATTAAATTGAAATAATTAGAATTTGGCTTAATTAGTGGTAATATACGTTACCTCAGTATCGTACACAGAGGTGTGCGCTCCGATAGGGCGACATCGAAAAACAGTAACGAAATAAAATCTGAGGACACCATAATTTTAGAAAAATGTGGAGATATCAGAAATATAAATATCTAGATTTGTTGACGTACAAATTTCGAGATTAAGCCGACGTAACTATTTTTGAATAATTTAACACCCTGTGTAAAATAAAATCTAAAAATTAAACTAAAATTACCATAATTTGTAAACCTATCACATTAGTCTATGGTTAAAATCTTAACATAAACGGACATCGTTTGAATATATAAAAATGTAGACAATTAGACCAATCAAATTATTGTCCAATTACGGTGGAGAATTTTTTAGATTTTTGAGCTGGGTTCCATTATGCATGACAGTGGCTGTCGACAAGTAAGCTGTTGACAGACACTATCAAGACACTATAATCTGTTATCCGTTTTCCCTTATATAATTTCTTCTTCCTAAATAGACAGAGTGGCTGTCGACAACATCCACAAAGATGCAAACTTTGCTCGATTCTAGCCCCTACACAATAATGTCTAACATGTCACTGATGGTGCATTCCCCAGTGGGATTACCAAGCCTTGGGTAAACCAAAATAAAAATTCTTTATTGGAAAGGAAGGAGGTAACAGCTACGGGGTGTTCCTCATTTGTGGGCTCACTTCATATCATCCTTTGCCAAAATCCGTGCTGTGGTCACATTGTACGTCCCTCTCTCCACTACACGGGCACCTCATCATACCCCTTGTGAACACCTTGCCACTCTTAGTTATGGGGTCAGACAGAATGGAATTCAAGAGGCAGCTTAAAAATCTAAAAAATTCTCCACCGTAATTGTACAATAATTTGATTGGTATAATTGTCTACATTTTTATATATTCAAACGATGTCCGTTTATGTTAAGATTTTAACCATAGACTAATGTGATAGGTTTACAAATTATGGTAATTTTAGTTTAACTTTTAGATTTTATTTTACACAGGGTGTTAAATTACCCGAAAAATAGTTACGTCGGCTTAATCTCAAAATTCGTACATCAACAAATCTAGATATTTACATTTCTAATATCTCCACATTTTTCTAAAAATTATGGTGTCCTCAGATTTTTATTTCGTTACTATTTTTCAGTGTCGCCCTATCGGAGCGCACACCTCTGTGTACGACACTGAGGTAACGTATATTACCACTAATTAAGCCAAAATTCTAATTATTCAATTTAATGTCAATCATAATGTATAATGACCATATTATTCATAATTTCTTACAATTAAAATTTTCTGGGACGTTACACATACTTACATGTATAACTGGGTAAGTTACACAGTTACAGAATTTACATACTTACATGATTACATACTTACATGTGTAACTAAGTAAGTTACACAGTACAAAATTTACATACTTACCCAGTTACACATGTAACTGTGTAAGTACGTACTTACGCAGTTACACACTTTTGATATATTATGAATTAAAATAATTAGACAAATCTTTCTAAAACTATGTAACTATGCAATTAGGTAAGCCCTAATTATAGAGTTACAAACTTATAAAATTTCTATGTAGTTACATAGTTTCATGTGTAACTGTGTAAGTATGTAACTTGGTAACTGGGTAACTAGGTAAGTTACACAATTACAGGATTTATATGTAACTGTGTAAGTACGTACTTACACACTTTTGGATAACGGTTATAAAATAATTAGGTAAATCCTTCTAAAATTATGTAACTATGTAATTAGGTAAGCCATAATTATAGAGTTACAAACTTATAAAATTTCTATGTAGTTACATAGTTTCATGTGTAACTGTGTAAGTATGTAACTTGGTAACTAGGTAACTGGGTAAGTTACACAATTACAGGATTTATGTGTAACTGTGTAAGTACGTACTTACACACTTTTGGGATAACGGTTATAAAATAATTAGGTAAGTCCTTCTAAAACTATGTAACTATGTAATTAGGTAAGCCCTAATTATAGAGTTACAAACTTATAAAATTTCTATATAGTTACATAGTTTCATGTGTAACTGTGTAAATATGTAACTTGGTAACTGGGTAACTGGATAACACAGTTACATGTATAACTGGGTAACAAGTTACACAATTACAGGATTTATATGTAACTCTTACACACTTTTGGGATAACGGTTACACAGTTTGAGATAACGGGGGAGGATACGGGGACAAAAGGCAGGGACTTAAAAATAAGTCCCTCATAAAGCAAGGACCGCATGGCTTGGGAAAAGCTGACAGGGACTTGAAATAATGTCAGATCCCTGTCAGGGACCTGAAATTAATTCTCCCTTTTCTGAATTACACACAAATTATGAAAATTCTAACAGTGGTATTATACAAGGTAAACATAGTCAACTAACATGGATTTTTCATTGTTCAAACCCACAACTCATTCTACACATGGATATTGACGGTCCTAAACATATGTCAATTTCTAGGAATTTAATTGTTTCCACACTATTTATCTGAATTTCTACATTAATAAAACATGCTTACTATTTACCATTCAGAAAATATAATAATTTATACAGATATATGAAATTTCCCAAATTCCTACAGCATGAACTGAAACCCATAAACATTGTACAGAAATTTTATGACACTTGGATTCCCACACAGATTGCATAAATGAAATTTTACAAGATCAAAACCTGTCAGCCAGACATTTCAGAAATTCTTGTAATTGAAGCATTCCACCAAAATTCATAAAATCTCACAACATACTCCAACATAGATATTTACATATCATATAAATTTTCCATATATCCTCATGTGAAAATCCCAAAAATTAAATCATACAGGTCAAACATGCACACTGTTGCAGTCTGGCGAACTTGACGGCATGCAGGTGGCCGTCTATCAAGTTAACGACAACAAATAGTGCCGCCAACTCAAGATCTTAACGGCAAGGGATCCCGCCGTTAAGTTCTTGTCTGTGCAAAACACAGACTGCACGCCAGAACTTGGTGAAATTGGGGATCCAGGACTCGAATAAAAATCCATAAAATACCTAGGACCTACTAGACATATGTAGGAGTGATGTGAAAGGGTTACTTGCCTTTGATAAAATCCACAATCAACGAATCAAGCCATAGAAGCCCTCCTCGGCCTGAGCCAAAGAGCCTTCAAAACTCCCTCGATCCGGGTTCTGTGATGGTCTTTAGGGTCCACTGGGGTTGGGAAGATGCTCCTTGATGTCCAGCCTTCCTTCCAGTCGCAGTAGAGCACCGGATGAAGCCTCCAATCGCCGAATTTCAGAGCTCAAAGATTGGGTTTTCACACAGAGAACTAGGATTTTGACTCAAGAGCCAAAAGGGTTAGATCTGGCCGGAGATGGGGTGCTTTATAGAGCTAGGGTCAGAGACGTAATTGGGTAAGGCTGGGTTACCGTTGGAGAACGGTTACCATAACAAGGGGCGAAGATTTCGGGGGCGTTTCCAGATCTGAAAATGCAGCAGATCTCGAATATTAACGTCAACATCACTGGACGCCAGTATGGAGTTGGCGTCCATCGATGTTGCCGCTGACTAACCATCAACGTCAACTCTTGTTGACGCCAACAGGTCGTCTGCACAGAACTTAAAACTGCTTAGACAGGCACACTTATACACATTCTCATACTATACAAAAATATATATATATATATAATAGATATACATTCATATATTTACAACAATACATTAATTAGTTATATATATATATATAGATACATACATATATCCATACACACAAGCATCCATTTTCACACAATTAAACACGTACATAGGAGAGGAAATTCTAGGGCCTTACACCCTCTCCCCCTTAAAGAAACTTCGTCCTCGAAGTTAGACCGACACTACTCAAATGATTGAGGATACTTCTTCTTCATTGCATCCTCAAGCTCCCAAGTAGCCTCCTCTCGCGAGAAGTTATGCCATAACACTTTCACCGACGCAATGCTCTTATTCCGGAGATGCAGAACCTTCTGGTCAAGAATAGCCACTGGTTGCTCCACATAAGAAAGATCTGGCTAGATCTCCACTAGCTCGTGGCTAATAACATGAGATGGATCTCTGACATACCTCCTGAGCATAGATACGTGGAAAACGGGATGGACACTAGCTAACGCTGGGGGTAAAGCTAGCTCATATGCCACGTTGCCCAATCGTCTGAGAATCTCATACAGGCCAATGAATCTAGGACTTAGATTACTATGCCTTCCAAATCTAACTACACTACGAGTAGGTGAAATCTTTAAAAAGACATGCTCACCTACCTCGAACTCCAAATCCTTCCGCCTGTTGTCGGCATAACTCTTCTGCATATCATGTGCCGCAACAAGCCTCTTCCTAATCAACTAGACCTTATCCGAAGTCTCCTGAACAATCTCCGGACCGATCAGCTGCCTATCGCCTATCTCCTCCCAACACAAAGGAGATCTACAAGGCCTACCATACAACGCCTCAAATGGAGCCATACCAATACTCGCATGAAAACTATTGTTGTATGCGAACTCCACTAGAGGTAAATGGCGCTCCCAATCATCCTTCCAATCCAGAATGCACGCCCTCAACATATCCTCGAGCGTCTGGATAGTCCTCTCGGATTGTCCATCTGTCTGGGGATGAAACGCTGAACTAAGCTTCAACTCCGAGCCTAACGCATCCTGATCCCCTTCCATAACCTCGAAGTAAATCTCGGATCTCGATCCGAAATGATCGACTTTGGCACACCATGCAACCTAATAATGCTACTAATATACAATCTAGCTAAACTCTCTACTGACTGCTTCTTCTTCATGGGCAAGAAATGCGCAGTCTTCGAGCATCTATCTACCACTACCCAAATCGAGTCATTACCCCATCTAGATCGAGGCAAACCCGTAACAATCCATAGTGACCGCTTCCCACTTCCATACTGGGATCTCCATCTTCTGCATAAGCCCAGATGGTCGCTGCCGCTCGGCCTTCACTTGCTGGAAAACTAGACATCTAGACACATACCCCGCTACATCCTTCTTCATGCCAGACCACCAAAAAGATCTCTTCAAATCCTGGTACATCTTAGTGTTACCCGGATGAATAGAGAATCTAGACCTATGAGCCTCCGTGAAAACGTGCTCACGGACATCTACAATGTCTGGAACACAGACACAATGATGGAATCTAATCACGCCATCCCCATCACGAGCAATGCCCGCCTTGCCCACTAACTCTTGGAGTCTAGGGTCAGCTTTTTGCTGCTCAATCACCTCATCCAACACCGAAGACCTAATGGACAACTGAGCTACAAAAGCCTGGCACATGATGGCTCTAACTCAGTCATCGCACACGCTGCATCCTCCAACATCTTCCAATCTTGTTGGAGAGGCGACCTCTTCCTACTAAGGGCATCCGCTACGACATTCGACTTTCCAGGATGATATTGGAGGTCGAAGTCATAGTCCTTCAGGAACTCAATCCATCTTCTTTGCCTCAGGTTTAATTCCTTTTTGGAGAAAAGATACCTTAAGCTCTTATGGTCAGTGAACACCTCAAATCTGACACCATAAAGATAGTGTCTCCAGATCTTTAGTGCATAAACCACTGCCGCAAGCTCAAGATCATGAGTCGGATAGTTTCTCTCATGCTCCTTCAATTGGCGAGAAGCATACGCTACTACCCTTCCTTGCTGCATCAATACACAGCTAAGGCCAATCTGAGATGCATCCGAGTAAATAGCAAAACCCTCTACAGCGCTCGGCAAAACTAACACAGGAGTCAATGTGAGCTTAGTCTTCAATAATTGAAAACTACTCTCACACTCCTCAGACCAGACAAACTTTACTCCCTTCCTGGTTAGCTGAGTCATGGGGTGGCGATGGATGAAAATCCCTCAATGAATCGCCGATAATAACCCGCCAAACCAAGAAACTCCGAATCTCTGAAGGAGTCTTGGGAATCTCCCAATCCATAACAGCCTGGACTTTGCTGGATCCACTGCTACACCACACCGGAGATTACATGCCCAAGGAAATGAACCTCGTGCAACTAAAAATCGCACTTGCTGAATTTTGCATACAGCTTGTGTAACGGCCCTGGATATCTATACCCGATAAGGGTCCATATCCAGATCCGTCTCCCGCGAATGGACCGAAGTCTCGCAAGGGATAGCTCGTACACGTGTCCAGGAAGAACATAAAAGACAAACCACAATAGTAAGAGACACAAGAAAGGATATGTGCTCATATCTGCATATACAATTTACAACTGTCCCATTACATTATTATACATCCAAATTAAAGAGAGTACAACTACCGGGGCATACCCCGAGGGAGCACAAGCTCGCACAACTCTACTAACACTACTGTTGGTGGTACAAGTCTGTCACAACACCTCCTCAAGTGACACCAACGGTAAACTCTGAAAAGACTGTAAGGGAGTGAGCCTCAACAAGTCACTGGCTCAGTAGGGAACCACCCAAAACCACACACAACACAGAAGAACCTCAACCCCAACGGGTCTCACTGGCAACACCAGAAGCCAAACCATTTCATGTTCACAACAAAGCATACTTAACATTTACTAAACATGATTAACACAGTTGCTGCAAATCCCGGAAAGACGAAGAGACAACAGCATCATTAATCCACTCAATAACTATAAAGCCTAGGCCACAAGCCTCACAGGCACACCATGTCAACAACAGGTCGCCTAAGCTGTAAGCCACATAGGCAAAGCATTGCCTAAGCTACTAGCTTCACTGGAAAGCCTCTAAACACAAGGGTAACAGGATTGCTAACCAAGAGCTAATCCTTTATACCCTTAAATCACGATGTATCGACTGTCATACTTAAGAAGCAGGATTGGCTACCACGATGCCAATCCATCACATACTAAATCATAATCGGAGGCTTACCCATAAAGGGATAAAACACAACAAATGGAAGGTCTTACCACACGACCCCCACAGAGCACAGCTCCACCTCAACACCTAAAAAGACTGGTACACAAGGTACCACGAGAAACCAACACCCACAGAGGGTACAAGTACCCACCACCACGAGGTACCACCACTGAAACACAAACACAATTATGCCACCATTAGGGCACATCACAACTAGTGAGTCACCGCTCACCAACCTCAACAACAACTGTGCCAACACCATGGCACACAACAACCGAGAAACTACAATTAACACACGTTATAGCCAATAGCAAAGCACGAGCCGGAAAGCATGACGCCACCACACGGGACAGACTACTGGTTCATGACACCAGTATCCAACCCGGACAACACAACACAAGAACAACCTCTCAGTCTCGCAGTCACGGACGAAAGGTCTAACTGCAGCTCCACAACATAAGTAAAGCCAAGAACTGTGGAGACCAACCAAACCACCACAACCTACAGGTCACACACCCTGCAGGCCCATGCCTGACACCTTTAGAAACTCTGGCCCGAGCTCTCTAAAGTGAGGCACTGGTAAACAGGACTAGCTGGGACCAGTACGTCTACTGGTGTCCGTAACCTCCAGCTACGAGCGCGCTACAAGTGACTAAACACAAACTCTCACAAGTCACTGTCCCATTGCCGTCTTTCCCTCAGCCGGACGTACTACTCAGCATACAAGAGTGAGGGTGTCCAGGAAGACGACAAGACCTCAACGTACCACTGCACCGGGACAAACCCCGAGCACACTCACGTGCCTGGCTCATACAGAACCTGGGGTACCCAACTGAAGAGGCATTCCGGAATAGGCGCCGGACCACCAAACTCATCAATGCACAAACCACAATGTATACTTATATATTCTTTACTACAAACCACAGTACAAACGTAAGGACTAGCTTGACCTTGTCACTCCGTGACCCACAAGCTATCCAACACAAGCTACTCATAGATCTCGATAATCAATTACACTTGGCTCATCGTTGGTCATCACATGACCTCCTTGCCACATACAAACCATACACATTAACTACACGGTAACCTTTAACCTTACTTGCATTATAATACTTAAACCATCTCTATTAGTCCACATAGGACACTACAGGACTTGGGCTAGGTCCACACTTGAACCATCATTGCCTAGTCACCACGACAACCAGTGCATGTGCCATGCACACACACACACTCATACACGCATAACACCACCACACGGAGTATGTGCCATGCACATCCTCAAACCACTTAATCACACGCAAACTAATCCATAACATACTTAGAGGTGTTACAGATGCCAATGCACCTCACACCACAATAACACCACACTAATTATGTAAACTACCTACTAACCATGTAGGTAACATGTTCACAGAGTTTCACAGGTGTCAAAGCACCTCTTCTCTTAGCCATACACTATAAACAACGTTAACCAGATAACCAATACACCAAGAGCATACAAAACAAAACCCTCGGTTGCTGTCGCGACAGAGGCCAGGACCGCCTTCTGGTCGCGACACTACGATATGACGCGACAGAAACACTGTCGCGGTCGGTCAACCTACCGCGACAGAAACTCTAACGTGACAGATCGGGCTGTCGCGATCATGTCGCGACACCCTAGGCTGTCGCCTTACCAGGTAAAAACCCCAATCCAGAAACCATCTCCGGTTCTCCATACAAACCACATTAGTTCTCGTTTCATGCTTTAATGAATAACCTAACATGCCATCTATTGTTTATAAAGCATTAAACCTATCAAATACACATCACATACCATCCACGCAATCAAATCAAGGTAGAACTCCCTACCTTCACGAAGAACACCCAACCGGCTACGGCACGACGTCTCCCCCGCTCCATGCAATGTCCTCGCGTCGAGAGTGCGACGAGAACTCCTTCGAAAAGCCGAATCGCCCAACAGAGCCGCAGCAGCTCCTCCCCTGGGTCGAGCAAACCTTGGGAAACTCTGTTCGGCCAAACCCTTTTTAAAAACCAAACAGCAGTTACTAACGCGACACACCTACCCACCACGACATCATCGCGACAGCTTCAGGCGTTGCGTTAACACCCAGACGTCAGCAACTCCACTCCATGCGCGACACGCGGCGCACATGCAGACGTCGGCTCCAAACAACGGCAACCTGAACGTGACCCTCGCTACCGACGCGTTCAGAACACGGCCTTCACCAACGTCGCGTTCACATCCGGTGAACCAACAGGAACTACAGACCTAACCTGCCGGCCCACTAAGCTCCACACAACACGCGGAAACCACAACCAAGGCCCAATGACCTCATACTGGCCATGAGCACCACACCAAAACCAATAAACACAATCCAAACTACCACTAATCCACGATCTGCGAAGATCCGAAAACGTCTTACGTTACAGCTTGTGCTCTCGGAGAACCTCTAATACTACCCTTAAATGCTGACGATGTGTGGCCTCATCCGAAGAGTAGACCAACACGTCATCAATAAAAACTACGACGAAACTATCTAGGTATGGTCTGAACACCCTGTTCATGAGATCCATGAACGCTGTCGGGGCGTTGGTCAACCAAAAGGAGGAACCAAAAACTCATAATGTCCATAACGGGTTCTAAAAGCCGTCTTGGACACATCCTCACTCCTAATCCTCAACTGATGATAACCAGACCGCAAATCAATCTTAGAAAAGACTGATGCATCTTGCATCTGGTCAAACAAATCATCAATCCGAGGTAAGGGATACATGTTCTTCACTGTCACTTGGTTTAGCTTTCTATAATCGATGCATAACCTAAGTGACCCATCCTTCTTCTTCACGAATAAGACAGGTGCGCCCCAAGGGAAACACTAGGGCGAATGAATCCCTTATCTAACACAATCCTGCAACTGCTTTCCTTAGCTCATCTAATTCCGCAGGGGCCATCCGATAAGGGGCCTTTGAGATAGGAGAGGTGTCGGGAAGCAACTCTAGAGTGAACTCTATCTCTCTAGCTGGTGGCAATCCAGATAAATCATCAGGAAGACATCTGGAAACTCTTGCACTACATCTATCTCCGCAAGAGTAGGTGACTCATCAGCCTTGGGTACTAATACCACGCTGGAAAGAAAAGCGTCACAGCCCTTGTTCACCATTCTCATTGCCTTCATGGCTGAGATGACAAGCTTCCCCGGTAAGTTCCTTGGCAAAGGATGAGAAAATTCATCTTCACCAGAATGCGGAAAACGATCTTCTTTCCCACGACAATCTACTAATGCATAGTGCTCCTCTAGCCAATCCAGACCAATAATGGCATCGGTAGTCCTTCATCTTTAGCAAGAAGAAACACCCTTCTAGGACTCTATCCTCGATGCACACTGGTAAAGACGGAATACACTTCCTAGTTGATACCGTACCCGCGTGTGTGCACAGACAAAGGGACTTCTAAATCCTCAGACTCTATCCCTGACTCTAAGGCTAACTGCCTAGCAAAATGCTCAGAAATGAATGAGTGAGTAGCACCCGTATCAAACAAAACCCGAGCATGCACACCTAAGAACAAAACCATACCTTCGGTGACATGATCTTCCTGCTCGGCGTCCTCACGAGCTAACGCAAACACTCGAGCTAGGGCTCGAGGTCTCCCTGGTCGTCCTGTCGCTGGCGCTGCTGCTGCCGCTAGAGCCGCTCCATGTTGAACTCCCTGCTGAAGTCTGGGGTAATCCTTGATCTTGTGCTCGCTGCTTCCGCACTTCAAGCACTTCCCCGCTATCTTCCAGCATTCCGAACCACCATGTGTCCTCCCGCAATGAGGAAACTAATGATTAGTCTGTCCCCATGTAATTTTAATTAATTACATATGTATTTTAGTGATTAACAAAACTTCATCAATAATCTCTCACATATTTCATAAGTCTTAAGTACAGGAAAATTACCAAGGTCAATCAAGTCAATGTTGGTAAGTATTGTCTTACTGAAGCTTAATCTTTTCAGAAAGATATTTCTCTAAGTCCACATCGACTTCTGTTGAAAGTCATAACGATTTCGTAAGTGTTTTTAACGATTTCCTTGTAAGACTGGAAAGTCATGTTGTTTCAATCAAGTCGATTCTGTAACGATCTTAAGTAATCATAACGATTTTTTAGAACTCGCAACGACTTGCTTGCCATAACAATTTCCTAAGTAATCACAACGATTTCTTTAAGCGCTCATAACGATTTGCCTTCAGCAACAATTTCTTTAAGCGCTCATAACGATTTGCTTTACGCAACGATTTCTTAAGAGCTCATAACGATTTGCTTTACGCAACGATTTCTTTAGCGCTCATAACGATTTGCTTTACACAACGATTTCTTAAGAGCTCATAACAATTTGCTTTACGCAACGATTTCTTTAGCGCTCATAACGATTTGCTTTACGCAACGATTTCTTTAGCACTCATAACGATTTTCTTTGCGCAACAATTTCTTTAGCGCTCATAACGATTTGCTTTACGCAACGATTTCTTTAGCGCTCATAACGATTTGCTTTGCGCAACGATTTCTTTAGAGCTCATAACGACTTGATAAGTGTTCATAACGATTTCCCTGTTGAACACATAAACTTGCTTTAACGATTTGCCCTCTATAATGACTTGTTAGTATTCATAATGATTTCATAAGTCATATAGACAACGACTTCATGGTTTATATCAACTTGACACTTATCTTATCTCTTGAAGCGTTGACTAGTCAAAGTCCACGTCTATATCTCTCTGACACTCCTGCATTTATGAGATCTGAACGTACCTCTGCATGCATGCAGACGATATCATCCATTATAGTGCATCTTCTGTCAATATCTTTTAGAAGAAACTATTTAGCATTGCTATTCTGGTGAATATTCTTATCAACGTTTACTGACAGCTAAAGACAACCTAGCTATCTACTGTTCTAGCATTTAATTTATGCAGGGTCCTAAAGACGTTCTGTCATACAACGTTGGACCATACAGACGGCAGAAGACATTATCTCTTTGCGTGCTCAAATGGATAAAATATTTTTGAAGCTTCCAAGTGTCAAGCAGTCTAACGACTACCAATCTAAGGGACAACGGTTACTTCAACGGGCAAATTTCAAAAGAAGATATAAATACAACACAGAAGAGAAGATCAAATAGACAAGAAGAGAATGCTCGTTCAAGTTATTAAAAATCTTCTACTAGAATTCTAAAGAGCCAACAAGTTCATTCCTTCTCGTGTTGCTCTCTGCTCTCCACTCTGTAGTGAAAATCTTGAGAGAGCTTGTGCAGTCCTGAGAGAGCCTCTTGTTTATTTCTTCTGCTCTCAGTACTACTTGCTTCAGATCTTAGCTTGGTGAAGCTTGATCTAGGGGGCTGAAATTCTTTTTATTCCGTTTGTATTGTTTCCCTTCGGTGTGAAGGAAGACCTGGTGGGAGCCAGGGTGTAGTATTCCCTTCGGTGTGAAGGAAGACCTGGTGGTATCCAGGGTGCTATTTCCCTTCAGTTGTGAAGGAAGACCTGGTGGGATATCCAGGGTGGTGTAATTCCCTTCGTGTGAAGGAAGACCAGCTGAGCTGGGTGTTGTAGTGTCCATAGGGGGACTGTACCCTAGTTAGTGGAATCCTGAGTTGTTGCTCAAGGACTGGACGTAGGACTCCTAAGGAGAGGAGGTCCGAACCAGGATAATTCTTGTGTTGTGTGATTGTTTTCCTTGTGTGATTGTCTTTCGAACTAACTGCTACTAACCTCTATCAAGAACGTTTGTGTGAATGTTTTTACTTACAGGTATCTCTTAGATTAAATTTAAAGACCCATTCACCCCCCCTCTGGGCTCGTCAACTGGGCAAAAAGTGGTATCAAAGCGAGTCTCTTCGACAAAGAAAGGATCCAACGATCTGAAGAGTAAAGATTCATGGCAGCCCAAAGTCACAACGAAGGTCAGTCTGTCAACCGACCACCATTGTTCAATGGAGAGGATTACACTTACTGGAAACAAGAATGGAATACTTTCTGCAAGGCCCCGATTATCAGATATGGTCCATAGTGGAAGAAGATGATCTTCTAGTCACAAATAAGAAAGCTCAGTGGACAGACGACGACAGGAAGAAGATCTCACAGAATTGTAAAGCAAAGAGTATTTTGTGTTGTGCCCTTAGTAAAAAGGAGTTCAACAGAATTTCAGCCTGCAAATCTGCAATGGAAATGTGGGAAAAGCTCAGAATCACCTATGAAGGCACAGATAAGGTAAAGGAAACAAGAATAGATATTCTTGTAGCACAGTACGAAAGATTTCAAATGCAATCAGGTAAGTCCATTACCCAAATGTTCAGTAGATTTACAGATATTACAAATGGGCTAGCTGGACTAGGAAAGACCTATGAAATGGGAGATATGGTCAGAAAGATTCTTAGATCTTTACCATCCTCATGGACTCCAAAAGTAACAGCCATTGAAGAAGCTAATGATCTAAAAAGAATGTCTTTAGAAAAGCTCATCGGGTCCCTTATGGCCCATGAGATTAATATGGAAAGGCTAGGAGAGTCCTCAAGTAGAAAGAAGCACTCCAACGCTTTAAAGGCTGAAGAAGACTCACCAGAAGCAAGCTCAGCCGAGAGTGAGAGTGTTGAGGACAGTGAAAAGAGGAAGCAATGCTCTCTAGAAGACTACAACGGATCCTAGCAAAGAAGAAGAAGTTCCAATCTGGTGGAAGACATCTCAAAAGAAACAAAGATTTCAAGAGACCAGATGCAAAAGATCTGAAGAAAGGAGAACCCATCTTCTATGAATGCAAAAAACTAGCTGAGTGTCCAAGATTCAAGAAGCCGGAGTTCAGGAAGAAAGAAAGCTCCAAAAAGTTCAGAAAATACAAGAAGAAGGCGATGGCAGCAGCATGGGAAAACAGTAGCGACTCAAACAGTGAGTCAAGCTCCTGCAGCGATGAAGAAGAAGCCAACTTGGCCTTCATGGCTAATACTGAAGAAAAGGTAACCTCTGACTCATCTTTTGATTCCTACAATGATTGATTCAGACAATTTAGAGGAAGCATTCAACGAATTGTATAATAAATATAAAGAAGTAACTAAACTGTTAAAAGCAAGTAAGAAAAACAGTGCTTGTCTAGAAAACACTAACTCAGATCTGAAAACAAAAAATGAGGAATTAGAAAAACAAATAACTAAACTTAAAAGAAGAAATGAATTACTATGTGAGGATTTAAAAGCTAAGAATGAACAAATAATTAAACTTGAAAAACAGCAAGCTCAGATGAACTGAAAATTGAAATTAAGATACTAACAGAAGAAAATATTAAGTTATCTAGCATATTGAAAAATTTTACAAATGCAAAAACTCCCTCATATTAAAAGGTGCTAGAAGATCAGGTAAAAGAAAATTGGATTAGGATATATACCTCCAGATAATGAGAAACTATAATTCATCCTAAAATATACCCAACACCAAAATTTGTACCCGAACAAGATATAACATATAAGGCTAACTTTAAATATATTGAAAGAGTTACTAAAACATCATGTTGTAGCCACTGCAACAAGTTAGGTCACATAAAAGAAATATGTCCAACAAGACATAAGAAATGGATAATAAAAGGAAAAGTTGATGATACTAACCCTTCAGGACCCAAAAGAATTTAGGTACCTAAAACTTGATGGTTTTATTTCAGGGCAACACTCGAGCATCCAAATGGTATTTGGACAGTGGATGCTCAAGGCACATGTCAGGGAACCGGAAGTTGTTCACCCATCTCCAAGCTGAAGAAGGAACAGTCACCTATGGAGACAATGGGAAAGGCACAGTCATTGGCAGTGGTTCCGTGAGCAACAAAGGAAAGATAGTCATTGAAGATGTACTGCTAGTCAAAGGGCTGAAGCACAATCTAATTAGCATCAGCCAGCTTTGTGACAGAGGCCATCAGATTCAGTTTCAAGAGTCAAAGTGCAGCATATTAAAAGATGGAGCAGTAATTTTCGAAGCTAATAGAGAGAAGAATCTATACACACTCCATCTTGAAGAACTCAAGGATCAAGATGTCTGTCTGGCAGCAAACAAGGATCAATCTACTAAATTGTGGCACATAAGACTAGGTCATTGCAGCATAGATGGGATGAGAAAATTACTAAAGAAAAATCTTGTGGAAGGACTGCCAAAGGTCAGTGCAAAAATGGAAGGTGTCTGTAGACCTTGTGCTAAGGGAAAGCACACCAAGAGCTCCTTCAAGTCAAAGACAGTAGTAACCACCTCAAAACCCTTAGAACTCCTTCACATGGATCTATTTGGGCCAATGAGGACTACCAGTCTTGGAGGAAAGAACTTTGGATTTGTCATAATTGATGATTACTCAAGATTCACATGGGTGTCATTCCTAGAGCATAAGGATGACACATTTGAAAACTTTGTTAGTTTCAGCAAGAAAGTCCAGAAGGATCAAAAGTTCAGCATTGTTTCTATCCGATCAGATCATGGTGGTGAATTTCAGAAGAAAAGTTTGCTAAGTTCTGTGAAGATCAGGGAATTGAGCATAATTTCTCAGCACCAAGGACACCACAGCAAAATGGAATTGCTGAGAGAAAGAATAGAACCCTATTGGATATGGCAAGAACTATGCTATCTGAATATGATCTGCCAAGGTATTTTTGGGCCGAGACAATCAACACAGCAAGCTACATTATCAACAGAGTTATGATCAGGCCAATCCTGAAGAAGACTGCATATGAACTGTTCAAAGGAAAGAAGCCAAAAATCAGTCATTTCAGAACCTTTGGTTGTCCTTGCTTCATCCACAACAATGGAAAAAGGGACATTGGTAAGTTGGATGCCAAATCAGATGAAGGCATCTTCATGGGGTACACCTCTAAACCCAAAGGCTATAGAGTATTTAATAAACGTACATTATTAATTGAACAGTCTGTACATATTATTTTTATGAAACTAACCCTTCCTTAAGAAAGGAAGAAGATAGTGATAATGATGATGCAGATGTACTGTCCAAGAAACTAAAGAATACATCAATGAGGACAAGGATGATCCACCTCTGGAAGACATGCAACAAAAGGAAATTACACATGAAAATCTTCCAAAGGAATGGAGAATAAGAAAGATCACCCACTCGAAAATGTTATTGGTGATCCATCTGTAGGGGTAAGAACAAGAGGTAATGTAATTCCTTGTGATTACCTAGCTTTTGTTTCTCAAATAGAGCCTAGGACAGTCAATGAAGCTCTTTGTGATGAATCTTGGATAATAGCCATGCAAGATGAACTAAATCAGTTCAAGAGAAACCAAGTATGGTCACTTGTTCCTAGACCATCAGACCATCCAGTCATTGGCACCAAATGGGTGTTCAGAAATAAACTGGATGAAACTGGTGTAATCTTAAGAAACAATGCCAGATTGGTAGCTCAAGGCTATTCTCAAGAGGAAGGCATAGATTTCGATGAAACCTATGCACTTGTAGCTAGACTTGAGGCTATTAGAATACTACTTGCATATGCATCAGCATTAGATTTAAAACTATTTCAAATGGATGTCAAATCTGCATTTCTAAATGGTTTCATAAAAGAGGAAGTTTATGTGGAACAACCCCCAGGTTTTGATGACACAGAATTTCCTAATCATGTTTTCAAACTTCATAAGGCATTATATGGTTTAAAACAAGCACCTAGAGCCTGGTATGAAAGGCTTAGTTCATTTCTTTTAAACCATGGTTTTAGTAGAGGTCAAGTAGATAACACTCTTTTCATAAAGTCAAAGGTCAAACACATACTACTAGTTCAAATTTATGTAGATGATATTATTTTTGGTTCTATTGATGAATCCCTTTGCAAGTATTTTGAAAAGTTGATGCAGGGAGAATTTGAAATGAGCATGATGGGAGAACTTAATTACTTCCTTGGATTACAAATCAAACAAGGAAAGGAAGGAACTCACATCTGTCAAGCCAAGTACACAAAAGAACTCCTGAAGAAGTTTGGATTCGAAAATACCAAGCCACTGTCAACACCAATGAGCACATCAACGAGGATGGACAGTGACAAAGATGGTAAGAAAGTAGATCAAAAGATCTACAGAGGTATGATAGGTTCACTGCTCTATTTGACAGCTAGTAGACCTGATATCTTATTTAGTGTATGCATGTGTGCTAGGTATCAAGAAGATCTTAGAGAATCACATTTAATTTCTGTAAAAAGAATATTTAGATATTTAGCTAGAACCCATGACTTAGGTCTGTGGTATCCAAAATCTTGTGAAATCAATTTAGTAGGATACTCTGATGCTGACTATGCTGGATGCAAATAGATAGAAAAAGCACCAGTGGTGGTTGTCAATTTATTGCAGGATGTTTGATATCCTGGTCTTCAAAGAAACAAAATTCAGTGGCACTGTCTACAGCTGAAGCTGAGTACGTAGCTGCTGGAAGTTGTTGTACACAACTCTTATGGATAAAGCAACAACTTGAAGATTTTGGATTAAATATCAAATCGATCTCATTGTTGTGTGACAACACCAGTGCCATTAATCTTACCAAGAATCCAGTTCAACATTCAAGGACCAAGCATATTGAGGTTAGATATCATTTTATTCGTGATCATGTAGCAAATGGTAATATTGAAATATCTTTTATTGATACAAATGGCCAGCTAGCAACATCTTCACAAAAGCCTTACCTGAAGAGAGATTCACATCTCTTAGAAGGGAACTAGGCATGTGCAATTTGTGAAAAGAGTCTTGTTGAAAACTGGCATATAAATTTTTCAGACTTAAACAATTTTTCTCTCCATGGCCTTAAGCAAAAATAGCAATATTATCCCTCCTGGTCGCTCTTTTATTGCAGTCGGTTTGAATAGTCAAACTTGTTTGTCGCTTTCTACCGCCTTTTGGCGCCTCACTTTCCCCAGCGCATTTATTTATTCATAAAATCGATGACAGAACGATTTGTATCCCATCTTCTACCTTTTCCCCCTTTCGTCTGGTTGCTTGAGCCGATGCCCTAGCAATTTCGACATCGACTCTCTGCTAAGTTTGAAGCTTCTCTCATCTTCCCGCCAAATTTCTTGAGGGCTTTCACTCCTCCTTCCTTCTCAATCCTCCAGAAAACCTCCTCAACGGATTCCATGGCCGCATCCACTGTTTCCGGGAGTTTGGGTGGCTACAGCGCCGAGTTTCTTGCTCCTGAGCAGCAGGAAAGGTTCACTTTTGTGAAGACTAAAGTCTATGGAAATAAGGCAGTGGATATAGCAGATCTAGAGAAGAATGGCATGCACATGTAATTGAAGCAATGAACAGAATGCAGTGGATGGGAATCACCACCCTCTCTGAGGTAAGTTATCCGGATCTCGTAAAGGCTTTTTATGTTTGTCTGAGAACAGAGGAAGACGGGTCCCTGATTTCATCTGTCAAGGGAACCCAGATCAAGATAGATCATGAGTTGTGTACACTCGTTATTTGGAGTAAAGACATCCGGGCACAGTGGGGTTCACACCGTGGACGCCCAAGTTAAAGGTCTTGGTATTGTAGAACCGGATTCAGATTGAAAGATGGTAAATTAGACATTAACCAGCTAAATGCTTTCAACCGCCTCCTCCATTTCATAGTCTGTCAGATTTTGGTTCCAAGAAGCGCCACTTTCTCCTCCTGTACCAAAGCAGACGCAGACATGATGTTCTGGGCCATACAAACAAGGACATCAATATGGCCGCAGTGATGATTGAGAGAATGAGATTTGCCCGTGATCAAATTTGGGATACAAAGAGCAAGCTTAATGTCTCTCTGCCTTATGCTCATATGCTTACCAAAGTTTTCAGGCATTTTGGTATTGATCTGACTGGAGCTGTAGTTGAGAAAATGGGCCAATCAATTAGGTCCAGAAATCTAAGGAAGAGTGGTTTCTCAGTGATCAATGGTGTCTGGTCTAAGACCTCTGTAGCAGAGAGAGAGGCCATCATAGTAGATGTTCAGGAAGAAGCAGCAGAACCAGCAGCAGAACAACTAGCAGCGGATCAAGCAGTAGCAGAACCAAGAATAGAAATTGAGCCACTTGAATTAGCAGAACCTCCAGCAGTACCAGCAGAATCAGTAGCAGCAGAAACAAGAGCTGCAGAGCAAGCAGGGTCACCCCTTTTAGTAATTGAATCTCACCCTCCAGAAACTCCAATAGGGAAGCAGTGGTAGGTGCAGCAGACACTTTGTCCACCTCCATTGTTACCTCTATCCTAAGAGAGGTAGTGGACTCTGTTCTCACCACCCCAGTCACCTCAGAGACTGGTGGAGTGGCAGAAGAAGAAGCTGTGGCATCCGGCCACATTGAAGAATCTCTTGCAATACCAGTTCAGGAGGAGCAATCAGATGCTCCTAATAATATTATCTTGGAAGAGGATGCTCCCATTCAGGGGGAGCAAGAGCCAATGGAAGAGGATGTTCCTACTCAGGGGGAGGGACATGACAATCCTCCAGTCTTTGATCCTAGAGATGGGGAGATAGCAAGCTCCTTTGATTCTGATGATGATCAGCCTCCTCCAGCTTCAGAGGCTAGGCAAAAAGGGAAAGAAGTGGAGCCCGAAGTACCACTCTTATCAGATTCTCCACATGAAAGGCTAATGAGGCAGAAGATTGTGATAAATTTGAAGCATGTGATTGAGAGACTTGATGCCCAAGGAACTATTCTATGTTCTCTTCAATCTGATGTATCCTCCAACTTCATGAGCCAAGCTTCAGCTTCAAAGGAAATTTCCATCATCAGGAATGCCATGAAGTGGTTCAACAAAGAAATGGGCATCATGAAGAATATGCTGAGTGAAATCCTGAAGGTAGTTGGAGCCCAAGCTCCTCCTCCACCTCCTGCAGCCCAAGTTCCTGAGTCTGAGCCATCAGGGCCGTCAGTTCAAGAGTCAGGGCCAGCACCAGCAGCAGCAGAGGCAGAAGTAAATGTGCAAGGGTCGTCTGGGCCAGCTGAGCAGGTTGAAGGGCCTCCAGGGCCATCAGGGCCATTAGAGAGTGGATCTGTGCAGACAGAGGTTGAAGAAGAGGTCTTGGCTCCTAAGCCTCCAGCTCCTTCTCCTCCCTCTCTCACACCAGCTCCTCCATCTCCTCCCTCCGCTCCTACAGCACCCCCTGCTCCTCAGCCATTCAAAAAGCCTCAATCCAGACCCATCTCTTCTCCAACACCATTTCCTTCTCAATCCACCTCATCTCCTGCATCTTCTACTCACATACTTCCACCTCCACCTAGTTTTGAGGTGCCTCCAACATCCTCTACTGGAGCCTCCTCCTCCTCCTCTGGTCCCTCCCATGGACCAGTTGATATCATTCCCACTACTTCTCGTTCATTTCTTCATCCTTCTCCTCCACCCTCTTTCATCACTATAATCCCTGAGACAGCTCAACTTGACTCTCCCTTTCTAGAAAAAATAAAGGATGAGTTTGAGGAAGGAATTCTCAGGTTTGTGCTGGAGGTTGGGGAGCACATCCATAGGGCAGACCCTTCCAGTCATGCACCTAAGAAGAGGAAAATTTCTTCTACCTCCTCCATTACATCTGAGCCTAAATACCCTCCTTTGTGGTTTTCCCTCACAGTGGACAACAAAAATAAACCACTGTATAGAGAATATCTCTCAAAGGTCGTTCTTGCCACCATCATTAATCTTCCATTCCTCAATCTATCAGATCATTTAAACACCATTTTACCCTTCACTTCTCTTCCCAAATCTGAAAAATCCAAAATCTTCTCTATCGCCCACTCCAAAACCGAAGAGCAGTGGGGCAAAGGCCACCAAGATCTCTTCAAAAGATATATTCTTGCCACATCTGCCAGATTCCCTCCAAGGGACCACTCCCTGACCTTATCAGAGTGGTTCCGAATTTATCATAGAGAAATTTGGGCACCCTTCATTCAAAAAGAAATCAAGATGGTCAGATATTCATGTGGTTTAACAACTACAGATATGTCCATCAGCTTCCAGAAGTTCAGCTGAGCCAGTTTAAGAAGGCCATTTCAGCTCTGAGTCCAGGCATCTCTCACTCTTCAGATGTTCAGGTGGATTTTGCTACCCTCCTAGTGCCAGATGAGATTGCACTACCTCAGATTCATTTCCTAGTCATGGAATCTTCTGTAGGATCCATCATCTTTGAACGTTTTGCCAAAGTGATGGGCAGAATCAAAGTACAGAAAGGTTGTCTGGTTGCATTCCCTCGATTCCTATTTAGAGAATATCACTAGGGGCATGTAAGTGCTGAAGTTCTAGCCCCAATCATGTCTGAATGTGAAAGGCTGACATCCTCAGAATGGTCCAAGTTCTACCCTTTGTCTGCTCAACAGTTGTTCACCTTGAATGAAGCTCAAGCCAGGGAAGGCAAACCTGCTGTCTCTCCAGCCACCTTCTTGGATATGAACTCCATTCACCTTGTAAATGACCCCTTCAAAGTTTGGGAGGAAAGATACAAGGTGTATGTAGCTCTTCACAAAGCTCTCAGAGATAATCACAATCACTATCCTGTGTCCATGGATCAGTTTCTTACCTGTGCCAGCTTTGGGACTCGTCATTTCCTAAAGATGACTATGGATAAGGATGCTTATGCTGATCTTCTCTACAAGCACTTAGATCTTCATCTCCAAAGGATTGTTTCCTCCATGGGACCAACCTACTCTTTGTCTTTTGAAGTCTTTAAAACTCATTTTGAAGAGAAGGAAGCACAGGCATGGGAAACCATCTCCCATTTTACCTCTCTTTTGTCTCCTGCTTATTATTTACCTCTACCTCCTCAAGATGAATGAAATACTTTAATTTGTCTTAGTTTCCCTTTCTCTTCTTTCTTTGTCTCAGATTATCTTTTTGCCTAATGACAAAAAGGGGGAGAAAATTAGCATGTCTGAAATACATTCCAAAATCATTTAGGGAGAAATAAATTTTTGACTATTTTTAGATAACTTTCATCCACACTTATTGTTCAGTTTTGTCATCACCAAAAAGGGGGAGATTGATGATCAGTCTATCCCCATGTAATTTTAATTAATTACATATGTATTTTAGTGATTAACAAAACTTCATCAATAATCTCTCACATATTTCATAAGTCTTAAGTACAGGAAAATTACCAAGGTCAATCAAGTCAATATTGGTAAGTATTGTCTTACTGAAGCTTTAATCTTTTCAGAAAGATATTTCTCTAAGTCCACATCGACTTCTGTTGAAAGTCATAACGATTTCATAAGTGTTTTTAACGATTTCCTTGTAAGACTGGAAAAGTCATGTTGTTTCAATCAAGTCGATTCTGTAAAGATTTCTTAAGTAATCATAACGATTTCTTTTGAACTCGCAACGACTTGCTCGCCGTAACAATTCCTTAAGTAATCATAACGATTTCTTTAGAACTCGCAACAACTTGCTCGCCGTAACGATTTCTTAAGTAATCATAACGATTTCTTTAGAACTCGCAACAACTTGCTCGCCGTAACGATTTCTTAAGTAATCACAACGATTTCTTTAAGCGCTCATAACGATTTGCCTTCAGCAACGATTTATTTAAGCACTCATAACGATTTACTTTACGCAATGATTTCTTAAGAGCTCATAACGATTTGCTTTACGCAACGATTTCTTTAGCGCTCATAACGATTTGCTTTACGCAACGATTTCTTAAGAGCTCATAACGATTTGTTTTACGCAATGATTTCTTTAGCACTCATAACGATTTGCTTTACGCAACGATTTCTTTAGCACTCATAATGATTTGCTTTGCGCAACAATTTCTTTAGCGCTCATAACGATTTGCTTTACGCAACGATTTCTTTAGCGCTCATAACGATTTTCCTTGCGCAACGATTTCTTTAGAGCTCATAACGACTTGATAAGTGTTCATAACGATTTCCATGTTGAACACATAAACTTGCTTTAACGATTTGCCCTCTATAATGACTTGTTAGTATTCATAACGATTTCATAAGTCATATAGACAACGACTTCATGGTTTATATCAACTTGACACTTATCTTATCTCTTGAAGCATTAACTAGTCAAAGTCCACGTCTATATCTCTCTGACACTCCTGCATTTATGAGATCTGAACGTACCTCTGCATGCATGCATACAATATCATCCATTATAGTGCATCTTCTGTCAATATCTTTTAGAAGAAACTATTTAGCATTGCTATTCTGGTGAATATTCTTATCAACGTTTACTGACAACTAAAGACAGCCTAGCTGTCTACTGTTCTAGCATTTAATTTATGCAGGGTCCTAAAGACGTTCTGTCATACAACGTTGGACCATACAGACGGCAGAAGACATTATCTCTTTGCGTGCTCAAATGGATAAAATATTTTTGAAGCTTCCAAGTGTCAAGCAGTCTAACGACTACCAATCTAAGGGACAACGGTTACTTCAACGGGCAAATTTCAAAAGAAGATATAAATACAACACAAAAGAGAAGATCAAATAGACAAGAAGAGAACGCTCGTTCAAGTTATTAAAAATCTTCTACTAGAATTCTAAAGAGCCAACAAGTTCATTCCTTCTCGTGTTGCTCTCTGCTCTCCACTCTGTAGTGAAAATCTTGAGAGAGCTTGTGCAGTCCTGAGAGAGCCTCTTGTTTATTTCTTCTGCTCTCAGTACTGCTTGCTTCAGATCTTAGCTTGGTGAAGCTTGATCTAGGGGGCTGAAATTCTTTTTATTCCGTTTGTATTGTTTCCCTTCAGTGTGAAGGAAGACCTGGTGGGAGCCAGGGTGTAGTATTCCCTTCAGTGTGAAGGACGACCTGGTGGTATCCAGGGTGCTATTTCCCTTCAGTTGTGAAGGAAGACCTGGTGGGATATCTAGGGTGGTATAATTCCCTTCGTGTGAAGGAAGACCAGCTGAGCTAGGTGTTGTAGTGTCCATAGGGGGACTGTACCCTAGTTAGTGGAATCCTGAGTTGTTGCTCAGGGACTGGACGTAGGACTCCTAAGGAGAGGAGGTTCGAACCAGGATAATTCTTGTGTTGTGTGATTGTTTTCCTTTTGTGATTGTCTTTCGAACTAACTGCTACTAACCTCTATCAAAGAACGTTTGTGTGAATGTTTTACTTACAGGTATCTCTTAGATTAATTAAAGACCCATTCACCCCCCCCCCTCTGGGCTCGTCAACTGGGCAATAGACACTCCTTCTTGCCACTAGGGGAACGTTGAGAAGATACCTGACTGCTTCCCTATGCCACGGGACGTTGTGGTGACTGGAAAGCCTCCTTCTTCCTATCCTGCCTCTGAAAAGGAGCCGCAGTCCTCTTATGAGAAGCCTTCTTCTCCTCCAGGTACTGCTCCATCTCTCCCTCCTGCTGACACGCCGCGCTAAGCGCCTGCTCGAGGGTACGATGGTCGAAAGCCACCAACCTCGTCCTCAGTGATGGTCTCAGACCCATCACGAACCTCTTCGCCTTCCTGCGCTCATCAGCTACAATATGAGGGGCATACTTCGATAGCTCGACAAACCTGGCCTCGTACTCCAGTACGGTCATGGAGCCTTGAGTCAACGAGAGGAACTCCTGCTCCATCTTGTCCTGGATGTACTCCGGAACAAACTTGGCTCGGAAAAGCCTCACGAACTCGTCCCAACCAATCTCCACAGCACCATCCTCGAACCGAGTACGTAGTATCGAGGACCACCACACGTCGGCTCGCTTCTGCCAAAACCATCCATAAGGACCAAATCAATATAATTTATACTTAAAGAAATAACCACCGAATTAATTTACACATACCTGTAGCATATAGGTGGCTAAAGTGACTTTGTCATCCTCAGCGCATCTAATAGCCTGGTAGATCTTCTCGATCTCCCTCATCTATCTCTCAGCAAGTAACGGATCGCTCTCCCCCTTAAAAGAGGGTGGCGACATCCTCTTGAACCGTTCCATGATGGAGGGTCCACCATGGTCAGCCTGGGGAGCTGGCACCTGAGCCTGCTACAACAAACAACATAAGCAACACATATAGCATAGCAACATAATAAACAGATCATCAAGTAAAATAGACTACTTTATCTATCATTCTAACCTGAGCCTGCTGAGCCTCCAGCTGAGCCTGGAGTGCAGCCTGGGTGTGGGCCTGCGTCTGCATGGCCTGCACTAAACCCTGCATGAACACTCCATAGTCTACTGGTGGCGGTGGAGGAAGCACAGAACCCTGGGGTGCTGGGGCCTGCTGCTCACCCTGATCCTCACGCCGAGGCTCATCTCTCCTCTGCTCACCCTCATGAGCAGTAACACCACACCTACCACGTGAAGCCATATCCTGCAAAATGATTTAATTCATCCTTTAGTTCTACGCTATCAAATTCCTAACTATTTACCTAGCTATGTGGACAATCTACACAGACTTAGCATATAATGAAGATGATGGTATATGCATATTTATGTACAATTTCAGCTTGTATCTCTGATACCAATCTCTGTAACAACCCTCCTTATACCGGTACGGTTACACCAACCCACATCGGTATAATGAACACCGCTACAGTGGGACATCTACCAAACAAAATCGATAGACTGAAATGTACACAAATATAACACATAACAGCGGAAAAGAAAGAGTCAAATGTAATTTCTTATTCCATCATCCACATTCTATTCACAGTCCATATAGAGGAAAAGAAAACTATACATTTAATAACTGAGAGATGAAAATAAATACATTGTCTGAATTGAATTACAAAATTTTCCTTTATTACATACTATGAAAAAAATAAAAAGTACAATGCCGAATCTTGACAAGATCTTCTACTCCCACTCCGAGTCATTGTTGACTATCTCCTCGGATGAAGTAGAAATCTCTGCACCTGTACGCCGAAGCAAGAGTGAGTCCAAAAGACTCAGCAAGTAGCATCCACTCACATTAAACATACATACGCCACATGGGTTATTCACCTTTTCATATCGCACGAGTATCACATAAGCATGTACTTGAATAAATTTTTAAAGAAAACCTAAACATGATTTCTACAACTTACCACACATGATAAATGACTTGTAACAAAATTTCAACAATTAAAAACCTATCACATGCTTTCTACACATTCTTCTACATGATAATCTAAGTCTCACTTACTCACAATTATAATCTAAGACAATAGTTAACTTGAACATGGAGTCTACACATATTACAAGAGATATTCCTAGCATGGATTCTATCATCATTTTCACATCTATACACATGAATAGCTTGCTGTTTGACATGGATATGACACGTTCATATAATGAATTATCATCTTTACATGCTATTCTATTGATTTATAATCTCACATGATCATTTACACAATTACACAATTTACACATTCATTTTTCACATAAAGACAAGTTCACACTTTATTATATGCCATGACACATAGTCCAAACCACCTCTAGAAGGACACACACTTGTCACATCACACACATATCTATCATCTAGGCAACACAATGATAGACCTTAGTTACTGCGCAGAACTGGGAGAAGCACTCTCCACCCTAACCAGCGGTACTTGTCCGCCTCCAGAATTTAATCCTAATGCCCATGGAATATCACGCACTATGAACCTTCCCGTGGGGACTTTACCACAGTACAGTTCCTTAGCCCTCTAAGATAGCAGTGTCACTCATTGGCACATTTACACATTTTTTCAAATCTTTTAACACACACTTAATGCACATTTTAACACATCCCTTTCATTCTCACACATTTACAAACTTTAGTATTAACTAGCATGGTACTACTGTTCTCAGCATTAAACAGATTCGAAATAGGTCTAATCATGCTGAAATTAGCAGATTTTATTAACAACCATATTAACATGTATTAATTGATCAATGCTCACATAAAACTAACATATGTAGTTACTGTCATCATTTCAGTACGAAAATTTAATCACAAACTTCTCACAGGTTACCCATTATGCATACCAAATTTTGCATTTTTCTGAATTACACACAAATTATGAAAATTCTAACAGTGTTATTATACAAGGTAAACATAGTCAACTAACATGGATTTTTCATTGTTCAGACCCACAACTCATTCTACACATGGATATTGACGGTCCTAAACATATGTCAATTTCTAGGAATTTAACTATTTCCACACTATTTATCTGAATTTCTACACTAATAAAATATGCTTACTGTTTTACCATTCAGAAAATGTAATAATTTATACAGATATCAAAAATTTTCCAAATTCCTACAGCATGAACTGAAACCCATAAACACTGTACAAAATTTTATGACACTTGGATTCCCACACAGATTGCATAAATGAAATTTTACAAGATCAAAACCTGTCAGCCAGACATTTCAGAAATTCTAGTAATTGAAGCATTCCACCAAAATTCATAAAATCTCACAACATACTCCAACATAGATATTTACATATCATATAAAATTTTTCATATATCCTCATGCAAAAATCTCGAAAATTAAATCATACAGGTCAAACATGCACATTGTTGCAGTCTGGCGAACTTGACGACATGCAGGTGGCCGTCTATCAGGTTAACGACAACAAATAGTGCCACCAACTCAATATCTTAACGGCAAGGGATCCCGCCGTTAAGTTCCTGTCTGTGCAAAACACAGACTGCATGCCAGAACTTGGTGAAATTGGGGATCCAAGGCTCGAATAAAAATCCATAAAATACCTAGGACCTACTAGACATATGTAGGAGTGATGTGAAAGGGTTACTTGCCTTTGATAAAATCCAAAATACCGTAGAAGCCCTCCTCGGCCTGAGCCAAAGAGCCTTTAAAACTCCCTCGATCCGGGTTCTGTGATGGTCTTTAGGGTCCACCGGGGTTGGGAAGATGCTCCTTGATGTCCAGCCTTCCTTCCAGTCGCAGTAGAGCACCGGATGAAGCCTCCAATCGTCGAATTTCAGAGTTCAAAGATTGGGTTTTCGCACAGAGAGCTAGGGTTTTGACTCAAGAGCCAAAAGGGTTAGATCTGGCCGGAGATGGGTGCTTTATAGAGCTAGGGTCGGAGACGTAATTGGGTAAGGCTGGGTTACCGTTGGAGAACGGTTACCATAACAAGGGGCGAAGATTTCGGGGGCATTTCCGGATCTGAAAATGCAGCAGATTTGGCATATTAACGTCAACATCACTGGCCGCCAGTATGGAGTTGGCGTCCATCGATGTTGCCGCTGACTAACCATCAACGTCAACTCTTGTTGACGCCAACAGGTCGTCTGCACAGAACTTAAAACTGCTTAGACAGGCACACTTATACACATTCTCATACTATACAAATAATATATATATAATAGATATACATTCATATATCTACAACAATACATTAATTAGTTATATATATATATAGATACATACATATATCCATACACACAAGCATCCATTTTCACACAATTAAATACGTACATAGGAGAGGAAATTCTTGGGCCTTACAATCATGGTGTTTTTGCTCCTTTCTCAAATGTTATCCAAACATTTTCATGAATTCTACTTCATAGAGTCAACACTCTTCTTGATAGAGTCGACTCTACTCATTCATTCTTGTCATCAGAACACAATATCTTTCTTTGTTCCGCAGGAACAATGTATGGCCTAGGGCAGGTCAACGCTTGAAGCGTTGTATCTCTTCAAAAAACTCAACTCTAAAGCCCATTTGGCCTCGCTTTAATCACAATTGTTTTCATCTTCTTCATCTGTTCCTACATCTGTAACTCTTGCTCTTCGATTCATCGATTCTCTGTCAATGGCTCCTAAAATGCAAGCCCATCGAGGAGGAAAGCGAAAGGAGTCAGTGCATGCGTCGTCTGAACAGCGCACAAAGGCGAAGAATGATCCTGATAAGGGCAAAGAGACTCTGGAGAAGAAGCCCTCAATTCCGTCCTTCTCAAGCCGACAATTTTCTCACCCTCATTCGGCCAAGGAAAAGACATTCTCCAAGGGTAAGAAGAAATAAGAGTTTGTTGATTTGAGCAGCTCTGATGAAGGAGACGAAAGCTTGCAAGCCTCAATGGATGAGAATCCCCAAGAATCTCCTGAAGAAAACCCTAATGTCCAGGGTTCAGATTATTTTTCCAGCGAACAAAAATCAGAGGAACAGGAAGGTTCTCAGTTGAAGGACACCAGTGTTAGTATTCCAGAAAAGTCTGATGAATTTGAAAAGGAACATTTTCAGAATGACCAAGATGAGGATGAGGTTGAACCCGAAAAAGCTGCAAGTGTTGATTCGAGAGGTCAGGATACCAATCAACCATTTGACTCCAATTCTGGGAAAAATGAGTCAGAGTATGAAGGTTCACAGGCACAAGAAGTAGTTCATTTGTCTACTGAAAATAAGCAGATTTTGCATCCCAGAACAATTGATGTTCATGATGAAGGTATGAACACTGTATTTTCTGATCTGATAGAGATGATAGAATTTCAAGGATGGACTAATTTTATCAGTGTGCATAGGATTTTTTATCCTGTTTTAGTCCAAGAATTTTTCAGAAACCTGGTTAGCAAGGAGGATACCCTAGAGTCTAGGGTCAGAGGAGTATCTATTGTACTCACAAATGATGTTGTGAGTAAAGTTTTGGACATTCCGAATGAGGGCCATAATCCTCAAGAATACACCTTCTGTGCTCATGAGGCCTATACTTTGCTAACTGATTTGCCTTATAATAAAGAGAATATTTTACAGACAAGGGTGTCTACATTGAATGCCAATAGATTTCCTCCTAAAACAGGGTGTTACATCATTGGTGCACTACTATTTTGACCCCTCAAGGAGGAGGAAGACACAGGATTACCAATCTGCAAAGGTTTTTAATGTATTGTTTAATCAGAAGAAAGAAAGTCAACTTATCAACCATTTTTTGTCAGTTGCTTCATGAAGTAACTAGACCAGAGCTGAGGAAGAGTTTACCATATGCAGCACATTTGTCCACCTTATTTCAGAAGATGCATGTTCCTTTGGACAATACCAAAGTCCAGAAGATTGCAAAGTACCACACTTATGATTTGGCTCATATTGTTAAATTTATGAAGTTGAATTTGGAACCTCAGGTGGTGAGAGGACCTGCTGCACCTCAAGCGATTGTCAATGAAGATGTTGATGTGGATCAGCCACATCTTGATCAAGATGAGCAGAGAGTTCAGGATGAAATTGATGGAGTTCAGTTGGATGAAGTTCTGTCTATTCCTTCACCCTCTCTTATACCTAGATTTGATGATCTAGGTGTGGATCAGCCACATTTCTCACTTGCTCATCCCACCTCTCATGAGCCCTGTGTTGCTGAGCAGGCCCATTCTTCCACCTCTTCTGCTGAAACTCCCATTCCACCACAGTTTCTCCCATTTCTGCAAGATCAATTCGCTGTTGTAAATGACTCTATTAGAATACTGAATACTAAAATTGATCAACAGTCCTTGCAGTTTGAGAGTAGGTTGGAAGAAATTGAGAGAAAGTTTAGTGAGAATATTGGCAGACAAGAGTAGACTACTAGATTTACAGTTGTTAGATCAGATGCACTCATAAAGAAAATTGGGGAAGTCTTCAAAACTGCTGCCTACACTTAAGCTGAAATTTTTGATAAAGTACAGTCAGTTGAAGAAGCACTGCAAAGAGGATCCGAAAAGCTTAATGATCTTCCAGATCTGGTCAACACAGTCCATTAAATCACTAACAGCATGAATATTCTTAGAGATTATCACAACGAGATGTCTCATAATCTCAAACTTGTGAGACATGAGTTTAACCAAGTGTGGAAGCTTCATGATGTGACTAACACAGCTGAGAGCAATCAAGCAACTTCCTCTGCAGCTGTCCCTCCAATGCCTCATGGAGTTGATAATATTCCAGTTGTCCTAGATACTCATTTTGACAATTTACAGGATTTTCTGAACACAAGGTTCAATGCTGTTCAGTTCTATCTTCAGGACAATTATGATCATCTGCACATTAGACTGTCTAGAATTGAAAGTAGACTCCTCTAGCAGCAGCTACCACCACCTCCTTCAGCTCAGTGATTGCCCTCTTTTTGATTATGTCAAAGGGGGAGAAAGCTATCATAGATGTTTGATGTTTGATTTTGTACTTTGATGTTTTGTCTCTTGTAATTCACTTCACATTTATCAGTAATGAAATCATCAAAGCATTTTTGTGTGAAATGCTCCTGTGTGAACTTGTGTGGATGGCTTGTGTACTTGTGTGGTGATGTTTTGTCTCTTGTAATTCACTTCACATTTATCAATAATGAAATCATCAAAGTATGTTTGTGTGAAATGCTCCTGTGTGAACTTTTGTGGATGGCTTGTGTACTTGTGTGGATGGTTTGTGTGGACTGATGTTTTTGCATAAAAACATGTTAGTACATAGATTTCATTTAACAGTCCAAACTTCTATGATTAAATGTTGCCATCATCAAAAAGGGGGAGATTGTTGTGTCCCTGGTTTTGATGATGTCATAAATCAAGTAAAATGTCATAAATGTCTAACACAAATTATTTGTATCACAGGAACATTCATAAAGCTAAAGTCAACTCATTTGCATCAACGGAAGAGTTACTAAAGTTCAGTGATGTTCATAAGGTTGACTCTACATAGAGGTTAGGTCGACACTCAATGAGGTTTCAGTAGCGCTGATATTCAGATTATTAGATAAGGTCGACACTACTCGAAGAACAGGTCAACTCTAGTTGCTTTTCTGGCTAGCGCTGAAGGGGAGGAATCAGATAAGGTTGACACCAGATGTGGATCAGGTCGACACTAGTCAAATTTCCTGTGAGCATTTGAAGATAAGTGTTGGCTGAGGTCGACTCCATTTGAGGATGAGGTCGACTCTACCAGACTACCATGTCGACTCTAAAGGAAGGCTAGGTCGACTCTATCATCAGATAAGGTCGACACTATGCTACTATAAGGTCAACTCTACATTACAGACAGACAGTCAGAGACATAGTCACATGGATGAGGTCGACTCTGGAGGGCATAGAGTCGACTCTACTGAAGACTTTACACTGATCCAAGTTAAGTCTCATGGATATGCGTCGACTCTATAATCTGGATGCGTCGACTCTCTGACACTTATTCTACAGAGATTTAAAGGATTTGTCAGCGCATAAGTGATGGGCATGTGACCCAAGGTCCAACGATTGGGACTTCAGGTACACCTCACATGGTTCTGGAAGATACTACCTTTTGGCGGCAAAAGCATCTCCCAAGTTTTTGGGATTCTGTTGAGGAGCCCACTGAAAAGATTTTGTGAATCATATCAAAAGAGGCGAGTCGTCCTATGCAGTTGGGCGATAGTGCACAGAGAAAAAGCATAGTGATTTGAGAGCACGAAAAGTGCAAAGAGCAAGAGCTTGAGTTCAAAAAGAGCAGCCGACTTCGGAACAGTCATTTGATCAAGAGGAGAGGTCACTTGATCATGCCTTCTTCCAATATGAAGACCTGTTGCTGATCAACTGGAACAGAGGATCGGAATTCATCTCAAATTCATAGAAAATTGATCCATGTACTAGAACCAGAAGATGAATTCGATGAACTCAAGCATGAAGAAGTTGCACTTGGAGCTCAAGGAGTCTTCTGACCATATCTAACTCCAGAGCAGAGCGTTTGATATTTCTGCACTTCTTCAGACTTCTATTTAGTTTATTTTTCTCGATTTCTTCAATACATCACTCTGATTGGGTGTCTACTTCGACTGGAGTAGACGGATTTGATCCTACACTTGCTGTGTTAGGATTGTGAGATTTGAGACAAATCTTGAAGCTGTGAATCAGCGGGTTGTTGAAGCTATGTATCAGTGATTTGTAGAATATGTGAATCAGTGGTTGTGTGAGAGTTTCACACATTTGATTTGATAGTGAAGCCTCACTGGTTTAGTGAGGGGTGGACGTAGGTCTCCACACTGGAGCCGAACCACCTTAAAAATATCGTGTGCACTTGTGTGGTTTGATATTCACTGCTTAGATTGTTTCATCCGATCTGATCTTAATTTTTTAGGTTTTAATCCTTAAACTGTTTTAATTGGTCAATATCTATTCACCCCCCCCCCCTCTAGATATTCCTCCTACACACAACATAAGAGGTTCACTATGATAAGAATCTAAGGAGTTTGGATCGTATCCGCAGTGCAAAAGAGGTTGGATACACTCAGGAATAAAAGAAGAGTCCAGCACAAACTGAATGATGTGCATGTATGGGACTGTGTGATTGCGGGCAATAGACTAAGCGTGTTAATAAGGTAGGCTTACGATAGAGCGCATTCTGAATTTAAGTTCTAGATTGGTGACTCGACTGTGTTCAGGAAAACTAAGTTATTTTAAGATTTTGAGTGAACCTCGACCTTGGAATAAGAATTGGGATTGATTTTAAGACAAACAGGTTCATGACAAGCCAAGGAAAGCTTCCAAAAGAATGGATGACTTGGGACATCAACGGCATTAATAGGAAAATGATCTAGCTTGTGAGTTGAAAAAGAGTGTCTATACAAGTTGGTGGAACAAGGGAATTGAGACTTTTGATAGTGATGCTTGAGATTTGGTTGGACACAAGTCAGAGACCATCTTATTGAAATTGATATTTCTAACAGTGGTATTTAGAATTTGGTTTGACACTAAAGAGACAACATCTTATTGGAATAAGGTAACTTAGACTTTTGACGTTGGTGTTTGGGATTTGGTTGGACACCAATGAGACACCAAGATTCTAGAATGAAATTGTATTAGAATATTAATAAATAATCAAGGGATAAATAGCCACAATGAAGGGAAAAGAGATAGAAATGTCTAGAAGCACCCTCATATATTATATGTAGAACATAAACTCTCAGATTAAATGTATCTTATCTCATCATTATCATCAAGATTTCTTCTAATAGGGATGTTAGCTTCATAAAAAATAATGTGAATATTTTCTTCGGCTATCAAGGTCATTTTGCATTAAATGCTCCAAGATATATTTGAAAATAACATTCTCTCAAACATTGATTTCTGTTACCCAAGCAATGTTAGGTTTTAAGATATTAGTAGCATAAACAAGTATGAACTTGGGCACTCATTTAGCATTTCCATTGTAAACATTCTCTTAACGAAACAACCTTTAGCAAGATGACTTTCAGTGCAAGACTTACAAGTCAAAAGGGGAGCACTTGAGGTGGAGATTTTTACGAAAGACACTTTCTTATTTACATTTTTGTTTGGATTGTACCCTATAACTTCTTCACAAAAACACCAGCATAAGAGCCAAATATAGTGTCTAGATTATCTTTCCCTCTAACAAATTTAGTAAGATCGAGTTGTCAATTTCAAGTTGGAGAGAATCAATTTCTTTGTTTAGTTCAGAAATTTCTAGTTTTGCATAGATGAGTTCCACTTGTAGATAGTTATTTTTATTCTTCAAATCTCCATTCTCAAATTTCAACTTGTTGATTTTTTTCTCTGATTTCATTTCATTTTGCGTCACAAATAGCTCCTTTTTCATGTTTTTATTTTTTTTTATTTCAACTTTTTTTACATCTAGAATAAAGTTCATCAAGTTCATTTTGAAGTTTTTCAATAGGAATATGACAAGTTTTAATAATTACCTCTTCATCTTGAACATGTGTCACGAGACACAAATTTGCTACTCCATCATCTTCTCCTATGCTAGAGTAGAAGGAGTTATCTACGTCACTCCAAACTGTAATCATCACTTTCTTTTTTCTGCCTTGGTCTTTTTCCTTTTATCCTCCCTTCTCAGCTTGAGACACTCACTTCTTATGTGGCTCTTGCATCTATAGTAAATAAATTCAACCTCCTTTGAATTCTCCATCTTAAAAGGTGCTCTCTTATGGTTCTTGTATCTTTTAGGTTGGGACCCATTCTTTCACATAAATCTTCTCATCTATTGGAAAATCAACTTAATTTCATCTTTCTTACTTTTATCGTTTGAGCTTACAAAAGATTGAGCTACCTTTAGAGCTAGAATTTTCTTCTTATTTGGTTCATCTTCCTACATCCTTAAGATCTTAATTTCATATGTTCTGAGAGAATCCATCAATTCATCTAAAGTCAAAGTAGATAAGTCATAGGCCTCTTCAATGAACGTGACTTTGGGACTCCATGAGATTGCTGGAGAGCAAAGAATCTTCTTTACTAGATCTGCATTTATATGGGTTTTATCAAAAGATTTTAGACTATTTACAATATCACCAAACCTCATAAACATTTCATTGATGGTAACATCAGGATTTATTTTGAGCAATATATATTCATGCACAAGAAGATTTACCTTCATCTCCTTTATCTGAGTAGTTCTTTCATAAGTAACCTATTATTTATCCCAAATGTCCTGAGTAGAATCACACATAAAA
Organism: Colocasia esculenta; assembly: GCA_014218235.1. Lineage (NCBI taxonomy): Eukaryota > Viridiplantae > Streptophyta > Magnoliopsida > Alismatales > Araceae > Colocasia > Colocasia esculenta. Next base: position 107,052,136 of record CM024758.1, read on the forward strand.
TTTTGATTAAATTCACTTGCATCAAGAGCATAATGTAACACATTAACAACTTTAACACTCAAGGAAAGCTTTCAAAAATGTTCATATTTCCACTATTCTTTCCTCCCTTTAGGAATATGTAGTTCTTTATCAACCACTCTCCACATTCATAGTTCATAGCGTACATGGAAATTTTCATTTGGTGTTTACAATAGCTATAATTGGACCCATTGAACAAAGGAGTCAGTTGGTTGATTGACCCTTGCTAAAGAGAAAAGAAGCGCAAGGATTAGCCATGGATAGGGGTGAACACGGGTCGGTTCGGTCCTATTTGGCTCATTTTTTTGTCAAACCGAACTGAACTGAATCCCAAGGCCAAACCGAACCGAACCGGTTCGGTTCGGTTTAAATTGAAGTTTAATATTTTTATGTCGCAAACCTACGCTTGGTGGAATGGCTAAGGTGCTGCCTCACTTCCCGCGGGTGCCGAGTTCGAATCTTGGCTTTCCACGTTTTCTTCTTAAAAAAAATGGCCGACTGGCATCTATTTTTACCAAAAACTGTGTGACAAATGTGAGTCGAACCCGCGCTGCCCAGAAACCCTCTTGGCGCATGTGTAGCCAACTGTGCTACATTTTTTTTTGGTTACAAATACATATAAAATATATATATTCGGTTTACTCGGTTTCAGAAACTGAAACCGAACTGAATTCTGTAGGGGTCCAAACCGAACCGAACCGAACTGGTCAATTTTTCGGTTTGAACCAAATTCTAAACAGCCCTAGCCATGGATCTCTCTTAGGTGCTTAAGCCTTTACTAAGAGATGAAACTCTAATATCAATTGAAAGAAAATTTATTTGAAACAAGAATCCAAGAGAAGGGGGTAAATTGGATTTTTAAGACAATTCGTGTCTAAATCAATCTTGGAAAACTTAAGTAGCAAACCAAGCTATTTGTAAAGAAATGAGGTGAGACACATTAACAATCACAAAGAGGCACACTATTTAAAGTGATTTGTCAACAACTCAACGTGAGATTGCCCCTACATCCATATTCAAAGACCTCCTTGGACGACCACTAAACCACTAGACACCAAGGGGCTAGCTAGTTCACTTATTGCAACCCCTTGACATTAAGGTGTAAGGACACCTCTCACCTATGCTAAACACAAGGGCACTAGCTCACTCCAATTCCACTAGACACAACAGTGCTAGCTCGCCTCAAATGCACTAGATATGAAGGCGTTAGCTCGTCTATTATAAAACATATCATAAAAATGAAAGAAAATATTTATCTCCCTTACAAGAAGAAGACTCAAAGCACATCTCAACTAGAGATGCCATTTAAAGAACACACAAAATACAACAAAAGTTAAATTTCTAGAGAGCAAATCTAATGGAGAATGAGTGGAGGATGCTTCCTTCATGTTCCCATGAGCAAAGCTTGAGAAATCATTGAGTTCTTGGAAAGATCTTCCTAGTTCAAAAGCCTTTCCTTTAGCAGACCGAAATTTTTTTATTCTTCTTGATGATGGAGGCTTAAAAACTCTAAGAAGCCACATATCTTGTCTTTATATCCATCGTAGAAACAACCTTCCTCAATTGGGTGCAACATAAATTGGAAATTCAAGATTTGGAAACAAGATCTCAGCCTACAGATATGTATCCATTTGTATATGATTATTTATGTCACACATACCATTTTAGGTCATTAATTAAGTGATTGTACATATTTATAACTAGCCTTAACCTTGCATATAAATGGGGCATTACATGAAAATCACATTAATTCAGTAATATCAAGTAATTGAGAGGATTTGGGGGACATTTGCATCAATTTGTTATTGCATAATTACAAGAATACTTGACCTACACGCACCGTGTGAACTGGAGTCAAGGGGATAGCACCACTTATGGGGATCGACTTGCCTAGTCAAGTTACGAGGGTTTGTGCCCCCAGAAGAAAAATTGTAGCTCATTTCATTAATCCATCTTTACCATTTCACATATAATGAGGATATAATTTGTAATTTTCGATGTGTAAAGACATTCTGACTATTAATAGATGGTCGAGGAATATTTTAGTCAATTCTATGTCACATCAAGGATGCCCTGGGTTGCCCCCTTCATGACCACCAACCTTCTCTCATACTGCAATACCCACTTGCTTTGATTAAGGAAACATGGTGTAAGGAAGTCTTTCGAACGAGGCTTCTCAAATCCAACAAGTTCAATGGAGGATCTACTGAGTAAAGAAAGAGGAGAAAGAGAGGAAGCCACCCAACCAAGGTGGTGGCGGCTAGCAACCTCCATCTCCTCCCATCTCCCATCTTCTCATCATGCTCCGTTAAATCCTTGGCCATCCAAAGAGATACCCCCATGCAAACCCCAGTGAGCATTCCCTTCATATATAAACTAGTCCAAAGAGATACCCCCCATGCGTGTAGTATATCTGTGGATGTAGTATAATTATTAGAATAATTTTAAAAATAAATAAGAAAAAATAGCTTTTCATATATTTGAAAATAAGTAAGGAAAGATAACTTTTTCAAATAAAAAATAGATCAATTAGAATTTATTTGATATTATAAACTAAAATTAGTAATTTAAGAAATGTATTAGGCATGCTAAACAATTTTTAGAAAGAAAGAAAGATACAAATTGAATTTAAACTAAATTTAAATTGTAGCGTATTGATCGTTCAGATTGTGGCTTAATGGTCGTGGAGGCCAGTGTGTGGCATGTGGCTTGAGTTTTAGGTGGTTTGCGCAGGTTGTGGGGCTTTGTGGGCCGATAGGTTGGGCCCAAAGCACCCATCGGTTCACTGTTTGTGAACGCAACAGAGCTGGACATCGCGTTCTTAATGCGACGGTCCTGGGTGTCGCGTTCTTGTTACCGTCGATTCGAGTCTTCATCTGCATGTCCACCGCGTGACGTGCGCTGGGCGACCTACTAGCGTCAGCAATGAGAAGGCGACGACCTAAACCGTCACGTTCAGGTCGCGACGGCAAGGTGCGTCGCGTTCTCAAAGCTGAAGGGTTATTACCCTAGGTCGGAAAAACAGAGTTCAGCAAGCTCTGCTCGGCTAGGAGAGGGTTTTTGTGGAGGATTTTGGGCGATCTGACATTTTGGAGTCGTTTTTGGCATGGTCTCGCCACGAGGACGTGGTAAGGAGTGGGGGAAACACCGGGGTATCTCCGTTCTTCGCATTCTTCGCAAGGGTAGGGAGATTCCGCCCTGTTTCTCGATGTAGATTGCATATTTAGCATGTTTAACTTGTTTACATGCTATAGATAGTGGATGCCATGCTAGTGTAATGTTTAGAGCTTGAATATATGGGTTTCATGGTAGATAGCATGGTTTGCATGGGGATTCTAGAGATGGAATCCCAGAATTAGGTCACTGTCTGTGAAGGCGATGGACCTGACTGTCGTGATCAGAATGTGATAGCCCGACCCGTCACCTTCTTCTTCAGAACGCGTCGTATCGAGGTGTCGCATTCTGAAGGCGACAGTGGACCCTGTCACGTTATGGTTCCCGATGGCAATGGGCTTGTGCATGGTCGTATGATTATCGGATTATCGTTACTTGTTGTGCATGGCAACGATAAGCGGTGCATAGGCACTTGTGGAGCTGAGGAACGTGTAGTTCACATGGTTTGTGTGGTGTTCACATGGTTTGTGTGGTATTCACGTGGTTTATGTGTGTGTGGCGAGTAGTACGGCACCTACCATGGATACCTCTTCAGTTGGGAGCCCCAGGTTTTGTGTGAGCCAAGCACGTTAGTGCTCGGGGCTTATCCTGGTACTTGTGTACCATCAAGGTCTGTGTCGTCTTCCTGAACACCCTCACTCTTGTGTAGAGTTGTACATCCGGCTGAGGGAAAGACAGCAGAGGGACAACGACTTGTGAGAGTTTGTGTTTTGTCGCTTGTAGCGCGCTCGTGGTTGAGGGTTACGGACACCAGTATATGTACTAGGCCCCAGCTAGTCCTGTTTACTAGTGCCTCACTTTAGGAAGCTCGGGCCGGAGTCCCTAAAGGTGCCATGCATGGGCCTGCGGCAGTGTGGTCCACAGGAGTGGTGTTGGTTGGTCTCCATAGTTCTTTGGTTTGTTGTGGTGGAGCGGCGGCTGGACCTTTCATCCGTGGCTGCGAGGCTGAGAGGTAGTCCTGTGTGGTTTGTCCGGGTTAGTTGTTGGTGTCGCGAACCAGTCTTCACGACCCGAGTGTGGCGTTTCCTACTTTAGCACGTACACCTCACGAGGTTTGCCGTTTATTTATTAAAGGTTGATTTCTGTTAATGGCATGTGGTAAGTAGTATTTATAGCTTTAATATCTTGCATAGTTAGTTCTATAAATTGCTAGCGTAGCTTCCTGCTTCTGTTACGTTGTGTGTTTGGTTTTGTTCAGCTTTTGGGGGAGTTTTTCCTACTGAGCCTGTGACTCGTGAGGCGCACCCCTACTTCTTCCAGGTGAGGGAGAGTAGGAGGCTTCTCGTCCTTCGTCTAGTTCGGAGCCGCGCCATAGCGGAGTTGGGCCTTCACCACCAGCAGTGTGATCTTTACTTTTGTTCTCCTCGGGGTATGCCCCAGGTTACTGTACATTGTATTTGACTGTAGTTGAGAACTGGCTATGTATATTTCATGTAAATATTTGTGAGATGTGCAATCTTATATATATTTGAGTTGTTTCCTTTATATTTCTATAGACTAGTGTGATTGATATCCCTTACGAGGCTACGACTCGTTCGCGGGAGATGGAGTCAAGTCAAGCTCGTTATTAGGTTAACGGGTTTGAACGACGAGGACCGTCACAGTTGGTATTAGAGCAAGGTCCGTGAGAATATAAAGGAATCAAAAATTTACATAGCCTGGTCTCTAATTTAGTCCACTGCTGGTAGTTGGCCTCGGTTTCTTGTATTAATTTGTTTGTATGTTATGTGGTTGGAATGATGTTTGTGCAGGATTAGAAATGGCAGATAGGAGAGATTGGGGAGGAGGTGGAGATGAACCTGAGGAGACTACACACCAGATGATAGAAAGGATATGGGAAAGCCTCACAGAGATGTGTACCAGACTAGATCACCAGGCACCAGCACAGCCGGCAGTAGGGGTACCGCCGATTGTGGAGGAGGCAGTACTAGTGGCACCACCCCCACCACCACCAGTAGTTGAGGTACCACCCGTGGTACCTGTACTTCCTGCAGTACCAGCACGGGTAGCCAGTGTGGAGGAGCCCACAACACTAGTAGAGAGGTTTCTGCGGTTGCAGCCACCTACATATTCAGGAGGTCCGAATCCCGACACAGCAGAGCACTGGGTGCATGAGGTAGAGAGGGTTTTTGTTATTATAAGGTGTCCACAAGTTGATAGGGTGGTACTAGCTACCTATCAGTTGCGTGGATTTGCACAATAATTGTGGAGATTGAAGATGTGGACGACGTTTGCAGGAAGGATAGAAGATACCATTACCTGGCCAGAGTTCTTGGAGGTGTTTAATGATACTTTCTTCCCAGTCCAGATACAGCAAGCCAAGAGAGAGCAGTTCAGGACGTTGCAGCAAGGGAATCAGTCAGTGCTAGAATATCATATGAGGTTTATAGCGTTGAGTAGATATGCTCCATATGTGGTTACTGATAACACTATGATGGTGGAGTATTTTATTCGAGGATTGCGACCAGAGCTTCAGGATGCAGTAATTCCCTTGATGCATAGAACAGTGGAAGAAGCAGCGCAGAGAGCAGCAATTCTGGAGAGGACTGTGCAGGCTAGGCATTCTGGAGGAGCAGGGACAGGTAGTTTTCGGCTTCCGCAGTAGTCCACAGGTATTAGTAAGGGCAAGGCACCCTCAAGAGCATCATCATCATCAGGGTTTGCAAAGTGGGGTGGCAAATTGAAGAATATGTTTAGAGGACGAGGAGGTGGCAGGCAACAGGGTTTTCAGCCGGGTTTTCAGCAGGGTCGAGGTGTTAGGCAGCACTGGAGGAATCGCAGCAGAGTACGACAGGGCAGCCCGCAGCTTTTCTAGGTTTTCGATGTTATAATTTGTGGACAGCCAGGGCATTTAGCCAGGAATTGTCCGCATCCTCAGGAGTACAGTTATGGTAGAGGAGCACAACAGCAGCAGCAGCCATTCCAGCAGCCAGCAGAGCGAGGCAGAGGTGCACCCTTCCAGAGAGGAGGACGGGGTCGAGTTATGGCAGTTATCAGAGCTCAGGCGGAGGCATCCAATCTAATTGAAGGTATACTACCTCTTTTTGACTTTTCTGTTGGAGTGTTGATTGATCCAGGTGCTTCGCATTCGTTTATTTCCTAAGATTTCTTGGATAGTAGGGTTCATCCATTAGAAGAAAGGCAGTGTGAGTTGATTGTAGAGGTTCCCTCTGGTGGTGTCATGCTCACTTCCCGATATTTAGATGAGGTTTCGATAGTAATTCAAGGGAATCAGATGCCAGCAAGATTGTATGCACTTTCATTGAAAGATTATGATATGATTTTGGGGATGGATTGGTTGGAAGCCTATGGGGCATTGGTGAATTGTAGAAAAAAGAGAGTTAGATTTTGCAGGCCCAGTGGAGCAGTGTTTGAGTTTCAATCTATGCCTTTTTACACTCCAAAGTTTATTATTTCTGCACTTAGGACTAGAAGGTTGATTAATGATGGGTGTGTAACATACCTTGCTTCAGTTAGTTTAGTTGAGTCAGATAAGTCTGTAGAGATGGTACCTGTGGTCAGAGAATTTGTAGATGTATTTCTAGAGGAATTGCCAGGGTTAGCTCCACATAAGGAGGTGGATTTTACAGTTGAGCTACAGCCAGGCAGTATGCCGATTTCAAAGGCACCTTATAGAATGGCACCGACAGAGTTGAAGGAATTGAAGAAGCAATTGCAAGAAGTATTAGAGAAAAGATTTATCAAGCCCAGTCATTCGCCATGGGGAGCACCAGTATTGTTTGTCAAAAAGAAGGATGGTAGCTTGAGAATGTGTATTGATTACAGGCAGCTGAATAAGGTTACAATCAAGAATAAGTATCCACTTCCCAGAATAGATGATATATTTGATTAGCTATAGACAACTAAGGTATTCTCCAAGATTGATTTGAGATCAGGGTATCATCAACTGAGGATCAAGGAAGAAGACATTAATAAAACAGCTTTCAGGACCCGATATGGTCATTATGAGTTTGTTGTCATGCCATTTGGGTTGACTAATGCGCTAGCAACATTCATGAATTTGATGAACAGGATATTTCACCCGTATCGGATCAGTTCATTGTGGTATTTATTGATGATATATTGGTGTATTTAGCATCAGAGGATGAGCACGCAGCACACTTAAGGATCACATTACAGACTTTGAGAGATCATCAGTTTAATGCCAAGTTTAGTAAATATGAATTTTGGTTGAAAGAGATTCAGTTTCTGGGTCATGTGATATCAGGTGAAGGTGTTGCAGTTGATCCGGCCAAGGTGGAGGCAGTAATGAAATGGGAAGAACCAAAGACAGTGTCAGAGATCAGAAGCTTTTTGGGTCTAGCAGGTTATTACAGGCGGTTCATCCAAGATTTTTCAAAGATAACAGCACCTATGACAAGATTAACTAGGAAAGGAGTGCCATTTGTATGGTCTTCAGACTGTAGGCGCAGTTTTGCAGAGTTGAAGAAGAGGCTTACCACAACACCCATATTGAAAATACCGTCAGGCAGCGGAGGATTTGTGTTATATACAGATGCATCTAGAAAAGGTTTGGGAGTAGTATTAATGCAGCATGGAAAGGTGGTAGCTTATGTATCAAGGCAATTGAAGAAGCATGAAGAGAATTATCTGACACATGATTTAGAGCTGGCAGCAGTTGTGTTTGCACTGAAGATTTGGTGGCATTACCTATACGGTGAAAGGTTTGAGATATTCACTAATCATAAAAGCTTGAAATATATCTTTTCACAGAAAGATTTGAATTTGAGATAGCACAGATGGATGGAGTACTTAAAAGATTATGATTTCAGCTTAGCATACCATCCGGGCAGAGCCAATGTTGTGGCAGATGCACTGAGCAGAAAAGTAGTAATGAGCCATATGATGATCAGAGAATGGAAATTATATGAAGATGTGGCAGAGAATTCATTGTTTGTGCCAAATAGTCAGCGGCGAGCAATATTAGCAAATAGTGCAGTGGAGCCTTCTTTATATTGGCAGATAGTGGAAGCACAGAGAACAGATGAAAATTTGGTGGATATTGTGAGAATGGAGGAGGTTACACTTGATGATGACAGCGTGGTCAGGCTTAAGGGTTTGTTGTATGTGCCAGCAGATGTCGAGGTAAAGCAAAAAGTGTTAGAGGAAGCTCACTGATCCAGATACACCATCCATCCAGGCAGTACCAAGATGTATCATGACTTGAAGAAGCATTTCTGGTGGCCGAACATGAAGAAAGAAATTGCGGAATTTATAGCAAGATGTCTGGTATGTCAACAAGTGAAGGCAGAACATCAGAGGCCGGGAGGATTGCTACAGCCATTGCCCATTCCGCAGTGAAAATGGGATGATATAGCCATGGATTTTGTAGTTGGTTTTCCCAGAACAGCAACAGGTCATAATGGTATTTGGGTCTTTGTAGACAGATTGACCAAGGTTTGCATATTACTGGCAGTAAGCATGCCATGGACTGTGAATAGATTACCTAGATTATATGTTGACAGAATAGTACCATTGCATGGAATTCCAGTGACAATTGTCTCAGATAGAGATCCCATGTTTACTTCAAGTTTTTGGAGGAGTTTGCAGAGAGTAATTGGCACAGAATTAAGGTACAACTCAGCTTATCATCCACAGACAGATGGGTAGACAGAAGGAACCATTCAAACTATAGAAGATATGTTAAGAGCTTGTTGTTTAGTGTGGGGAGGTACATGGGAGCACCACTTGGGCATGGTAGAGTTTGCATATAATAACAGTCATCATGCAAGTATCGGAATGGCACCTTATGAAGCTTTATATGGAAGACCGTGCAGGACACCATTAAATTGGCATGAAGTAGGTGAGAGACAGGTTATGGGTCCAGAGTTAATTCACCAATGTTCAGAAATTGTTAAATTTATCAAGAAAAAGCTTCAAACAACGCAGAGTCGTCAGAAGAGTTGTGCAGACACCAGACGCAGGCCACTACAACTTGAAGTTGGTGATTATGTGTTTTTGAAGGTTTCTCCTACTAAAGGTGTGCTCAAGTTCAGCAAGAAAGGTAAATTGAGTCCCAGATATGTTGGTCCATTCTAGATATTAGAAAGAATTGGTGAAACAGCTTATAGATTGGATCTCCCAGCAGACTTCACAGCTGCACATGATGTGTTTCATGTTTCAATGCTCAGAAGATATATCCGAGATCCTTCTCAAGTGGTTAGTTATCAAAGAGATGATTTGAATCTAGATATGTCAATGCCAGAGTATCCGATACAGATTACTGGACGCAGAACCCAGAAGTTGAGAAATAAAGAAATTGAGTTAGTAAAGGTCAGATGGGAAAATAGGCAAGGTGGAGAAGACACATGGGAACTAGCCTAGGAAATGATGAAAGCGTATCAATACTTGTTTCAGTAAGCCTTTAATTCTTTTAGGTAATAGTACCATGCCTATTTAATTGAAAAAAAAATTATGTTGAGCTTTCTTTCTAAATTTCGAGGATGAAATTTCTTTTAGGTGATAGTAATGTAGCGTATTGATTATTCAGATCGTGGCTTAATGGTCGTGGAGGCCAGTGTGTGGCATGTGGCTTGAGTTTTAGGTGGTTTACGCAGGTTGTGGGGCTTTGTGGGCCGACAGGTTGGGCCCAAATCACCCATCGGTTCACTGCTTGTGAACGCGACAGGGCTAGACGTCGCGTTCTTAATGCGACGGTCCTGGGTGTCACGTTCTTGTTACCGCCGATTCGAGTCTTCGTCTGCATGTCCGCCACGTGGCGCGCGCTGGGCGACCCATTGGCGTCAGCAATGAGAAGGCGACGACCTAAACCGTCACATTCAGGTCGCGACAGCAGGGTGCGTCGTGTTCTCAAAGCTGAAGGGTTATTACCCTAGGTCGGCCAAACAGAGCTCAGCAAGCTTTGCTCGGCCAGGAGAGGGTTTTTGTGGAGGATTTTGGGCGATCAAACATTTTGGAGTCGTTTTTGGCATGGTCTCACCGCGAGGACGTGGTACGGAGCGGAGGAAACACCAGGGTATCGCCGTTCTTCTCATTCTTCACGAGGGTAGGGAGATTTCGCCCTGTTTCTCGATGTAGATTGCATGTTTAGCATGTTTAACTTGTTTTACATGCTATAGATAGTGGATACCATGCTAGTGCAATGTTTAGAGCTTGAATATATGGGTTTCATGGTAGATAGCATGGTTTGCATGGGGATTCCGGAGATGGAATCCCAGAATTAGGTCACTGTCTATGAAGGCGATGGACCTGACTGTCGTGATCAGAATGCGACAGTCTGACCCGTCGCGTTCTTCTTCAGAACACGCCATATCTAGGCGTCGCGTTCTGAAGGCGATAGTGGACCCTGTCACGTTCTAGTTCCCGATGGCAATGGGCTTGTGCATGGTCGTATGATTATCGGATTATCGTTACTTGTTGTACATGGCAACGGTAAGCGGTGCATAGGCACTTGTGGAGTTGAGGAACGTGTAGTTCACATGGTTTGTGTGGTGTTCACTTGGTTTGTGTGGTGTTCACGTGGTTTGTGTGGTGTTCACATGGTTTATGTGTGCGTGGCGAGTAGTACGACGCCTACCATGGATACCTCTTCAGTTGGGAGCCCCAGGTTTTGTGTGAGCCAGGCACGTTAGTGCTCAGGGTTTGTCCTGGTACTTGTGTACCGTCGAGGTCTGTGTCATCTTTCTGGACACCCTCACTCTTGTGTAAAGTTGTACGTCCAGCTGAGGGAAAGACGGTAGAGGGACAACGACTTGTGAGAGTTTGTGTTTTGTCGCTTGTAGCGCACTCGTGGTTGGGGTTTACGGACACCAGTAGATGTACTGGGCCCCAGCTAGTCCTGTTTACCAGTGCCTCACTTTAGGAAGCTCAGGCCGAAGTCCCTAAAGGTGTCAGGCATGGGCCTGCGGCAGTATTGTCCGCAGGAGTGGTGTTGGTTGGTCTCCACAGTTCTTTGGTTTGTTGTGGTGGAGCGGCAGTTGGACCTTTCGTCCGTGGCTACGAGGCTGAGAGGTAGTCATGTGTGGTTTGTCCGGGTTAGTTGCTGGTATCGCGAACCAGTCTTCGTGACTCGAGTATGGCATTTCCTACTTTAGCACGTACACCTGATGAGGTTTGTTGTTTATTTATTAAAGGTTGATTTTTGTTAATGGCATGTGGTAAGTAGTATTTACAGCTTTAATATCCTGCGTAGTTAGTTCTATAAATTGCTAGCGTAGCTTCCTACTTCTGTTACGTTGTGTGTTTGGTTTTGTTTGGCTTTTGAGGGAGTTTTCCCTACTTAGCCTGTGACTCGTGAGGCTCACCCCTACTTCTTCCAGGTGAGGGAGAGCAGGAGGCTTCTCGTCCTTCGTCTAGTTCGGAGCCGAGCCGTAGCGGAGTTGGGCCTTCACCACCAGCAGTGTGATCTTTACTTTTGTTCTCCTCGGGTATGCCCCAGGTTACTGTACTCTGTATTTGACTGTAGTTGAGAACTGGCTATGTATATTTCATGTAAATATTTGTGAGATGTGCAATCTTATATATATTTGAGGTGTTTCCTTTATATTTCTACGGACTAGTGTGATTGATATCCCTTGCGAGGCTACGGCTCATTCATGGGAGACGGAGTCGGGTCAAGCTCGTTATTAGGTTAACGGGTTTGAACGACAAGGACCGTCACATAAATAATTATAGAAAGTTAGAAATATTCATAAATATACGTTTTAATTAGTAATTTTAGGATTTACAAATATTCATAAATGTACATTCTAATTAATAATTTTAGGATTTACCTTTTAAAATATATTCAAATATTCCAATTCATATCTTAATTTAATAGTTAGAAACTTCGTAGGAAAGTGGGAAGAAAAGAATGCAAAACATAAATAGAGAAAGAATGATGTAAGAAAAGTAAAAAATTAAAATTATAGATTTAAATAATCAATCCATTGGAATTATAGATCATTTCTTCACTTAAAACCCAATCATCTCATTGTAAATTGATCGATCATTTTGCAACTTAACACCTAAATAATCGATCAATTTGAAAAACCAATCGATTGAGCTAAATCCATGGATTGTTTCTCACTGAAATAATCGATCATAGTTATCTATATTTATTATTATATAAATTATATAGTTATTTAAAAATAAAATAAATACAAATATATAAAAAATGTAAATTTATATAAGTTACATTTTAATTTAGTGAATATATATATTATATTATGTTTTTACTTAATTATTATTTTAATTAAACATTATTGCTAACTATTAGTTACATTATTTATACTATAGTAGTTTTAATTATATTATAAATATAGTTATTTATATTATTTTAAATATTATAATATATAATTTATATCATGGTCCGTCGTATCGTTGCGTATCGCAATGGTACATGCGAATCGTGTTGTGTCACGGATTTAGAATTATGGTCTGTGTATTAAAGGGCAGAAAAATGATTAGAATCACAAGGGATTGGTCATTACTGCATCTATTCTTTCTCTCAACTATTTTTCCTACTTTTGTTAAAATAATAAATAATAAATAAAGAATAGAATAGCAGTTAGAATGAATTACCTTAGAATCAATGAGTGAAAAATTACTGCCCTACAATTCTAGGTTTCTAGACTGTAAGACAAACGGACTCAATTTGCAATCTCACCAAGTATAAATGTCACGTCACGACATTTAATATGCCCATAAATGCCGGAACGTGAACGAACGAGAAATCAAGAGTACAATTAAACTAATTGAACAAGAAATTTGCTCCGAGGCTTCACTAAATATAATATATTATTCACCCTTCAATAGGTGTTACATGGTTTCTGATTTACAATCTCAAAAATAAAATGACGCCATGGTTGGTCTCTCCACACACAAATCCCGAAGTTTCCGCCTTCTAGAATTATAGGTACCTGAAATAGTAGGATTTGGTGAGCTAACTAGCCCAGTAGAATTCAATTGCTTGAATTAAAAAGGATTCACAGGTATGATCTCAAGATAAGAACATGAACATTATTAACAATGGGTGTTCAAAGCTATGAACGAATGAGTCAATTCAATAACACATGAAGAACCAAGGTAATATAGGAGCATGATCAATAACTCAGGATGTCACTTAGTTTAGAATCAAGCACTTATTCACACACACATGTGTATTATGATGACTAATCAAACCACTTAATAATGCATGCCAACATCCACTGTCCTCATCGCCCCCGCGCGGCCACTGACGAATTCGGGCGCTCCCCCCAAGACTGAACCAGCCCTTTATTTGCCAGGCATATTACTCAAATGAGTCCCAAAGACTCGCAACTCGTCATCATAACACACTCATTATTGTAATGAGTCAAGGATACAAGGATTTACTCATAGTTACTCAAGATTTGCACACAAGAACCAAGGAACTTTGGTTCCTTCACTGATTTCAAAAATTGATAGTTTCATAAGCACAATTTGTTCGGAACTTGGAGAAATAGTTCAAGGAAAAAGGAAAGATCACATGACTGGTTTTAGTAGAGGTTTAGATAGTAAAAACCACAAACTATAGGTAGACTATTAGTTGAAGCAATTGGGTAGGATTTACAATGAAGAACGGAGTCAAAATAAGGCTAGAAACAAGGTTCAGTCAAGACCTGTCGACAGGCCTTGGTCTGCTGTCGACAGAGGCTGCACTGCCAGAGCTGGGTTTTCAGTTCTGAGTGCATCTGTCGACAGCAAGCTAGGGCCTGTCGACAGGTACACTTAGTCTGAAGTTTCTGGGTTCTGGCCAGAGGTTCCTGTCGACAGGCAGACCTTCGTCTGTCGACAGGGGCTGTGTAAACTGTCTAAAAGCTAGTCCATTCAACCTCTAATGGTTATATAAAGTTTCTCTAACATTCCTAACATGATTAGGACTTTGGACAAGTATGATTTCAATTCTATAGCTCAACGTAACATGACAAGAAAATGAAAGAAAGAACAGGGGATATGATGCACATAGATGCTCAACAAGAAGACAAATTCGAGGGGAAATTACTGAAAGAGTAATTCCCTTAAAACTCTATTTCCTACTTTTATCATTCATTTATCAAGGCACACTCACTAGAGACTTTCATAGTTTCTCAAAGGTTCAACTTCTAAGAAGAACAAGAACTATCATAGTTCACTCTACACTACACAACGGAATCAATATGATTTCAGATTTTAAACAAGTTGAGGTGAAGAAGGGATAATAGGAACTTCTCATGGCTTGAGGACTAACTATAATATGATGAAAGATTCAGTTTCTACCATGAACATATTTCTGAACTGAGAATGACAGACACATGATAAGAATCACTTCAAGCAATTAATCTAGAAGTGGAAAGAAAGAGGATTAGGAACTGAATCCTACACTTATACATGGATCTCTTAACATGAAGGAGTTATAAGAACAAGAAGAAAGAGGATTAGGAAATGGTGTGTTGCCTCTCATGACCAAACACTAAATTAAACATGATGAAGGCTCAATTCTTGTCATGGAGCTACTTCCTGAATCTGGAAAATAGCTTGCACATGGTGAAGGATTACCTCAAACTATTGAACTAAGTTGAGGTGTAGGAAGAAGAATGGGATGGAAGTGAATCCTACAGACACACAACCAAAACATGATTATAGGGGATGGATACACAGTTTCAAAAGAGATTTCACAAGTTTTAAGCAAGTAAGTAGGTGATCATGACCTCTTTAACAAGTGTGGGAGTCAAGAATTTAGAGAAGAGTGGGAAAGGAAGAGAATTCTACCTTGCTTTTAGAGAGATGAAGACTCACACCTCCCCCTTAACAGAGAAACCCACAACTAGTAGGTGGAAGAGATGGTAAGCTTGGAAACACAGCTGCAACAAGGGTGGAAGCAACAGCAGTAGCCACGGCTGCAGCACCTCCAACAGGAACAACAGAAATAGCAGCTCCAGTAGTAACACTTTCAACAGAAGCAATAGCTCCAACAGAAAACGATGACTTCCTCCACAATTCACCCACTACAAGGGACCGGAAAACATAGTAGCAACAGGAGCAGATCTAAACGGTTCGCAAGCTGGGTATTAGGGGGTTTTTATAGCCCTCAACGCAGGCCATGCATGATGGCACGATAGCCATCAAGGTGTCAAAGTTGTAATCTCCTTAAACCATGTCTGGACACGTTTGCCATGCAAGTTACAAGGTTTACACCTAAGGGGTGTACGTGTTGATCCCATTACCATGTGAGCTGGCCTTCCCAGGGTCACCCACGTAAGCCTCCTGAAAATTCCAGAAAATCCAAACCGTAAATGGACCATAATTCGGCTGGCCCAAAGATCTTTCTATAAACATATCCAAATGATGTCTGTTTGTCTTGAAATTTCTACCATAAGCTAATGTGATGGTTTTACAAATTATGGCGATTTTTATTTAATTTTTAGATTTTATTTTACACTAGGTGAAAAATCACCCGAAAAATGGTCGCGTCGACTGTACCTTGAAATCCGTACGTCGAAAAATTCAGATAATTACATATTTAATTTCTTCACATTTTATGGAAATTATGATGTTCTCAGATTTTTATTTCGTTGTCGTTTTCCGGTATCGCCCTGTGGAGGCACGCACTTCGAGGTACGATACTGGGATAACGTTCATTACTACTAATTAAGTCTATCATCTAATTATCACAATTTAATAACAACCATAAGGTATTTTAACCAAATTATTTCTATTTTCTTAACATTTTAAATTTCTGGGACGTTACAATAAATGGCACAAATAACTCACTAATGCATGGCCATTTTCCCCCCATTAGAAATGTGAATAACCAAGTTCGGAATGCAGAGATGGTGCGTATATAGAACAAATTAAGTTGGGAAATGGTTGGTGTTGGGTTCACGAGGATTGGGGTTGGGTTCACACTTCACAACATGTCAAATTAAAATATATTTGAGGTCGCGGATATTACCAGGTTTTGGTGACTACCGGGCGACTTGACTAGTGCTCAATGACTGTTGTCGCATCGTGCTGGGTTTGCCCACTGTGGAGAGAGAGAGAAGGAGCGAGAGAGAGAGAGATGGCTATGGCCATGGGAGGGAGGGGAGGGGGGAACGGGACAGGCATGCCTCTAGTGTGCCTGACGCCGATGAAGGCCACATCTAACAGGGTGTGGCAGAACGAGAACATGCTGGATTACACGCTACCCCTCGTCATCCTTCAGATTTGCCTGGTGGTGGCAGTCACCCGCGCCCTCGCCTTCCTCCTCCGACCTCTCCGCGAGCCTCGGGTAGTCGCCGAGATCATAGGAGGCGTTCTTCTGGGGCCATTGGCTCTGGGGCGGAAAGGCCTTCCTAGACACCGTCTTGTTGGGTTCTCATATTGGAGAATGTTGGGTTACAACAAGTGCTTAAATGTTTTTGATGATGAGCAATACTAATTGATGTTATGAGAAATGCTCACAAATGATATGTTTGTTTTTGATGATGAACATTTCATGAACAAGACAAAATTGATGTGTTATGAATGTGTGAAACATGATGAGAATGACAATTGGATGCAAATGAAACACATGTTTTATATGTT
This sequence comes from Colocasia esculenta, assembly GCA_014218235.1. NCBI lineage: Eukaryota > Viridiplantae > Streptophyta > Magnoliopsida > Alismatales > Araceae > Colocasia > Colocasia esculenta. The sequence continues at coordinate 107,068,855 of CM024758.1, forward strand.
CATTATATCTCACTAATTATGTCTTTTAATGTAGGTGAGATTCCATGCAAGACAAAGCCCAAAATCCAAGTGCAAAAGAACAAGACAAGTTGCTGAAATAGTGCACCTGTCAACAGATGACAGTGCATCTGTCAACAGATGAATAGTGCATCTGATGCATCTGTCGACAGATGATTTTCGCCTGTCGACAGATACACTCAGAAATCTATTTCCAGAAAGCCCAGTCTTCCGGTTCTTGCAAACCTGTCAGCATCTGTCGACAGCAGCAAGTCGGTTGTCGACAGACGGAGTTTTGGGAAGATCTAATGGCCAGGATATGATCTATATTTGGTGTTTCCTTTTAGCACGACTCTCTATGCTTGGACACCACTATATAGGATCATATGAGGCTATTTTCGCAGCAAGGAGCCACCATACCAAAACCCTAAGCAAAGGTCAAGATCAAGGCTTTCTTCCTGCTGCCCTGCTTCATCTCTCTGCCCAGAACAAAGAAGAACAACCTTCCAAGCGGAGTTGAAGCCGGTTCGTCCGTGGTTCAAGCTTCTCCATCAACTGATACTTGTCAAGACGAAGCTTGGAGTTTTCTGGACGACCAACGAGAAGAGATCTACATCGGGATTTGATTCTTCATCTCAAACTCTTCTCCTTTCACTACTTTCATATATCTGTGTGTGTGCACTGATTTGAGATCAGTACGTGGATGTTGTGGAAGTGTGGATTGTTGTTCTGATTGCGTGTTTGCATCAGACAACGTGTGTGTGGTGTGTTGGTCAGATCAAGGCTAGAGGATCTGATCTTTTGGGACTTGATCTAGCGTGTGTGTGTGTGTGGTTGAGCCGGTGTGCTCGTGTGTGTGTTGTACTCAGTTCTTGAGTAGTGTGTCCTCACTGTGTGGGGGGTGGACGTAGGAGTCACGTGGTGTGATCTCCGAACCACCTAAAAAATCCCTTGTGCACTGTGGTTTGACTTATGGTTTGCACTGTATTGCGCTAGATGCATGCATAGGGATTTCGTCTACACACTAACTGTTAGTTTGCTCACACACATTGCATCAGATCAAAGGGGTTTTAATTGAGTAGATCTTTTAATCCGAAGTAATTTTCATATTGCTTAAGTTTCCGCTGCAAATCTATTCAACCCCCCCTTCTAGCTTTGCCAATACCGAATATCCGATCCTAACAATTGGTATCAGAGCAGGTTTTCTGTTCAACGATTGTGATTTGGCATATCTGTTTATGTGTGATTAATTGCTCTGATCGGGTTTATAATTGATTCTGAACTGATCTGATCACTTCGTTGGTTGGTTTATTTATCTACTACATACTCAGAAATATGTCTGAGTTCTCAAGTATCATAAGTAGACCAATGATTATTGAGTTTGATGACAAGGTTCATAAAATGCAGGTCTCCTCTATGAAAACATGCAAGTCTGGAAGGGAAATCAATGAAAAATGCTACATGGCTCATGGAAGCTCAAGAGGCTCTTCTCGTTCAGACGACTCTAGAGGATCACATATGTCAAAGATGTCAAGAAATTCTCAAGAATCAGGTAAATCCAATTCAGACCCATTTGATGCTTCAATATCCAATTCTGATTCAGAGAATGATATATCTTATAATGAATTGATAGAATGCTATGAGCACATGTGCAAACAATTTAAAACTATTAAACATCAAAACAAGAAGCTAAAAGAAAATCTGGAAAAGAATGAAATGATAATTGATAATGCTCAAGCATTCTATGAAGAAAATGAAACATTGAAAATGGAGAATGAAAAATTGGAAAATGAAGTCAAAAACTATGAAATCAAGTTTTCTAAGTTGAAAGAAGATCATGATCATGTGGAATCTGAAAATTCTGATTTGAAAAATCAAAATGAAAAATTGATTGATCATAATGAAAATCTCAAATTTGATAATGATCAATTGATCAAACAAATCTCCAACATGGCTCATGATCATCAAATAAAAGAGAAATGCAACCAATTGATTGAGGAAAATAATCATCTGAAAAAGAAGATTGAATGCATGTATCATGACAGACCATTAAATGATGAATGGAACAATTCTAAGAATAAAATTGTTGATCTGGAACAACAAATTGCTCAATTTGAAAATGAAAAGAACAAAATGAAAAATGGTTTGGATGTCATGCTAAACAAGCTTCAGACTTCAGAAAAAGAAGTTGTTGCATTAAAAGCTGAAAAACAGAAGATTCAAAATGAATTGAAAAACACAAGTCTTGCTTCTGTGAAAAATAAGAAAAATGTTCAAAAACAAAATAAAATTTTGAACAAAAAGGCAGCAATTAAAAGGAATGTAGTTACAACTGAAAATCCGAAAAGGAAGTGAAAAAGAAAGCAGGATTGTACAATGTTTCAACTCCTCCAACAGCTCAAAAAGCTTCAAGGCAATCTCCAACTCCACATCATGCCAAGAGATACCAAAGGGTACCACCTCCTTCTTCTCAACCCAAGGGTGATCAAAGGTACTCTAAAGGATCTCAGAGATTCCAGCAAATGCAATCACACTATGGTAAGCTCCAGGTAAATGCTCAACCTGTTTGCTACAAATGCAATAAACTTGGTCATCTTGCTAAATTCTGCTGGAAGAAAAATCAACACTCTCATAAAAATCATGATGTTGTGCATGCTTCAAAGCTCCATAATAATCCATGTGTTCATACACACAAGGATAAACATGTTCATAAAGATCAGAAATTTCATGTATCTATGAACAGGAAAACTGCACAAAACAACAAAATCCAAAAATCAAATCACTTTGGATTTTGAAATCTTTGTTATATCCTAACCTTAATGTCGTTGCAGGACCCAAGCAAGTGTGGGTCCCAAAACAAGCTTGATCAACAAGCTGAGATGTCTTGCAGCCAAAAATTAGAAATGGATTCATGACATTGGCTGTGCAAGGCAAGAAATGATGGAGAACAAAGGTAAACTGTTTTTACTATGATTGAAGACTGTTCAGGTAAAATCTCCCTATCACTTCATATATGAACTGCTGAAATTGAAATGGATTCTTACCTTTATCTGAGCAATGCAAAATGTGTCTTAATGCTACCCCACATGACAATGCCTCTTAGCAATTGGAATCATGCCATCTTGCTTGCATAACTGTGCACATGACCTCTTGGTATATCAAATGATGACATGTGGAAAAACAAGTTATGCTTGTTTGGAAACTATCATTATGCGTGAGTAAAATACTCCGCCAAGTACCAAAAGTCATGTAATGTATAAGGCTAGTTGAGTGCTTAATAATTGTGAATTGCTTGATACATTTACTATGCATGTGTTATGGGGGAGTAAATTTGAAATGCTCATATGCTCATGAATGCTCATGAAATCTATGTGCAAGTGCTTGTCATGAATGTATATATATCATGCTTGAATGTTGTCTCATCACATGCACACTTATGGGGGAGTAAGTTTAAGGCTAGGTGAGTGAAATTCATAAGGGATACCCTTCATATTCAATGTGTACTTATCCTCAATCTTATGGTTCAAATCACTCTCAATTCAAAGCCTTAAAGCTGAAGTTTCAAAGCCCCTGTCGACAGCCCCAAACAGCCTGTCGACAGATATGGCCTCACAGAACCAAGAAATTGGACTCTGTGTGCTTCTGTCGACAGACAAAAATCCTTCTGTCGACAGCTTTACTCAATTCCTGATTTCCCAGAACCCCAACTGCTCTGTCTGAGTGCATCTGTCGACAGACACTCCCTTGCTGTCGACAGATACACATTTTCTGTAAATTCTTCATCCTTCTTCATAATTTCTTCATGAGTATGTTCATATCATTGATGCAAGGGGAGAATTGGGTATAAATATTCATTATAACCTTTCATCCTCACATAGTATCAAAGTCATATGGTTAATCACAATGATTTTGAAATAATATTTTGAGATTGAGTCTAGGTTGTATCATCTAGAAAACATTGAACAAATCTAATGATTTTAACCTAACTCACTTGAATAACTCCCTTGTGGATGATCATGTTCTATATGGATTGACAAGTAAGAAGGTTTTTGAACTTAATGTCTTTGCATTGGCCTTTGACCTTAATAAACCTTTTGAACTTGATTTTCCAACTTAAAAAAAAAAAAGAGAAAAGCTACCTATTTCTAAAGTCAAAAATTAAAAAAAAAAAACAATATGTGAATTGGGACAAAGGCAGAGCAATGATGAGTATCACTGAGTAACCGGGGACACGGGCATCACAAATGTCTGTCTTCGCGTCAAAAAGTCCTTTCATTATCTCTGCATAATGGTATGATGGTCACTCACACTGAGTAACTGGGGGTACGGGCATCCCAAATGTCTACCTTCACGTCAAAAGGTAAAAGTGATCCTAATTACCACTTAAATTGTTCAAATGCTAGAAATAGAGTGGAGCCTCCAAGATTTAAATCAAGGGCAATAGGTTGTCTATTGTCAATTGTTCATGTAGACATTGCCTTCATTTACCAACTGAACATCACCCACTAAGGTATATGATTTTCTTCAATGGTTTTATTCAAAAGGGTTATCTCATTTTCATGTGTTTTTGAACGATGTATTCTAAATGCTATAACTTGAGATTCCCGGAGTATTATCTCTTAACCATTGTAGAATTTTTATGTGTCTTAATACTAGTGTTTATGACATTTTGTAGTGGGTATCAACCTATTCTCAACCTTGCAATCTCATTTGAACACTCATTCCCCACTCAATTCTTTCACAATTCAGTTATGTGGTCACACAATTCTTTGCTTCATTCTTTTACTTGTGTGCACCCATTATCTTTTTGAATGTTGCCAAAAGGGGGAGAAACATCAATTGTGCATAAATTGAAATTTTTGTCATCATCAAAAAGGGGGAGAATGTTGGGTTCTCATATTGGAGAATGTTGGGTTACAACAAGTGCTTAAATGTTTTTGATGATGAGCAATACTAATTGATGTTATGTGAAATGTTCACAAATGGTATGTTTGTTTTTGATGATGAACATTTCATGAACAAGACAAAATTGATGTGTTATGAATGTGTGAAACATGATGAGAATGACAATTGGATGCAAATGAAACACATGTTTTATATGTTCATTATATCTCACTAATTATGTCTTTTAATGTAGGTGAGATTCCATGCAAGACAAAGCCCAAAATCCAAGTGCAAAAGAACAAGACAAGTTGCTGAAATAGTGCACCTGTCAACAGATGACAGTGCATCTGTCAACAGATGAATAGTGCATCTGATGCATCTGTCGACAGATGATTTTCGCCTGTCGACAGATACACTCAGAAATCTATTTCCAGAAAGCCCAGTCTTCCGGTTCTTGCAAACCTGTCAGCATCTGTCGACAGCAGCAAGTCGGCTGTCGACAGACGGAGTTTTGGGAAGATCTAATGGCCAGGATATGATCTATATTTGGGTGTTTCCTTTTAGCACGACTCTCTATGCTTGGACACCACTATATATGGATCATATGAGGCTATTTTCGCAGCAAGGAGCCACCATACCAAAACCCTAAGCAAAGGTCAAGATCAAGGCTTTCTTCCTGCTGCCCTGCTTCATCTCTCTGCCCAGAACAAAGAAGAACAACCTTCCAAGCGGAGTTGAAGCCGGTTCGTCCGTGGTTCAAGCTTCTCCATCAACTGATACTTGTCAAGACGAAGCTTGGAGTCTTCTGGACGACCAACGAGAAGAGATCTACATCGGGATTTGATTCTTCATCTCAAACTCTTCTCCTTTCACTACTTTCATATATCTGTGTGTGTGCACTGATTTGAGATCAGTACGTGGATGTTGTGGAAGTGTGGATTGTTGTTCTGATTGCGTGTTTGCATCAGACAACGTGTGTGTGGTGTGTTGGTCAGATCAAGGCTAGAGGATCTGATCTTTTGTGGACTTGATCTAGCGTGTGTGTGTGTGTGGTTGAGCCGGTGTGCTCGTGTGTGTGTTGTACTCAGTTCTTGAGTAGTGTGTCCTCACTGTGTGGGGGTGGACGTAGGAGTCACGTGGTGTGATCTCCGAACCACCTAAAAATCCCTTGTGCACTGTGGTTTGACTTATGGTTTGCACTGTATTGCGCTAGATGCATGCATAGGGATTTCGTCTACACACTAACTGTTAGTTTGCTCACACACATTGCATCAGATCAAAGGGGTTTTAATTGAGTAGATCTTTTAATCCGAAGTAATTTTCATATTGCTTAAGTTTCCGCTGCAAATCTATTCAACCCCCCCTTCTAGCTTTGCCAATACCGAATATCCGATCCTAACACGTCTTCCCGAAGCGGAGCTTGACGGCGATGGACACCCTGGCGAACATCGGTCTCTTCTTCTTCCTCTTCCTGGTGGGCCTGGAGCTCGACCTCAACGCTATCCACCACATAGGCCGGGAGCCCTGGCCATCGCCCTCGTCTGTATCTCGCATCCTTTCCTACTAAGAGTCGACATGTCCTTTGTTTTACAGGCCACCGTTGCCGCTGGCGTCCGTCAGGGCCCTTTTCTCATTTTCATGGGCGTCGCCCTATCCATCATGGCCTTCCCCGTCCTCGCTCGTATCCTCTCCGAGCTCAAGCTTCTCACAATGGATGTCGGTCGCATGGCCATGTTCGTCGCCGCAGTCAACAATGTAGCTGCCTGAATCCTCTTGGCCCTCGCCATCGCCCTCACTAGCTCTGGCTCCCCACTCGTCTCCCTCTGGGTTCTCCTCACAGGTGCCGCCTTCGTCGCCTTCGCCGCCCTGGCGATCCGCCCCTTCCTCGTCTGGATGGCTCTCCGCTCCCTACAAGGAGAACTTGTGAAAGAGACCTACATCTGCGCCACTTTGGCGGTCGTCCTCGCCGCCAGCTTCATCACTGACGCCATCGACATCCATGCGTTGTTTAGTGCTATAAGGCCCTCGAACTTTGTTCCTCATTTAGACTTTGTCATATGGTGGTTAGATGCTTCGTGTGTATAGCTATGTGTATATGTATATATATGTATGTATTTCTGTACATATTGTATTTGAACAGTGTTGTACATAGGTATATATGTGTTTATTTATGTACATGTTGCTTTTATTATTGTACATATGGTGTTTAAATTATGCATTACATTGCATGTATATATGTATAGAGTGTATGTATGTTTGAACACTTCTGTGTTCTGGCCGAGAGGCCAATTAACGTCAACATGAGTGGACGTTTATAAGAGAGTCGACGTCCAGATCGATGGACGTCAATTCCCATTAAACGGTAGCAATGTGGCCGTTTATCTCCAAGAAATTGTGTAGTTTTAGATCTGGAAACAGCAGCGTTTCCTCCAGTCCCGGTTTTGGAAACCCACCTCCAACGGTAGGATTCCAACCCTAAAGCGTATCCCATCCCCCTTGGCTCTATAAAAATACCCTCTTTCGGCCGGATTAGGTTCCTTTGGCTCTTTGAGAAACCCTAGAACTTTCTGTGCGAAAGTTGAACTTTGGAGGCTTGGATCAGGCATTTGTGTGCATCTTCCGGCAATCTAAAACGACTGGAAGATACTTTGGACATTTGTGAAGCTTCTCCGACTCCGGTGTGCAGCCTACATCGACCTAAAAGACCGGATCTGGGAGGTTTTGAGCGCCTTCTTGGCTTGGCCAAGGAGGGTATCTTCGACGAATTAAATCCGTTAAACAATTTTTCCAAAGGCAAGTAACCTATGGATCTCATCCCTAACCATGTCTAGTAGGTCTCAGGATTTTTACGAAATTTTTCTCGTGTCCTGGAACCCCCTATTCTCTTGTATTTGTGTGCCCTGTCTGTGTTTCTGCAGACAGGAGATTGACGGCCACATGTGTGCCGTCAAGATCTTTAGTTGGCGGCAACCTATTGTGTCGTTAACCCCTGTTGGCGGCAACCCTTGTGCCACCAAGTTCATCAGGTTTGACAAATTTGATGTTTTTGATCTCTGTGATATATTTTCGGATTTTGGGTATATGTGCATGCTGGAAAATTCATATGTGGTTAGGTACAGTCAGTAGATCATGCTATGAGGATAGGTCGAATTTGTGTAAACTGTATTATTTATTAAAATTTCTGTAATGGGATAATGAGTATGAGTTAATTTGATAATTCCTGATTAATTAGATTCATGATGTATTAAGGTTTCATAAAATTTCTACGATCATATGATGATTGTCTTCAGGTATTGGCACTGTGGGGTATGACTGTTTTGCTGTGAAACCTACTTAAGTGAATTTAGTGATAAATATGCCTGAAATCTACTTTATTTGTTATAATTAGTGTACAAATCTGAAAATTCTAAAAATTGAGCATGTGGTATGTTATCTGTTTAGAACCTGTGATTAAAATTTGGTTCTGTTTTGATGACAGTAAGCATGAATATTGGTTTAACCATGGAAATTAGTCATGTTGAGCATGTTAAGCGTAATCTTGTATGATTTAGTAGTTAGTAGCATGAATAGGACTGTGTTATGAGTTAAATGTCATTGTGAAATAGTAATAGCATGCTCTGTAAACTGATCCATGTATATGAATTAAAAGTGCATGTGTGTGTGTGTTTAAGTGCATGTGAATAATGTAAATGAATGTGGTAAAATGTTTAATGTGTAATTGTGCCGATAGTGACACTGCTACCATAGAGGGCTGTGGAACCAAACTATAGTAAAGTCCCTACGGGAAGGTTCAATGTGTGTGATATCCTATGGGCATTAGGATGAAATCCTGGAGGTGGACAAGTACCATTGGTTAGGGTGGAGAGTGCTTCTCCCGGTTCTACACAGTTAACCAAGATCCGTCACTGTGTTGCCTAGGTGATGATGATCAGATTCATCCATATGTAATTAAATAAATTACATATCTATTTTGATGATTAACAAAACTCAAATAAAGTATGATCTAACAAGTTTTTATGAAGCTTAAGCACAGGAAATAAATCAGGGAAAATCAAGCAAAACTTGTAAGTATTCTTACCCTGTAGTATTTAAAGTTCAGAGCACGTAATTTGTCTAAATACACATCGACTTTTTTTATGTTACAATGATTTCATTAGAATCATAACGATTTCCACACTTCTATCGATTTCATTTCCACAAGGATTTATCGAGTATCATACCGATTTTCGTTTCATAACGATTTCGATCTCACAACGATTTGGTTCTTGTAACGATTTGAGAACAACAACTTGGTCTCACATCGATTTGCCCTCACAACGATTCGATAAGTTCCACATCGATTTGGTCTTCATAACGATTCGATAAATTCCACATCGATTTGGTCTTCATAATGATTCGATAAGTTCCACATCAATTTGATTTTCATAACGATTCGATAAGTTCCACATCGATTTAGTCTTCAAAACAATTCGATAAGTTTCACATCGATTTGGTCTTCATAATGATTCGATAAGTTACAACAACGACTTGGTCAGTGTAACAACTCGATAAGTTACACAACGATTTTCTTGCTGTAACGATTCGATAAGTCACAACAACGACTTAGTCTGTGTAACGATTCGATAAAGTAAAACAACGATTTGATCACTACATCGACTTGATAAGTGAAACAACGATTTGGTTATAACAACTCATTCATAATGACTTGCTCATACCGATTTGCTTATACTCTCATAACGATTTGTCTCTACAATGATTTGGTTATGATTGTATAACGATTTGTGTACACATCGATTTGTTTATACATGTGCAACGATTTACATAAACATCGACTCATTCACATAACGATTTCATAAGTCATACTCAACGATTTCATGAGTCATAACGACTTGATATTTAAACATATTTCAAATATTTTGAAAGTCAAAAGTCTTCCCTCGCTTTTCTTCGATATCCATGCATTTATTATAACTGAACATTTCACTACACAATGCATGCACATCCATCTTCTATTCCTATGCTTATATTAGAAACATCTTTTTGGAAAACAAAATGATATTTCTATTTGATGTATATTCATTCTGACATTGACTGACAACAAGAGACAGCATAGCTGTCTATCATTTAGCATTTATTGTGTGCAGGTCTCTGACAGCACAACCGTTTACAACGTTGGACAAAATGGAAGATGAAGGATATCGAGAAAGATCTTCTCTTTGCATGTGTGGAACGTAAAGAACCGTTGATTGGAAGCTCTACAATACCATGCAGTCTAACGTATACTAGAGCATAGAGACAACGAACATATCAATGGCTACTTCCTCAAGAGAAGATATAAATACAAGACTCAAGACTCTTGGAAGACAACTCTTTCAGCAAGATCTTTTGAAACGATCAATTTGATAGAGAAGCGTTCAAGCCAAACAGTCTTAGAAGAAGGGCCTTTGTCCATTCCAATCCTCGTAGCTCTTGCTCTCTGTGTTCTTGTCAAAATCTTTTAGAGAGCCTTTTTGAGTTCTAAGAGACTTTGCTTTTGTAGATCTTTCTCTCTCAGTCTCAGGCTCAGATCTGATACTTGTTGTAAATCAGGTCTAGGGGCATTTCGCCTTTTTTCACATTCCTGTGAAGTTCCTCTTCTGGGGTGAAGAGAGGACCTGTTGAAACAGGTGGTTTTATTCCCTTCGTGTTCAAGGAAGACTTGCGTTCCAGGGTGTTGTATTCCTCGTCAGGTGAAGAAGAGAAGGCCAGCTGTAGTTGGATGTGTAAGTGTCCTTGAGGGGGACTGTACCCTTGGGTAGTGGAATCCTGAGTTGTTGCTCAGCGACTGGATGTAGGACTCCTGTGGAGAGGAGGTCCGAAAAAGGATAAAATCCTTGTGTAGTGCGGTTGCTTGTTTGTGATTATTGTTTTCTTTACTACTAACTCTAACAGTCAAACGTAGTGTTTTGTGTGAACGCTTTTGTTGACAGGTTTAGATAATCATATTTTAAGAATCCCATTCACCCCCCCTCTGGGCTTGCTAGCTGGGCAACAAGTGGTATCAGAGCGAGTCTCTTCGACAAAGAAGATCTAACGATCTGAAGAGAAAAGATCAATGGAAGCTCAAGGGCATTTCGAGGGTCAGTCTGTCAACAGACCACCATTGTTCGATGGTGAAGATTATACCTACTGGAAAACACGAATGGAATTTTTCCTTCAAGGGCTTGATTATCAGATTTGGTCTATTATAGAAGAAGGAGATCTTCTGGTTACAAATGAGAAAGACAAATGGATAGAAGATGATAAGAAGAAGATATCTCTCAACTGCAAGGCTAAGAGCATACTGTGTTGCGCTCTTAGTAAGAAGGAGTTCAACAGAATTTCAGCCTGCAAATCCGCTATGGAGATGTGGGAAAAGTTGGGAATCACCTATGAGGGCACGGATAAAGTAAAGGAGACAAGAATAGACATTCTGGTGACACAATACGAGAGGTTCCAGATGCAGCCAGGAGAAACAATTACACAGATGTACAACAGATTTACAGACATCACAAACGGATTGGCTGGTCTTGGAAAGAACTATGAAATGGGAGATATGGTAAGAAAAATTCTAAGTTCTCTACCAACCTCATGGACTCTGAAAGTAACAGCTATTGAAGAAGCAAATGACCTAAAAAGAATGTCACTGGAGAAACTCATTGGGTCCCTAATGGCCCATGAGATAAACATGGAGAGGTTGGGAGAGTCGTCAAGTAGAAAGAAAAATACCAACGCTCTCAAAGCTGAAGAAGACACATCAGAAGAAGTTTTAGATGACAAGGAAAGCATGGGGAGTAGTGAAGATGAAGAAGCTCTCCTCTCCAGAAGACTGCAAAGGATCCTTGCGAAAAAGAAGTTCCAGTTTAGAAGGAGACACTTCAAGAAAAACAAAGATTTTAAGAAGCCAGAAGGTAAAAACTCAAAGTGAGCTGATCCCATCTGCTATGAATGCAAGAAGCCCAATCATATCAAAGAAGAATGTCCGAAGCTAAAGAAGACTGAAGTCAGAAAGAATGACAGCTCTAGAAGGCTCAGAAGATACAAAAAGAAAGCCATGGCAGTAGCTTGGGACAACAGCAGTGACTCAGACAGTGCATCGAGCTCAAGCGAAGAGGAAGAAGAAAAGGCCAACCTGGCCTTCATGGAAAACGTTGATGATAAGGTATCCTCTGACTCATCTTTTTCATCATGCAATGAATCTGAATCCGATAGTTCAGAAGATGCTTTTAATGAACTATATAGTAAATACAAGATGTGTGTAAACTGTTAAAAGTCAGCAAGAAAAATCATGCTTGTTTAGAAAACACCAACTCTGATTTAAAATCTGAAAATGAGCAATTAGAAAAATAAGTTACTGAACTTAAAAGAAGAAACGAATTAGTGTGTGAGGATTTGAAAAATAAAAATGAACAAATAGCAAGACTGGAAAACCAGGAAACATTAAGTAAACTAAATCAAGAATTAACACACTAACAGAAGAAAATGAAAATTATCAAGCACATTAGAAAAGTTTACAAACGGAAAAACTACATTAATACTAAAGGGAGCTAGAAGGTCAGGAAAGAAGAAATATGGCTTAGGATACACCCCTCCTGATAATGAAGAAGTCGTAGTACATCCTAAGATATATCTAACACCCAAGTTTGTAGTTGAACAAGATACTGCATACAAGTCTAATCTTAAATATATTCCAACTGAAAAAATAAGTAAAACGTCTTGTTGTAGCCATTGTAACAAACTAGGTCACATTAAATAACTTGTCCAACCAAACATATAAAATGGATAATTAAATGGAAAAATGATGATACTAACCAACCAGGACCCAAAGAACTTGGGTACCTAAAGCTTAGTGTTTTCATTACAGGGAAGCCTTCGAGCATCTAAGTGGTACCTGGACAGCGGATGCTCAAGGCATATGTCAGGCAACAGGAAGTTGTTCTCTCACCTTGAAGCTGAAGAAGGCACAGTAACATATGGTGACAATGGTAAAGGAATAGTGATAGGTTGTGGATCAGTTGGCAGTCAAAGAAAAATCATTATTGAAGATGTACTTTGTGTAAAAGGACTCAAGCACAATCTTATCAGCATCAGCCAACTATGTGACAAAGGACATTAGATTAAGTTTCAAGAATCAAAGTGTAGTATCATGAAAAATGGTGCAGTTGTGTTTGAAGCCAACAGGGAAAAGAATTTGTATGTGCTCTATTTAGAAGAATTGAAAGATCAAGATGTATGTCTGGCAGCAAACAAAGAGCAGTCAACAGAACTTTGGCACAGAAGATTGGGCCATTGTAGCTTGGATGGAATTAGAAAACTAATCAAGAAAAAATCTAGTGGAAGGACTGCCCAAAGTAAGTACAAAAATGGAAGGCATCTGTGGGCCGTGTGCAAAAGGAAAGCACACTAAATCATCCTTCAAGTCAAAGACAGTAGTAACAACTTCAAAACCACTGGAATTACTACATATGGACCTATTTGGACCAATGAGAACCACAAGTCTTGGAGGAAAGAACTTTGGATTCGTCATAGTGGATGACTATTCCAGATTTACATGGGTATCTTTCTTGGAGCACAAGGATGACACATTTGATAGCTTTGTTAGTTTCAGCAAGAAAGTTCAGAAAGATAAGAAGTATAGCATTGTCAGTATTCGATCAGATCATGGAGGAGAGTTTCAAAATGAGAAATTTGCAAAGTTCTGTGATGATCAAGAAATAGAACATAATTTCTCAGCACCAAGGACACCACAACAAAATGGAGTTGCTGAAAGAAAGAACAGAACCTTATTGGATATGGCAAGAACAATGCTGTCAGAGTATAACTTACCAAGATATTTTTGGGCCGAAGCCATCAACACATTGTGCTATATAATCAACAGAGTGATGATCAGGCCAATTCTAAAGAAGACTGCATACAAGCTATTCAAGCAGAAAAAACCAAGGATCAGTCACTTCAGAACCTTCAGATGTCCTTGCTTCATCCACAACAACCGAAAAAGGGACCTTGGTAAGCTAGACTCAAAATCAGATGAAGGTATATTCATGGGGTACTCTTCTAAACACAAAGGATATAGAGTATTTAATAAGCGAAGTTTATTAATTGAACAATCAGTACATGTTATTTTGATGAAACTAACCCTTCCTTGAGAAAGGAAGTAGATAGTGATGTTGATGATACAGATGAATTGTCCAAGAAGTTAAAGAACACATCCATCGAGGACAAGGAAGATCCACCCTTGGAAGATCTACAACAAGAAGATACATCACATGGTAATCTTCCAAAGGAATGAAGATACAAGAAGGATCACCCATTGGATAACATTATTGGAGATCCATCAGCTGGGGTAAGAACCAGAGGTAACGTAATTCCTTGTGATTACTTAGCTTTTGTATCGCAAATAGAGCCTAAGACAGTCAATGAAGCATTGTCTGATGAATCTTGGATATTAGCCATGCAAGATGAACTTAATTAGTTCAAGAGAAACCAGTGATTGGCACCAAATGGGTGTTCAGGAACAAATTGGATGAAGCTGGTGTGATCTCAAGAAACAAGGCCAGACTGGTAGCTCAAGGCTATTCCCAAGAGGAAGGCATAGATTTCGATGAAACCTATGCACCAGTGGCTAGACTTGAGGCAATTAGGATTTTACTTGCTTATGCATCTACATTGGGTTTAAAACTTTTTCAAATAGATGTTAAATCAGCATTTCTAAATGGTTATATAAAGGAAGAAGTTTATGTAGAACAACCTCCCGGCTTTGAAGATATTGATTTTCCAAATCATGTTTTCAAGTTGCATAAAGCATTGTATGGATTAAAGCAAGCACCTAGAGCTTGGTATGATAGGCTCAGTGCATTTTTATTGAATCATGGTTTTATCTGGGGTCAAGTAGATAGTACTTTATTTATTAAGTCTAAAATCAAACATGTATTGCTTGTACAAATTTATGTAGATGATATAATATTTGGTTCTGCTGACGAATCTCTTTGCAAGTATTTTGAGAAGCTTATGCAGGGAGAATTCAAAATGAGCATGATGGGGGAGCTCAACTACTTCCTCGGATTGCAAATCAAGCAAGGAAATGAAGGAACACACATTTGTCAAGCAAAGTACACCAAATAATTATTGAAGAAATTTGGGTTTGAAAACGCCAAGCCACTGTCAACACCAATGAGCACATCTACAAGGCTAGACAGTGACAAGGATGGTAAGAAAGTAGACCAAAAGCTCTACAGAGGTATGATAGGTTCATTACTTTATTTGACAGCAAGTAGACCTGATATATTGTTTAGTGTATGCATGTGTGCTAGGTATCATGCAGACCCTAGAGAGTCTCATTTAATTAGTGTCAAACAGATTTTTAGATATTTAGCTAAAACCCATGATCTAGGATTATGGTATCCAAAATCATGTGAAATAAATTTAGTAGGATACTCTGATGCTGACTACGCTGGATGCAGAATAGATAGAAAAAGCACCAGTGGATGTTGTCAATTTCTTGCAGGATGTCTAATTTCATGGTCCTCAAAGAAGCAAAATTCAGTAGCACTGTCAACAGCTGAAGCTGAGTACGTGGCTGCTGGAAGCTGTTGTACACAACTCCTATGGATTAAGCAGCAACTTGAGGATTATGGACTGCACATCAAGACAATTCCTCTGCTGTGCGACAACACCAATGCAATAAATCTCACCAAAAATCCAGTTCAGAACTCAAAGACAAAGCATATAGAGGTTAGATATCATTTTATTCGAGATCATGTAGCTAATGGGAATATAGATATTTCTTTTATTGATACTCAAAATCAGTTAGCAGATATCTTCACAAAGGCCTTACCTGAAGAGAGATTTACGTCTCTTAGAAGGGAATTAGGTATGTGTAAATTGTGATAGATTTATCTGTACTTAACTGAAACAATAATTATTTCAGAATAACAATTATTCTCTCCCCTAAAAGTAAGCAAAATCCCTAAAGATTGCTTGCATCATAAATATCTGTGACGGTTCATTAATTTAAAAGTATTTATTCGTCTCGAACCTGTCTCTCTTCTGTCGTTTTCCGCATTTATGGCACCATCTCCTCAAAAGTCACTTTATCTTTATCTGATAAAACTCGAAATCTGTGCCATATCGATTCACCTCCCGCTCTCATCTCTTTCAACTTGCCTGATATGATAAGCCTTATCGACTCCGACATCGACTATGTGCGATTTCAAAGCTTCCATCCCTTCCCGCAAAAAATTTCCTGAGGGCTTTTGCTCCAATCTTCTTCACGACCTTCCAGAACTCTCTCTTGCTCAAAACCATGGCCGTTTCTGGAGTTTCCGACACCGTCGGGGGCTATGGGGATGCTTTCCTCTCCGCAGAGCAGTAGGAAAGGTTTACAACCGTGAAGACGAAGATGTGTGGGAACAAGGCAGTTGATATTTTTGATCTGGAGAAGAATGGTATGCACAACATCGTTGCAGCTATGCAGAGAATGAAGTGGACCAAGATGGCAACTCTATCAGAGGCAAGTTATCCGGACTTGGTTAAAGCTTTTTATGTTTGCTTGAAGTCAGAAGCAGATGGGTCCTCCTTGACCTCTACTGTCAAAGGAACCCAGATTCGTATCATATATGAGCTATTGGAGTCTTTGTTTAGAGTGTCTACCTCTGGTCATACCGGGGTAAACTCTGTTGATGTTCAGGTTAAGGGTTTGGGGATAGTTGGTCCCGAATACAAGCTGAAGGATGGAAAAATTGATATCAATCAGTTAAATGCCTTAAATAGGATATTGCATTTCATTGTTTGTTAGATCTTGGTTCCCAGGAGTGCCACCTTCTCCACTTGTACTAAGGCGAACTCCGATATGATGCTCTGGACCATCCAGAACTAGAGTATTAACATGGCAGAGGTCATTTTGGAGAGGATGAAATTCGCAAATGCTCAGATTTGGGACAAGAAAAGCAAATTGAATGTGTCCCTTCCATATGTTCATTTGCTAACCATGATTTTCTAGCATTATGGGATTAGTCTTGCTGGAGCAGTTTCTGAGAAGATGGGTCAAGCTATTCAAAGCAGAAACTTAAAGAAGAGTGGTTTTTCCTTGGTAGTTAGGGTATGGACAAAAACCTCAGCAGCTGAAGGCGAGGCCATTATTGGCGAAGCCCAGGAAGTCCAAGAAGAAGCAGCAGCACCAGCAGTCCAAGAGCAGTAGGAAGTTGTCCGGGCAGACAGTGCAGTGATACAGGAAGAACAAGCAGCAACATCAGCAGATGTTCAGGAAAATGCAGCAGAAATCCGCATCGAAGAGCCAATGATCAGCTCAATCAGGATTGAGGCCATTCCTCTAGAGCACATTGAGCCTGTTGGGCAGGTTGAAGAGGCTGCCACCCCCACCTCCATGGTAGCTTCAATTCTTAGAAATGTGCTAGACTCCATTCCCAACACTCAGGGGGAGCAAGAGTAGATTTATGTGGAAGTCAGTCCAAAGATTGTGGCGCCAAGCCACACTGTCGATGCTGACTTGGAAGATGCTCCCATTCAGGGAGAGCAAGAAGTTGTGGCTGAAAATGTGGCAGCAGGCCACAGTGAGGATATCTTGATGAAGGATGGTCCTATTGAGGGGGAGCACTTGGTTGAAAAAGAAGCAGAAACTTACAGGGAGCACACTGCTAATGCCCCTGTTGATGCTCAGTTTCAAGAAGAGATACATGTTGAAAATGTGGAGCCCGTTGCTAGGGCAAGTGCCAGAGGGAAAGAGATAGCCTCTGAGATCCCTCTCCCGCATCGAAGGCTCAGGCAAAAGAAATTGAAGGTCATCTTGAAGCCAATAGTTCGCAGATTGGATGATCAAGGCAAAATTCTTTCCTCTATGCAATCCGATGTTGCCTCTATTTACACTAGCCAGAACTCTTCAGCAATAGAAATGGGTATGGTAAAGTCTGTTTTGAGATGGCTAAAGAATGAAATGGGAAGCATGAAGGCTATCTTGTCTGATATTTCAAATGTGGTAAAAGCACAATCATCCGTGCATGCCACTCTTGCTCCCTCAATTCCTCAGGAGTCAAGACCCAGTCAAGTAGAGGAAGATGTTCGGCCATCAGGGCCAAGGCTAGCAGATGAAGAGGTTCGGCCAACAAGGCCAAATTCTGAAGAGAATGTAGGGCCATCAGGGCCAATTGAAGCAGAGAGTGTCCGGCCATCAGGGCCTTTGGAAGCTGAGCAAGATCAGTCAATGTCAGGGCCGCCAGGGCCAAGCTTGGATGAGTCTGGGCCATCAGGGCCAGTGGTGTCTGAGGCTGTTCCAGCAAGAGCAGAAGACCAGGCTGTAGCCCCTGAGCCCCCTAGCTCTTCTCCTCTTCCAACTCCAGCCCCTCCTTCTCCACCATCATCCTCCACAGCACCACCAGCCCCTATCAATTTCAAACAACCCATTCCAAGAGCTATTTCCTCTCCTACACTATTTCCTTCCCAGTCCTCCTCCACTCACATTCCTCCACCTCCTCCTTCTTTTGAGGTTCCTTCAGCCTCCTCATCAGCTGGAGCCTCCTCTTCTGGTCCTTCCTCCTCTAGAGCATCTGATATACCTCCCTCTACACCTCCGTCATTCCTACATCCTCCTACTCTTCCCTCCTTTGTAACCATTATTCCTGAGGGTGCTCAAATTGAACATCTTGAAATACAGGACATCAAAAATGAATTCGAAGAAGCAATTCTTCGATCAGTTCTGCAAGTCAGCACTCATATCCATAGGACTGGCTCTTCCAGCCATGTTCCTAAGAAGAGGAAACTTTCTTCAAACCCTCTTGTTTCCTCTAAACCTAAATTTCCACCTCTTTGGTTCTCCCTTAATGTTGTAAATAAAAACAAGCCTCTCTATCGTGAATATCTCCAGGAAACCATCTTTGCTACCATCCTTGGACTTCCAACTCTCAACCTCACTGAGCATTTAAATGTCATTCTTCCTTTTACTTCTCTCACCAAGGCTGCAAAAGCCAAAATCTTCTCCTTGGTTGAAGCCAAATCTGAAGAGCAGTGGGCTCGAGGTCAAAAACCTCTTTACGGCCAGTTTCTTCGAGCTCAAGCAGCCAGATATCCACCTAGAGATCACCCTCTGTCTCTGTCTGAATGGTTCTAGATTCTTTACAAGAACACCTGGGGGCCCTTTGTACAGAAAGAAATCAAACTTATTCGGCACTTCCAGATGTACTGTCACTTCTGTTATCTCAACAACCTACCTGAGGTTCAGCTTGGCCAATTCCGGCAAGCTATTGATGCTCTTGGTTCGACAGATGCTCATTTGGACTCCATCAAGGTAGACTTTGCCACCTTAGTGATTCCAACTGTGGTGTTCCTGCCCCCTCTTCATTCTCTCATCATGGAGTCTATCGTTGGCTCGTTGATTTTTGAAAGATCTGCTCAAGTTATGGCTAGGATTTCAGTAGAGAAAGGCCTCTCCCTTTCCTTTCACAGATTTGTCTACAGAGAGTATCATCGGGGCTTCATCAAGTCTGATGTTCTTGCTCCTATCTTATCTGAATGTGAACGATTATCTCCTCCAGAATGGGAAAAGGCTTACCCCCTCACTGCTGAGCAGCTCAAGGCTATCAATATATCTCAGGCTCAATCACATCAACCTTTGCTGTCTGCTGGTGAATTTCTTGATTCAAATTCCATTCACCTTATTAGGGGCTCTTATGATACTTGGACTAAGCGATACAAGGTTTATGTTGCCATGAGAAGAGAACTGAAGCAGAAGCAGATCTTCTATCCTATCTCAATCAATCAGTTCCTCTCCTGCGCCAGTTTTAGGAAATCAAGCTTTTACAAAGTTTCCTTTGATAGAGACCGCTATGCTCAGTTCTTAGAAGAGCAGTGGGACCTTCATCTCCAGAGGATGGTTTCTGTCATGGGGCCTTCCTATTCTGTAGCTTGTGGGGTCTTTAGGCAATTCTTTGAAGAGCAAGAACTTAAGGCTTGGGAAATCATTTCTCACCATGCCTCTCTTCTGTCTCCTGCCTTCTACCTTCCTGTACCCCCTCAAGAGTAATACAAACACCATCTTTGCCTCTCATTTATCTTTTCTCTTGCTTTCTTTGTCTCATCTATATATCTTTTTGCTTAAATGACAAAAAGGGGGAGAAAAATAAACATTCTGAAATATATTCTTCAGATTTCATTAACTCATTTTACTTAGACCTATTTCAGAACCATTGTGTTTATGTTATGTTTTGTCATCACCAAAAAGGGGGAGATTGATGATCAGATTCATCCCCATGTAATTAAATAAATTACATATCTATTTTGGTGATTAACAAAACTCAAATAAAGTATGATCTAACAAGTTTTTATGAAGCTTAAGCACAGGAAATAAATTAGGGAAAATCAAGTAAAACTTGTAAGTATTCTTACCCTGTAGTATTTAAAGTTCAGAGTACGTAATTTGTCTAAGTACACGTCGACTTTCTTTATGTTACAACAATTTCATTAGAATCATAACGATTTCCACACTTCTATCGATTTCATTTCCACAAGGATTTATTGAGTATCATACCGATTTTCGTTTCATAACGATTTCGATCTCACAACGATTTGGTTCTTGTAACGATTTGAGAACAACAACTTGGTCTCACATCGATTTGCCTTCACAACGATTCGATAAGTTCCACATCGATTTGGTCTTCATAACGATTCGATAAGTTCCACATCGATTTGGTCTTCATAACGATTCGATAAGTTCCACATCGATTTGATTTTCATAACGATTCGATAAGTTCCACATCGATTTGGTCTTCATAACGATTCGATAAGTTCCACATCGATTTGGTCTTCATAATGATTCGATAAGTTACAACAACGACTTGGTCAGTGTAACGACTCGATAAGTTACACAACGATTTGCTTGCTGTAACGATTCGATAAGTCACAACAACGACTTAGTCTGTGTAACGATTCGATAAAGCAAAACAACGATTTGATCACTACATCGACTTGATAAGTGAAACAACGATTTGGTTATAACAACTCATTCATAACGACTTGCTCATAACGATTTGCTTATACTCTCATAACGATTTGTCTCTACAACGATTTGGTTATGATTGTATAACGATTTGTGTACACATCGATTTGTTTATACATGTGTAACGATTTACATAAACATCGACTCATTCACATAACGATTTCATAAGTCATACTCACAACGATTTCATGAGTTATAACGACTTGATATTTAAACATATTTCAAATGTTTTGAAAGTCAAAAGTCTTCCCTCGCTTTTCTTCGATATCCATGCATTTATTATGACTGAACATTTCACTGCACAATGCATGCATAGACATCTTCTATTCCTATGCTTATATTAGAAACATCTTTTTGAAAATAAATTGATATTTCTATTTTGATGTATATTCATTCTGACGTTGACTGAAAACAAGAGACAGCATAGCTGTCTATCATTTAGCATTTATTGTGTGCAGGTCTCTGACAGCACAACTGTTTACAACATTGGACAAAATGGAAGATGAAGGATATCGAGAAAGATATTCTCTTTGCATGCGTGGAGCGTAAAGAACCCGTTGACTGGAAGCTCTACAATACCATGCAGTCTAACATATACTAGAGCATAGAGACAACGGACATATCAACGGCTACTTCCTCAAGAGAAGATATAAATACAAGACTCAAGACTCTTGGAAGATAAAATTTTCAGCAAGATCTTTTGAAACGATCAATTTGATAGAGAAGCGTTCAAGCTAAACAGTCTTAGAAGAAGAGCCTCTGTCCATTCCAATCCTCGTAGCTCTTGCTCTCTGTGTTCTTGTCAAAATCTTTTAAAGAGCCTTTTTGAGTTCTGAGAGACTTCACTTTTGTAGATCTTTCTCTCTCAGTCTCAGCCTCAGATATGATACTTGTTGTAAATCAGCTCTAGGGGCATTTCGCCTTTATTCACATTCCTGTGAAGTTCCTCTTCTGGGGTGAAGAGAAGACCTGTTGAAATAGATGGTTTTATTCCCTTTGTGTTGAAGGAAGACCTGGGTTCCAGGGTGTTGTATTCCTCTTCAGGTGAAGAAGAAAAGCTCAGCTGCGGCTGGATGTGTAATTGTCCTTGAGGGGGACTGTACCCTTGGTAGTGGAATCCTGAGTTGTTGCTCAGGGACTAGACGTAGGACTCCTGTGGAGAGAAGGTCTGAACCAGGATAAAATCCTTGTGTAGTGCGGTTTCTTGTTTGTGATTGTTGTTTTCTTTACTACTAACACTAACAGTCAAACATAGTGTTTTGTGTGAACGTTTTTGTTGACAGATTTAGATAATCATATTTTAAAAATCCCATTCACCCCCCCTCTGGCTTGCTAGCTGGGCAACAGGTGATGGTATGTGAATGTGTATATGTGTGTCCTTCTAGTGGTGGTTTGGACTTTGTGTCACGGCAACTAAGTGTAAAGTGTAAATATGTGAATGTGAATATGTGAATTGTGCAATATGAAATATGAGTATGTGAAATTGTTAAGTGAATAAGTTAGCACGTGAATAATTGTAAACCCATGTGATTATGTCTAATTTATGCTAAAATAGAAAGCAAAATGTATGTATAAGTATGATAAATGCATGAGAAAATGATTAGATATCATGCTAGGTATGTTATTTACTTTGTACATAGTACCATGCTTTAATTAGGTATAGTTGTAAAATGATTTGAATATGATATAGATCCTTGTACCATGTTGAATAGAATGTGTAGAAAGCATGTTATGGGTTTTATATTTAGTTGTTAAAGTAACATGAAGCATGTACCATGTTGATTCCTAAATGCAAAAGAAAACTAGCATGTGTATGTGATATGTGTAAGGGTGTTGTTCTTAGATTGCTTGCTGGGTCACTTTAGACTCATTCTTGCTTCGGCGTACAGGTGTGATAGGTGTCTCCACTTCTGAGGAGGACCTAGTTAGGAGCGACTCCGAGCGCGAGGAGTAGCTTTCTTGTGGACGTGCTACGTTGTATTTCTCCTTCATAATATGTAATCAATGAAAGTGTGTAATTCATTTGGACAATGTACCTTATTTTAGACGTTGTAATAATGTGAACACTTGCATTTCTTTTATTACTATCTAGACTGTGGATATTTGATGATGACGATGGAATGAAAGTGAGATTATTTATTTATTCTGTTGTAACCTTGTAATATTTGTGTATCTCAATCTAGTGTTAAGTGTTGGGTAAATGTCCCACTGTGATGGCATTCTTTGTACCGACGTGGATTGGTATAATCGTACCGGTATAAAGAGGGTCGTTACAAGTGCCTTCATCATGGGCGTCGTCGTCCCCAAGGATGGGCCATTCGCCAGCATCCTTATCGAGAAGATCAAGGATCTTGTCTCCGACCTCCTAATGCCTCTCTACTTCGTCTCCAACGGCCTCAAAACCAATACTGCCACCATTAGTGTCGACCGTTCATGGGGCCTCCTAGTCCTCGTCATCACCACTGCCTACCTAGGGAAGATCGTTGGCACCGTTGCCGCAGCGCGGCTCACCCGTGTGCCTTCCCAGGTGGCCCTTATCCTCGGCGTCCTCATGAACATGAAAGAGATGGTGGAGCTCATCGTCCTTGTAGTGACATGTCACCCCTCCCGGCCGGTTAAGAGGCGACATGAACACTATCCGAATGAAAGTATCTTACACATCGTTATGGGAAGGCCTTCTGTTGCATGCAATATATTTTGTAGACCAAACACAAGAGCTGCACGTGGTAAGAATACTAATTATACCAAGTTCGGTTACAACATCAAATACCAGTGTAAAGCATTGGTATAACATATATATAATATTATAGTCTGATCAAAATTACAAGCCAGAATTTCTAATCTCAAAAGGTACAACCACTGCTTAAACAACTTTTAAATCCCTAGATATCACCTAGCCTAAAACACAAGCCTAGCAAGGAGGTCGGCTTGAAAGGGAATTTCCACAGAGTGAAGCATCTGAAATGGGTGTGAACAAAGGCATGAGTTCTAAGGGAAATCAGTAGGCAAACCAACGAAGTGAAAAGCATAAGAGCATGGTACAAAGTAAGGTTATGAGTTTGCAGAAGCACAGGAGTTACACAAAAGTACATAGCATGGAAGACTTACAGATTTCATGATTTCAGATATGCATGAATCATATTTCAAAGACATGATTGCTTAGCAGGGAAACAAAATCTTGTAAATGGCCTTAGCAAAGCTCTCAGGGGATGCATAACATATAGCTAACCACCTGTCGAAACAGGATGTTACATATACATACATACTCAAATTTGCCCAACTTAGTGAGCCTAACCACCCACGTTTAACCTGTGGAATGAAACTGTCGTCACAGCTGACCCCTCATGCATGACGCCAACCATGAGGAGTCCTAACCACCCCAGAGAGAAGGATCAAAGTCCCTTGCCAAGACAATCAGATATAGGATTTTCATAGGATATCCCAAAAGGGTTCGAATCAAATTTCTGAATCAAACATGCAGGCTCATAAACGACACGAAACCGAGGAGTTGAGAAATGACTCTCAGAAGCTTCACAAAGGATCGAACATTCTGGTTCATATACGGAGATGATGAGAGACTTCCAAAGGGATCAAAGGAGGGGTTAGTTATGCCTACTTCAGCATGGGGAAAACCAGCAGAAAATCCAGAAGGAATTGGGAGGTCAAAACCGCCAAGAAGTTGCTACGACTCCACGCTTAAGCCTTCGATCTCCCAGCAGCAGAAGATAGCCCAAGTCCGTTGGGGGAGGCCACCAAGGCTAAATAAGAGTTTTTATTTAAGGTGGGGAGATACTAACAAGGGGGTCTAGACACCTGGCCAACTTGCAGACCAAAGGAAGATACAAATCACGTGGATGAGACTGATGGCAGTACGAGTGGAAGGTTCATCACATGGCCAGCAGCACGATTTGCGAAAAAAGTATGTAGTGCACAAACAAACATAGGGATCCCTACCAGCAGTTGGCAAGCCAAAGGAGTCAGATGATGATGATCATTCCATCAGTCTGACAAAAGTATAAGCACTACCAGATTATACTCGACTCTAATTTTCTAAGAGGTTAGAGAGGACATCTATTGTTGTGTTAAATATTGATTCCCTACTAAAACATCGATTCCCTACTAACATCGATTCCCTAGGCTAAAACATCGATTCCCTAAGTTAAAACATCGATTCCCTACTAAAACATCGATTTTCTACTAAAACATTGATTTCCTAGGCTAAAACATTGATTACCTACTAAAACATCGATTACCTAGGTTAAAACATCGATTACCTACTAAAACATCGATTGCTTAGGTTTAAACATCGATTACCTAAGTTAAAACATCGATTACCTAGGCTAAAACATCGATACCTACTAAAACATCGATTACTTAGGTTAAAACATCGATTACCTAAGTTAAAACATCGATTTTGAAGTTCCACTTCGTCATATACGAAGCTCCACTTTCACCGAAAACACAAATTCCCAACTGGGAACTCAAACTAAGACCCAGATAGGGTAATTAACAAGGTACATGATAATAATACATCTCTCATTCCCATTTAACTTGTAAGATAGTGGTTAAATCCAAGGTAAAAGGGTTAAAGATAATTGAAAGATTGCTAAGGGCAACTAAGGGTTCGAAGTTGAAAAGGGCTATTACAATTCTACCCCCCCTAAAAATTAATTTCGACCTCGAAATTCACAATTTCCTTACTAACCAATTGAGGATAACCAACGTTCCTCCCTTGGCACACATCTCCCGCCCTGATGTTCGATTACTCCCAACCATTCCTAGGATCATATCATCGTCTTGCATATCAAGTGTATACATATAAGCGGAAAGTGCACGGTCCTCCATCCTTAGACTGACATTGGGAAAGGCTAAGGAGAGGTTAGCTATCTGACCAGGGGAACAGTCAAGAATCATTCCTTCGCTAAGTAAAGCTACTTCCTTATTCAACAAGTTGGCAAATTTGCGATATAAAAAAAGGAACGAGTGGTCCCAGATCAAAGAAATTCTAGCATGCAATCCTCCTAGTTGGAAGAATACCTTTGGCCACAGTAGGTGATTCCCTTGCTTCTTATTTGGTTAAGGCAAAACTCTAGCATGCCTTTCGGGGTTGTTGCTGTTAAGGCTGGGGGCAGTCCTTAACCATGTGTTCTGCCTGGCCACAACCAAAGCATCTTCCAGCGGTCTTCCAGCACTCAGTACATGGATGCCTTTTGTCACACTAAGCACAAACCAGCCATCTCTTACGGTCTTCTCCTTTAGGGTGTCCCGTGAAAGGCTTCTTATCCTTCTCCTCCTTGTCTTCCTTAGGCAAGCTTCACTTCTTCTCAAGTCTGGCACCTTTGTCCTTGACGTACTCTTCATGCTCCACTTCGACTATAAAGGCTATCCTCAAAGCAGCAATCATAGTCTGAGGGTCCATAGGTGCCACTCTACTGCGCACCCTAGGCTTTAAACCCCTAACAAATTTCTTCACTCTTCTGACTTCATCACTGCATATATGGGGTGCATATTTCTCCAAGCGGGTGAATATGGCTTCATATTCATATACACTCAATCCTTTCTGCTCCAGCTGCAAAAACTCTAGCTCTTTCTTATCCTTGATGTGCTGAGGGGTGTACTTCTCATAGAATGCTTGCAAAAACTCCTCCCAACGAATATCATCAGTTCGGCCTCTTAAGGTATTTCTCATCATGCATTGCCACCAATCATCGGCCCTATCTTGAAGCATATAGGTAGCTAAGGTCACTTTATCCTCCTTTGCACATCTAATGGCCTTGAAGATCTTTTCCATTTCCCTGACCTAACCTTCCATCTCTTCAGGTTGGCTGGTCCCAGTAAAAGCCAGAGGTCCCATTTTCTTAAATTTCTATATCAATGATATTCCCGCTCCTCTATCTTGCTGGGGAATACCTGGGTTCCTCATCATGGTTTGCACAAGCCCTTGAAATGACTGCATGAATGTAGTGAAGTCTGGTGTGGCACAAGCTCCTTGAGTATCACCAGCTGGGGTGTCTTGTGCTCCCCTAGAGGATCCTCTGATAATATCACAATTATCATGAATAATCATGCCATTTTGATGACTAATACTTGATAAACTCATATGATTTCTATTATCATGAACGTTAATTGATTAAATTCAATTATGTGTTGTATTTGCAGGTTAATGGGCCATTTTATGAAGTGCTTAACGGGCCAATGAATCAAGCAATCCAACAGGGGCAAATCTGACATATACAAAAAGTTGCAAAACCCTAGCCACATTCCTTCTTCTTTCTCTCTCTATTTTTTAAATATTTTCTTCCTATTTTAAAACCTCTCTTTTAGAGAGAGAGAGCTCTCTATTTAAAAAGCCCCCCTTCTCTCTCTCTCATTTTTTATTCCTTCCCCCGAGCTCTCTCTCATTCCCTTTTTTTTTTCTCTCCCTCTTTCCTCCGCACGCAGCCCCCTCCTCCTCTCTTCTTCTTCTCTCTTTCCTTCTTCTTTTTCTCCTCTTCTTCGTCTCTTCCTGTCTCTCTCTCTCTTTCTCGGTCTCACACAGAGCAAGCAGCAAGCAGCACAGCAGCAGCTGCACGCCCCGCGGCCTGCCTGGCCCCGCCCGCGCCCAGGCGCCAGCCCCGCCCGCGGTCGCCCCCGCGGCCTGCCTGGCCTCGCCCCGCGCACGCCCGAGCGTGCCCGCGCACGCCAGCGCCCCGCGCCCGCGCCCTGTGCCGCCCGCCCGCGAGTCGCCCGCCTGCCGCCCTCCCGCGAGCCGCCCGCCTGCCGCCCTCCCGCGAGCCGCCCGCCTGCCGCCCGCTCAGCGCGCCTCCCCGCGCGCACGTCTGCCGCCCTCCCCCTCACGTTGCATGCATGCAACGTGAGGGTGCCGCGTGCCCTCTCTCTCCTCTCGCGCTCTCTCTCCTCTATCCCTCTCTCGCTTTTCTCTCTCTCTTCCTCTTCTCTCTCTCCTCTCGCCGCCTCTCTCTTCTCTCTCCGCTCTATCTCTTTTCTCTCTTCTCTCTCCTCTCTCTCTCTCTCTCTCTCTCTCTCTTTTACGCTCTCTCTCTTTTCTCTCTATTCTCTCACTCTTCTCTCTCCTCTTGTCTCTCTCTTTTCTCTCTAGTCTCTCTATTTTTTTTCTCTTTATTTCAATATACTTGTTATTGACTTTTAATTAGAATAAAATCTTTGTGTTAAACTCTTTGTTATTTATTAATAGTTATAACTTTTAATAGTGTTTTGTGTTCTCCCATTCCCTCTCTATCTCCTTCTTCACTTATTTAGCATAGTTTAGATTTATTTACTGCAACTTAGTATTAATGTCATCACGCTATTTTCCTAACTAAAAACCCAACGTTTTCAACTCTAAAATCTCGTTCCCTGTGGATTCGACTCGGTTCTCACCACTTAACTATTGTCAAAATACTTAGTGTAGGCTGATAATTTGGAGATTGTTAGTCACGTGTTTAACGACGCATTCGTGGGCTATCATCCTCCAATAGTGGGTTCCTCAAGACTGGAAGTTTCCAAACCTTTACCTCTCTCGTCCATACTCCTGAATCAAAGTCACCTAGTTAAAGACTAGCACATCCAAACGAAATTTCTAACCCCTTAGATCCTAAGAACTAGGGCTGCAAACGGGTCGGGTTCGGAACCGAAAACACATATTCCGATTCCGATAACCGAAATATGGTTCCGATTTCGATAATATCGGAATGGTTAATTCTGATTTCGTTCCGATTCCGATAACATTACTGGAACCGAAATTCCGATAAGGTAAGGTGTTTACCATAGTTTTTTCTTTTAATTTTATGGATAATTTATCGGAATAACTGATACTGATTCCGATTTTGATTATTTTTCAATTCCGATTCCGATTCTGATAACTTATCAGAATATCTGATATCGATTCTGATAAGCTATCGGTATCAATTTTCAATTTCAAAACCGATAATTTTTATCGGAATCGGGTCGGAATATCGGGTTATCGGGTTCCGTTTACACCCCTACTAAGAACAGAAGGTTATAAATACCCAGAAGCACACATGTTCTAATTCTTATTAACATACTATTAAGTGAATGGTCACAAATCGACCTTATCCCATAACCTTGGCTCTGATACCATCTGTTGTGACCTGTCACCCCTCCCGGCCGGTTAAGAGGCGACATGCACACTATCCGAATGGAAGTATCTTACACATCGTTATGGGAAGGCCTTCTGCTGCATGCAATATTTTGTAGACCAAATACAAGAGCTGCACGTGGTAGGAATACTAATTATACCAAGTTCGGTTACAACATCAAATACCAGTGTAAAGCATTGGTATAACATATATACAATATTATAGTCAGTTCAAATTACAAGCCAGAATTTCTGATCTCAAAAGGTACACCCACCGCTTAAACAACTTTTAAATTCCTAGAGATCGCCCAGCCTGAAGCACAAGCCTATCAAAGAGGTCATCTTGAGAGGGAATTTCCACAGAGTGAAGTATCTGAAATGGGTGTGAACAAAGGCATGAGTTCGAAGGGAACTCAGCAGGCAAACCAACGAAGTGAAAAGCATAGGAGCATGGTACAAAGTAAGATTATGAGTTTGCAGAAGCACATGAGTTACACAAAAGTACATAGCATGGAAGACTTTCAGATTTCATGATTTCAGATATGCATGAATCATATTTCAAAGAAATGATTGCTTGGCAGGAAAGGAAATCTTTCAAATGGCATCAACAAAGCTCTCAAAGGATGCATAACATATAGCTAACCACCTGCCGAAATAGGATGTTACATATACATACATACTCAAATTTGCCCAACTTAGTGAGCCTAACCACCCACGTTTAACTTGTGGGATGAAATTGTTGTCATGGCTGACCCCTCATGCATATGCCAACCATGAGGAGTCCTAACCACCCCAGGGAGAAGGATTAAAGTCCCTTGCCAAGACAATCAGATATAGGATTTTCATAGGATATCCCAAAAGGGTTCGAATCAAATTTCTGAATCAAACATGCAGGCTCATAAACGACACGAAACCGAGGAGTTGAGAAATGACTCTCAGAAGCTTCACAAAGGATCGAACATTCTGGTTCATATACGGAGATGATGAGAGACTTCCAAAGGGATCAAAGGAGGGGTTGGTTATGCCTACCATAGCGTGGGGAAAAACATCAGACAATCCACATGGAACTAGGAGGCCAAAACCGCCAGGAAGCTGCTACGACTCCACGCTCAAGCCTTCGATCTCCCAGTAGCAGAAGATAGCCCAAGTCTGTTGGGGGTGGCCACCAAGGCTAAATAAGGGTTTTTATTTAAGGTGGGGAGATACAAACAAGGGGGTCTAGACACCTGGCCAACATGCAGACCAAAGGAAGATACAAATCACGTGGATGAGACTGATGGCAGTACGAGTGGAAGGTTCATCACATGGCCAGCAGTACGATTTGCGGAAAAAGTATGTAGTGTACATACAAACATAGGGATCCCTGCCAAAAGTTGGTAGGCCAAAGGAGTTAGATGATGATGATCATTCCATCAGTCTAACAAAACATAAGCACTACAAGATTATACTCGACTCTGATTCGCTAAGAGGTCAGAGAGGACATCAATTGTTGTTTAAACATTGATTCCCTACTAAAACATCGATTCCCTACTAAACATCAATTTCTTACTAAAACATTGATTCCCTACTAAACATCGATTCCCTAGGCTAAACATCGATTCCGTAAGTTAAAACATCGATTCCCTACTAAAACATCGATTTCCTACTAAAACATCGATTTCCTAGGCTAAAACATCGATTACCGAGGCTAAAACATCGATTACCTAGGTTAAAACATCGATTATCTAGGCTAAAACATCGATTACTTAAGTTAAAATATCGATTACCTAAGTTAAAACATCGATTTGAAGTTCCACTTCGTCATATACGAAGCTCCACTTTCAACCGAAAACACAAATTCCCAACGGGGAACTCAAACTAAGACCCAGATAGGGTAATTAACAAGGTACATGATAATAATACATCTCTCATTCTCATTTAACTTGTAAGATAGTGGTTAAATCCAAGGTAAAAAGGGTTTAAGATAATTAAAAGAGTGCTAAGGGCAACTAAGGGTTCGAAGTTGAAAAGGGCTATTACAGTCCTCAACATTGGCAAGGACCCCAAGGTGCTTAATGAAATCCCAATAGAGAACTTGGGATTGCAATGGCAAAATGACAGCGTCGTAGAATCTGTATGGTTGTGGGTTCAAACACTACATTATGGATTCAAATCTATGTAAAACTTCTTAAAATGCCTGAAACGTTCAAGAGCGTTTCATGTGCAGTGTTAATTTCTCTTTCCTATTATGTACATAACTCTCTAAATTAATGCTTGTACAAGAGCATTTCATGTGCAATCTTAATTTTTGGGAAAATTAGAGATCGACCCGTTTTAGAGAAGGGATGAACCGGATGAAAAATTCTAAGTGTCTCTTCTAATATATAGTTATAGATAATCTCTTGAAGCCAAAAAGGTTGCGGGGATTTCTCTTTGGCTGAGCTTTTGGTTTTAGGTTTTCTGTAAAGGGCTTGGGGAATTAGTTTTCATTGCTGCGTTTTTTCTTGTCTCTTCTTGCTTGCCGAGCCACCCTTCTCCCTCTCTTCTGTTTGCCATCTTGTCTTCATCTTCTTCCTTCTAGTTGAGCTGTGCCTCTCTCCCTCTTTGGTCTCTCTCTTTCCCTCTCATCTTGCTACTGGGCACAGTCTCGACGTACTGCGGCCTCCTACTGCACAGTTGCTGTTGCTACCCCCACAATGTTGCTCCACTCGACGTGCTGCCACAGTGTTGCTCCATCCACAGAGTTTGCACCATCTGTTGCATCCTCTTACTGCTTTGGCTTCCTCTTGGCTGGCTGCTCAACTTGGTGTACCGCCGCATCTGCTGCACCAAGCTTTTAGGACCTGATCACCGAGCATGCCATTGAGTTTTGCCTAGTGATCATGTCATAGTCAGATTTGTTGCTGCTTGTGTTGATGTACTAACTTGAGATTTGGATGAATACTATGGTGGTGTTTTCCTGTTTGGGCCGGAGCCAAACGGGCCTCCACTAAGAGAGGAGAAGGAAGACGATCGCCAGTGCGGACGGTAGCCTGCAAAAACCAGCACAGGATCAGGGGGGCCCGGTTGAAGAACTGGGGGGAACCCTCCGATGCCTAAGTCAGACGGGACTATGGAAAGGCTTGAGGAAAAAGGGTTCGCTGGTGTGTGCCTCGCGTGGAGGTGTGTGTATGACTAGGGTTGCGTACCTTTGCATGGGAGTTACCTGTGCCTTTTATAGGCAAAGGTTCTGAAGAGGTTGGACGTGTTGTCCTTTGATGACGCCGGAAAGGGCGCGTCGGTTGGCGGCCTCAGTAGGGAGTTACCCGTTGAGGCGCCCGTTGAGGACCTTCGTGGTTAATGCCCTCCTAGATCGTGGGGCGCGTGTTGCGCCATTACAGTAACTGTTGCTGGGAGGCGAAGGGCTGTCCTGGCCCTTCTGGTCGGAAGGTACCGAGCAGGGATATGCTCGGTCAATGGGCTAGCTGTTCGGTAGCTGATGCTCAGAAGCATAGCCCTCGTTGGTGGGGTCACAATGTGCTTCGAGCAGGGTCTGTTCGGTTGGTCATGCCAAGACCGAACAGACTGGAGGGTGTCTGGAGATCACCCTTGGGGACCCTTGAATGCCTTAGCTGCCAGAACATGCTCGGAAGCTTTGAGCTAAATTTGAGGACACGTGGCTTAAAGGCCAGAGCCCTAGCGCCTTGATGGGTCCGGACGGGCCGTACCGGGCCTTGATGGGCCCGCTGGCCCAGGAGGCTAGAAATAGCCTCCACACTTGCCCCCCACGCTCTCAGGCTGGAGGGGGTACTGCGGCACTTGAGAGCAAAGGTCTGCTCGAACGTCGCCCTCGCATTAAATGTGATTCGACCTCGGAGGTGCGAACGGTACCAGGGCGACGCCGTTTGAAATTTCTTCTCGGGGACGTAAAACCTCATGATGACAGAGGTTACGTGTCGAGTGGAGAACTTTGCACAACATGCTCGAACATGCTGTTGGGAGTGGGGAATCTCCCCTTTTTGCTTTGAATTCTGCGCCTCTTCCTTATAAGGAAGAGGGGGGAAGAAGGTGGGGGCTCACGCCTTCCACCTTTAAAGAAAACTTCTTCTCCTCCATTTTTCGCCTTCGTCTTCTTCCTCGCGATTTCAGTCGCCTTCCTCCTCCGCTGCTCCCTCTTCTATTCCTGGTGATGTCGTAGAAGGGAAAGGTTGTGGCTGCTGCCCGAGCGAGCAGAGCGGTGTCGGAGGCGCCGCAGCGAACGAGGTATAGGTACTTCAAGGGCCTCCGCGAGTGGTACCGGATCAGGGAGGAGTATGATATTGTCCTCGCCAAGGAGGAGGATTCATACATGTTGCAGAAGCCTGGGTTCATCGCCATGTCCTAGGACCTGCTAGAAGCAGGGTTTCGGCTGCCGCTGCCGGGGGTCGCCAGGGACATCCTGAACGCATAGGGGATCGCCCCCATTCAGATGACGCCGAACTCATGGCGCACCATCTGCGTCTTCTACATCTCCTGCAAGGTGTGGGAGATAGAGATGACGATGGACCTCTTCCAGGGGCATTTCAGCCTGGCGGCATCCCCACAGACCGGCATCGGCATATACTACACGAAGCATCGGGCGAACAAGATGTGCATCCACTTCTTGCCTAAGTATTCCAACAACAAGGGGTGGACGCATTGGGTGCTCTTCATCGCCCGCAATGAGGGAGCGTCGGAATCGGGGTTCCCTACCCGAATTAAGGACCCGCGCAACAAGGAGATGGTCCCTCTGTTGGTTCGGGACGCGGCAAAGATCTCCGACCGCCTCAACAACATCTATGTGGACAAGGCGGAGGTGTATCTGATGAAGGCCCAACTCGTTAAGCATGGGCTTAGCCGAGCATGGAGCAGCGAGCACCGTATTTATAGAAGAGCTCGCTTCACCGAGCACCGAAGTAGATGTAGCAGCTATTGAGCTGACCCTCCAGCACCAAGCTGGATGGACCCTCTCGTGGCCTATCTACTTCGAGGAGAGCTTCCGCCCGACCAAAGTGAAGCTCGCAAAATCAGGCTACGTTGCCAGAGGTTCACTCTCATTGAAGGCCATCTGTACCGGCGATCCCTTTCAAGACCTTTTCTGCGGTGCCTTAGCCCTATAGAGGCAACACCGGCCATCGAGGAGGTCCACGAAGGCCTGTGTGGAAGCCACTTGGGGAGCAAAACGCTGGCGCGTAGCATCATCTGAGCAGGGTTCTGGTGGCCTTCTCTGCAAAAGGACTGCATGTCCTACGCCAGAAGGTGTCCGGAGTGCCAGAAGTTCGGTCAGTTTATCAAGCAGCCGGTCGAACAACTACACACCCTGTTCGAGCCACGTCCTTTCGCCAGATGGGGAATTAACATCTTAGGTCCGTTCCCAGAGGCTCAAGGGTGGAAGAAATTCCTGTTCATCACCATCGACTATTTCACCAAGTGGGTTGAGGCAGAACCTGTTTCCGCGATCACCGACCAGGCCGCATGGAAGTTTGTATGGAAGAACATCCTTTGCCGGTTTGGCGTCCCAAAGGTGATTACCTCTGACAACAAGAAGCAGTTTGACAACACGTTCTTCAAGCAAAAATGCTCCGAGCTCGGCATCTACAACCACTTCACCTCTGTAGCACATCCCCAAGCCAACGGTCTGGTCGAAAATGCCAACCAAACACTGCTGCACGGGATATGCACAAGAGTTGAAGCTGCAAGAGGTTCGTGGATCGAAGAGCTCCTCAACGTGCTATGGTGTCACCAAACCACTGCTCGGGTAGCTACCGGAGAGACTCCCTTCCACTTGGCCTATGGCACAGAAGTAGTAGTACCCCTAGAGGTGGCTCTCCCACAGTCCGGACAACACACTTCGATGAAGCGGCTAACAACCGTGCGCTCAAGGAAAACCTGGACATGCTCGGCGAACGTCAAACCAATGCCAGCATAAGACTTGTCTCCTATCAGCAGCGCCTCGCGCAGTATTACAACTCCCATGTCCGAGAGTGGCACTTCTTCGAAGGCGACCTTGTCTGCGCCGTTGCTCGGCATTGGATCCCTGAAGAGCAACTGGCAAGCTCGCCCCAAAATGGGAAGGACCTTATCAGGTCACCCAGGTTCTTGGAAAAGGCTCTTATAAGCTGACTACTCCTAGTGGCGAAGCCATACCCAGAACCTGGCATGTATCTAATCTAAATGCTTATTATCTATAAAAGCCTCCAGCACGGCATCCTACTTCTCTTCTTCCCGTTCTTCCGATCTGCTCAGAAGGGTATTCAGGACATCCCTAGTCGAAGCTTTTCAGCTCGAAAGACTAGTGCGATACCTAAACCCTGAAGCAAAAGGTGTTCGGCATAAACCCCTGGTCGAGACTTTTTCAGTTCCAAACGACCTACGTGGTAACCACGAACCCTTTAAAACGACCGATGAATTCCGATTTGAACAGAACAAACGCGAGGGAAGAAGATGGAAAAAGAAAGCCACTCGTGTACTCGAAATGTGGGATCTATTCAGATTTTTCACATCATACTCAGCTACATTGTTAGAGGCAGTGAAGCGGAACCTGAGGGCGTACTGGAACTCCAGACCCTCTGGGAGGTAAGCACTAGGCCTGCTCCACTTCCTGTGACACAGGATGATCCATTGACATAGAGCTCCCATGGGGGCTCATCTGCCAATGGGGGATCCTGCTCGGTCGGAAGGGTGCATTCTGCAACGAAGTCTGCTAACGCCTGCACCTTAATGGCCGTCCTTGGACGGTAGTTGATGTCAAATTCTCCAAGCTCGATGGCCCATTTGATGAGCCTGCTGGAAGCCTTTGGACGCTGAAGGATGAGCTTCAACGGCTGGTCGATAAGGACCGTGATCGAATGGGCTGAAAGTAAGGTCTGAGCTTCCGGGCGGCTATCACCAGTGCCAGAGCGAGCTTCTCTGCTCAAGGGTACCTTCTTTCAGCTTCTTGAAGGACCCTGCTTATATAGTAGACAAAATGTTGCACCGCTGCCTCTTCCCTAATCAATACTGTGCTGATGGAGTGTTCGGTGACCAAAAGGTACATGAACAGAGGTTCCCCTAGCGCAGGTTTGGAGAGAACAGGTGGGGCAGCCAGGTACACCTTCAGTTCGGTGAAGGCCACTTCGCAATCCTCGGTCCACCGTACTTGCCCCCTTGCGGTGAGGAACCTTTGGGGACTCGTAGCAATTTGAAGAAGTTAAAACTCCTTTCTGCTGCTCGGGACATGAAACAGTTAAGCGCGGCGAGGCGTCCAGTGAGCCGCTGGACGTCGCGCACTGTCTTGGGACTGCTCATCTCTAGTATGGCCCAGATTTTCTTGGGGTTGGCCTCTATTCCTCTGTTAGAGACGAGGAAACCAAGGAACTTACCCGAGCGCACTCCGAACGCACACTTTGTGGGGTTGAGCTTCATGTTATACCTTTGCAGGGTTGCGAAGGTTTCTTCGAGGTCGGTAATGTGGTCGGTGCTTGGGAGCGTTTTGACCAGCATGTCATCGATGTAGACCTCCATATTACGCCCAATCTGCTACTCGACATCTTGTTGACCAGCCGCTAGTACGTCGCGCTTGCGTTCTTCAGACCAAAAGGCATCCTGGTGAAATAGTAAAGGCCAAGGTCGGTGATGAACGTGGTGGCGTCCTGGTCCGGAGGATGCATGCTAATCTGATGGTAACCAGAATAAGCATCTAAGAATCTAAGGCTCATGTCCGGATGTGGCATCCACCAGCTGGTCGATGCACGGTAAAGGGAAATTATCCTTGGGCATAGCTTTGTTGAGATCCTTGTAATCCATGCACACTCGCCATTTGCTGTTGGCTTTGCGTACGAGGTCTACGTTGGAGATCCACCTTGGGCATTGAGCTTCCCGGAGGAGCCCAACAACTCAGCTTTTGACGACGTGATCTTGGATCACGGTCTGCCGTTTGCAATTGACGGGTCGCCGTCTTTGCTGGATCGGTGGTACCTTTGAGTCCAGGTGAAGGCGATGCACCATCACCTCTGGAGAGATGCCGAGCAGCTGATCGTCCGACCACGCGAATACGTCCAAATTGGCTAATAAGAAGCCTTATAGCGTCGCTGTTCGACTTCTGGAAGCAATGCGCCAATATAAAGGACGTGTTCGGGGTTGTCGTCAATCCGTACAGAAAGTAGGTCTTCGACAGGAGTTCCCTCAGCTCGTGGAAGGCTCGCCGGCAGGTAGAGGCAACTCTTCTGGGTCTGCTACGGGCCGTTTGTCTCGCAAGGAGAGCACGTAGCACCGTCGCGACTCGCGCTGGCTGCCGAGCACCTCACCAATGCCACACGGAGTGCAGAACTTTATCTTCTGATGTAGAGATGAGGGTACAGCCTTGATCCGACCAATTAGGCCCCTACCGAGGATGGCGTTGTATTCGGGCATGCTTCGAATAACCAAGAATATACCATCTTGGTTACATTTTTCGGGGCCATCCCAAGGGTAATTGGGAGGCGCGCTCGTCCAATGGGTTGAACCGACTCTACCGGGGTGAGCTGATCGGTTTTCAATCCCATCATCAGAAACAATCGTAAGCCAATACATTCAGGACGCTTCCATTATCCACCAAAATCTGGTGCACGGTACAGTGATTGATGGTGGCCGAAATGACCAACGCATCAGTGTGCGGAGTTGAAACTCCTACAAAATCTTCGTCCGAGAAGGTTATGGCCTCCTCAGACCGTGCGTGTGCAGGACTGGGGGCATAAGGGCTTGGGCGAGGTGCCGGGGGCCTGTCCACCAAGTGCACCCATCGAGCGTAGTCGCGTCGGCTTTGGTTGCTTTCTTCCACCTGCGCCAAAACCTCCCACGATCACACTGATCTCCTGCCCATTGGGCTCGTTGTTGATGGGCTGTTCGGGGTTCGTTCTCGAAGTCTTGGGCGGTCTTCATTGCGGCGCACGTACCGTCCGAGGTAGCTGCGCTTGATCAGGGACTCGATCTCTCCTTGAGCTGGCGGCACTCAGAGTGTCGTGGCCGTGGTCGCGGCAGTACTTGTCCTGGTTGCGCCTGCGGGGGTCAGAGCGCATCCTTGGCGGCCACCGAACATACTGCTCGTCCCGGATTTAGGCCAGGATCTGTTCGGGGGCCACGGTAAGTGGGGTGTACTCGGTGAAGGGGAGTGGTCGGTGCGGCAAGTCCCCGTTGCGCGGCCTTTCTTCCCGATCACGGTCGGAACCATTGGAAGGCCTCTTCCTGTCTGATTGGTCGCCATGTTCTACTCGGCCGGCAGCCAGGCTCTCCTCTCACGCAGCATGGCGCTGGGCGGTGGAGAGAAGCTTGGCGAGGGTGGAGGGCTGCTGGACCCCAAGCGTCCTTTGGAGGAAGCCATCGCGAGTGCCTTGGATGAGGGCACTGTGGCTAAAGAGACGTCGAGGTGCAAGATGCAAAGCGCTTCAGCCTGGAACCTCTTGACGTAGTCCCAGAGCGCTTCGCCTTTCTTCTGCCGGATAGATAGAAGAGAGGCCACGGTGCGCAGCTGCGACCTTCCGCCCAAGAAGTTGTCCCAGAAGGACTTCTTCAACTGGTGGAAGGAAGAGATGAGCCTGCGGGGAGGGCTTCAAACCATGCCCGCGCAGTTTTCCTTCAAGGTGGCCGGGAAAGCCCAGCATTTGGCTGCATTCGACGCTCCCTGGAACACCATGTGCGACTCGAAGCCGTGGATGTGATTCGCTGGGTTGGAAGTGCTGTCGTAGGGTACGATGGTTGGCAGAGGCAGCTTCGGGGAGACCCGGGCCTCCAGGATCTCCATGGTAAATGGGGAGCGGAAGTCCAGGTCCTCGTCCGCCGAAGTTCTGCTCTCTGTCCTTTGAACCATCACGTCCACGCGGCGCTCTAGGTCGACGACGCGACGGAGGAGTCTGGCCAACTCCTGGTCAGAGTGCACAGAACCCTCACATCTAGACCTGTGGGAGTTGGCGCCCACGACGGAACGTGGGGGCAGCGGGACCACCGTGGAACGGTGGGGTGAATTGTCCTGTCGCTCCAGTGTCTGACGAGTCGACGGGGCCCTGCGTGACCATCGGGGCGATTCCGCATGCTGCTCCTGCAGTGCTGGAGGGGCACGAGATCGTCGACGAGATGACTCCGCCTGTTGCTCCGGTGGTGGGGGAACCGTCAGGGCCGCCTGCCTGGCTAATTGGGCCTGGAGGCCTTGGAAGATCCCTACAAGATGCTGCATCTGTCCCCGGAGCTCCGCCATCTCTTGGGTGGTTACGGGCACATTGACAGTAGGAACATCGCTGGTTGCTCCGGCGGGGGCAACGACGACGTCGACAGGGGGGACTCGATCGCGTGAGTCCGCTCGTGACTGTCGAGACCTTGTCACCCGGCTGCCGGGGTGGTGGTGAGAGGAACGTCCGCGAGCCATAGCTGATGTCATTTCCCACAGACGGCGCCAAGATGTGGTGGTGTTTTCCTGTTTGG
Organism: Colocasia esculenta; assembly: GCA_014218235.1. Lineage (NCBI taxonomy): Eukaryota > Viridiplantae > Streptophyta > Magnoliopsida > Alismatales > Araceae > Colocasia > Colocasia esculenta. The sequence goes on from CM024758.1 coordinate 107,108,262, forward strand.
GCCGGAGCCAAACGGCCTCCACTAAGAGAGGAGAAGGAAGACGATCGCTAGTGCGGACGGTAGCCTGCAAAAACCAGCACAGGATCAGGGGGCCAGGTTGAAGAACCGGGGGGAACCCTCTGATGCCTAAGTCAGACGAGACTATGGAAAAGCTTGAGGAAAAAAGGGTTCACTGGTGTGTGCCTCGCTTGGAGGTGTGTGTATGACCAGGGTTGCATACCTTTGCATGGGAGTTACCTATGCCTTTTATAGGCGAAGGTTTTGAAGAGGTTGGATGTGTTGTCCTTTGATGACGCCGGAAAGGGCGCATCGGTTGGCGGCCTCAGCGGGGAGTTACCCGTTGAGGCGCCTGTTGAGGACCTTCATGGTTAATGCCCTCCTGGATCGTGGGGCGCGTGCTGCGCCGTTACAGTAACTGTCGTTGGGAGGCGAAGGGGTGCCTTGGCCCTTCTGGTCGGAAGGTACCGAGCAGGGATCTGCTCGGTCAATGGGCTAGCTGTTCGGTAGCTGATGCTCGGAAGCATAGCCCTCGTTGGTGGGGTCACAATGTGCTTTGAGCAGGGTCTGTTCGGTTGGTCATGCCAAGACCGAACAGACTGGGGGGTGTCCGGAGATCACCCTTGGGGACCCTTGAACGCCTTAGCTGCCAGAACATGCTCGGAAGCTTTGAGCTGAATCCGAGGACACGTGGTTTAAAGGCCGGAGCCCTAGCGCCTTGATGGGCCCAGACGAGCCGTACCGGGCCTTGATGGGTCCGCTGGCCCAGGAGGCTAGAAATAACCTCCACAGATACTTATGCTAGCTTTCGAGATGGTGTTTTCTATTTAGTCAAAGTGGTGTTTGGAGAATCTTCGGATGCTTGTTTAGACTTTCATTTCATATCAATTTTTTCAGATTGGTTGAGTTGATTTGTGTTTGACTCATCTACGAAATTGGCTCTTCCATTACATAATTTAGATCGTGATTAAGATGTGTTTTCAGATTTGCGTTTGATCATTAGAACAGAATTTCTTAAATGCATGTACTTGGTTATTTGAAGCATGGAAGTTAGATTCGGACATCTTTCTCATATCCATATAACTTGGTGCCATTGGCATCAACGTCAAGGGTCTCAACTGTGGATTCAACCCGTGCTCGTCATTACGTTTTATTGCCCCATTTTGTTGCAAGATCAATTTAAGATTGTTAATGCACATATAATAACGACATATGCTTTCACATTATCATCTGCACCATACGGTGTCTGTTGTTCAGTGTACAACTATCCTAACACACCAAGAGTTATTTTTTATTCTTTTTAAAGCAGCAACTAATTAGAACCTGCAACATAAACATGCTTAGCATCCAAGCTAGACCACTAAATGAGTTATAATCATTAAAAGTAAATGTGAAAAACTCTGCAAATTAAATCAAGGGTAAATAGCCAAGTGACCAAAGTAGAAAAGTAATTGTAAAACAATATGAGGACCAGGAACTCAAACATTTTCATGCATGCCTGGCTCTCTCCCCAAGCATGGTATCACATGTAGATCTAATGATTGGACCTATTGAAAGGATTTCCACTTCTAGGGTTTCCAACCTGCTTTTGGGTCTAATCTAATCCTTAAATGAATTCATATTTACATAACCTTACTTCTATTAGGCCACAAAGGAGATGCACTTTCTTTGCTTGGGATTTTAAAACCTACCCATTGAAAGAAATTGGTGCTTAACACAAAGTTTGTACTTTTCCCTATTCATCCATTGCTCATTACCCATCGCCATGGCAGGGGCAGTCTCAAGGATTGCACTCCGGTAGTATATCTCACATATTATTTATCCCAAAATTATGCATGTTTGGGACTTACCTATAGTTTAAAGGTGTCCTCATCTGGTCAGTGCCGAGCAAGCACTTGGTCGTACTTGATATAATTGTGCACATTGCATGACCAAAGCAAGTTTGATATAAGAAGAGAAGAACCAAATCTGGAATAGTGTAGTCCCCAGTCTAATAACTTATCAAAAGCCAGCCTAATAGCTTATTGAAAACCTAGATACCTCCACCTTCGAATCACATGTGCTAGTTGGGCCTCCTTGTCATCCAAAGACTGCATCGACTCCTGGGAAAAATAACCACACAATTATTGGCAATTTTGCTATCGAAGGGTAAAGGTGGAATGGCGGCTTACTTAATACTTATCGGCCGTTCGCAAAACTCTGTCCAAATGTAATAGAGCGTTTGGAAAAATAGCTTATTTAATATTTATTATTATGAAAAATTCCGAAAATTACATACACTAGTTACGTGACCAAAAGGGATAATTGTTTTCTCATAGAATAATAGATAAATAATTAAAATTTTTTATCAAATATTTGACTTATTTTTTAATTCTTGATAGGATTGTAATTTATTACATAAATATTATTATCTGTTACAATATTTTTAAACTCTGTTACAGTAAAATTTTGTATTATTATTACGGTTAGAGATTATTAATTAATTTATTTTAAAATAATTTAATTTATTTATTATTTTTTGAACACGTATAAAAACAATTCTCTTCATTATTATTTTTAGAAGTTTCTTTTGTAGCATGACGATGTTGTGTCCAGCTTCCGAACCGCCTTTTTCCCTCGCACCCCTGCACCAGCTGGCTCTGGGATCGGAGGTTACCGGAATCCTCTCTTGCCTCCCGATTGGCGTGAGAGAAGAGGAAGGGCCAGGAATGGCGTGAGCTCCACGGTTGCTCTCCGGCGGTCCCCTCCGCTGCCGCGCGAACTGATTACTTCCAGATGCCCCCTCTTTCTCCCGCCTGCTTAACTGCGCCGGTCTCGCTTCCAAGAATTGTGCAGCTTCCGGGTTGTTCTCCTGCTGCCGACCTGACGGAGTGAGTTCACAGAATCCTCTTGTGCTTCTGCCTGCCTCCTCTTGCAGGTTAGGATTCCTAGTGGCTAGTGTGGGTTCGAGTGGAGGTCACCATTGTGTCTGTTCTATTCTAATACGTGGAAGGAATGTTTTTGTGGTCGGGTTAGTGGTTACAAACATGGCCTGGGGTGCCTGGTTCTGATTTCTTCTTCCTTCTAAGGTTGTAGAAACTGTAAGGGTTGCTTTGAATTTCCCCTTTTTATGGTGTCATGTCCGTCTGAGTTGGATTTTATTGAATAGCGTCCGTTTCTAACTTCTTGTAATGATGGAGTGCCATTTTCCGATTGTTCCCGTGCAACATTGCTCCTTTGCCCATAGTTTAACACTTGAGATGTATACTTGCACGAGTTCATTCTAGTTTTTTCTCCTTCTCCTTGTCCAACCTCTCTGGTATCTGCCGAGACTTCGGTTTCTGGTGTTCTTGCTAATGGCGAAATACTGCCCCTGCACATCAAAAGCCTATTGATCGCAAATTTGAGTTGTTTATGTGCTTTTCGAAGACAGTGCAATTCGAAGAGTTGCAGGTCAGGTGATAACATGGGAGTGCCCACTTCTGAGACCGATGACTTCCTGAAGGAGTTCTATATACCTACCTACATACTTGATCCTCAAGCTGACGGCGAGAGAAATACTCACATGCCCAAGTGCCCTGTTCTCGTGTTCATCAACTCTAAGAGTGGTGGGCAGCTTGGTGGCAACTTGCTGCTAACTTACCGCCAGCTTCTCAGTGGCGATCAGGTGTTTGTTTCATGAGACTACAGTGAACCCGCATAAGGACATTCATAAAAATCATCTCTTTTGATCACGAATGTCTGCCTAGGTTTTATTTGTAAATATATAATGCATCCGTTTGGCTTATGCACTTGATGTAGCCAGGTTTTTGATTTGGGGAAGGAGGCACCGGATACAGTGTTGCACAGGGTTTATCGCAATTTGGCGAGGCTAAAATGTGACAAGGATCCTCTTGCTGCAGAAATTGAGAAGGCACTTAGACTCATAGTAAGTTAAACAAGTTTCAGATGGCAACTGAGGAAGCTGTTTGTGCTTGAGCTACCACTCATGTTATCACCTTTTACTTATTCATGGATGTTGAGAAGTTTGATCCTGGACCACATTACTTGTTTAACACATTACTTGATCAGGTTGCTGGTGGAGATGGTACAGCTAGTTGGCTGCTTGGTGTGGTCTCTGATCTCAAACTATCCCACCCACCTCCTGTTGCAACAGTGCCGTTGGGAACTGGGAATAATCTTCCTTTTGCATTTGGCTGGGTAGGTCAAATTTGCCACATGTGTATCTACAATTTGACTTGTGCATGCAGGTGCATATGGTTGGTGGTTATGTGCTTGTTTTCAGTGTTGAACAAGCTATAATAGTCACTTTTGGGATCTGTGATTTCCATGTGTGTGTGCAAGCTCCCAAGTTTGACCATTTTGAACACTTTACTGAACGCCACTTTCCTAAATTATGTTGATACTCCATACTAGTAAGTCGTGCGTTATGCATTTCAGGACCATTCATGAATACAGTCATTCTGGTATCTTCATGTGCATTGATGTAATGATCAATGTGGATGAAGAGGTAATAGAACAAGTTACGTCTTCCTTCCTTTCCAGATTATGTAAACTTTCAGGGTCCATCACCATATCCAAAAGATGACATTACATACATGCTTTTAGTTTCTTTTCCAAGTCCTAAGGTGAAATCAATTGTTGTTGTAGGGAAAGAAGAATCCTGGCATAGATTCGCGGTCTGTGAAAAATTTTCTACAAGAAGTTCAGAATGCCAAGGAAATGAAGATAGATAGGTAGGAGGATTTCTTCTTGACAAGTTTCTTCTTGTGGCAAATGTATTGAGGATGGGAATGTGCAAAATCCTCATGATTATATAATCATAAAATGTGATGTTGACTTTATTTCTTAATTTGAAAATGCAATTCAGCTGGCACATAATCATGAGGATGAGAATCCCTAAAGAAGGCTCCTGTGATCCTGTGCCCACTCTAGAATTGCCCCATTCTTTGCATGCATTTCAACGTGTCTCCTGCAGTGGTCCCCTCAATGTGGTATGGCAAATGTTCTTATTTTTCCTTCTTTTTGTGTCCAGTTCCTTCTCCTATATTTGTTCTTACCATGAGAAAATTTCATATCTCTACTTTTTTCATGACACCGTTTTCTATTATTTAGAAGATTTGGATTCATTGTAAGCTGTAAGGGAAAAAATATATGTTGTGAAGTGTTATACACCTTAGCGTTAGTTGTTCACAGTTCTTCACCTTCATATCATCTTAACACTTTCCAATTTGGCTGCCCATAGGAAGGTTATCACATATTTCATGGTGGATTTTGGAACTACTTCAGCATGGGTAAGCTTTCTTTCTCTGAACTTGTCTAGAACAATGGTCTAAACAAGCATCTAAGGTTTCAGTATGAGTTGCCACTTTAGAGTTTGCTGGATAAGTTTATCTGGATTTTCTCTTGCTTGCTTAATGCAATTGAATTTATAGTGAGTGTAGCTTTCTAGGTGATGCAGGACTTAACTTTTCTATTTTATTACTTGGTGGACAAGGGTTCATTCTTTTCTTTTTTCAATACTTTGAGTTTGTTAACTGTAACCCAAAACCTAGACATTGAGTTGAGGGTATCCTCTATATATATAGAGGTGAAACTCTCACAGACATGGAAGGCAGAATCGTTCAATTTGGATTGGGATCGGCCGATTCTAGATCAGATCGGCGATCCTAGGGCAGAACCCCCTTAGTCAAAATCTCGCCCGAATTGGTTGGAATTGGGCAGAATCAGCCCGGACCATTCCGGATTGGCCGATTCTGCCACACATTTTTTTAATATATATATATATTAATTAATACATGTATTAAATGTACATATTAATTTCCTTATTTATGTATACATACATGCATTAACTATATGCACATATATATATGCATTAACTATTTACATGTGCTTGTTATTATATTTACACTAATATATGATTGTATGTACATTAACAAACACACACACATTAATTTATGATTGATATACATATTAATTATGTTTATACATTAATATGATATGTATATATTGTGCATATTGTTATTATATTTACATTAATATATGATTCTATGTACATTAACACACACAAACACATTAATATATGATTGATATACATATTGATTATGTTTATACATTAATATATGTACATTAACTATATTTATGTGCATGTTGTTATTATATTTACATTAATATATGATTGTATGTACATTAACACACACATACATTAATATATGATTGATATACAAATTAATTATGTATATACATAAATATATGTACATTAACTATATGATTGTATGATTGATATACATATTAATTATGTTTATACATTAATATGATATGTATATATATGTGCATGTTGTTATTATATTTACATTAATACATGATTCTTTATACATGAACACACACAAACACATTAATATACGAGTGATGTCAATATTAATTATGTTTATACAATAATATAGGTACATTAATATATGATTGTATGATTGATATTTATATTAATTATGTTTATACATTAATATGATATGTATATAGTGTATGATTATATATATTGCATATGCATATATATTAATGGGTAAATTTGTGAGGATGATTCTATATTATATATATATATATATATATATATATATGTAAATATTGAGGACATTGTTTCCTTATTTTCTGATTTTCCCTGATTTTTTTACAAGGAAAACTATTTTTTAATTTGGCCGAGCCTGGTTCGGCCAGACTCCTTAAGAATTGGCTGGATCGCCGATCCGATCCCAATCTAGATCGGGATCATAAGGATCGGCCTAGGCTGATTTGGACCCCGATTTCGATCCTACCTTGCCTACCCACAGATTCTTAATATGGGACTAAGCCACAACACTGTTTAACAGGCGGAAATTTTTTATGAAATAGATATGCGTTAATGTTGGCATATTATTATATTTCGCCCATTAATTTATCAATGATTTAGGATTTGTGCATTGGACCCTTCCCCACCAACCAAGATCGGGTTTATTTACATCGAGATAAACTCGAATACCTTTGATACCATGTCAAGACTCTTTCCTTATCATACATATTGTTGTGACCACGAGTTTTCTTTGTAGAACATATGTTATTTATTTCAAAAAATAAGCTACATTGCAAATTTTCCTTTAAGTAGGGACTTAACTGTAAAATTCCCCATGCATGCAAGTCTATTTGCAATACATAACATGTATTTAACATTGTTGTTCAGAACATGTTATGTTCCTGCATATGATAACTCTTTTTGGACATATGTGTAATTATACAAAGTCTCTGGGTATAATTGCAATTTTCCCGCTTCATGCAAAACTTGACTTGCTAAAAAGGAATTAATCAGAAAACTAACTTATTTTCTTTCATTCATAATATTCAAGAGAATACATTTACAAAATTTAGTCTTTGTAAAGGCCTTTGTGTAAAATTTGGATAACTTTGAAAATATGTCCTCTTCAGGGACTTTTACATAAAAAGTCAAGAGACCAGCAACAAAACAGACATGCGGTTTTTGCTTTTCTCCTTGAAACAGCAAACAACAAAGGAGCCTGCTGCTCTTGGCTTCTTAAGAGTCTTCAAAGTGTTCTTCCTCCTTTTTCTTTTACTTGGTCCCTTGTAATAGGGGTTGAAGAAGAGACCCCAAGGTCTCCTGTTTAGGAACTACCCCAGTGGCTTGCTGAAACACGTCTCCTGGTGGCAACTTTTGTTTTTTACAACATTTGGAGGAGACTGGTTTACCGATCATTGCATGATCTCAGGGCCTACCCCGGTTAGTGCATGACCGTGTGACACCCCTTTCAGGCCTGGTATGGTTATCCCAACCCACATGGGATCGGAGAGAGACGCAATAGTAGAAAAATACCCAAATGATAACGATATAGGTTGGGATATACACAAATAAATAAGAACCACTGCATTGGAAATAATAACAACTATCCATCAAATCAAATAGTCAAATCCCACAATCTATATATTAGCAAAAGAAATAACCATACCAACAATATAACCAAGTCCATGGTCCAAAGTACATAAAGTCAAATGTCCAACTACATAAACTCTCCTCGTACTAAGGCACCGTTTGGTAATGGGTTGATGGCTTTTCCCTTTTTCAAATCAGATTTTGAGGCAAAAGCTCCCCAAGACTTGCTTTTGGGGCACAAAAGCCCATGTGTTATCATTTCACCTTTTCTCTTTATCTCTCTCCTCCCTTCTCAAAATCCCAAAGCCATAATCTAAAAGTACATTTTCTCACTTGGGAATTAGAGTGAGAAAAAGTAACTTTCCAATCATTAAATAATTGGAATCTCTCAACCCACATTGTTACCAAACGGTGCCTAAGTAACTAAATCTCAAAACTAGGACAACTCCACACAACACACTACTTTTCACGCTCGGAGTCTGACCTCATTAACTCTTCAGTCTTTAAGTGCTATAACATTTGCATGTATGAGTCTAGGAAATAGACTCAGCAAGTAACTTACGATCACAAACCACATGCTTACCACACACTATCTAATTATGGCAATTACTTATAATTCAGTTTACTTACACATGGCTAAAGTTTACCAACTACAATTCTAACACATGGTCATGCTTAACTTAATAAATTAAACATGGATAAACATGATACATCTAAAACATTAGCATGTTTAACAATAAACCATCTAAAGCATATCTCATGATGTTCTAACATGTATAGCATAGTACTACTCATTTCCATGGTCACAATTAAACATAACACTAGACATGATGTTAACATGACAATATCACTAGCAAGTTATCATTGAAAACCATTAACACGTGCACTTACTCTTTCCATAACACGTTCATACTCACTTTACCTTTGCTTCCACATGCACATTGGTTTCACATAGCTTTTCACATACACATTTCTTGCACATTGTTTACACATTCACATTCACTTACACATTCATATTGGCTTATCATATTGGCACATTCACATTAATTATTATAAGCCAAGACACAATCCAAACTACCACTAGAAGGTCACATCATACACACACAACTTGTCACTTGGGCAAAATAATGACTAAGTTTCGGTGACTGCCCAGAACTAGGAGAAGTTCTCTTCATTCTAACCAACCGTACTTGTCCACCTCCATGATTTCTCCCTATTGCCCACAGGGTCACATAACACATTGCGCCTTTCCATAGGGGCTTTACTACTGTACGGCTCCACACTCTTCTATAGTATCATTGTCTCATTGGCACATCTTAATTATTAACACATTTATCACATGATAATCTCTCAATTTCATATGCACATATACATAAATATCTCATGAACATAACTCATAGCTTTCAGATCTCATGCTACTGTTTAAACAGTGGCTAGACAGTAAATATTCAACCCTAACCATGATGCTAATCCACATACTTTATTAGAATTAAACCAACTTACTAATCATGCTTCAATTAACTTCAGAAATCCATAACTAATTCCATGGAACTTAGAACATGCTCAAATTTTAACAATACGTTGTTTACATGCAGTAGATCATACCTTTAACTTTTCATAATTTTCGGAGCAGAAAAGTTATTTTTCATGATTTAAAACAGAAATCAGGATAATCTTGCAAAATACATAGAAATTCACTAAACAAGGACTTCACTGATTTTAAAACCCTAAAACATGCTTTTAGTACTAATACTCCTACCCAAACAGAAATTAGCAATTTTCATGGTGCACATACTTTATAAGAATTTAGCTAACTTAATTTCTCATACTTTCAGATGAACAAAATTCTATTATTTACCACATCTACTCAGAAAATAACCAGGGCTTCACAGCCAAGCCTTGGTGGCAGAAACACCCTAAAACAATCGTAAACCCACGGATCTAACACAAAACCAATTCTGAATTTCTGGAAAAGAAAGGACTTGGAGACAGCATACACTGTTGTCAAGAAGAGGTTGGAGGCATCATCAGGTGTCGTCAACCAGAGCTTGGCGACAACCGATATTGCTGCAAAGTTCCTACCTGCACTACAGTATAGGATAGAACACAAGAAATTGTTGGACCGAATGATTCTAAAATGTCCTGGGGGGGAGGAAGGTTGAATAGGACTTCTTTTTGGAGACTTTTTGATCTGAAATATATATGTAGCTAACAGCTTGAAAGATTTCTAGTTAGTGGTTAGTGTGATAAATAAAAGATTTGCATGCGGAAGCAATCACATAAAGGAACACAGAGATTTTATCCTAATTTGGACCTCATCTCTAATAGGAGTCTTACATCCAGCCCTCAAGCAATCTCTTGAGATTTTCACTACCTAACAAGGTAAGTACAACCACCAAGTTCAACTTGGTCTTCCCTTCTCCGAGGGATATTCAACCACTTGCTCCCAGTAAGTCTTCCGTTCAACAAAAGGAGCAAATTCGCCTACCCAAATAGACCTTCCCTTATCCAAAAAGGGTACACACACACACAGAGGGTACTAACCCCTTGCTGGTTTTCCATACATGGGTGTGAACAAGGGTGCTGCTCAAAGATTGAGCCACTCAGATAAACAGAGAGATATGAATAGAGGATAAGATCTAGATGGAACTAATCTCTCCCTGACTCTAGATGGAATCTCTGAAGATCTATCTTGAAGTTCTTGTCCATACAACAAAGAAGGTTGAAAGGTTTGAGAGCAGAAAGCTTGGATGCGTAGAGAGTTCTTCGTGTGCTCTATTCTTCTGTATGTCGTATATGTTTTCTTCTCTCCGACTTCGACTCCTTATATATCCTCTTTTGTTCGTTTGAATAAGTTGACCATTAAAAAATAGACGCTTTGACTGAAGCTTCCTTCTAGAGTGTAACGTCTTTAAACTTGAGTGTAGCGATCATTTCTTGCTAATGTTAAGATAGCTTGCTTGTTACTGTAGTCAGTTGCAATAAATGTCTGCATGCACAAAACAAGAAAAACATCTTTTCCTTTCCAAGACGATATCTTGGGTTAGGATAATAGACATTGTACAGTGGACAAAAGGAATACTTAGACAACATATTTATGGAGTCCTTTATGTACACAGAGATCGTACATTACCTTAACTATGAAAGAATTGAAGCATGGCTGATGAGATAGACATTTACTCATCACGCATATATATTACTGCAGTTTCTTTTTCAAAACATTAAATGTCTTGGATAAACAAGGATTTTGAGGATTATTTTGAATACAAAGCCTGGAAAATGCAATATAAAATGCTTTCTATTTTGATTGCTACGTCTGCACCGTCTAAAAGAAATGTACTTTTCAGTTTGCCATAATAGTGAGAGAAAGTATGGCAAAATAACTTTTCAAAGATGGTATAAATTTATCAAAAAAATATTCATGAAATATTTAAAGAAAGAATTATATGTACGAAGGTACAGAAATAGTAAAGCTTTGATTGTAAGTTCGACTATAAAAGAAAGTCGCAGTAAGTCGTAGTTAAACTTCGACTTGGAGTTCGACTTTTGCATACTCCTTCATTAGTCAGAGTGAACATCGACTCCTAGGATAATACATAAGTCGAAGTGGACTTCGACTCGTAAAGCTGACATGAGCAGTCGGAGTGGACAAGTTGGAGTTGGACTTCGACTAGATATCAGTCGGAATGAGGATTCGGCTTGAGAACAAGTTGGAGTAAGACTTCGACTGACCCTGAGTCGAAGAGAGACTTCGACTTACTTAAAGAGTCCGTCAGTCGGAGTTATACTTGAACTGATCCAGAGTTTTCAGCTTAGTGAGATTTCGACTTACTTAATAAGTCTCTGTTAGTCGGAGTGAGATTTCGACTGTTGAGAGGCTTATACGTAGTCAATGTCGAACTTCGACTCCTATGATGTCTTCAACTTCTCACAAAAGAATAGCAAGTCAATCTCATACTTGGTCGAATCTAACACATCTTATGTCTGACAGATATATGTATAAATGCATATAGTGTTCTTGAAAGAGAGATTTCTTCAAATTAGTTTCAAGATAAGACGAAGATAATATAAAACTTTGTCATCATCAAATCACTTTGAATATATTTCAGACAACAAGATATTTCAAATAGCTGTTATTATAATGAATTTTGTCATCATCAAAATAAGACATAACTAACAAGTAGAAACGTAAGTTGAAGGCATGTTTACACATTTGCTCAACAATTTTCTCCTTTTTTGTTGATGACAAAATTAATGAAAACGAGTGATGTTTCAGAAATGCAATGCATGCTATTGATTGTATGGAAAAAGAATTTTGATGCATAATGTTCCCACTACATCTCCCCATGTAAGTTTTCCTCTCCCCTTTACTATCTTACTATGTTACTATATTCTCCCCCATTTTGTCAACAATAGAAAGGGAATAAGTAAGAAGAGGAAATGAGATAGAATGAGGACAAGGAATGGAACATGTAAAAGTGTTGAGAGAGAACAAGGAACATGTGCAAGAGAAAAGAATGAGTAAACATAGTTTATTGCTGTGAAGAACAAGGAAGGTAGAGATCCTTGGTCAGTTGGTCCATGAAGGGATGAATGAGTCTCCAAGCTTTTCCTCATTTGCCTTGAAATGATTCTTGAGTAGAGATATATCGATGTTGTAGCTGAGGCCAAAAAGTTGGTAGCTTCCTGAATGACTCAAGGTGCTGACAATAATATCGGGAGAGCTTGTGGTGATACTCCTCAGAAGGTAGGGTGAGTTACAGAGGAACAAATTTCTTATTTGCAGCTTTCTTCAGGAATTCAAAGATGGTTATGTTCCAATGTAATCCCTTAGAATATGTTTCTACGTTGGGCTTGTAGTAGACTCCATACCTCTTGGCCCATTTCATCTCAATTGTGTTTCTGAAGGCCTCATATTCCTTTCTCATAAATTTGTATGGAGTAAGTTTAGCTTTCTTGCATTCTTTGGCCACAGAGGGGCATCTGTCCATCCATTGTTCTTGTAACAATCTTTCTGATTCAGCAAAACAATCTTGAAACTACTTGAGATACTATTGAGACTAGCAATTTGAAGCATGACAAACCTTTGGATGGTGAGAGTTTGCCTATGCTTTATCTTGTATCTTACTGGCACTCGGATGTGTTTGCTGAACATAGTCTTGACAAATTTTTCTCGTGTCATGGCTCCAATAAGACTTGGATAAAGTTTGGAGGGTAACCCTCCAGTCATTGTAGGAGTTATGGCCCTCTGACCATTCACAAACATGTTCCATTGGCCAATGCTGACATCTGACAACTTTAACTTGACTCTATCATCATTAATTTCTTCATTTCTTCAAAAGTATTCTGGTAATCCTTGATCAACTTTTCAAACAGATCATAAAATTTGAGATCCAAGTAGCTCATTATGCTCAAGGAGGCACTTCTTTGCCTATTAGCCTCTAGATATCTAACGGCTTCAGCTGGATTAGCCCTTAGCCATTCTTCTTCAGTCATGTACAAGCTATTGTCAATGATGGTGTTGATTGTTGCTATTGGAATCTCTTTGGTTCTTAACGGAATAGACAACCATGCCTCTAATTTGTAACCAATCATGTCATGTACTTCCAAAAATACTTTGAACTTTAAGAATTCTTCAAACAGACCGAAATATTTCTGTGAATGATTGATGAATGTGTAATAGAATGGAGTGTCTTTTCCTTAATAGGCTTTCTTCTTTTCCACAGTTGTTCTGGGAACTCTTCTGGTGGTACCAGCTTGACTATCATTGGTGCATCTGGATCTTCAATAGGATGCTCAGTTATTGGGAGGCAAGAAAAATAGCTAGGAGGACAAAATTGAAGGTTCAGAGGAGTGTCAGGTGCAAAGTGTGGACCTTCAAAGTCACTATCAGATTGGGTTGTATGACCAGGTTCTTTACATTCGATGTTGGAAGAAAAAGTTTCAAGTGTTAGCTCTTGGTTTATAAGTGTAGGGCTGACACCTGGTTGTTCTGGTTGAGGTGTGGATGAACTGGCTTCTGGTTGTTTTTGCTTAGGTATGGAGGATGAAGATTTAGGTGGAGGTAGTAGTAGAAGAGGAGGAGGTGAGGTTCTAGAGACTGATGGAATAGGTGTTGGGGAAGATGGTTTTGGATCTGAGGAAGATACCTTGGATCCAGACTTCACCACTCTTCTTTTAGTCTTACGTTGGAACACTTGGGTTAGAGTTCCCTGGGGTGAGTCTTCCTTCTTTTCTTCTTGGGTCACCTCCATGTTGGCCTTTTCTGTAGCTGCCTCTTCTACAGTTCTGTCTACTGTTGTTGTTGGTGGTGGTGTTGCTGGTGGTGCTTCTACTGGTATTGTGGCTGTGTTCTGGTTCCTGATCTACAAGTGTTGTCTTTACAAATTCTTCTGCTTCTTCTTCGGGAACTATTGGTGGCATTGCATTAGGTTGTACAGTAGTGTTGCCCTTATTCTGACTACAGATGTACTGGAAAAACATATCTTTCATTTGTGTCATCTCATCAGTTATCATATCTACCTTTACATCTATCTGATTAAACTATATTTGAATGATGCCTATCATACCTTGTTGCTTTGACGATCAATTCATATAAATCATTTATACTTCTATTAGTGCTAGGCTCCCTCTCAGACCAATACTTCTGAGTCATGGATGGCATAGTCGGGTCGGGTGGTTGGGTTCGACCCAGCCAATCCCGACCCGAGTCGAGTCGGATCTGCGGATCCAGCCGACTCCAATGGAGTCTGGCCGATCCAGGATCGGCCAGGTTAAAAAATTGTAAAAACAATGAGGAAAAATCACAAAAAAATCAGGAAAAATCAGAAAAATTCTGAAAAATCAGTAAAAATTGCAGAAAATTATGAAAACACATACAACATTCATTGAACACAAACATAATGAAATTCAAATCTTATCATGTTCATGTATCATAAAGAACAATAACAATGATTAAGACATAATGGTGCTGTTCATACATTGAAAAAATAGATATATGTATAAGTTGATAACATGAAATAAATAAAAATATCTTGTCAATTTGACATTTCTAAACCCTCATCCTCTACCTCATGAGACTGAACATGTGGCTCATACTCATGTCCTCCATACTGGGTATATCCAAAGCCAAACAAAGAATTGACAATGTCTTGGAATCCTCTTTGGATGCCTCGAGATGTATTGCTTGTTGGCTTGAACTTTCTCCTGATTGTTCTGGAGTGAAGAAACTACCATACTCAGTAGTTTGAATATTGCCCAAGTAACTTGTCCCACTACTAGAGCTGATATCTGAATATGACAATTTTAGGGGACTAAAAAAGAGTGGATAAGAAGGCCCATATCCCCAATCATGCCCTGCTTGCCTTTGTTGGCTTTCATATCCCCCATGTTGTTCTTGTGCTTCCCTTTGGCTTCCTTCTTGTTGATGGGGTGGTACTGAATAATCCTCATATCTTGAAAGGATACCCCCAAGCCCATAACCTCCTGTGGCTCCAGTACCTGCAGTAGCACCATCATCATCATCACCATCATCATTATCAGGTGATTGAGTGGAGTCATCACTCCCAACTGTTTTCCTTTCTTATGCATCTTTTTTCGACGTTGATAATGCTTTTGCTTTGCCTCATATAATTTAGCCAACTGAGGTGGTAGGGGTGGAGCCTCAGAAAATGGCTCCCCAATTTGTCTCCTGACTCTCCTCAGGAGAGTCCTCTACACCTTCTTGGTTCTTCTGTTCTTCTTTCCTTGTTAAACTTTGCTTTTTTCTTGCCTTTGACTTTCTTTCTTTTTGGGTCCAATTGAGAGGTAGATCTTCTGAATTCTGGTTGAGATGAAGAAAGTCTAGTATCTTGTACAGTGGCAGATCTTCTTAATTTGGGCCTTTGACCTCTCTCAGGAACAGACGCATATCCAGGTACACGTTCTTCTAATTCTACATCTTTTGCACATGCCTGAACCAGGCGATCATCAGGATGAAACTCAGGTATCTCTCCCTCAACTCTCGTCTCCACCCAAGCATGTAAAGGGTGTTCTTCATTTAGCAATTCATCCACATCTATCTCAGGAACTACCTCTTGTTCTACCAGCTAGTTGCATGAATCTCTGCCTTTCTAACTTTTGCCTTTCTTCTTTTTGCTTCACCCTTAAACGCATATTATAGTGGCAATAAACCAACTTCTCTAGCCTATCCACACCCAGCCTATTGCGGATTTTCGTGTGAATGAGGTTGAATGTACTCCAATTTCTTTCACATTGGCTAGAAGAAGTGGTTTGACTTAACACTCTCACTGCAACATACGTTAAAGGATTTGTGCCAGCTTGCTGGTAATTTACTTGAATCCACCATTTAGCTGTTGCAATAAAATGAGTGAACATTAATCAATTTATAATGGTGAATTACTAAATGTGATAAATTTACGATTTTGGCAAACAATTCTCATGTAAAATAACCTGGAGTGAGTCTTTGAGCTGCACATCTCATGTCATATCCTCCATATATCCCAAGTTTCATCCTATACCACTCCACCTACAAAATGGAAGATATAATATATGTCAAATGACCCTTGCAAAATGAAACATGCATACATATGCAAAAGAAAACATTCTATCCTACCTCTGCCATTGCATCTAATCTCTCATTCATTGTCCTTGCAAGGCGAGTGATGACACTCATGGTGCCTCTTATCACTTCTCCATCATTATGCACATTATCTTTGTATTGAAATCTAGGGTTGAAAAAATACCCTACATGTGATAAGAATTTTCAGCATGGTATGATAAAAATTAAAAAATTAATTAGATTCAATAAATTACCTGCAGCATGAAGATCATGGTGGAGAGTCATCTCCTATCTCTTGTCTATGATGGCCCACCATTTTCTGTATGCTTTGAGATTCCTTTCCCTCAAATTTTTCTTTGTTCTGTCCATTGCCTCACACAAATATCCCATATCATTTTTATCATCACCATCAACCATTTTAAGAACAAGTACTAGAGGCTCTATTACTTTGAGGTAGTAGGAAATTCTCTCCCAAAATCGTGCATTGCTAATCAAATCTTGTACTTGGAGAGCAACATCTTTACTTTCAGTCCTAAGAGTGTTTACATATTGCAAAAATTGCTCAGAATTAATCAATTGGCCCAATTGATGCCTATATTTCATGTGGCTCTCCAAAGAAATAAAATTTGATGCAAATCGAGTGGGACCAGCACGAAGAAGATCTCGTCCATCTGTGTATTGCCTCATCATATTCAAAATCCTATTGTGACTATAAATAAATGCAGTGATCATTTGAGCATCATCAATGAGGCCATGAATATGTGGATCTCTGCCTATGTCCTCCATTATCAAATCAATACAATGTGCTGCACAAGGAACCCAATAGAGATGTTCTCTTTTTTCCATCAACAATCTACCAGCAGCCTTGTAGCTCGCTTAATTGTCAGTCACAACCTGTACAACATTTTCTTCACCCACTTCTTCCACAACTTCATCCATTAGTCTAAACTCTAAACAAGTAATCTGCATTCTTGATGTTGTTAGAGGCATCAACAAATTTAAGGAAAATAGTATCCTTACAACAATAAAGTAGGAAATTAATCATAGATTTTCTTGTGGTCCCTGTCCAACCTTCACACATAATGGTGCAACCACGTTCTTTTCAAACATTTTTGAAGCCATTCACCCATCCTTTCAACTCATCATACTCCTTATCAAGCCCAGCATCATAAATGTACTTCCGTGTGGGAGCCTTAAGACCAGACCCAGCTTCTGCAATTGCATCTAACATAGTCTGGAAATATGGGCTCTCTGCCGTATATGCCGGCACACCTGCATGTAAAAACCATTTCACAATACCTTTGATTGCTTCCTTTACTGCCTTTGAAGTGGCTTTCACTCCTTTCAAGGCCTGCTTGATTCCTGGTTGTTTTACACAAGGTTTGGCGCATCAGCGATTCGGACCGAATCGGGTTTCTCTCGATTCGCTTCGATTCGCCCGAATCGGGCCGATTCGGTCCGATTCGCATGGATGCGGCCAGAAACCTGGTTTCTGACCCATTTCTTGGCCGATTCTCTTGAATCTGGCTTTTTTTTTACTAATTGTCTGGTTTAGGCCTCTTGTAAATGTGTTTCATCATATTCGATGACAATTATATCATGTATTGCTATATACATATTTATTTTCAATAAAAAAAAACATTAGAAGAGTGAAAACAAATTGAAACTCATTACTAGAAAGATATTTACATTGCACAAAGTAAATACAACGATCAAACTCTAAATTCCAATATAGAATACAATGACTTACTTTAATATCCCCAATGCCCCTGTTGATATGGATCGTATGCATTCTATTGGGATTGGCTAGGCACTGACTCTGACTCATCTGACTCTGAGGGTAGCTCTCCAATAATGTGATAACCTTTTCTTTCAGACACAAAATTACGATACTCATCCCATGTCATCATGGTATGGTATCTCTGTCGAAACAGTCTGAGATAATGGTCCCACATCTGGCATCCGGGACGGACTACATTCAGTTGTGCCATTTGTACATCCTCCAAAGGAGCAAAAATATGAACTGGAACAGGAACAGAAAATGCTACAGGAGGATACATATATGGAGATGGACCAAGGTAGCCTGCTGTGGCAGTGTACCCACTGTACCCACTAGAGTAGTTTGTGCTAGTGGACTCTGGGTGATAGTTGTGGCCGCCATAGGATCCAACAGACTCTTGTGTACTCATCCTCTCGAAGTCTGATATCATAGTGTCATAACTATTGGAATCTACTGCTGAACCTTCTGCATGATCGCCAGGTCTAAACTTCTGCCTTCTGTTGTACTGCAGTGGGGCACCATGACTAGTATCTTGGGTTGCACCCCAAAAAAAATTCCTCCTCTGTGAATGCTATCCCACCACCTCCTCCTCCCTGACCACTGTCACCATCTCCTCCTCCCTGACCACTGTCACCACCTCCACCTCCTTGAGGTGTGTTACCACCACCGCCAACTCCAGCTTCTGAAGAAGAACCACCTGCAAATGCAATATGAATTTAAGATAGGTTAGCACAATTACAAATACATTTGAGGTAATGTGCAATACAAAATGATGACCCACCAGTAGTCATTGAATCATGGGAGGTGCTATTGGGCAATTGGGGTGAATTCAACGGAGACGATGTGTCATCCTCTGCATTTGGATCCAAAGTCTCTGCATCTGCAATGTCAAGTGGATCTTCAACAAGGGTAGCATCTTTCTTGCCTTTCTTGGATCCCCAACCAGATAACCAACTCTTCTTTTTTTATACTAGGGGAGGTGGCTCTCGTATAACAACTCCTTTAGTTGGCCGAGACTCCGTTGCACCAGTTTTTTTTCAGCGGGATTCTTGAGCGATCTGCTTCCCCTTTACCAGTTGAGATAATGTGGGAGCCCTTGTAGATTGTGAGGGAGCAGCAACCTGGGTAGATGACCCTCTCCTTTTGGATTGTGAGGGTGCTTCCCTCAAAGATCGTGTGCGGGAGAGGCCTTCCATCAACCTCTCAAAATCATCATCATCATCATGTCCTCCACCTACTGCAATAGCCCCCAACATGATACATTAACACAAATGCAATTGATAAAATATGTAAGTTGAAACGAAGAAATTACTCTCCCACCTATAGTATGCTCATCATGCTCTAGTTCTATGTCCCCAAGAAGATCCACCTCAGCCTCTGGATCGGCCTGAAAATGAGGGGAGTATGGCTGTCCCACATTTCCACGATCTCCCTCCTCCTCTGCTCTTGCTTCTGCTACTGCCCTTGCCAGGAAAGTGTTAGGGCGAGGTGGATCTTCAGGATCATCTGCCTCCTCATCTAACTCATACTCCCCCTGCTCTGTGGTTGCTCGTGCAACCCATGCAACCATTGGGTCTTCTTCATCTTGTAGGAACCCAATGTCAACAGGATCATAGTCTATGTCCCCACGCTGCTTTGGATCTTCTGTGAGATGTTTGACCCTCAACCTCATATTGTAGTGCACGTACACCAAGTTGTCCAAGCGCCTATATGACAATCGATTCCGCACTTTGGTGTGTATCAATGCAAATGTACTCCAGTTCCTCTCACATCCACTAGATGAGGATGTCTGCGATAAGATCTTCACTGCAACTTTTCTCAATGTTGGCATAGTATGCCCAAAGTTAAACCACCAATCAACTGCAACCAAGTTAGTGAAACTCAATTAGCCCTCAACCATCAAGTTGCAATGACAATAAATGAAAGGGAAAGTATATTACCGCCCTCAACATGCTCCCGACCAGCAATGACAGATGGCTCAGCAAAGCCCCCAATAGCCTCTCGAAAGCTCTTTATCTGCATTTATTAAATTGATCATGCATATCAAATTCAAGTATTTGTTTGGATGGAAGTTGATAACCCTATACTTGCCTCATCAGTGGCGTCCGTTGCTTGCATATGACTTCTTGACAATCTTTCAACAACTCTTGTAAAAGCAGCCGTCAAATCATCCTCATATGCCAGCTCGTGCGTGTAATGGTATGCAAGGTGGAGATAATATGCTGCAAATGATGTATAAAATATCAATGGTTGCATAATACATTAATACTTATTATAACTTAAAAATATCAACAGTTTCCTTACCCACCATATGTAGATCTCTACTCATCTGCCGGTCCCATCTATCCTCAACAACATCCAAGACCAAGTGTGCATACCGAGATGACACTTCGCGGATCTTCTTCTTCACGGCTTCAAGCTTTGCGTACACCAATCCAATAGGTCTCCTATCCCCATCAACCACCCTCAATACCTCATATAGAGATTCAATCATCTGAACCAGCTTGAACACCCGATCCAAAAAATTCGAGCTGTTGATGCCTTCCACCTCTTTTCCATCCGATGTTCCAGTAAAAGTGCTCTGCAACTATCTATCACTCCTGAACATGCATTTCAATCCATCATTGTGCTTCAATAGGCTTTGTAATGCGACAAAGTTTGTTGCAAAGCGGGTGACAGCCGGCCCAACAACTCTCCACCTATGGACTCTCTCATCCACGCCAACACAACATGATGATTGTAGATGAACCTTGTAATCTTCTGCCCTGGATCCACCACCATTTTGACGGCTTGCAGTGTCCCAATCTCTTTCAACATCAAATCAACACAGTGGGCAGCACGTGGGGTCCAGTAAAGATGAGGATAAATCTTCATCAACTCCTCCCCTGCTTTTTTTGTAGTCAGATCCATTATCCGTCACCACCTGCACTATGTATTGCTCACCAATCTCCTCAACAACGTCCCGCATCAAACTCAAAATGTATTCGTAGTTGTGTACTTTATCTGATGCGTCAACAGATTTGTGATAGAAGACTTGTCTATCACAATACACGAGGAAGTTGATGAGGCTGCTCCTAGTGATGCCCGACCAACCATCACACATCAATGTGACACCATACTTCTCCCATTTCTTCTTAAAGCTGTCAATGTAAGACTTGATCTCATTAACTTCTTCCTGAAGATATTTCCTAGTCAAGTCCCTAGCTGTAGGAGGCTGCACATGTAGCCCTGCACGTTGAACCTTCTGTATAGCAGTTTTATAATAAGGACTATTCGCTGCATTGAATGGTAACCCTACATGGTGCCACCACTTTGCAACTACTCAACCCACCTTGTATTTCGGCCCTTGCTGGTTGTATGCATCCTCAATCCTAGTCTGCTTGCCATGCTCCCTAGGATACACATAAGGGTCCACGTCCTCTATTTGCACACCTGTGGGTCTCTTGCCATGCCTTCCTTGTTCTTGTGTGGGAGGGGGCCGAGTGAAATAATCCCCCACATTAGAAAATCGACGGGACTGACTTCCACCGGCGCCTCCTACCCCTGAGCCACTGCCACTACCACTGCCAATCTCATGCTGAGCTCCCTGAAAACTGACTCTGTAGGCTGCCCTTTGGTCAACTTCCCATACCTCAGCCCTGCTCTGTGCTCTGGCTCGCCTTTCCTGCACATCAGGATCAGGCACATATTCTGCGTACATTTCTACTTCATCCTCAATGTCTTCATCTCATTCCCTTCCTGATATGATCCTCTCCTGCATCTCTTTATCCGCCCTCTTTCTTGCCGTCTCTGCTCGAACATGTTTAAGGTGTTCAATCATAAGTTTTTTAACTTCACTTGGCACCATTTTACAACCCTACACGTCATGGTAGCCTGCTAATCAGCCATCTGCAAAGTGCTTCTTCAACCAGGAGACGCCACCTCCTTGTCCCGTAAAGCTACAATAATTGCACTCGAAGTTGTGTCTACTGCCCAACATGGTGCCATATTGCCACCCAATATCATCACTAGAGCCCTTCTTCGGTGCCATCTGGAGGGACAAATAAAAATTAAATATATTAACAGTAAATTAATTCAAATTTCAGAATTTGAACACTAAAAGAAAGTGTTCTTATATGATAATTTTTTTTATAGACATGATCATACAAATCCTTTCACACCTCTGTAGAGAGTTTGTAAAATTTCAAGTTTTATTTAATTTTTTGTAAATTTTAAAACATTTATTAATCATGGGGGAACATAAATTAATTTTAGCTCCAATTCATATGGAATCAACTTCTAACCATGATTTAGAAGTTATCCAGAATATTGTTATCAAATTTTGGTTCTTTAAATTTTTTTATATTTTTAAAATTTTTATTTAGAAATTCATAAAATAGAAAAATCTTCAAAACTTCATGAAAAACTTGTAGATCTTGATGAGAAATAATTGCAAGTGTACACCAATCATTTACAACATCATTTCCCATGAAGATCTAAGTCATACACCAAGAAAAAATCAAAAGAATGAAGGAATATGGTGGCTTACCTTCAAACCCCTGTAGAAACTCCAAAAACCTTGAAGAACAAGACTTGAATGCCTCCAAATCCACGTCCAAATGTGGCTTCAAACTAACGTAGGAACCCTCCACTTGTGGACTGGCATGCAGATATAGGGGTTTTTCCAGAAAAAAAAGAAAACAAGGGGGAGAAAGAGGGCTCCGGCCTATTGCGTTGCGAATCGGGACTGTACAGTCTCTTTCGCAGCGCATCGGCCGACACCCTTAAGGGCGTCGGGCGAATCGCTCCCGATTCGCACAGTGTCGAATGGGATCGTGCGAATCGGGTCTGATTCACCTGAATGACCGGATTCGGGCTAATCGATTCGAATCGCGCATTGGGTTTCCTGTGATTCGCATCGATTTGCCCGATTCGGGCCGATTCGTTCCGATGTGCCAAACCATGGTTTTACAGACCGTGATCTATACAAATATGTATGCATAGGACCCTGTGTAGGAGTATGAACATCTGACAGCCTACCTCCACACCCTAATGCACCGGCAGCCCTACGAACTGATGTGCTCCTAGGAAGAGATCTTCTAGAGTCATCTCTAGACAAATGTGATCCCGATGTCCCCAAGCCCCTTCGTCTATCATCTTCCTCCGCATAAGAACGCCGACTAGCACGTGCAGCTGCAGTGAACTCAGGATCAGGATCATCATCATCATCATCCACATTGATTAGTAAACTATAATCTCTACGAATCTGTCGCCCAGAAATCTCATCTTGAAGCTGTTGTTGTTGCTGAGTTGTCAATATTTTTTCAATTTTTCCCCTTCATGTATGCTTTCATTTCATTCCTAACTTCAAGTGGACATGATGGGCATTTTGCTACATTTCCTAAAATCCCAACAATATGTTGTTTAAGGCGATAAAACATCTCCTTTGCACACCAATTACATTTCACTTTTTTCTGTTGTGCGTCAAGGAGAGTACTATGAGCCTAACCAGGATCAATGGCCTGCTCTACCTCTACCTCTTGCTCTTTATGTTCTTGATGTGCCATATTCTTGTGTAAGAATGCAATTGATTTGCACGTTAATTACACAAAATCCCTAATTTTTAAACCCTAATTAGGGTTCAATTTGGAAATTTTGGGGAAAATGGGTCATGCAATGTAATTGAAGCTACAAACAAACTCTAATCAACTCAAATGACTACATTGGACACTCAATTACACATTAATTATATTAATGACACAATTTCTAATTTTTTAACCTAATTAGGTAATTTGGGGATTTTGGGGAAAATGGACTATGCAATGCAATTGAGTCTACCAACAAACTCTAATCAACTCAAATGATTGCATTGGACACTCAATTGCACATTAGTTGCATTCATGACAAAAAATCCCTAGTTTTTAAACCCTAATTAGGGTTCAATTTGAGGATTTTAGGGAATGAGGGTCGTAAACATCTTATCAATGCTATATCTATAGATCTATAGCATATTCAACATTTCCTATTTTTTCAGATTTTTTAAAAAAATTAAAAAAACTCACTTTGCACAGAAGGAAGAGAGAGAAGAGAACAGAAAGAGAGAGGAAGAAGGGAGAAGCGGCGGCGATGGCCAGTGGCGAGCCTCCTCGGAGCTCCGACGGCAGCGGCGAGGGAGGGGACCTCCGGAGGGGGGGGGCAGGGGGCTGGGAGGCTGGGGGGGGGGACTTCGGGATTGCGCAGACAACTCTTTTTCTGCGCAGTCCCGTGACTCCCGATCCCTCCTTAAGGAGGGATCCGCAGAGTCGGCCCTAGTCGGGCCGGATCACTCCAGGCGGATCCGGCCCGACTAGGGCCGACTCCATTGGACATGGCCCCGCTTCCCGTAGAAGCGGCCAGGAGCGAGTGGAGTCGGGGTGGATTGGCCGGAGTCGGGCTGTGTCGGGCCGAGTCGGGCCAACTCCACCCTATTCCGATCGATCCACCCCCGATTTCACCTTGTACCGTGGGTGGGTGGGTGTCCCCCCTCCCCCCCCAAGTCGGGTCGCCATAGGCCGATTCCGCTCCGAGTCGACCGACTCCGCTCCGAGTCGGTCGATTTGCCATCCATGTTCTGAGTAGGTCTGTCAATAGGGATTTCGACAGGCAGAGGAGTTTGTTCAAACTGTTGTTGTGCCTGATGCTGTTGTTCTCTTGCTCATGTGATTCTTCTTCAACATGATATTTTCCTTTCAAATCTGTTAGCACTTGAGCAATTGTGTCTGTTGGATATTGCTCAGGAGTTTCTTGAGTTTTAACTTGAGTGGATTGAGTAGGCACTTTTGTGGCTGGTGCCACAACAATTGTCTCAGTCCCAACTGATTCTGCTTCGACTGATGGTGATACTGAAGGTACCTTCATTACAACATCTGTAAATACTTCATGCTTGCAGTCTGGAACAAAATCTTTGGTCCATATATTTGTTCCTTATCTACCAGACTGTAGTGACTCCTTCAAAGCATTGATAAACTAATGCTTTCTTTCATCTGTGTTGCAATTTCATTTATAAATCTATGTCATGCATTCTGAATAGTAATGTCAGCAAGGATCCATAAGGTAGTGACTCGTTTAAGTTCATGGAACCAATCATGCTTTCAATGATCACTGAAGCCAAGTTTATGCGATTCCCTTGAATCCCCAAAATAGCAAGTTTCCATCTCTATTGGAGATTGATAAGTGTGTACTTGCCCTTAGCGTAACGATGGTGGTGATGATGGCATGCAATAACCTCTTCTCTGTAGATAGTTGATTGATAATTAGAGCTTTCTTATAGATATCTCCCTTTTTGCCCAATGATCCCGAGGCGTTGCTTCTCCAAAGTTACCGTTCATTCATTTTGTGCCCTTCCTTTGGACACTCTAAGATTTCTGCCAGAATATCCTTTGAAACTGTTACTTTCTTTCCTTTTATGGTTGCTTCCAATTTTCCATCTTCTACAACCTTCAGTGTGACATAGAAAGCCTTCACAACATCTTCATACATGGGCTCCTATAGTTCGCAGATCTTCTTCCAGCCTATTAATTGAATAATGTTTGCTACCAGTTCAAGTTTGCCCTTCAGTTGTGAGAACTCTAGAGCCTTTTCTGAAAAGATAGATACTTTGGTTTCAGAAAATCTTTTGAACTGCTCAGGGATGGAGGATATGTCTAAAGCCCTAGAAGTGGCCATGTAATCCAAAAATCAACAGAATGATTTTGTGGAAAGAAAACAGGATTTACAAGAGGATGAGAGGTTTGAATCAAGGAAAAAGATCTTACCTTTTTCGTGTTTGAAGGAGAAAGATTTGCAGAATCCTCTGGAAGATAATGAGCATTGGAAGAACGCACATCGAAAATTTGAAGGTTTATAAATGGTGGTAGGTAGTAGTAAAGAAAAACGAATCGCCTTTATAAGGGAATTTTCTTGGTAGAGGGGTCAGGAAATCAATGGATGACAGTCGAAGTTGACTGGATCAATGACTAAGATGTATACTTCGACTGCATGACAAGACAACTAAGGAGAGAAAAATATTATTTTATTATTATTTCATATATATTTATTTATTGTTCAACTATAGTTACCCATAACTTCGACTGTCATGACTTCAACTCTGTCTTCGACTTCTGTTATACAACTTCGATTAAAGGTATCATCGACTGAAGTAGAGTGACTTCGACTATAGTTAGATATCGACTGCAACTTCTGTAAAAGGTTCAACTGAAAGTCATTGCTAGTCGAAGTGATGATCAACAATCAGTGGCGTTTAACATTTAATTAGTTCATTTGCTTATGCTCTTAATATTTTATTCAGAATTACATATACTAATTTCTCTTCTTATTGAAGTAAATCTATCTTTTGACAGTGGCTTAGTAAATATATCAGCTAATTGATTTTTGGTATCAACAAATTCAAGTAAAATATCACCATTACTTGCATGGTCTCTGATAAAATGATGTATGACCTCAATATGCTTCGTTCTTGAGTATTGAATATGATTTTTGGTCAGGTTGATTGCGCTTGTGTTATCACGAAGTATTGAAATCTTATTTATCTCATGACTATAGTCGTCCACTTGATGTTTGATCCATATCAGTTCTATGCAACAGTTTCCAACTACAAAGTATTTTGCTTCTGTTGTGGACAATGTTACTGAATTCTACTTTCTGTTTGCTTTTCTCTTTAAAACAATAAACAAACAAAGGAGGTGGGTGCTCTTGGCTTCTTTAGAGTTTTCGAAGTCTTCTCCCTCCTTTCTTTTTTTTGGCTTGGTGTGCTAGGCTCCCTTGTATAGGGGTTGAAGAAGAAACCCCAAGGTCTCCCAGTTAGGAACTCTCTCGGTGGCAACTCTCCTAGTAAGTTTACATCAATTTTTTTTTTTGTTGTTTTTTAAATTTTATTTGGAGGAGACCGGGGGTCTCCAAATCATTGCGCGGGGGGGGGGGGGGGGGGTGTTGTTCCCACGGTCATCGCTAGACCAGGGGAGCTTCCCCTGTCAGTGCGTGACCAGGGAGACTCCCTCGGTCAGCGTTTGGCCCGAGGGGGGTGTCTGCGGTCAAACGCCCAACTGGGAGACCCCCTCCTAGTTCGTGCATGATCGGGAGAGGTCTCTTGATTAGTGTGTCATTGTACAATCGGAGGACCCCTCCCAGTCACCATGCACTATAACCGACTGGGAGAGATGCTTTTTTGGGGTTTGCGCTATAAATAGGTGGGGCCACCATGGTTTGCAATCTCTCGAGATTCTCTGTCTCTCCAGCTTGCCGATATCCGAGATGTACGAGACATCTTATGCCAAGATCTCTTCAAATCTTTTGTCTCATTTAAGCTTGTTGAAATCTATCACTTCCTTCCCTGACCACCAGACCAATGTGGTTGCAATTTATGAGGAAGGCTCCTAGCCATGGCTAATCTGTCCACTGCAAGCCTTATAAACAACTTTTTTCTTGAGTCTCCTTACATTGTTTTCTCATGTTGAGTGGTTAACTAGATGAGATTACAAATGGTCCCTCCGAAATATATGCTTAATATAATTTTTGTTAGTGCTTCTGGTCTCTTGAGATTAATATGAGATTTCCCCAATGTCTCTTCTCTACGATCCTCTCAAGATAAAATCGAGATCCGAATGACATCTTTCATTTCTGATTTTTTAATTCTTGTTAATGTTTTAGGTTTTCTTTGCATAATCTACTTAATTCTTGCTTTATTTTTGGAATATTTCTCATTCATGTTAATTCTTTCTTATTTGTTGATAATTCTTGTTTAAAATTATGATATGAACTTATTAAAACTTAAAACTCCTACTAGATTGTTGCTCTTAATTCTTGTGACATCTAATTGTAACAGGCACTAATGATGGCTATTAATGTATCCAATTATTTCTTTTGCTTAAAAATAATATTTTTGTTATCACATGCGATACATATGTGTATATATCATTTTTGGTATCCCAATATCCTGAGATTTGATCTCCCAAGATTTTACTGAGATCTCTCCGAGATCTCTTCTCTCCAAGCCCTCTGAGATGAAGCCGAGATTTGATATGGCAAACCTTGGGGGCCACTCCACTGTTTTGTCTCGTAGGCATGTCGATCTTGGGTTGTTTGACTCCTTTTTGGAGCTTGGTTGTTGTGTTGGCTTTGACCAAACCCGAGCATCATTGTGTTGACTCGGTATTTGACTTTTTGCATCTTTGTAGACAAATTTCCACTGGGGTTGTGGGGTGTTTGATAAAGATGATATATTGCATGGCCAACGTTTTAAACTTTTTAATGCCACTTTTAAAAATGGAAATTTTTTTGTTTTATTCGTTCTGAAAATTATCAGAATACATACAATTTGTTAAATCTTGGGACCCCATTATCCGGCCAAGGTTTTGTACCTTTTATGCTGCTCGTTTGCATTTATTCATTCTGAAAATTGTTCAGAATAAATAAATAAAATTGATTAAGTTTTTGGGGTTCAATGAACACCCTCCCTCGCATTGAACCAACCAGTTTGGGGTGAATACGAGTAGGGACAAGTGTCCACATATGAAGAGATAATTCAATGAGTATACCATGTTAAAGGCATGAACTCTAACCTAAACCTAGACACTGAGTTGAGGGAATCCTCTACATATATAGAGGTTAGACTCCCATGGACTTTCAATATGGGACTAAACCACAACAGGGTCGTTGAGGATAATTCACTGTGTAGTAAACCACAACTATTCTCAGATTTGTTTCATATGTTATCCAGAAAGTCATACATCTCCAGTTTTCTTATGTGCGCACCAAAGTCTTGCTTGGTGAAATAAGAGATGTTTTAGCCACTTTGGCAGTTCTGGGGTGAGCTAGTGATAGCTGCTGTAATAATTTCTTCTATAAAAAAGTCTGATGTCCCATCCAAGAGATGCATTAAGGATCCATAGGTCCTATCTTTATGTGACGTTGACACCTTGCATGTGGAGAGTGACAGTCTCTTTACTCTGCAAAATATCATTTAGCTGAGACCAGAAGTAAAAATCTATTGTCAAAGGATGGTCAAGGCGCATTTGTTTCAAAATGTATGTTTTTGCCTAGTCTATTTGTTTTGAACCATGTTTGCAATGTTGTCTGAGACTCTGAATCCCCAGATCTCATCTAGTTCATGTTGTTTTCTATTGTACGCAGTAATGCTAGTCTTTTCAAATTTGTTCTACAATTTGATGTTTAAGAGATACAATAAGATCCCTGTAGCATAATACATGTGCTTGCATGATCTTCTTGACAGGAATGGATGCCCAAGTGTCATATGCCTTTCACTCTGAGCGAAAGTTGCACCCAGAAAAATTTAAAGACCAGCTGGTTAATCAGGTCTCTCTTTCTCTCTCTCAATTTTTTTCCTTTCAGAATTAATCCTGATCTGCTTGTTGCTTCTACTGTTTTCATCTGACAAACAATATGGACAATGCCTGAGTTATTTAAGTGCCACTTTAGTTTATCGCTGTTCTAGTGAATCTGTGAATGCAGAATCCTGGTTGGTACTTGTTGACTTGAAAAATTGTCAAGATCCCAACACCCCATAAGAAGGGACATATGGGGGCCTATTTATAGGCAACACCCCCCCCCCCCCCCCCCCAAGTTCAAAACCCCAACCGATGGAACATACCATCGGTTAAGGGGTTTAAGCCCCCTCAACCGATGGAACATACCATCGGTTAGGGAGGTTTAAACCCCCCAACCGATGGAACATCCCATCGGTTGAAGGGAGTCCCCCTCAACCGATGGGACTGTCTATCGGTTGGAGGGGCAATTTCCCCCAACCGATGGAACCTCCATCGGTTGAGGGGTCTCCCCCCCCCACCGATGGACTGTCCATCGGTTGCCCCCCTAACCGATGGAGGTTCCATCGGTTAGGCCCTTAACCGATGGACTGTCCATCGGTTAAGGGGACTCCCATCCCCATCCTACGCCATGTAAAGAGGCCAAAACCCCTATAAAAGTGCATGTAGCCCCCTAGGGGCAATGGGGCTGCTTCTTCTTCCCGGATCCTTTTTCTGGTTTTTTTTCGGAAGAATTGGAAAAAAAAAATCAAAAGAAAAGAAGCATAAAGCTCTTCCCTCTAAATTCCCCACTTGTTCTTCAAGGCTCTTCGCTCGGTGTGAAGGTATCGGCTCTTCCCCCGCTCGGTGCGAAGTATCCGCCCTCGGCAAGCGCAAAGAAAGGGAGATCGTCCTTATACGGCATCGACATCTCCCCTATCCCCCTCCATGCCGAGCTAGTCTCCATAGAGGGTTTCTAAAAAAAGAAAAATCATAATGCAATCCATACTCCCACATCGAGCAAGACTCTGTGGGGGTAATAATCAAGGCGTGTTCTTCGGGGTTTAAATATCTTCCATATCGAGCAAGACTCTATAGATATACGGTATTTAAATATCCTTGTTCTCGTGCTCTAAATACCTCCATATTGAGCAAGACTCTATGGGTATGGGCATTTAGATGCATATGTTCTCCCTGCCAGTCGAGCAAGACTCCGGGATGGGCGAGTGTTTGTGCTCATATGCGTATGCGTCTTCTAAAAGAAACTCTGCCTAAGCGGAGGTTCTGTCTGAAAGACATACCCATATGCTCGCAACATTGTGCTCATATGTATATGTTTTTTAAAGGAAACTCTACCTAAGCGGAGGTTCTGCCCGAAAACATACTCATATGTTCACAACTCCATGCTCATATGTATATGTTTTCTAAAGGAAACTCTGCCCAAGCAGAGGTTCTGCCCGAAAACATACTCATATGTTCACAACTCTGTGCTCATATGTATATATTTTCTAAAGAAAACTCTGTCCAAGCAGAGGTTCTGCTCGAAAATATATTCACACGTTCACAAAAATATGTTCATGTGAATATATCTTTTAAAAGAAACTCTGCCCAAGCAGGGATTCTGCCCAAAAGCATATCCATATGTCCATAAATGTATATGTACATATGTGCGTATTTCATGGGGACACCTTGTCTGTGGTGGCTATTTCTAGCCCCCTAGGCCTGCAGGGCCCATCATGGCCCGTTATGGCCCACCATGACCCAGTAAGCTGGCGTGGCCATCGGGCAGCGTGCCACGTGTCCTCGGGATCAGCCAAAGGCTTCCGAACACGTTCCGGCCGCCAAGGCGCCTAAAGTCCCCAGGGCGGTCTCCATGCGCCTTGTTACCTGTTCGGCTGAGGCCACAGTGCCGAACAGGGTCTGCGCAGACCTTAGAAGCAGCCTAACCAGGCGCAGCTACGCATCCGAGCACCGAGCAGCTTAGTAGGCCACCGAACAGAGGCCCTGTTCGGCATCCTCCAGCCAAGAGCCCTCAAAGCAACTGTTCGCCTCCCAGACAGTTAATGAAGCGGCGCGACACGCATCCCACAGTGTGGCATGAACCGCGGAGGATCCTAACAGGCGTCTCCACGAGCAACCCCTTGCCTGGGAACCTGAACCGACGCATCCCCTCAATCATCATGAGGAGAGATCCTGTTCGGACTCTTCGTCTCCCTAACCTATAAAAAGGCATAGGTAATCCCCATGCAAAGGTACGCAACCCTTGTCACACACACGCTCTTGCGCGACACACACCAGCGAACCCTTCTTCCTTAAGCCTTTCTGATAGTCTCATCTGACTTAGGCATCGGAGGGTTCTCCTCGGTTCTTCAATCGGGCCTCCCTGATCCTCTTCTGGTTTTGCAGGCCTTCGTCCACACCGGCGACCGTCTTCTCTCTCTTCTCTTAGTGGAGGGCCGTTTAGCTCAGGCCCAAACGGGAAAACACCACCACATTTTTGGCGCCGTCTGTGGGAACGACAGCAACCATGGCTCGTGGGCGATCCTCTCACCAGAACCCCCGCAGCAGGGCGACGCGTTCTCATCAGTCATGTTCGCGCGATCGAGCCCCTCCTGCCGACGATAACACTCCCCTCGCCGGAGTAATTGACAACGGACCAACTACCGGCACTCCGGCAACCGCCCATGAAGTAGCAGAACTCCAGGGTCAAGTGCAACAACTTGTGGGCATCTGTCAGGGCCTTCGAGCCCAATTAACAAGACAGCCGGCCCTGGCAGTGCCCCCACCGCCGGAGCAGCAAGCGGAATCCTCGCGTCGGCGACCTCCTGCGCCATCAGCCCGATAAGAACAGCATGCGGAATCGCCCCGGCGATCGCGGCGTGCTCCGTCAGCACGTTAAACGCCGGAGCGGCGGGACAATTCCCTACGCCGCTCTACCGCAGTTCCTCCCCCGCTCTCCGTCGTCGGTGCCAACTCTCACGCGTCCAGGCGCGAGGGATCGGCACACTCCAACCAAGAATTAAACAGACGCCTCCGCCGCTTTGCAGACCTCGAGCGCCGTATAGACGCGGTGGTCTAAAGGGCAGAAGGCAGAGCTTTGGGGGACGACAACCTAGACTTCTGCTCCCCGTTCATCGCGGAGATCCTGGAAGCCCAGGTCTCCCCGAAACTGCCCCTGCCGTCCATTACGCCCTACGACGACACCACTGACCCAGCGAATCACGTCCATGGCTTTGAGTCGCACATGGTGTTCCACGGAGCATCAGATGCGGTAAAGTGCCGGGCTTTTCCGGCCACATTGAAGGAAGCTGCGCGGGCTTGGTTTGAAGCCCTCCCAGCAGGTTCCATCTCCTCCTTCCACCAGTTGAAGAAGTCCTTTCGGGACAACTTCCTGGGCGGAAGATCGCAGTCGCGCACGGCGGCTTCTCTTCCGTCTGTTCGGCAGAAGAAAGGCGAAGCACTCTGGGACTACGTCAAGCGGTTCCGGACTGAAGCACTCCGCATCCTGCTCCTCGACGTCCCCTTAGCCACCAGTGCCCTCATCCAGGGTACTTGCGATGGCTTCCTCTAAAGGGCACTCGGGGTTCAGCAGCCGTCTACCCTCGCTAAGCTCCTCTCCACTGCCCAGCTTCACGCTGCGTGCGAAGAGAGTCTGGCCGCCGGCCGAGCAGAGCAGGGCGACCAACCAGAGAAGAAGAGGTCTTCCGACAACGGTTCCGACTAAGATCGGAAGAGGGGACGACGCAACGGGGACTCACCGCGCCGTCCACGACCCTTCACCGAATACACTCCCCTCACGGTGGCACCCAAACAGATCCTGGCCAAAATCCGGGATGAGCAGTATGTTCGGTGGCCACCCAGGATGCGCTCTGATCCTTGCAGGCGCAACCAGGATAAATACTGTCGCTTCCATCGCGACCATGACCACGACACCTCTGAATGCCGCCAACTCAAGGATGAGATCGAATCCCTGATCAAGCACGGCTATCTCGGACGGTACGTGCGCCGCAATGAGGACCGCCCAAGACGCCGAAAACAAACCCCCGAGCAGCCCATCAACAACGAGCCAAATGGGCAAGAGATCAACGTGATCGCAGGTGGTTTCGGCGCAGGCGGAGAAAGCAGTCAGAGTCGACGTGGCTACGTTCGGCGGGTGCACTTGGTGGAGAGGCCCCCAGTGCCTCGCCCAAACCCTTATCCCCCCAGCCCTGCACGCACACCGTCCAAGGAGGCCATAACCTTCTCGGATGACGATCTTGTAGGAGTTTCAACTCCACACACTGATGCGCTGGTCGTTTCGGCCACCATCAATCATTGTACTGTGCGACGGATTCTGGTGGATAATGGAAGCACCCCTGACGTATTGGCTTACGATTGCTTCTTGATGATGGGATTGAAAACCGACCAGCTCACCCCAGTAGAATCGCCTCTGTTCGGCTTCTCTGGGGTCTCGGTTCAACCCATGGGACGAGCACGCTTCCCAATTACCCTTGGGACGGCACCAAAGAGTGTGACCAAGATGGTGGATTTCTTGGTCATTCGAAGCATGCCAGGGTACAACGTCATCCTCGGCAGGGGTTTGATCGGCCGGATCAAGGCAGTGCCCTCGTCTCTCCATCAGAAAATGAAGTTCCCCACTCCGTGCGGCATTGGCGAGGTGCTCGAAAGTCAACGCGAGTCTCGACGGTGCTATGTCCTCTCCCTGAGGGACAAGCAGCCCATCGTAGACCCAGCAATTACACCCGCACCAACTAACCAACCTTCCACCAGCCGAGGAACGCCTGCCGAGGACCTGCTTCCTGTGTTGGTGGACAATGACCCCGAGCACGTCCTTTATATTGGCGCATTACTTCCAGAAGCCGAACAGCAACGCTACAAGGCGTTCTTGCTAACCAATTTGGATGTGTTCGCGTGGTCGGACGATGAGCTGCCTGGCATCCCGCCAGAGGTAATGACGCATCACCTTCTCCTGGACCCGAAAATACCACCGGTCCAGCAAAGACGGCGGCCCGTCAATCGCGAACGGCAGACCGTGATCCAGAATCACGTCGTCAAAAGCCGAGCTGTTGGGCTTCTCCGGGAAGCTCAATATCCAAGATGGATCTCCAACGTAGTCCTCGTACGCAAGGCCAATGGCAAATGGCGAGTGTGTGTGGATTACAAAGATCTTAACAAAGCTACGCCCAAGATCAACTTCCCCTTGCCGCGCATCGACCAGCTGGTGGACGCCACCTCCGGGCATGAGCTCCTCAGCTTCCTGGACGCTTATTCTGGTTACCACCAGATCAGCATGCATCCCTCGGACCAGGACGCCACAACATTTGTCATCGACCTTGGCCT
Source organism: Colocasia esculenta (assembly GCA_014218235.1). NCBI lineage: Eukaryota > Viridiplantae > Streptophyta > Magnoliopsida > Alismatales > Araceae > Colocasia > Colocasia esculenta. The sequence continues at coordinate 107,143,103 of CM024758.1, forward strand.
TTACTGTTTTACTAGGATGCCGTTCGGTCTAAAGAATGCTGGCGCAACATACCAGCGGCTGGTCAACAAGATGTTCGAACAGTAGATTGGGCGGAATATGGAGGTCTATGTCGATGACATGCTGGTCAAAACGCTCCCGAGTGCCGACCACATCACTGACCTTAAAGAAACCTTCGTAACCCTGCGAAGGTATAACATGAAGCTCAATCCCGCGAAGTGTGCGTTTGGGGTACGCTCGGGAAAGTTCCTTGGTTTCCTCGTGTCCAACAGAGGAATAAAGGCCAATCTTGAGAAGATTCGAGCCATACTGGAGATGAGCAGCCCCAAGACTGTGCGCGACGTCCAGCAGCTCACTGGACGCCTCGCGACACTCAACCGCTTCATGTCCCGAGCAGCAGAGAGGAGTTTTAACTTCTTCAAATTGTTGCGAGTCCCCAAAGGAGCCTCACCGCAAGGGGGGCAAGTACGGTGGACCGAGGATTGCGAAGCAGCCTTCACCGAGCTGAAGGCGTACCTGGCTGCCCCACCTATTCTCTCAAAGCCTGTGTTCGGGGAACCTCTGTTCGTGTACCTTTCAGTCACCGAACACTCCATCAGCACAATATTGATCAGAGAAGAGGCAGCGGTGCAACACCCTGTCTATTATGTAAGCAGGGTCCTCCAAGAAGCTGAAAGGAGGTACCCTCGAGCAGAGAAACTCGCCCTGGCACTGGTGACGGCTGCTCGGAAGCTCAGGCCCTACTTTCAGGCCCATCCGATTACAGTCCTCACCGACCAGCCATTAAAGCTTATTCTTCAGCGACCGGAGGCTTCTGGTAGGCTCATCAAATGGGCCATCGAGCTCGGAGAATTCGACATTAGTTACCGCCCAAGAACAGCCATCAAGGCTCAAGCGCTAGCGAACTTCGTGGCAGAATGCACCCTTCCGACCGAGAAGGATCCCTCGTTGGCAGATGAGCCCCCTTGGGAGCTCTACGTCGACGGATCCTCCTGCGTCACAGGAAGCGGAGCAGGCTTGGTCCTCACCTCCCCAGAGGGTCTGGAGTTCCAGTATGCCCTCAAATTCCGCTTCACCGCCTCCAACAATGGGGAATAGTACGAAGCACTTCTGTCCGGGATCCGCATGGCTAAGCACCTCGGAGCACTCCGGCTACGGGTCTTCAGTGACTCTCAGCTGGTCGCCAGCTAGGTGAGCGGACATTTCGAAGCTAGGAAGCCCCGTATGACACAATACTTCCAACAGGTCAAACGCTAAACAAAGGGTCTCCTCTACTTCGAAGTCATACACGTCCCGCGGGAACAGAATGCACGGGCTGATGCACTCGCCAAACTGGCATCTTCAGGCGACATCGCCCCCTCTCGCTCCATATTCATAGAAGAGCTCGCCGCACCGAGCACCGAGGTAGATATTGCGGCTATTGAGACCGGACCGCCAGCACCAAGCTGAATGGACCCTCTCATCGCCTATCTGCTTCGAGGAGAGCTTCCCCCCGACCAGGGCAAAGCCCGCAAAATCAGAATGCGTTGCCAGAAATTCACCCTCATCGAAGGCCAACTCTACCGACGATCCCTCTCAAGACCTCTTCTACGGTGCCTCAGCCCTATAGAGGCGACACCAGCCATCGAAGAAGTCCATGAGGGCCTGTACGGAAGCCATTTGGGGGGCAGAATATTGGCGCGCAGTATCCTCCGAGCAGGATTCTGGTGGCCTTCACTGCAAAAGGATTGTATGTCCTAGGCAAAAAGGTGCCCAGAGTGCCAAAAGTTCAGTCAGCTTATCAAGCAGCCGGCCGAACAGCTGCACACCCTGTTCGAGCCACGTCCTTTCGCCAGATGGGGAATTGACATTATGGGTCCGTTCCCAGAGGCTCAAGGGCGGAAAAAATTCTTGTTCGTCGCCATCGACTACTTCACCAAGTAGATCGAGGCAGAACCCATTGCCACTATCACTGACCAAGCCGCGTGGAAGTTAGCCTGGAAGAACATCCTCTGCCGGTTTGGCGTGCCGAAGGTGATCACGTTTGATAACGGGAAGCAGTTTGACAACACCTTCTTCAAGCAGAAGTGCTCGGAGCTCGGCATCTACAACCACTTCACCTCAGTCGCGCATCCCTAAGCGAACGGTTTGGTAGAGAATGCCAACCGAACACTGCTCCATGGGATTCACACAAGGGTTGAAGCTGCTGGAGGATCATGGATCGAAGAGCTCCCTAACGTACTGTGGTGCCACCGAACAACTGCTCAGGTGGCTACCGGAGAGACTCCCTTCCACTTGGCCTACGGTTCTGAAGCAGTTGTGCCTTTGGAGGTGGCTCTCCCTACAATCCGAACAACCCACTTCGATGAAGCAGCCAATAATCGCGCGCTAAGGGAGAACCTAGACATGCTTGGCGAACGTTAAAATGACGCCAGCATATGACTGGTCTCTTATCAGTAGCGCCTTGCGCAATATTACAACTCCCGTGTTCGGGAGCGGCGCTTCTTCGAAGGAGATCTGGTCTTATGCTGTTGCTCGGCATCGGATCCCCGAAGAGCAATCGGTAAACTCGCCCCAAAATGGGAAGAACCTTATCAGGTCACACAGGTTCTCGGGAAAGGCTCTTACATGCTTGCTACCCCTAGCGGCGAAGACATACCCAGAACGTGGCATATATCTAATCTAAAGGCTTATTATTTATAAAAGCCTCTTGTTCGGCATTTGATCTCTCTTTTGGTCTATAAAGGTTGATCGGGCCATCCCTAGTCAAAGCTCCTCAGCTCGAATGATTAGTGCGACACCCCAAAAAACCTTAGGCGTCCAAAAACGAACCCCAGGTCGGAACTCTTCAGTTCCCAAAAAACCTGTGCGGTAGCCGTAAAGCCTCTCAAATGACCAACGAACCCTGATTCGAACAGAACACAACAAGGGAAGAAAATAAGAGAGCTAGGCACATACCAAAAAAAGGGACATTTCATTCCTTTCAAAAATTTTGTACAGAATAAGGCCTCTGTGGCCAAGATAAAAAAAGAGAAGGGAAGACAAACTAAGGAGCTTGTTCGGAGGGGGCAGCCTCGTCGGTCGCTGGGGGCATCCGCCCTGCCCGGAAGCTTGAAAAGCGAACGCTATCCAGACGTGCATCCCCTGTGCGGCGACGACACTCCCGGACAGCTACTTCAAAAGCTTCCTTCGCATAGTCGACAGTTGCCAGCTGCCGACCACGCTCTTCGCCGACCCCGAGGCCGACCTTATAACAAGTCGCGCCGTACTGCTCCAAGTTCGCCTTGAAGTCCGACCCTGACTTGTATGCGGCCACTCCACGAGCTTCGGCCTCGGTCAAAACTTTGGAGAGCGCCTCCCTCTCAGCCCGAGCAACGGTGAGCTCCAGTTCGGAAGCACGAAGTGCTATTCAGAGGTTTTTTACCTCCTTTTGCAGCTTGACCTCTCGAGCCTGGTGCCGCGTCTCGAGCTCTTCACAAAAAGCAAACTCGGCATTCCACATCTGCCTGTGGTCCCGAGCCCGCGCTGCAAGCCGCTTAAGTACTCCCAGCGACTACATGATGCCATCTGCCAACGCCTCCACATCGACGTCACCATTCTCGTCGTCAGGGCGCTCTTCCTGGCGGACCTCCTTCGAGTGCTTGAGAGTGTCCCTCGGGCTCGTCTCCTGGCACCGCGCCAGCACTTCTAGCTGGGATGCAGTGGGGCACGGGGGGAGGCCCCTAGACGTGCTACCGTGGAGGCGCTCCAGGGCAGCTTCCAGCACCGCCTCCGAAGGATGCATTGGGAACTTCGCCCCCAGCACTTGCGATAATGGCGCTCGGTCCTCCTCGGAGCCAGCACAGTGATCGGCAACATCACTCCCCCGACCGCCAGAAGGACCTCCCTCAGCGAGTGTGTTGCTGGCGCCTGCAGCAACCGCCGTCTCTTGGACCGCTCCGGTGGCGGGTGACCTCCGAGGTCCTCCCTCCTCGGCTGCAACCGCCTGCTCGACCTTAGGCAGTGCCACCGCTGTCGTCTGTGATTGGCCCTCAGCAGCCGCTTCGGTGGTGGGAGTGGGGGCCGATGTCTCTCCGAACGCCGCTCTCGTGGCCACCTCAGAAGGTAGCCCTTGAGCGGTAGCGACTCCCCCCACCAGCACATCCACCGCGGCGCTGGGAGCTTCAGCCTCAACTCCCTCCGCTGTTCGGCTCCCTACGGGGCCTTGGGACGCAGACGCCCCCACTCGCTCTTCAGCGGAGCCCTCAGAGTGGTCGCTCACCACGACTAATCCTAGCTCCGAGAACATTCCCTTCGTAGTCAAGGGCCTGTTCTCGGGCGTGTTGCGCGGCCTCACCAGATCGGCCGCCGTCACCAGCTTCCTTCTCTTGGTCTGAAGCTGGGGGACCTCCTCTTCCTCCTCTTCTTCAGCCTCCCTCTCCACGGCCTTCGATGTCGTCTGGGCCCCGGACTTCCTCTTCAGATTAATCTTCGGAGGTCTTCTTTCCGTAGCCTGGGGACCTGCCAGGCGGCGCTCTTCAGCTTCCGCAGCCGCCGCGGGGGCATCCTCGCCCATGAATGTCACGTAAGACGTGACAGGGATCTGCTCGGCGTAATCCGTCAGGTCTTCTTGATCCCGACCGGCAGCCAATTCTTCGGCGGCTGCACCAAGGAGAAGATGGTTAGAGAACCGCCTCTTAGACATAAAGGACAGAACAGAGGTGGATACTTACTCCATGGTCGGCTCAGGCCATGCTTGACGAGCAGAAACTCCGTCAAGTAGAGTTCGGCGTTCCTCACCAACGCCGTGTTTAAACTGTCTGAGGCCTTCGCCTCATCCTGAATCAGGAAGGGGGGGTAGCCCTCCTTCCGCAGTTCCCAAACACGAGTGGGAAACCCCCACTCCGGCGCATCTGCACGGCGTCCTATGAAGAGGACGCGGTGCGTCCATCCCTTGTTGTTGGAATGCTTCCCCCCGAACAAGATCTGCATCTTGTTCGAGTGATGCTTGGTGTAGTAGACACTCAACCCCGTCTGCGGCGAGGTTGTGAGGTTGAACTGTGCCCGGAAGACGTCCGCTGAGCCACGTACTCCCCGCAGCTTGCAGACGATGCAGAAAGCACAGATCGTCCTCCATGAGTTGAGGGTCAACTGGATGGGGGCGATCCCCCATATGTTTAACAGCGCCCTCGCCACTTCTGGCAGCGGCAGTCGGAATCCAGCCTCCAGAATGTCGAGGGAGAGGGCGAAGCAACTTGGTTTGTTCACCAGGTAAGACTCCTCCTCCTTGGCAAGAATAATGTTGTATTCTTCGCCGATCCGAAAGCGCTCGCGGAGGCCTTCAAAGAAACGGAATTTCTGCCCCCGAACTGCTGCTGGCGCCGTCTCGCTCGCTCCGGCGACTGCGATGCTCTTCCCCTTCTGCGACATCTCTGATGGAAGAAAGAACGGAGAAGAAGAAGGCGAAGGCTGAGGAGAAGTAGCAGAGGAGCAGGAAGAAGGCAATGGGGGCAAATGACCAGGGTTCAGGCGAAAGCTTGAAGGCGTAAGGCATCGCCTTCTCCCCTCCTCACCCTTATAAGGAAAGAGGAGCGCGAAACCCAAAAGCAAAAGTGGCGGTTTCTTCCCCAAACAGACCGTTCAAAAGCGCTAAACTACGTTCTTCAAGCGACACGTTCTCACTGCCATGATGGCAGTTCCGTCCCCAAGAAGAGCGCCTAACGGCGTCGCACTGGAGCCATCACGGTCGATATCGCATTTAATGCAAGTGACAACTGAGCAGACCTTCGCTCTCAAGTGCCGTGGTTCCCATGCCAGCTTGAGAGCGTGGGGGGCAAGTGTGGTGGCTATTTCTAGCCCCCTAGGCCTGCAGGGCCCATCATGGCCCGTTGTGGCCCACCATGACCCAGTAAGCTGGCATGGCCATCGGGCAACGTGCCACGTGTCCTCGGGATCAGCCAAAGGCTTCTGAACACGTTCCGGCCGCCAAGGCGCCTAAAGTCCCCAGGGCGGTCTCCAGGCGCCTTGTGACCTGTTCGGCCGAGGCCATAGTGCCGAACAGGGCCTGCGCGGACCTTAGAAGCAGCCTAACCAGGCGCAGCTATGCATCCGAGCACCGAGCAACCTAGTAGGCCACCGAACAGAGGCCCTGTTCGGCATCCTTCAGCCAAGAGCCCTCAAAGCAACTGTTCGCCTCCCAGACAGTTAATGAAGTGGCGTGACACGCATCCCACAGTGCAGCATCAACTGCGGAGAATCCTGTTACAGGCGTCTCCACGAGCAACCCCTCGCCTGGGAACCTGAATCGACGCATCCACTCAATCATCATGAGGAGAGATCCTGTCCGGACTCTTCGTCTCCCTCACCTATAAAAGGCACAGGTAATCCCCATGCAAAGGTACGCAACCCCTGTCACGCACACGCCCTCGCGCAACACACACCAGCGAACCCTTCTTCCTTAAGCCTTTCTGATAGTCTCATCTGACTTAGGCATCGGAGGGTTCCCCCCGGTTCTTCAACTGGGCCCCCCTGATCCTCTTCTGGTTTTGCAGGCCTTCGTCCACACTGGCGACTGTCTTCCCTCTCTTCTCTTAGTGGAGGCCCGTTTGGCTCAAGCTCAAACGGGAAAACACCACCACACTGTCCATATAGGGACTCTTCCCTAAAATAATACAATCATGTGTCCATTGAATTCATACTCATATATCTGCGCGATAACTCTGCCTATGCGGGAGCGCTACCCAAATTCACAATACACTCAAACACCAAATAAATTCACGGGCATACACCCGCTCATTTTCCAAATCATATGTCAAATCCTCAAAAGGAACTCATACTCCTTTTCAAAATAAAATTCCTTTTCATCTCTAAAGTAAATCAATAGCAAATGAAATCACGGGTATACACCCGCACATTTCCCAAATTATATTTCAAAACCCAAAAGAAATCCATACCCCTTTTCAAAATGAAATCCTTTTCTCAAAGTAAATATCCTTCTTTTCAAAAATGAAATAGCTTCTTCAAAGGAACAAATCCTTTCTTTCAAATCAAAATCCATTTTGTCCGATATAAAAAAAAGGGGAAAATATCGTGTTACAATTTTCTAGAAAATGCATAACCTCTCGACTTTGCTATCAATGGTATTCGGGTTGAAACTGATGTAAAAATAACATCAAGGGCTTTTAACCCGATGTAAACAAAACATCGATTCCGATCGATGGAGACAGGGGTCCAGCACACGCTACCCTAATCGCCTGATGAATAAAAATCGCGGAACCAATAAAGTTCAAAGATAAAAGTTGCGCACTTGTCTATTCCATGGACATCAAATATTCTCTCCGCACTGCGCGGATTTTAACTTCTGTCTGTTAGACAAGTTGGCACGCCCCGCAAGGCAAAAGAAATAAATAAAAATCAAATCAAACTCAAACATCATATAAAATAAACCAAAACGAAAATTTCCACGTCCGACAGTACTATATGTCGACCACTTTGGTAGTTTTCGAGGGGGCACTGGTATGTGATGTTGTTTACGTCCAATGAATGGCATGATTGATGAAGATTTTATGCTCTCGGCTTTTGAATGAGTAATACATGTAGAAGTAAATTCTAATCAATTCTATGGCTTATTACATGAATCTGTAGCCATTTTTCTGAGGTGTTTTGTTAAACCTTTAAAGACAGACACATATGTTATTTTCACTAATGCAGACCATGTATCTTAAACTGGGTTGCACACAAGGATGGTTTTGTGCGAGTCTTGCTCAACCTGCATCAAGGTACTATCAAGTGGATATCCTTCTCATCTTGGTTTTCAAATTGTACATGTATGTTTCATTTATTGATTAGTGGTGGACACTTGATCATGAAAATGCCGCACATAAGACTATAAGAGCTCTTCACAACTATATAAGACATTGGTTGTAAAGAGAGAAAAAAATACATTGAAGCACATGGTGGTTATGCTACCGAAGGGCATGATCGGGGAACATTTGCTTCTTGTAGGAACATAGCTCAACTGGCAAAAATAAAGATCATGAAAATGCCAGGCCATTGGGAAGATCTCCATATTCCTCGAAGGTAACACTAATTCTCTTATAGTTTGTATTATCTAGTTTGAAGCTTTTCTAGTTAGAAGCATGTGTTTGATAGTATGCATACGTGTTGTTATGAGACTGCCATGATCATAGAAGTTTTACTGGGCAACCACCTTTTCAGTTTCGAACCTAAGAAAATATTTTAACTGAACACCATTCCAGAAGGTGCTTTCGACATTTGAAGTCAAAGGATTCTCAACATTTATCAACGTCATTAAAATTTGCAGCCCTATGCAGGCAGGAATGGAGAGTGCAACTAAGAAATAGTCTTCCTTCATTGTGTGTTTTACCTTCTTTATCAATCCAAAGTTTATAACAAATTGGAAGGTTTGTGCATTCAACAAGAGACTCACATTATAACTAGATGCCAATCTTTCTATTACAAAATGAATTAATGTGCATCTTTGTCATCTAAGGTGCAGCCATATGGCCCATATCCTTGATGTGGTCGCAAGATTTCTCTCCTTCTCCAGAACTACGAGTTCTGTATGTGATTGCTAAGTAATAAATCTCGCTGAACCCTCGATCAAAACTTGGAAGCAATCTTTCATTTTTATTGTTGGGTATTTCTGTAACGACCCAAGAACCCAATACTTGGAACCCTCCAAGTACCGGCCTGTAGACCACCACCCACGGATCCGTAGACCTAGAAGGGTTAGGAAAGACCTAGCGAAGTAAGCAACGAAGACAAACAAACGTAACCCTACAGTAAACAGTACAAGTCCACACGCCAAGTACTTGTCTATCTGTTTGTCTAAAGTACAAGAACAATAAATAAAAGGAACACAGAACCCTTAAGGGGCATATCCCGAGGGTGAAGACTATTCAAAAATAGGGAAACTGTTGTTGAACGTGACGTCTCGGAACTAACCCTCCATCAGGGGGAAGTCCTGCCAGTGCTGCGAACTCTTACCTGTGAAGGGAAGAAGGAGTGAGCTTCGCGAACGAAGCCCAGTAAGAAACCTAACCCCTCATCGGTTCGAACAATGGAAACATGAAGTAGTCAGCTAAACTAGACAGAAATAACAGTAGTACTAAAGTAACTAAGCTAACTACATCAAGCGAAAAGACGACGATATCTCAAGTAAACAGAACTACTAATTGAGCAAGAATATAACTAGATAATAATTGTGTAGGTACAAAGGAAGTAAACAGAAAGGTACATGGGTCTACAAGTATCGCCAACTTAACACAACTATACACAGTCTCAAACTCGATATGTGTGCCCCGTGAACGCTACGAGGCTGCACACATAGACGGAAAGCCCTCATTTGGAAAACAGGTACTAGCGACTGACCAACCTCTACTGATGATCAGTCCATCTCCATATAACATTTATTATGAATTATATATGTTTTTTTTGGTGATTAACAAAACCTTAAAAAATATTTTTTAACAACATTTTCTGGAGTTTATCCACAGGAAATAACTCAAGCAAAATCTGTAAGTTGTCCACAAACACTATCATTTGAAGTTCAAAGTATGAATTTTGTCTAAGTATACATCGACTTCTATATAATAGCTCACAACGATTTCATTGGTACATCGATTTCATATCACTTAAACATTGATTTCGTTGATACATCGATTTTATATCACTTAAACATCGATTTCATATCACTTAAACATCGATTTTGTTGTTACATCGATTTCATTTCACTTGAACATCGATTTCGGTAAAACAATGATTTCATTATCGATTTCACTTAAACAACGATTTCATTATTGAAATAATAATTTCATTATCAATTTCACTTAAACAACGATTTCATGATCGATTTCATCATTAAAACAACGATTTCATGATTGATTTCACTTAAACAACGATTGTCTTTCACTCATACAATGATTTGGTCGCTACAACGATTTTGCTTCACTTACACAACGACTTGGTCGCTATAACGATTTGAGTATTGCTACAACGATTTTATCTCTACAACGACTTCTTATGAAACAACGATCTTACTTAAATAACGATTTCATCTGCACATCAATTTCTGTTAAACAACGACTTTGTATAGAACATCGATTTCATTAATACATGGATTATGCTCACATCGACTTAATTTCAACATAGATTACATCATCTGTTTGATATCAACTTCATCTCTCTCTATATAGTATGTCTTTTAAACATCAACTCTCTATTCGCAAATAAAACTTAGTCAGCTATTAAACATTCTCATTTTAATCCTCTTTTAACCATTCTTTAGTTCTATTCCACATGATATTCAAATGTATTTCAAATCATTGTAGATTTCAAAGTTTTCCCGCGAAAGCATGTTGTATCCTACATTGTCTAACATTTATTGTGATAGTACACAACTCTACACGATATATCTTTTACCTGTCTTGCCTATTCACGCAAAGTCAATGACAGAATGACATTTCCCTTCTAGTGTATCTTTATACAACACAACTACTAATATTGACTGACAGTTTAGACAAAGATAAGTTGTCTAGGTGTCAACATTTATTGTGTGCAGGGTTTCCGAAGAAAACACACGTCTCAAAGTTGGACCTGTCAACCTGACAAGAGGATAGAAGATTCAGATAATCTTTCCTTGAGTATGTGTGTCTATCCAAGCATTAATGACTACAGGCTCACTTGCTCTCCACTCCAACGTGTATAAAGATGTGAGACAACATATATTTCAACGGATACTACAACGGTCAAATTATTTCAAAGACGATAAATAGAAAACTGGTGACTCCATGAAGAATAGTTCAAACACTCTTTTCTTAAAGAAAATCTTAGTCACCTGAAGAACAACGAGAGCCAGCTCGTCCATTCAAATTTTCCATAGCTCTTAGCTCTCTATGAGAATAGTGCTTTACTTTTGAGAGCTTGCGTAGTTTTGAGAGAGAGAGTTCATTTAAGATGTTCTTGTGTCTCTCAGTTTTCGCCTCAGATCAAGCATTGTCTATAAGCTTGGTCTTGGGGCCTTTATCATTAAACTCATTTTTCTGTGAGCATTCCTCTTCGTGTGTGAAGAGAAGACCTGTTGCATCAGGTGGTGTGATTCCTCTTCTGGTAGAGAAGAGAATGCCAACTGGTGCTGGATGTGTAAGTGTCTTTAAGGGGGACTGTACCCTTGTTTAGTGGAATTCCAAGTGGTTGCTTGGGGACTAGACGTAGGACTCCTTGGGATAGGAGATCCGAACCAGGATAAAATTTCCTTTGTCTGTGTGATTGTTCTCTTTGTTTTGATTAACACTAACTCTAACTATCAATCTTAGTGTTGTTTGTCAAGTTTGTTTATTTACTGGAATTTGTACAAGAAAATTTTTTAGCAATCCATTCACCCCCCCTCTGTGCTTGTTATCTGGGCAACAAGTGGTATCAGAGCTAAGTCTCTTGAGTAAGAAGATCCCACGATCTTAAGAGCAAAGATAAATGGTAGCTCAAGGATATGCAGAAGGTCAGTCTGTTAACAGACCTCCTCTATTCGACAGTGAAGATTACAACTACTTGAAGACTCGGATGGAGTTCTTCCTTCAAGGTCTCGATTTCCAGCTTTGGTCAATTGTTGAAGAAGGAGACCTCCTGGTCACAAACAGTAAATACAAATGGACAGATGAAGACAAGAAGAAAATATCCTTAAACAACAAAGCTAAGAGTATATTGTGTTGTGCGCTTAGTAAGAAAGAGTTCAACAAGATTTCAGCATGCAAGTCAGCTATGAAAATGTGGGAAAAGCTCAGACTCACATATGGAGGAACTGACAAGGTAAAGGAGACACGAATAGATATTCTTGTGGCACAATATGAAAGATTTCAAATGCAGCCTGGAGAATCCATCTCTCAAATGTACAGTAGATTCACAGACATCACCAACGACCTGGTTGGGCTTGAAAAAACTTATGAAATCGGAGACATGGTAAGAAAAATACTAAGATCCCTACCAACCTCATGGACTCCAAAGGTTACATCTATAGAAGAAGCCAACGATCTAAGGAGAATGTCTCTTGAAAAGCTCATTGGGTCTTTTGATGGCTCATGAGATAAACATGGAAAGGCTGGGAGAATCCTCCAGCAAGAAGAAGCACAACAATGCTCTCAAGGCCACAGAAGACACATCTGATGGCGAATCAGAAAGTGACAAAAACAATGAGAGCAGTGAAGATGAAGAAGCATTTCTCTCCAGAAGACTGCAACACATATTAGCTAAAAAGAAATACCAGTAAGGAAGAAGATACTTCAAGAAAGGTAGAGACTTTAAAAGATCTGAAGGTAAAGATGTTAAGAGTTCAGAACCGATATGCTACGAGTGCAAGAAGCCTGGACACATCAAACCAGAGTGTCTAAAACTAAAGAAAACTGAGTTCAAGAAGAATGACAATACAAAGAAATTCAAAATATACAAGAAGAAAGCCATGGCCGTTGCATGGAACAACGAAAGTGACTCAGACAGTGAGTCAAGCTCTAGTGAAGAAGAAGAAGAAGAAAATGCCAACCTGGCCTTCATGGCAAATGTTGATGATAAGGTAACTTCCGATTCATCCTTTACTTCTTGCAATGAATCAGATTCAGATAGTTTAGAACATGCTTTTAACGAATTATACAGTAAATATAAAGATGTCTGTAAATTGTTAAAAATAACTAAGAAAAACTATGCATGTCTCGAAATAACTAACTCAGATCTAAAATCTGAAATTGAACAGTTAGAAAAATAAAATTCTGAATTAAAAAGAAGAAATGAATTATTATGTGAAGATATAAAGAATAAAAATGAAAAGATATCAAACTTAGAAAGTCAGGAAACTATAATCAAAGTTAAGAGTGAAATTAGCATACTAACAAAAGATAATGAATATTTAATGACCACAGTTAAAAAACTTACTAATGGAAAATCCTCTTTAATATTAAAAGGAGCAAGAAGATCAAGTAGGAACAAGTATGGCTTAGGATACACTCCACCAGATAATGAAGAAACTGTAATTCATCTTAAAATTTATCCAACTCCAAAATTCGTGGCTGAACAAAATCCTAATTATAAAGTAAATAAAAATAAGAACCATAAGCCAAATAGGATAATAAACAATGTTGCACACACTGTAGCAAATTAGGTCACACTAAAATAACATGTACAACCAAACACCTAAAATGGATTCCCAAAAGAAACTGTGAAGAAACTAACCAACCAGGACCCAAAAGAACTTGGGTACCTAAATCTCATTGATTTATTGCAGGGAAGTCTTAGAGCATCAAAGTGGTACCTTGACAGTGGGTGCTCAAGGCATATGACAGGTAACAAGAAACTGTTCTCTCATATCAAAAATGAAGAAGGTACAGTAACCTATGACGATAATGGCAAAGGATCAGTGATTGGTTGCGGATCCATTGGAAACCAAGATATGATTCTGATAGAAGATGTACTATGCGACAAGGGACTGAAGCACAACTTAATCAGCATCAGTCAGCTGTGCGACATGGGTCACCATATCAAGTTTCAGGAATCTAAGTGTTTGATCATCAAGGATGGTGCAACTGTCTTCGAAGCCAGCAGAGAAAAGAATCTGTATGTACTGCATCTAGAAGAATTGAAAGATCAAGACATTTATCTAGTAGTAAGTAAAGAGCAAAACGCTGAACTATGACACAGAAGGTTAGGTCACTGCAGCATAGATGGAATAAGAAAACTCATCAAACTTGATCTAGTAGGTCTGCCGAAGATTAACTCAAGATTAGAAAGTATTTGTGAACTATGTGCAAAAGGGAAGCATGCAAAATCCTCTTTCAAATCAAAGACAGTAGTCACTACCTCCAAACCACTAGAACTGTTACATATAGATCTGTTTGGACCAATGAGAACTACCAACCTGGGAGGAAAGAACTTTGGATTTGTCATAGTTGATGATTATTCAAGATTTACATGTGTATCATTTTAGAACATAAAGATGACACATTTGAGAGTTTTGTGAAGTTCAGTAAAGTAGTTCAAAAGGATAAGAAGTTCAGCATTATCAGTATCCGTTCAGATCATGGAAGAGAATTTCAAAACGACAAATTTGCAGAATTTTGTAATGATCAAAGTATAGAACACAATTTCTCAGCACCTAGAACACCACAACAAAATAGAGTAGCTGAGAGAAAAAATAAAACCTTGTTGGATATGGCTAGGACCATGCTATCTGAATATAACCTTCCAAGATACTTCTGGGTAGAAGCCATAAATACAACATGTTATATTATAAATAGAGTCATGATCAGGCCAATCCTGAAGAAGACTGCATATGAGCTGTACAAGCAAAGGAAGCCTAAGATCAGTCATCTCAGAACGTTTGGATGTCCATGCTTCATTCACAACAATGGTAAGAGAGAAATAGGTAAGTTGGATCCCAAATCCGATGAAGAGATCTTTATGGGGTACACTTCTAAACCCAAAGACTATAGAGTTTTTAATAAAAAAAATTTATTGATTGAACAAACTGTTCATATTATTTTTGATGAATCTAACTCTTCCTTGAGAAAGGAATCTGTAAGTGATGATGAAGACACAGATAGTCTTACCCAGAAGCTGAAGGAATCTACCAACAAGGATGGTGAAGATCCACCCTTGGAAGAACTACAATAAAAGGACATTATCCATGATGATCTTCTAAAGGAATGGAGGTACAAAAAGGATCACCTTATTGATAAAATCATTGAAGATCCATCAGTTGGGGTAAAAACAAGAGGTAATGTTATTCCTTTTGATTATTTAGCATTTGTATCTCAAATTGAGCCGAAGACAGTCAATGAAGCATTGTCTGATGAATCTTGGATTTTAACCATCTAAGATGAACTTAATCAGTTCAGGAGAAATCAAGTTTGGTCCCTTCTTCCGAGACCATCAGATCATCCTGTGATTGTCACTAAATGAGTGTTCAAGAACAAATTGGATGAAACTGGTGTTATCACTAGAAATAAGGCTAGACTGGTTGCTCAAGGCTATTCCTAAGAGGAAGGCATAGATTTCGTTGAAACCTATGCATCAGTGGCTAGACTAGAGACTATTCGAATTTTACTTGCTTATGCATGTGCATTGGATTTAAAACTTTTTCAAATGAATGTAAAATCTACTTTTTTAAATGGTTATATAAAGGAGGATGTTTATGTGGAACAGCCTCCTGGTTTTGATGATTTAGATTTTCTAAATCATGTTTTTAAACTGCATAAAGCATTATATGGTTTAAAACAAGCACCTAGAGCATGGTATGAAAGACTTAGTGCTTTCTTATTAAATCATAGTTTTATTAGAGGACAGGTAGATAGCACACTGTTTATTAAATCAAAAGTCAAAAATATATTACTTGTGCAAATTTATGTAGATGATATTATATTTGGATCTACTGATGAATCCTTGTGCAAGTATTTTGAGAAACTCATGCAGGGAGAATTTGAGATGAGTATGATGGGAGAGCTCAACTATTTCCTTAGATTACAAATCAAGCAAAGCAAAGAAGGTACACACATTTGTCAAGCAAAATACACCAAAGAATTGTTGAAGAAATTTGGTTTTGACAATGCTAAACTACTGTCCACTCCAATCAGCACATCCACTAGGTTAGACAGTGATAAGGAATGTAAGAAAGTTTATCAAAAACTTTATAGAGGTATGATAAGGTCATTGCTTTACTTGACAGCTAGTAGACCAGATATTTTATTTAGTATATGTATGTGTGCAAGATATCAGTTTGATCCTAAGGAATCTCATTTAATATCTGTTAAAAGGATTTTTAGATATTTAGTTAAAACTCATGACCTAGGACTATGGTATCCTAAATCATGGGAAACTAGTTTAGTTGGATATTCTGATGCTAACTATGTTGGATGCAAAGTAGATAGAAAAAGCACCAGTGGTGGTTGTCAATTTCTTGCAGGATGCTTGATTTCATGGTCTTCAAAGAAGCAAAATTCAGTAGCATTATCAACAGCTGAAGCCGAATATGTAGCTGCTGGGAGCTGTTGCACTCAACTCTTATGGATAAAACAACAGCTTGAGGACTATGGGCTGCACATCAAGACCATCCCACTGCTGTGTGACAATACAAGTGTAATAAATCTGACGAAAAATCCAGTACAGCACTCAAGGACGAAACATATAGAGGTCAGATATCACTTTATTAGAGATCATGTATCTAATGGTAATATTAATATTTTATTTGTAGATACTCAGAATCAGTTAGCAGATATCTTTACAAAAGCCTTACTTGAAGAGAGATTTACGTCTCTTAGAAGGGAACTAGGTATGTGTAATTTGTAATAGATATGTCTGTATGTAATTGAAATAATAAATTTTAGAATAATACTTATCCTTCCCGCTGGATTTAAGTAAATCTTTTATTGCTTGCGTCATAAATTGCTATGGCGTTTGAGATTAATTCTTTATTGTTTGATTTATCCTCTCCTCGTTTGTCGTTATCCACTTTTATTGCTCTGGCGTTTCAAACAGATAATTTATGTCTTGCCATTACGTCCGAAATCCTTGCCTTATCGATTGCCTCTCTCTCTTATCTCTTTCGACTTGCCTGCCTGCGAAAACCCTCATCGACTCCAAAATCCCCTCTGTGTGGTTTCAAAGGATATCTTTGTTCCCGCTCAAATTTCTTGAGGGATCTTGTTCCTCTCTTTCCCACGATCCTCCAGAATCCTTCCTTGCTCGATTTCATAGCCGCTTTTGGGAGTTCCGGCAGCGTGGGTGGTTACAGCGTCGCCTTCCTCATGGCGGAGCAACATGAACGATTTGCTGCTGTAAGGATCAAGCTATATAGAAATAAGGCAGTGGATCTAGAAGACCTAGAGAAGCATGGTATGCACAGCATAATCGAAGCTATTCAGAGGATGAAGTGGGCAAAGATGTGTACTATTTCTGAACTGAGTTATCCAGACCTCGCGAAAGCTTTCTACACTTGCCTGAAAGTAGAAGAAGATGAGACTCTCTCTTCCACAGTTAAAGGTACACTCATTCACATCACTCATAATCTTTTGGAAAGATTATTTGGAGTCTCTACAGTAGGACACAGTTTGGTGGACTCTGTGGACATTCATACCAAGGGGCTAGGGATCATTAGAACATAGTACAAGCTGAAGGATGGGAAGATCGACATCAACCAGTTCAATGCTTTTAACAGAATATTGCATTTCATAGTCTGTCAGATTTTAGTGCCGAGGAGTGCTACTTTTTCAACCCGCCTAAAGGGAGATACTGATATGATGTTTTGGGCCATCCAAAATTAAGATATCAACATGGCTCAAGTTATAATAGAGAGGATGAAGTCTGCTGCAGAAATGATTTGGGATAAGAAGAATAAGTTGGCAGTATCCTTACCATTTGCCTATTTGCTTACCAGAATTTTCAATCACTATGAAATTGTTCTGAAGGGAGAATTGATGGAAAAGATGGGTCAGTCTATTCGGTCTAGAAATTTGAAGAAGAGTGGTTTTTCTCTTGTGGGAAATGTTTGGACAAAGACTTCGGTGGCAGAAGGAGAGGCCATCATTGGTGAAGTTCCTGCAGTACCACTAGTCCAAGAGGCAGAGGCAGATGTCAGAATTGAAGAACCTCCTGTATCTGTAAGGAGGATTGAGGAAATAAACCCTGCGCACATTGAGTCTGTTGGACAATCATCTGAAGCTATGATCCCCTCTACAGTCCCTGCACCTGCTATTGAAGAATCTTTAGAGACTATTGTTGACACTGAGGGGGAGCAGGAAGATACTCACATGGAAGACATCCCTAGTGTTCTTGCTGCAGATGTTAGTATGGAAGATAGTTTGGCAGCAGTCATTCCGGAAGTTGTGGCACCAGGCCACAGTGAAGACATTCAAATGGAAGTTGCTCCAGTTCAGGGGGAGCCTACTGCTAGTGCTCCTGCAGACCAGTTCCAGGAAGGTATTGTTGAAGACACCTCAGATGAGGATATTGAACCCATTATTAGCTCCGGTGGAAAGAGTAAGGGTGTTGCCTCAAGAATTCCTTTACTCACCAGGAGGGCACACCATCGATCCAAGAAGAAGAAGATTCTTGTGCACTTGAAGCCAGTCATTAATAGACTGAATGCACATGGGGAGATTTTATGCTCTTTGCAATCCGAAGTAACATCCATCTTTCTTAGTCAGAGCACTGGAGCCAAGGAGATTGGAGCAGTTAAAACTGAGCTCCAGGAGATGAGAAGTGAGTTGGGTAGCTTGAAGCAGCTAGTGTCAGATCTTTCAGATTTTGTGAGGGTGCAATTATCTGTTCCTGCCCCTCCTGCTACCACTCAACCTGTACCAACAGTTAGCACAGGGCCGTCTGTACCAGAAGAACCAGTTGCTAGGCCATCAGGGCCAATTGTTGAAGAATCAGGGCCACCAGGGCCTTCTGAAGAGGAAGTCAGGCCACCAGGGCCATCAGTTGAAGAGTCAGGGCCATCAGGGCCATGTGAAGTTCAAGATGTTGATACTAGGCCATCAGGGCCAATGGAGTCAGTGGCAGAGCCAATCGGGTTGCAAGCATTTATAGAGGTTGCTGCCGTGCCCCCAGAGCCTTCTGTCCCTTCTACTCTTCGGACTCCAGCCCCTTCTTCTCCACCTACATCCTTCACTGCTCCACCTGCACCTGAACCCTCCCAGAAACCACTTCCAAAACATATCTCTTCTCCTACACCTTTTCCTGCTACCTCCTTTTCTACATCTATTTCTTCTACTGCCATTCCTCCTCCAACATTTGAAGATCCTCCAACATCATCATCTGCTGGTCCCTCATCTGCACCACCTCCTCTTACTTCTTTCACCTCTCTTCATCCACCCACTCCACCATCCTTCATCACTATTATTCCGGAGAGTGCTACTGTTCAAGGCCATGTCATTCAGGACATTAAAGATGAGTTTGAAGAAGCAACTCTTCGCTCAGTCCTTTCTGTTTCATCTCATGTTAATAGGACATATTTCCCCAGTCCTGCCTCCAAAAAGAGAAAAATTTCTAAGGAACTTGCTCTCTCCTCTGAACCTCGATTCCCTCCTCTTTAGTGTTCTCTTTATGTTGTAAATAGCAGGAGACTTCTCTACTGTGAATACTTATAAAATACACCTTTGCTACACTTTTTGGCCTCCCTCACCTCAATCTCACATAACATCTCCATATTATTCTTCCTCTCTCTTTCTTATCCAAACATGATCAGTCCAAAATCTTCTCCTCAGCTGAGTCTAAGATTGAGATCAATGGGCTCGGGGTAATAAAGCTCTCTACAGAAAGTTTATGCTTGCCAGATTTGACCGGTTCCTACCCACAGACCACCCTCTCACACTGTCTGAGTGGTTTGTCCTCCACCACAGAAATACTTGGGGTCTCTTCATCTAGAGGAAAATCAAGTTAATCCGGCACTTCCAAATGTTCAATGATTATCGTTTTGTCAATAAACTTCCAGAGGTTCAGCTTGGTCAATTCAGGGCAGCCATTGTTCAACTCAGAACTGGAAATCTAGTCAATACCTCTCTTCAAGTGGATTTTGCTACTCTGCAGATGCCAGACATTGTTTATCTCCCAAAGCTACACTCCTTGCTCATGGACTCTGCTGTGGGTCCTAGTATCTTTGAAAGATTTGCTAGAGTCATGGCCAGAATCACTGTTCAGCAGGGAGCTCCTCTTGCTTTCTACAGATTTTTGTTCAGGAAATATCACAGGGGTTTTATCAAGTTAGATGTCTTAGCTCCTCTTTTGTTTAACCCCTCTGACTGGGCCAAGAACTATCCCCAAGCTGCTCAGCAATTGGACAATCTGAATAACTCCCTGTCCAGTTCCAACCAACCCACTCTATCTGCTGAACAATTCTTGGACCTCAACTCCATTAACTTGGTTCAAGACCCTCTTGCTGTTTGGGTTGAGAGGTACAAAATCTATGTACCCTTGAAGAGGGAGCTGTTACAGCACAAGATTTCCTACCCTCTATCCATTGATAGATTTCTTCAGCATGCTAGTTTTGGGACTACTACCTTATACCGGTCATCTCTTGGTAAAGATGAGTATGTCAATTTCATTGAAGCTCAGAGGCAGCTCCACATCAAGAGACTTCTTCTAGATGTGGGGCTTTCTTACAACATCAGTTGGGGTGCCTTTAAGAATTACTTTGAAGAGCAGGAACTCCAGGCTTGGCCAATCATTACTCGCCATGCCTCCCTTCTGTCTCCTGCCTTTTATATTTTTGATCCCCATTAAGTAATCAAATTTGCTATTTTGGCTCCTAATCTCTTTTTTTCTGACTACCTAATTCTTTTTGCTTAATGACAAAAAGGGGGAGAAATTATTCTGAAATACATTTTTTTTCGCAAATAAAATTTATTTTAGCTCTCTCAATGTATGCAAATTCTCTATGTTTTGTCATCAC
Source organism: Colocasia esculenta (assembly GCA_014218235.1). Taxonomy (NCBI): domain Eukaryota; kingdom Viridiplantae; phylum Streptophyta; class Magnoliopsida; order Alismatales; family Araceae; genus Colocasia; species Colocasia esculenta. The sequence goes on from CM024758.1 coordinate 107,163,505, forward strand.
CAAAAAGGGGGAGATTGATGATCAGTCCATCTCCATATAAATTTATTATGAATTATATATGTATTTTTGGTGATTAACAAAATCTTAAAAAATATTTTCTAACAACATTTTCTGGAGTTTATCCACAGGAAATAACTCAAGCAAAATCTGTAAGTTGTCCACACACACTCTCATTTGAAGTTCAAAGCATGAATTTTGTCTAAGTATACATCGACTTCCATATAATAGCTCACAACGATTTCGTTGGTACATCGATTTCATATCACTTAAACATCGATTTCGTTGATACATCGATTTCATATCACTTAAACATCGATTTCGTTGATACATCGATTTCATATCACTTAAACATCGATTTTGTTATTACATTGATTTCATTTCACTTGAACATCGATTTCGGTAAAACAACAAATTTTATCATTGAAACAATAATTTCATTATCGATTTCACTTAAATAACGATTTCATCATTGAAACAACGATTTTATTATCGATTTCACTTAAACAACAATTTCATGATCGATTTCACTTAAACAACGATTTACTTTCACTCATACAACGATTTAGTTGCTACAACGATTTTGCTTCACTTACACAACGACTTGGTCGCTATAACGATTTGAGTATTGCTACAACAATTTCATCTCTACAACAACTTCCTATGAAACAACGATCTTACTTAAATAACGATTTCATTTGCACATCGATTTCTGTTAAACAACGACTTTGTACAGAACATCGATTTCATTAATACATGGATTATGCTCACATCAACTTGATTTCAACATAGATTACATCATCTGTTTGATATCAACATCATCTCTCTCTCTCTATAGTATGTCTTTTAAACATCAACTCTCTATTCGCAAATAAAACTTAGTCAGCTATTGAACATTATCGTTTTAATCCTCTTTTAACCATTCTTTAGTTCCATTCCACATTATATTCAAATATATTTCAAATCTTTGTGGATTTCAAAGTTTTCCCGTAAAAGCATGTTGTATCCTACATTGTCTAACATTTATTGTGACAGTACACAACTCTGCACGATATATCTTTTACGTGTCTTGCCTATTCACTCAAAGTCAATGACAGAATGACATTTCTCTTCTACTGTATCTTTATACAATACAACTACCAATTTGACTGACAGTTTTGATAAAGATAAGTTGTTTAGGTGTCAGCATTTATTGTGTGCAGGGTTTCCGGAGAAAATGCACGTCTCAAAGTTGGACCTGTCAACCTGACAAGAGGATAGAAGATTCAAACAATCTTTCCTTGAGTATGTGTGTCTATCCAAGCATTAATGACTGCAGGCTCACTTGCTCTCTCCTTTCTACCCGACACTCCAACGTGCATGAAGATGTGAGACAACGGATATTTCAATGGATACTACAACAGTCAAATTATTTCAAAGATGATAAATAGAAGACTGGTGACTCCATGAAGAATAGTTCGACCACTCTTTTCTTAAAGAAAATCTTTGTCACCTGAAGAACAACGAGAGCCAGCTCGTCCATTCAAATTTTCCATAGCTCTTAGCTCTCTGTGAGAATAGTGCTTTACTTTTGAGAGCTTGCGTAGATCTGAGAGAGAGAGTTCATTTGAGATATTCTTGTGTCTCTTAGTCTTCGCCTCAGATCAAGCATTGTCTATAAGCTTGGTCTTGGGGCCTTTCTTATTAAACTCATTTTTTTGTGAGCATTCCTCTTCGTGTGTGAAGAGAAGACATGTTGCATCAGGTGGTGTGATTCTTCTTCTGGTAGAGAAGAGAAGGCCAGCTGGTGCTGGATGTGTAAGTGTCTTTAAGAGGGACTGTACCCTTGTTTAGTGGAATCTCAAGTGGTTGCTTGGGGACTGGACGTAGGATTCATTGGGATAGGAGATCTGAACCAAGATAAAACTTCCTTTGTCTGTGTGATTGTTCTTTTTGTTTTGATTAACGCTAACTCTAACTATCGATCTTAGTGTTGTCTGTCAAGTTTGTTTATTTACAGGAATTTGTACAAGAAGAATTTTTAGCAATCCATTCACCCCCCCTCTGGGCTTGCTATCTGGGCAACATCTACTAGTCAGTGGTCAGGTGCGCCTGTTGGCGTCTTACTGTTCGACCACAGGTCCTGGTGTCCTCTCCTGTCAGAGCGAAACTCGAGGACACCTCAACAACACACTATGTGGTCTGGCCGGGCCACGGTCCCACGCCTGTCCTCCCGGCACAGCTCTGGCACTGTACAAGGTGAGGCAGTGAGAACAGACTAGCTGGACCGCATCGCAACTCTTCAAACTCTGCGGGACCTAGACCAACTAAGAGAGCTTTACTAACGTCTCGACGTCGCTGTCTAACACCGTTTTCCCCCTCCGTCCGAAAAATACTTGACGGACGCACTCGTGGCTTAGAGACCGCCCTCAACAAGCCCACAAGGACGGGGGTCTTGGGAAATGGTAACAACCCTAAAAGCGCACCGTGCGATAGGACAAGCCCTAAAGTGCAAAAGTACTGGGCGAAGACTAGTAAGGCGCAGTGCTAGGGAGTCTGTACAAGCGTCACGAGTACGATACTAAAACTCAACGTGGAAGCTGACCCGCTAAAGTATCTGACGAACGGTCAAACTTGGAAGGCCAAGATTACTATCTCGGATAGTCGGCTGGCCCTCGGATCTCACTCGACGGGTGCCGGAGACCCTAGCACAATTGTCTCTGTCGACTGGTCAAATGGCCCTACTGGCCCTGTCGGAGCTGACCCGGGCGGGCCCTGGAAGCAGGACCCGGTACAGTAGTCGCAACCTCGGACTGACCTACTGGCAGAGTCAGTACAAACTACAGTCGACGATATGAAAAATGACACGAAAAATGGGCTAAAGAGGGGTCAAAACTGGCATGTTGACTCTGCCTGGCGCAATGTGCCGGGGACCCCAACTGTCCAGCCCTAGCGCACTACGCTAGTCTGGTAGACGCATTGCGCCAGGCCTATAGGCGCAGTGCGCCCAACCCCTCTCCTTCAATGCGACAGGGGCGTGGGAGAGAGAGGCAGGCCGTCGACGGCCGGCATCCGGCGGCCAGGCGTAACTGGCGACGGGGAGGGGCACCGATCACTGTCGGCCCCTCCCTGGCACCCCCTATAAGCCACCGAAAAACCCTAACAGGGCTCCGGGGAACTAGGAAGAAAACAGCGCGCGCGAGAGAGAGAGAGAGAGAGAGAGAGAGAGAGGCGGAGCTCGGGGAGGGGAAGAAGAGGAGGAAGGAGAAGGAAGAAGAGGGCGGGGGGGGAGGAGTCGAGGGGGAGGTGGAGGGGTCGCTCGTTTCCGAAAATAGGCTAGATGCCCTTTTTCGGAGCCTGTACACAATAGCGAGATGCTGTTGTGCATGGGGAAATGGGGCTGGCCCAAGGCCCTGCCATCCTCCTCCCCTCCCCAGGTGGCGGATGCCACATCCCACCTCCCTTACACAAAATTTTTGCCCTCGAAATTACAAAAATAAAGCTGAAAGCACAAAGGCAAGGTAGGGGTAGGAATAAACTTATTCAAACAGGTAGGGGAATCTCTCCCGCATCTCGTCCTCAAGCTCCCAAGTCGCCTCGTTACTACACAGTGCTCCCAAGCGATCTTAACCATCGGTATCTACCTACTCCTCACTGCTGATCCTTTCTGTCCATTATCCTGACTGGGTACTCTGGAACTATCAGATCTGGCGCAACCTCTAACCTTAAGTAGTCCACACATGACTTGGATCTGGCATGTACTTCCTCAGGATCGACACGTGGAACACATCATGAACTGCTGATAGTGCTAGCGATAGTGGTAGTTTGTACGCGACCTCGCCGATCTACTCCAAAATGGGAAAGGGGCCTATGAACTTGGGATTGAGTTTTCCCCTCTTTCCGAACCTCATCACACCCTTCGTCAGCGAGATTCTCACGAACACAAAATCTCCTGGTGCAAACTCAAGTGGCCTCCTGTGTCTATTTACGTAGCTCTTCTGTCTGCTTTGTGCTGTCTGTAACCTTTGCCTGATCAGTCTGACCGTATCTACACACTGCTGAACTAACTCTGGGGAGGAGTCGAGGGGGAGGTGGAGGGGGTCGCTCGTTTCCGAAAATAGGCTAGATGCCCTTTTTCGGAGCCTGTACACAATAGCGAGATGCTGTTGTGCATGGGGAAACGGGGCTGGCCCAAGGCCCTGCCATCCTCCTCCCCTCCCCAGGTGGCGGATGCCACATCCCACCTCCCTTACACAAATTTTTGCCCTCGAAATTACAAAAATAAAGCTGAAAGCACAAAGGCAAGGTAGGGGTAGGAATAAACTTATTCAAACAGGTAGGGGAATCTCTCCCGCATCTCGTCCTCAAGCTCCCAAGTCGCCTCGTTATCTACACAGTACTCCCAAGCGATCTTAACCATCGGTATCTACCTACTCCTCAACTGCTGATCCTTTCTGTCCATTATCCTGACTGGGTACTCTGGAACTATCAGATCTGGCGCAACCTCTAACCTTAAGTAGTCCAACACATGACTTGGATCTGGCATGTACTTCCTCAGGATCGACACGTGGAACACATCATGAACTGCTGATAGTGCTAGCGATAGTGGTAGTTTGTACGCGACCTCGCCGATCTACTCCAAAATGGGAAAGGGGCCTATGAACTTGGGACTGAGTTTTCCCCTCTTTCCGAACCTCATCACACCCTTCGTCAGCGAGATTCTCACGAACACAAAATCTCCTGGTGCAAACTCAAGTGGCCTCCTGTGTCTATTTACGTAGCTCTTCTGTCTGCTTTGTGCTGTCTGTAACCTTTGCCTGATCAGTCTGACCGTATCTACACACTGCTGAACTAACTCTGGGCCCAAGAGTTGCCTCTCACCAACCTCATGCCAGTGCAAAGGGGTCCTACACAGTCTGCCATATAGTGTCTCAAACAGTGCCATGTCAATGCTAGAGTGGTAGCTGTTGTTGTAGGCGAACTCAACCATCGGAAAGGTGTCTCCTAAGAACCACTCCACTCTAAACAATTGGCCCTCAGCATGTCCTCCAAAGTCTGTATCGTCCTCTCTAATTGACCATATGTCTGCGGGTGATAAGCGGAACTCATCCTCAGCTCAGTGCCCAACGCTCTGCAAACTCTGTCAAAACCCTGAAGTAAACATCGGATCTCTGTCTGACACGATTGAAATTGGCACGCTGTGAAGTGGTACAATCCAGTCCATGTACAATCTGGCTAGTTTGTCAACTGGCCGCTCCTCACTGGCAAAAAGTGTGTTGTCTTCGTCAATGTGTCGACTACCACCCAAATGCAGTCGTGTCTCTACTATGTGCGGGGCAATCCAACCACAAAGTCTATAGCGATGTCGTCCCTCTTCTACTCGAGAATGGGCAACGGTTGAAGCTCGCCACCTGGATACTGATGCTCTACCTTCATCTGTTAACAAACTATGCATCTGGACACGAACTCTACAATCTCCCTCTTCATCTTAGGCCACTAGAAGTGCCTCTTTAAACAGTGGTGCATCATGGTGGAGCCAAGATAATTGGCATACCTTGATCTGTGTGCCTTCTGAAGCACTCTCTGCCTCAACTCTGCATCCCTCGGTACATATAAATCTGACCTCTGAACTGCCATCTAGTTGAACCTCTAGCAATTGCAGTATCTCTGCCAACTCTGAATCTGCTCACTGTGTTGCTATCACCTCAAAGTACATTGTCAGTCTAACTATCAAGCTACCCAACACTGCTCTGTCTCTGCTCTTAAGTACCTAGAAGGAACTCTGGGCCGCGTCCTCAAGCATCCTCCACTCTCTGACCATAAGGGTACTGACATGGGCTCTCCTACTCAAGGTGTCCGCTACGACGTTCGCCTTTCCCGGGTGATAGGAAAGGGTGAAGTGTAGTCCTTCAGGTACTCCACTCATCTGCGCTGTCTCAGGTACATATACCTGAGACTCTTGTGGTCGGTGAAGATCTCGAACCTCTCTCCGTACAAGTAGTGTCTCCATAGCTTCAAAGCAAACACCACTGCTACTAGCTCTAAGTCATGCGTCGGGTGGTTTTCTTCATGCCTCTTCAACTTTCTGGATGTGTAGGCCACCACATTGCCACACTGCATCAATACTATTCCCAAACCTACCCTCGAAGCATCGGTGTAGACCACAAAACCTCCACTACCTGACGATAACACTAACACTGGTGCTGTAGTCAGTCTCTGCTTCAATTCCTGGAAGCTGGCCTCACAGTCTGCGGTCCACTGAAACCTGACGTCCTTCCTCGTCAACATCGTCAAAGGTGCTGCTATTTTGGAGAAATCCCGAATGAATCTACGGTAGTATCCTACCAAGCCTAGGAAACTGCAGATCTCTCGAATTGTACTCGGCTGTGGCCAACTCAAAACTGCCTCTACCTTGGCTAGATCCACTACCGCACCGGCACCTGAGATCACGTGTCTAAGGAAATGCACCTCCTTTAGCCAAAATTCACACTTGTTGAACTTGGCATAAAATTGGTGATCTCTCAACGTCTGAAGCACAATCCTCAGGTGTCCAGCATGCTCCTCCTCTGAAGCTGAGTAAACTAGGATGTCGTCTACAAACACAACCACGAAGCTGTCCAAGTACGGGTGGAAGACTTTGTGCATCAACTCCATGAAAGTTGTGGGCATTCGTGAGCCCGAAAGGCATCACGACAAACTCATAGTGGTCGTACCTAGTCCTGAAGATTGACTTGCTGATATCCTCTGTCCTATCCTCAGTTGGTAGTACCCTGACCTCAAATCAATCTTCGAGAACACTCTGGCCGAATGCAGCTAGTCAAACAAGTCGTCAATCCTCAGCAGCATATACACGTTCTTTAGTGCCACTTTGTTCAGCTCTCTATAGTCTATACATAGCCTTAAACTACCATCCTTCTTTTGCACGATAGCACCGGCACCCTATGGCGATTGGCTAGGACGAATGAAACACAACTCAAGCAACTCCTGGAGCTGGCGCTTGAGCTCTCTCAACTTAGCGGGGCCATCCGATAAGGTGCCTTGGACAAGGACATCGTTCCAAGCAACAACTCAATCGCAAAATCCACTTCCCGCTTGGGAGGCAAACCTGGCAACTTCTCGGAAAAGACGTCTGGAAACTCACAAACCACTGGTATACCAAAAACGGAAACACCACTGGCCTCAGAGAAGCAAACCGAAACAAGGTAGGCCACAGCACCACCACGAATCAAACTCCTCACTCTACAAGTAGAAATGAAAGGTCGACGTGTAGATTAGATACCTCTAAAACACAAGGCGTGTCAGGTACTCCGAACTGCACCGTCTTCCTTCGACAATCTAGCACTACAGAATAGGCCTCCAGCCAGTCCATCCCCAAGATCGCGTCAGACTCCCAGATCTGGAGAACAAACAACCTGGCTGGCAACACGTGCCCCTCAACCTCAACGGGCACACTCTCCAAACAACTCAAAGTAAGCATGAAACCGTCGGAAGGGACCTCCACAAGCAACTCACATTGCTGCTTAGGCACTGACTCTACCAAGCACTCACAAAACTCCTTGGAAACAAATGAATGAGTGGCACCAAAATCAATTAAAACACAAGCAATCCTACTAGAGATGGGCAATGTACCTTCCACTAGGTTCGAGGCCTTCGCCTCTACCCTAGTAAGTGCCATTACTCGACCACGACCTCGACCACACTGACCCTGCTGCTGACGCTGTGGTTGACCCTCCTGTTGCTAGAATTGTGGCTGCAGATGTTGTTGTTGGAACTGTGGTTGATGAAACTGTTGTTGCTATCTGGGCTGGGGCGCCTGTCTGGACTGTGACGTCTGTGCTGATTGCTGCTACTGTCTTGCTCCTCCCGGGCATTCCCTCACGTAGTGACATGCCTGGCTGCACCTGTAATAGGAGACGGTGCTGACTCAACTGACTGACCTGCTGAACTGATTTCTCCTCTGCTAGGAACTGCCTTGGGAATAGTCCCACCTGATCTACTCTACTGTTTATGACTCCCTGAGCGAAATAGCCTGCGGAGCCTCGAGCCTACCCCAGACGACTCAGCACCCGACGTAGAGGTAGTCGGGGCACGAAGACTGCGATTGGGGCGAAAGTTCGGACTCTGCTTGCCAAAACTCTCTGACCTGGTCACCTGTTGCTAAATGCCCCTCTCAAGTGCTCTAGCTCTGGCAACTGCATCTGACAATGTCTGGCACAGGTGCGTCGCTACTACTCACCTCAACTCTGGCCTCAGTTTTGCTATATACCTCTCAGTCTGCACCTGCTCACTGGCAGCAATCGACGGTACGTGCCAAATAAGGGAGACAAACCTTACGTGGTACTTCGTCACGATCATGCCTCCCTGAACGAGAGAAAAATTGGTCCCGTCTCTCATGCTACGCATGTGCTGGAAAGTACGCATCGTGAAAGAGGGGCACAAACTGCTTCCAACTAATCTGCCTCAGGGTCTAGCCTGGAAAGTGCGTCTGCCTCTGCACCCTCCACCACTCATGTGCTGGCCCACACAGCTAGTACACTGCCAAAGTAACTTTGTCCTCAGGTTTGCAGTCCATCGTCTCGAAGATCAACTCGATCTTGTGCACCCAACTTTCAGCTCTATCTGGATCTACTACTTCGACAAACTATGGGGATCAAAACCTCAAGAACCTCTCCAACATTGCAGTGACATCATCTGGATCTGGATCTCTATCTGCTCGACCTCTATGACCACCTCCTTGCCTCATGTGCCTCGTAAAACTAGTCCACATCCCGTCGAGAAATTATGCCATGGGGTCACCTCTGCTATGTTGTCTACATGTGTCTCGAGGGTGCTGTGCCTCATCTTGTGATGACTCTGAGAAGCTCATCTCTAAAGGCTCGGGGTCTCTAGGTGGGTCCGGAATGTCATCAAGCTGTCTATGCCTATGCGGAGCCATATCCTGCCAAAACATTAGAGCAAGAGTACGTCAGAGGTAAGTCTGACGGTCAGCAACACATGAGACCGTCACAGTCATTTGAATCCTTTACTAACCACGTCATGAATTCTCTGATACCAACTATAACGACCCAAGAACCCAATACTCGGAATCCTCCAAGTACCGACCCTTAGACTGCCACCCTTGGATCGGTAGACCCGAAAGGGTTAGGAAAGGCTTGACGAAGCAAGCAAAGAAGACAAACAAACGTAACCCTATAGTAAACAGTACAAGTCCACACGCTAATTACCTGTCTATCTATCTGTCTCAAGTACAAGTACAGTAAACAAAAGGAACACAAAACCCTTAAGGGGCATACTCCGAGGGTAAAGACTACTCAAAAACAGGGAAACTGTTGTTGAACGTGACGTCCCGGCCTCCGTCCGAGGGAAGTCCTGTAGATGCTGTGAACTCTCACCTGTAAAGGGGAAGAAGGAGTGAGCTTCACAAACAAAACCCAGTAAAGAACCCAACCCCTCACTGGTTCGAACAACGAAAACAAGAAGTAACACAACTAAACTAGGCAGGAAGAAAAGTAGTACTAAAGTAACTAAGCTAACTACACAAAGCAGAAAGGTGACAGTATCTCAAGTAAACAGAACTACTATTTGAGCAAGAATATAACCATATAATAATTGTGCATGTACTAAAGGAAGTAAATGAAAAGGTATGCTGGTCTACAAGTATCGCTAACTCGGCGTAACTACACACAGTCTCAAACTTGATAAGCGTGCCCTATGAACGCTACTAGGTTGCACACACAGACGAAAAGCCTATCTGAACAACAGGTACTAGCGACAGACCAACTTTTACTAGTCAGTGGTCAGGTGCACTCGTCGGCATCTTACCGTTCGACCATAGGTCTTGGTCTCCTCTCCCGTCGAGCGAAACTCAGAGGACACCTCAACAACACACTCCATAGTCTGTTTGGACCACGGTCTAACGTCTGTCTGTAACGACCCTCTTTATACCGGTACGATTATGTCAACCCACGTCGGTACAAAGAACGCCGTCACAGTGAGACATTAACCCAACACTAAACGATAGGTTGATATGCACATGAATAACGAAAGATTAGAGCAGAAATAAAAGAACTAATCTTATTCCATCATCATCATCATCATATCCACAGTCTATATAGCAAGTAAAAAAAATGTTAATGTCCACATTAATTATAATTCCTAATAAAGTACACTGCCCACTTGAATTACATAAACCCATTCTTTACATACTAGTGAAAGAAAAGTACAATGAAGCAAAGTCCAACGGAGTGAAGCTACTCCTCGCGCTCGGAGTCGCTCCTCTCAATGCCCTCATCAGGAATGGAGGTACCTGTCACACCTGTACGCCGAAGCAAGTATGAGTCTAAAGAGACCCAGCAAGCAATCTAAGAACAACACCCTTACACATATCACATACACATGCTAGTTTTCTTTTACATTTAGGAATCAACATGGTATATGGATCTAAATCATATTCAAATCATTTTACAACTATACCCAATTAAAGCATGCTACTATGTACAAAGTAAATAACACACCTAGCATGATATCTAATCATTTTCTCATGCATTTATCACACTTATACACATATTTTGCTTGCTGTTTTGACATGAATTAAACACAATCACATGGGTTTACATTTATTCACATGCTAACTCATTCACTTAATAATTTCACATACTCGTACTTCACATTTTCACAATTCACATGATCACATGCACATATTCACATTTTTTTTACACTTAATTGCCGTGACACACAGTCCAAACCACCACTAGAAGGACAGACATATACACATACACATACCCGTCACCTAGGCAACATAGTGACGAATCTTGGTTAACTGCGCAGAACTGGGAGAAGCCATCTCCACCCTAACTAGTGGTACTTGTCCACCTCCAAGATTTCATCCTAATGCCCATAAGATATCACATACATTGAACCTTCCCGTAGGGACTTTACTACAGTATGGTTCCACAGCCCTCTATAGTAGCAGTGTCACTAATGGCACAGTTTACACTGTTATTATCACATTGTCACATTATCACATGCATTTTTAACACATTTACATACACTTTTAAGTAACTACACATGCTTCAGTTTAGCCAACATAATGTTACTGTTTCACAGTGTTAATCAGATCATAACACAATCCTAATCATGCTGCTAACCACTGAATTATACATAATCAAACTTAACATGCTCAATATAGTCATTCTCCCTTATTAAATTAATAACAGTACCTATTGTTATCAAAACAGTGCGAAATTTTTATCACAGGTCCTAAACAGATAACATGTCATATACTCAATTTTTTAGATTTTTCGGATCTGCAACACGATTATAACAATTTAAACAGATTTCAGGCATATTTATCACTAAATTCACTTAAGTAGGTTTCATAGTAAAACAGTCATACCCAACAGTGCCAACACCTGAAGACAGTCATCATATGATCGTAGAAAATTTATGAAACCTTAATACATCATGAATCTAATTAATCAGGAATTACCAAGATCAAATCATACTCATTATCCCATTACAGAAATTCTAATAAATAATACAATTTACAAAAATTCGACCCATCCTCATGGCATGATCTACTGACTGTACCTGACTAAACATAAATCTCATAGCATGCACAGACAACCACAAATCTGAACATAATCACACAGATATAAAATTAGGGTTATGTGAAAAACAGATGAACTTGGCGGCAAGGGGGTTGCCGCCAACAGGGGTTAACGGCACACGATGTTGCCACCAACTCAAGAACTTGACGGCACACATGTGGCCGTCAATATCCTGTCTGCAGAAAACACAGACTGAACGCACAATACAAGAGAAATTGGGGTTCCAGGACACGAGATAAAATCCAATAAAATTCCTGAGACCTAGGAGACATGAGTAGGAATGAGATCCCTCGATTACTTGCCTTATAAAAATTGTAGAATGGGATTAGTTAGCCGAAGATGCCCTCCTCGGCCAAGCCAAGAAGGTGCTCCAATCCTCCTAGATCCGGTCTCTGTATCGATGTAGGTGGCACACCGGAGTCGAGGATGCTTCCTCGAAGTCAAGTGCACCTCCCAGTCGATGAAGATCGCCGGAAGAGACACCCAGTCACCGGATCAAGATCGCACAAAACCCACTTTTCACCACAGAAAACCCTAGGTTCTCTCTTGGGCGAAAAGACCTAACTCAGCCAAATCAAGGTGTTTTTATAACGCCAAGGGGGTTGGGTACGCATTAGATAGGATTTCCTACCGTTGGGAGGTAGTTTCCAAAATTAGAACCGAAGAAAATGCAGTCGTTTCCAGATCTGAAATCACAACAATTTCTAGGAAATAAACGACCATATTGTTGCCGTTTACTGGGAATTGGCGTCCATCGATCTGAACGTCGACTCCCCATGAACATCCATGCATGTTGACGTCAATTAGCCTTTCGGCCAGAACACAGAGAACAGATAAACATGTATTCACCTTAATTTTTACATACTCTATATATCATATTATTTAAATACAATATGTACAATGTAAATAAAACAATATGTACATAAATAAACACATATATACATATGTACAACATCATTTGAATACAATATATACAAATTAAACATTATATATATATATACCTATGCACATAACTATATATACAAAAGCATCTAATCATCATATGACAAAATCTAAATAAAAGAACAAAGTTCGAGGGCCTTACAATGTCCTTTCGGCACGGCTCTGGAACTGTACAAGGTGAGGCAGTGAGAACGAACTAGTTGGACCGCACTGCGACTCTCCAAACTCTGTGGGACCTAGACCAACTAAGAGAGCTCTGCAAACAACTCGACGCCGCTGCCCAACACCATTTTTCCTTTCGTGCAGAGAAACACTTGACGGATGCACTCATGACTCAGAGACTGCCCTCAACAAGCCCACAAGGATGGGGGTCCTGGGAAACAGTAACAACCCCAAAAGCGCACCATGCACTGGGACAAGCCCTTAAATGCCAAAGCACCGGGTGAAGACTAGTAAGACGTAGTGCTAAGGAGTCAGTACAAGCGTCACGAGTACAGTACTAAAACTTAACGTGGAAGTGGACCCGTTAAAGTACCCGACAAACGGTCAAACTAGGAAAGTCCGTATTATTATCTCGGACAGTCGGTCAAGTGGACCTGTCGCTCCGGTCAGAGCCGACTTGGGCGAGCCTGAGAGCTGCGAGACTCGGTACGACGATCACAAACCTTAGACTGACCCACTGGCACAGCTGGTACAATTGACGACACGAAAAACGACGCGAAAAATGGGCCAGAGAGGAGTCAAAACTAGCCTGGCGATGATGGCATATTCAAACGGCTTCAGAAGAAGCCCCCCGCAAAGTAGTATTTTGAGTCAGTCTTTCGTCTCTTTGGATGAACTAATGCGAATGGGTGTAAGCCTCGCTGCTCGGAAACACCCAGTGCTGACCACACTGAGAGACACGAAAGCGCAGGTAATGCCAGTTCCCCGGTATGGAGTCGGCCAGTAGAGGTTAGCGAGTTGCCTAGCTTACTTAGTAAAGGACTCCTTTTGTTTAGCGGTCATGGATCGATTCTAGGTGGTTCACTTTTATACCCCTATTCTCAGAGTTCACGTTCTGATCTACGACTTTGAAGATGAGTTCCATAGTTTTGGACAGGACAGGTGGAGGAGGTAAAGAAAATATTAAAGCCTTCGGTGCCAATTCAATGATCCAAGAATGACGTTGGGGCGAGTGTTCGGTCCCAATAAGCACCACTAATAGTGGTGACCCTGCCTGGCGCAATGTGTTGGGGACCCCAGCTGTCTAGCCCTGGCGCACTTCCGGTATGGTAGCTGGGTTGGCCCCTTGCCAGGCCTGGGTGCACTAGGCCCATAGGCGCAGTGCGCCCAACCCCTCACCTTCCCTAATCCGAAGGGGGGGAAACGCGACGAGGGTGGGGGCGGGGAAGTAGGTCGCCGGGCCGGTGACGGGGAGGGGCATCGGTCACCGTCGGCCCCTCCCTGGCCACCCACCATCAGTCGCCGAAAAACCCTAACAGGCCTTCGGGGAACCAAGTAAAAACGGGGTGAGAGAGAGAAGAGACTCCGACGCCGGAGAGGGAGAGGGGTCCTTACCTGCGGTAGTAGGACCCGCTGGTGTCCCCAATGCTAGTGATGGCAACGACAGCGGCAACGCTTCTCTTGGTGCAAGCCGAGCAACAGAGGAGGAGGCGATGGCGTGGCGCGGCGGGACTTCTCCCCGACGGCGCGACCCCGGCGGCCGCGGCGAGAGAGAGAGAGAGAGAGAGAGAGAGAGAGAGAGAGAGAGAGAGAGAGAGAGAGAGAGAGAGAGGGGCGGAACTTGCTGAGGGGAAGAAGAGGAGGAGGAAGAAGAAAGAAGAGGGCGAGGGGGGGGAGGAGTTGAGGGGGAGGCGGAGGGGGTTGCCCCGTTTTCGGAAATTAGCTGTTGTGCATGGGGAAAGGGGGCCGGCCCAAGGCCCAGCAACCCTCCTCCCCTCCCCAGGTGGCGGATGCCACAATTTCCTTTTGCTGGGTATTTTCTTTTGTCTCATCCTAATGGAGTGAGGCTTAATCAATTTAAATTTCTCTAGCTCTGAAAGTATGGCCTCATGTCCCACGGTGAGCTGTGTCCGAATCCGTTTAGCGCTCATTCAGATGTGGCACAATATCAACGCCAGCACATTGATTATTTAGTGTTCCTGGAAGCTGTCCACAAAACATGCATTATTGTGCTTTTAAATGTAAGCTTCGGTAGTTTTTGCATCTGATATCATGTCATTGTAAATTTAAAATCTGAGGGGGCCATCATACGAACTCTCTTCCTTTCCTCTACAGCATAAGGTCAATCGTTTGTCTTAACTTGCCTAGCTTCTCTGGCGGGCTAAATCCTTGGGGAACACCAAGTACTGGGAAAAAGAAAGAGGTAAATTTCTTTTTACCAAATGCTACCTAGTAACTTCAGATTCCGTTTCCTTAACTGGTCCATTCTGATTGATTTTGATGTTGACATTTCCCAGAGGGGTTTGACTGCACCGTTTGTCGATGATGGTCTTCTGGAGGTAGTTGGCTTTAGAGATGCTTGGCATGGGCTTGTTTTGCTTTCTCCCAATGGACATGGAACGCGATTAGCACAAGTAAGCAGCAATTCCTGACTAAAACAAATCTGAGTCTTTTTAACATTGTTTTTATAATGAATGCTCATAACCAGTCAACACTGTTGCTAATCATTTTGGCTCCATGGCCCCCCAGAGCAAGCTGTGTAGTGCTAAAGATGGTTATGGTTATTCTCTATGTTGCAAAATCCTTGATCATATTTTGCTGGAGAGGCCTATTTTGCAAATCCTTGATCGTGCTCGTAACCACAGGCCCACCGAATTCGCTTTGAGTTCCACAAGGGCGCAGCAGAGCACACGTATATGAGGATGGATGGAGAGCCATGGAAACAACCTCTGCCTAGAGATGATGGCACTGTGTTGGTGGAGATCTCCCACGGTGGCCAAGTGAAGATGCTCGCGACTCCCAGCTGCAGGGCGAAGAGTATGCATGACCCCTCCTCGCCATGCTCGGGGGGCTCCCATCACCCGATTGAGATGAGTGTTCTTGAAGACGACTTGGGAGAAAGCAGGAAGTTTGGGGCAGAAGTCCCCATACTGTCTGATGTTGTTCATCTGCGTTGAGCTCCAAATGGCAACAAAGTTGCTGTTAATTGATGGAAAAATGGTTTGGTAACACATTTTTTTTTGGCACACCAATCAAAACAGATTGCAAGCTTTCCTTTATGAAGTGTGTTTACTTATAACAAGTGATGATGTTGCGCATTCTTATTGGTTTGTGACTAGTTTGGTGTTAAAAAAAAGTGTGTTTAGAAGATCGGTTTCCTAGATGAGCCACATCAGCGTGCCTCAATGAAGTTGTTGACAAATTTGATACCAGCAAGGAAGATGAGATGTATCAGCTTAAATAGGCGGCCATGGTCGGTAGAAAGCAAGCACTAGTTGATCTGTCACTTGGATCCACAAAGAAAGCGATACAACATCGATACTCAAATAGTTCAGCAATATGGTAATCGATCTCATAGGAAGTGGTCACAGATCATCCTACAAACCTCACAAACTGTGTCATATTGCGGGAATTGGCAGACTTTGGATGCAACTTCAAATTTTTGGTGTGAAATGGCCCAAGTGGAGACATGGGAAACGATACTACAGTACTCATCTCAGGATGTGAACTTTGAACCAGCAAGAGATAAGGCACAGAGAGAGAGAGAGAGAGAGAGAGAGAGAGATCAACAGCGACATCAGATAAGTAACATCTGTATCTACCATCTCAAAAATCATTCATCTCTTAGCAGGGACACGGTCAGCGGGGCCCTGCTGTTCCAGTACAAAGAGTTTTGAAGGCCAAAGCAGGCAGCTTTCCCCTAGTTGGGACCCCAGCAGACCAGATGCATGATGGTCTCGGCCTTTTCCGCTTCCCTCCTCCTCCTCCTTGCGCCCAGCGCGTCCTCCTCCGCTGCGGGCGGCAAGTGCTCGCCGGATGGGGGCGTCCTCGCCCGGCCAGCAGCCGCGGCGGACGCCGCCGCAGGCCTGGCGCCGTGGTCCCCCAGCTGCTGGATGGCCCTCGCCCACGTCCTGCTCATGTACCTCAGGCTCATCTCTCCCTCTCTCTGTAGTTCTCCTCTCTCGATCTGGGCGGTGGAGTAGCAATGGTAGTAAGCAGACTGCGCTCGTGTTCGTGGATTGTGGTCTGTAACGAAGGTTAGCGCTCTATATATACATGTGTGGGGCGAAGTGCGGGATCGGAATGGTTCGTGGACAAGGTTTCGCGCAGACGGAGGAGAGAGGGAGGAAGCAAAGACGGCGCTGGCAGCGGATTTCTTGGGGCGCAGCCAGCAGCAAAGCGGCTGCCGGGTTTGTGATCTGGTTTTCCGTGGGAGGCGAGGCACGAAACCAGGAAGCCGCCGGCTCGGCCGCGGGTTCCCTTCCGTGGGATTTCTTCAGTAAAAATTATCGAAAATTAATTAAGATAAGGAGGGGAGATTTATAAGAAAAATTAATTAAGACAGAAATAAATCTACCTAATTTCTATCAGAAAAAGTTGTCCCAAATAATTTCTTCCTTTAATAGATTTTAACAATCAATCTATGAAAATATATTTTTTTATCGTCTATTTTGTTTCTTGTTTTATCCTTTCATGAATATATATCTTTATTCATAATCATCAATATATATATGATCACTTTATTTATATTTTAATTAATTTTTTAATTTATTTTAGTTAGATTTTACATTTACTTTAACTTATCTTATATATTTTTATTTTCTATTTTTACACTTTAACTAGATTCTTCTTCTATTTTAACTCACGTACAATGTTACTTTAACACATTAATACATGTTCTTTAATAAAGAGGTTGATTTTCTCTTTAACTTCAACCTTTTATGCATCTTACAGGAAGATGAATTATTTATTACTTTAACAGTTTATAAATTTACTTTAACTTTCTATGTTACACAATGTCACATATGTAACTGTGGAGGTGTTTCCATGTTTGGGCCGGAGCCAAACATGCCTACACTTGGAGACAAGGAAGATGACCGCCGGTAGCGGACGGATGCCTGCAAAACTAGAACAAGATCAGAGGGGGCCCGGTTGAAGAACCGGGGAGAACCTTCCGATGCCTAAGTCAGTGAACCGCGAATGAGGCTTGGAGAAGAAGGATTCAGTGTTGTGTAAGAGCGATGTGCCTTAGGTCACCTACCTCTGCATGGAGGCTTATCGGAGCCTTTTATAGGCAAAAGTGCTGAGGGAGAGGGACGGAACGTCCCTGATCAACGCCGCAAAGGGCGCGCCTGTTAGCGCCATTGGCGGGGAGGCGTCCGTTGAGGGGCCTCGCAGTTAACGCACCATTTACTCGTGGGGCATGCATGATGCATCAGTTGTAACCGTTACAAGGAGACGGGGTTGTTTGAATCCCCCTGGTCGGAGGTACGAGCAGGGGCCCTATTCGGTAAATGGAACCTGTTGCTCGGTGACAAAACCTACTGCTGGATGTCTCATGCACGGAAGTGTTGCTCGTGTCGAAGAGGGCCCGACACACGCCGAGCAGCGTCTGCTCGGAAAAGAGGGCCCTGGGCCAGACAAGCTGTAAGGCATCCGGAGACAGTTCCGGGTCCCGCTGGTACTTGAGAAGACGTGGCGCCCTACGGAAGGGCCACGTTTGTCCGCTGAATTGGGTTGGGCCATGATGGGCCCTGGCGCGAAGGTGGCTAGGAATAGCCACCACACTTGCCCCCCAGGCCTTCGAGTGAGCTTGGGAACCGGGACGCTCGAGGACGGAAGCTTGCTCGAACGTCACCTTCGGATCAAATGTGACGATGACCTCGGATGTATGGGCGGCTGCGAGGCGACGACGCTCACCATGCCTCCTCGATAGCGGAGGAAATCCCATGATGGCGGGGTGACGTGTCGAGCCGGGGGCTCCCCGCAGTACATCTGAACAGTCATTTTGGAGCGGGGGGCGCCGCCTTGGTATTTCGAATTTCGCACCCTCCTTTCCTTATAAGGAAGAGGAGGGGCGAAGGCGGGGAAACCATGCCTTTAGCATTTTTCGGAGAGCCTGCTTGCCCCCCAAGCATCTCTTCTTCGTCTTCCTCCTCGCGATCTCTAGCTCCACCACCTTCTTTGTCTCTGCGACTTCCGGTGATGGCCAGCAAGGGAAAAGCTGCCACAGTCGCCGAAGTGAGCGGAGTGGCACCGGCGGGTGCTCGGGGGCCGCGATGCCGCCATTACGAAGGCCTCCGAGAGCGCTTTCGGATTGGTAACGAGTACGAGATTGCGATGGCGAGGGAGGAGGACTCGCAACTGACGAACAGGTCCGGGTGCCTCACTCTGTCGCTCGACCATATGGAGGCCGAATTCCAGCTGCCGCTGCCGGAGGTGGCGAAGGCGCTGTTGAACCGATGGGGACTCGCACCGATCCAACTAACGCCAAACTCGTGGCAGACGATCTGTATTTTCTGCGTCGTCTGCAAGCTTCGGAAGGTCCGGGGGTCAGCGGAGGTGTTCCGGGCACAATTCCACCTCACCTCCTCGCTAGGGTCCGAGGCTGGTATTTACTACACCAAGCACCGACTAGACATGATGCAGATTGAGTTGGCGAAGAAGTATTCCAACAACAAAGGTTGGATGAAGCGGCTCTTCTTCGTCAAGCGACGCGATGGTGCAGAGTGGGGGTTCCCGACCAGGGTCCAAACGGCAAGGAAGGATACGTATCCCTTCCTGATCCAAGATGAAGCGAAGGCTTCAGATAGTCTGAACCGAGCATACGTACGCAACGGGGAGGGCTACCTGACGGAGTTTCAACTCGTCCAGCATGGTCTGAGCCGACCATGGAGTAAGTACCCGATCATGTTGCAGTCGTATGTCTGTCGCATAATTGTCTTCTGACTGTGCGCTTTCCCCCTTTTTTGGCTTGCAGGCGCCGAGGAGGAGCCGCTGGTCGGGAACAAGAGGCCAATGAGGATTACGCCGAGCAGATTGCCGTCACCCCTCATTTGGTGTTCGAGGGCGATGACGTTTCTACCGTGATAAGGATCCCTACTGCAGTGAGGGCTCCTTCCTCGGTGACCACCGCCATGGCGGCGCCGACTCCTGCAGAGGGGCGTCCCGCGGTAGGCTCACCAGTTGCTGCGAAGAGGCCACAGAAGATCCGGTTGAAGAAGAAGGCAGTAATGAAGGCTACTGCGAGGGCGGTTCTGCCGTCCTTGATTGAGGAAGGAGGAGCAAGCCAACCTCAGACCGCCAATAGGAGACCGGTGGTCTCCAAGCAGCAGATGTCCGAGGACGGAGCCGAAGAGGAGGAGGTGGACCAGCAACCTCTGATGAGGAGGAAGAGGAAGAGGCAGCTGGAGGAGGCCGCGCCGCGAGTGGCGGAAGGGGACGACGAGGAAGATATTGAGGGAGAGATCCCTCGTCTTGCAACGCTGAAGAAGCGCAAATCTGAAATGGCCACCGAACTGGGGCTCGTCGTGGTGAGCGACGAGTAGGGGAGCTCGTCCGAGGAGCGGACGAGGACATCTGTGTTGAACCACTCTCTGTTTATCCTTGTATTTTGGTGATAACAAAATTTATGAGTACTTAAATTAAATATCATGTTTCATCTGTGTCGCATCAATCTCATAGCAAAATGTTGAGTCTCACATTGATGCAATATGGTGCACTAAAATGCTAAATCGATGTTCATTAAATATACATCGATTTCTATTCAAAAGTGCCACATCGATTTCACTAAACAACGATTTCATAAGTACACAAAGTGAAACATCGATTTTATCGTGTAACGATTTCATAAGTGAGAACAACGATTTGCTCTCATATCGATTTGGTTCTCATAACGATTCGATAAGTGAGCCCAACGATTTGCTCTCACATCGATTTGCCTTCCATAACGATTCGCTAAGGCATCATAATGATTTCATAAGTGAGAAACAACAATTTGCTTCTTACATCGATTTGTTAAGGTTCATAACGATTTGCTTGCCGTAGCGATTCCCTAAGTGGTCACATCGATTTCTTAAGAGAGAACAACGATTTGTTCTCACATCAATTTCTCAAGTGATCACATCGATTTGTTCTCATAACGATTTCATAAGTGAGAACAACGATTTGCTTCTCACATCGATTTGCTAAGATCGATTTGTTAAGTCCTATAAGTATAACGATTTGATAAGTAACTTAAACAACGATTCACTTCAATTCAAACACAATTTGTTTAAGTACTTTTTGGCGCCTAAAGAGAAGTCAAATATCTTCTGACAGAAAAAGTTGCATGCGTATTTCAGAGTCTTGTCAGAAAAGATATGAATTGCTATTTTTATCATGGTAGAAGAATCACAGTAGCATGCACTGTTATTTAATAAACACTCTTTTATGCTAACACTCGTTTCTATGCTTACAGACCTCAAAGACCAACAGAGGTTGATTAAGACAAATGGAAAGCAACGTCTAGAAGAGCTCCAACGGATCTCTTCAACGGATCTATTCAAAAGCTGCTCATATAAAAGATGAAGCAAGGTTGAACAAATTGAGAGCTTTTTCCTGAAAATCTTTGAAGGAGTGTACAACCAGTGAGGAGCCTCATCGCCACATACACTAAAAGGAAAAGAGAGAAAGAGCCTGAGCCCAGAAGAAGGGTTCAAGCATCTGAAGCATTCAAGCCTTCAAGCTTTCTTTTCTCTTTTCATTCTCTCTTTGAGCTCATTGTAAATTTGGGGGAGAGTCCGTGACTGTGAGCTAGTTCTTATTGTTCATCTTGTAATAGCTCTCGGTCTGATCTTTCTTTTCTAAGAAAGATTTCTGTCCAACTATAGGACTGTATACAGTGTAGAACCTAGCTAGGGGTTTGTGTCTAGCAGAACCGCACTGGGGTTTGTACCAGGAGGTTGGCTTCTTTACCTGTAAGAGAAGTGGGTTGCCTTCTTGCCCGGGAAAGAGAAGAAGACCAGCTGGGGTGCTGGGTGTTGTATTGTCCTTGAAGAGGACTGTACCCTTGGTTAGTAAAATCCTAAGAAGTTGCTTGGGGACTGGACGTAGGACTTCCATGTGGGAAGGGCCGAACCAGGATAAATCCCTTGTGTTATTTGTGTGATTGTTTATTTGCTTCCACACTGCTACTCTCTATCACACTAAACTAACCAAACTTTCAAGTGATAATTTTCTGTTTCTGATTTATGAAAAACCTATTCACCCCCCCCCCCCCCCCCACTCTAGGTTAGCTTGTTGCCGTACCAAAAATACCAACAAGTGGTATCAGAGCGGGTCTCTGAACATTCAAAGAAGATCTAACGATCTTAGAGCAAAGATCTATGGCAGCTAAAGGATATGCTGAAGGACAATCAGTCACCAGACCTCCATTTTTGATGGAGAAGACTATCAATATTGGAAGATGAGAATGGAATGCTTCATTCGGGGCACAGACTTTGATCTACGGCAAGTAATTGAGGTAGGTGACTTTGTTATTGTTCCTGTTGAAGGCACTACTGCCATTACACCTGCTGATAAAAATAAACTATCTCTAAATTTTAAAGCAAAAAATTATTTATGTTGTGTTCTATCTAAAAAGTAATTTAGTAGAGTATCTGCATGCAAATCTGCTAAAAAAATTGGGATAAACTGCAAATAACTTATGAAGGAACGGATAAATTGAAACAAACTAGAATATATATTCTTGTTTCACAATATGAACAATTTAAAATGCTTCCAAACGAAAACATTACTACTATGTATAATAGATTTTCAAGCATAGTAGTATGTTTAAATTCTCTTGGTAAAACTCTTTCTAATGAAGAAACCGTTAGGAAGATACTTAGGTCTTTAACTATTTCATGGACACCTAAAGTAACTGCTATTGAAGAGGCCCATGATTTAACCAAATTGTCGATTGATAATTTAATAGGTTCTCTCATAGCACATGAAATAAATATGGAGCGATTATCTGAAAGCTCATCTAAGAAGAAATGTACTAATGCTCTTAAAGTGGTAGCTGCTCCTTCCACTTCTTCTTCTAGCTCAAAAATTGCAGGATCTGAAGACAGTGATATTGATGAAGTATTGTCCAAACTTCAGAAGATTTTAAAGAAGAAGAAAAATGGGTCAAGAAGGATCCAAAGGAAAGAGAAAAAGGAGAAAGAACCAGTCTGCTATGAATGCAAAAAACCTGGACATCTAAGACCAGACTGTCCAAAACTCAAGAAGACTGGTCAAACCGAAAAATCCAAGAAGCAGCACAAGAAGTTCAAAAGAAAAGCCATGGCGGCTACTTGGGAAAATGAAGAGGACACAAGCTCAGACTCATCAAGCTCAAGTTCAGAGAAAGAGCAAGTAAATCTAGCCCTCATGGTAGGACTAGATGAGGTACATTCTGACTCATTTTTTAATTCATGCACAAATTCAGAGTCAGAATCTGAAGACTTGGAAGAAGTCTTTAATGAACTTTATGATAAACACAAGGTTGTTGTAAAAGAATTGAAAAATATCAAGAACAACCTTACTTGTTTGGAAAATACTAATTCTGATCTGAAATCAGAAATGGAACAATTGGTAAAACAACTAAAGGTCAGTAAAGATAATAATCATCTTTTAAATGAAGATTTGAAAAGTAAGAATAATGAGAAGTTAGAGTTAGAAGAAAAATTAAAAACTCTAACTGAAGAAAATCTGTATTTAAAAGAATCAGTTAAGAAATTAATTCAAGGAAAAACATCTCTAGCTCTATGCTTAAGAGGATCAAAATATGGAAATAATAAACAAGGGCTTGGATACATTC
Source organism: Colocasia esculenta (assembly GCA_014218235.1). Classification (NCBI taxonomy): domain Eukaryota; kingdom Viridiplantae; phylum Streptophyta; class Magnoliopsida; order Alismatales; family Araceae; genus Colocasia; species Colocasia esculenta. Next base: position 107,186,800 of record CM024758.1, read on the forward strand.
CTCTGGAAAAAGAAAAACAAGCCATAAATCCAGGAAAATATCCTTTGCCAAAATTTGTAAAAGAAACCAAGTTGCCTCAGAAAAAGGCCCCTGTAAAAGAAAATGTTTCCAAAAATTATGTCCTAAACAGACATCATAAAAACAGTAAGAACTGCAAAATAGATTATATTCATTGTTGTTCTCATTGTAATAAATTAGGACACACAGTAAACACCTGCACAACAAGGCACCTAGTTTGGATTCCGAAAGGATACTTTTATGCATCTAACCATCAAGGACCTAAAACGATTTGGGTACCTATTTCTGAATAAGTTGTTTGCAGGATAGTCTTGGAGCATCAGGATCAGAGGATGCTCAAGGCACTGATGACTGCCAACTCTTCATCCATCTCATATCTGAAGAGGGAGTAGTCACAAATTGTTTATTTCTATTCATATTACTACTAACAATGTTTGCAAGTTTTCTGTTAAGATGTATGCAGATAAAAATCTTGAAGACTTGACAAACAACATGACAAAGGTCAAGACCAATAAGATCTGACTTCCCTCACATTAAGGGGGAGTCTCATGGTCAGGGGGAGCCTACACTAAGGGGGGGTCATTCATTAAAAATTTATTGTTGAACCCCTCAATGGTAAGAAATTCTCTCAAAGGGGGAGAATATGCATGGTAAGATCCTTCCTTTTTGGTTAGTGACAAAAAGGGGGAGAGTATGTATGCTTTGTGAATTTTCTGCATTTTCTATGATTAAGTATTTTTGCCAGAAAATTCGCATAAATTTTGTCATCACCAAAAATGGAGAGATTGTTGAACCACTCTCTGTTTATCCTTGTATTTTGGTGATAACAAAATTTATGAGTACTTAAATTAAATATCATGTTTCATCTGTGTCGCATCAATCTCATAGCAAAATGCTGAGTCTCACATTGATGCAATATGGCGCACTAAAATGCTAAATCGATGTTCATTAAATATACATCGATTTCTATTCAAAAGTGCCACATCGATTTCACTAAACAACGATTTCATAAGTTACACAATGATTTGATCGTGTAACGACTCGTTAAGTGAAACATCGATTTTATCATGTAACGATTTCATAAGTGAGAACAACGATTTGCTCTCATATCGATTTGGTTCTCATAACGATTCGATAAGTGAGCCTAACGATTTGCTCTCACATCAATTTGCCTTCCATAACGATTCGCTAAGGCATCATAACGATTTCATAAGTGAGAAACAACGATTTGCTTCTCACATCGATTTGTTAAGGTTCATAACGATTGCTTGCCATAGCGATTCCCTAAGTGGTCACATCGATTTCTTAAGAGAGAACAACGATTTGTTCTCACATTGATTTCTCAAGTGATCACATCGATTTGTTCTCATAACGATTTCATAAGTGAGAACAACAATTTGCTTCTCACATCGATTTGCTAAGATCGATTTGTTAAGTCCTATAAGTATAACGATTTGATAAGTAACTTAAACAACGATTCACTTCAATTCAAACACAATTTGTTTAAGTACTTTTTGGCGCCTAAAGAGAAGTCAAATATCTTCTGACAGAAAAAGCTGCATGCGTATTTCAGAGTCTTGTCAGAAAAGATATGAACTGCTATTTTTATCATGGTAGAAGAATCACAGTAGCATGCACTGTTATTTAATAAACACTCTTTTATGCTAACACTCGTTTCTATGCTTACAGACCTCGAAGACCAACAGAGGTTGATTAAGACAAATGAAAAGCAACGTCTAGAAGAGCTCCAACGGATCTCTTCAACGGATCTATTCAAAAGCTGCTCATATAAAAGATGAAGCAAGGTTGAACAAATTGAGAGCTTTTTCCTGAAAATTTTGAAGGAGTGTACAACTAGTGAGGAGCCTGATCGCCACATACACTAAAAGGAAAAAGAGAGAAAGAGCCTGAGCCCAGAAGAAGGGTTCAAGCATCTGAAGCATTCAATCCTTCAAGCTTTCTTTTCTCTCTTTATTCTCTCTCTGAGCTCATTGTAAATTTGGGGGAGAGTCCGTGACTGTGAGCTAGTTCTTAGTGTTCATCTTGTAATAGCTCTCGGTCTGATCTTTCTTTTCTAAGAAAGATTTCTGTCCAGCTGTAGGACTGTATACAGTGTAGAACCTAGTTAGGGGTTTGTGTCTAGCAGAACCGCACTAGGGTTTGTACCAGGAGGTTGGCTTCTTTACCTGTAAGAGAAGTGGGCTGCCTTCTTGCCCGGGAAAGAGAAGAAGACCAGCTGGGGTGCTGGGTGTTGTATTGTCCTTGAAGGGGACTGTACCCTTGGTTAGTAAAATCCCAAGAAGTTGCTTGGGGACTGGACGTAGGACTTCCATGTGGGAAGGGCCGAACCAGGATAAATCCCTTATGTTATTTGTGTGATTGTTTATTTGCTTCCGCACTGCTACTCTTTATCATAGTAAACTAACCAAACTTTCAAGTGATAATTTTTTGTGTTTAAGTTTCTGTTTCAGATTTCAGAAAAACCTATTCACCCCCCCCTCTAGGTTAGCTTGCTGCCGTACCAAAAATACCAACAATCTGCTCCCCAAGACCCCGTTGAGGGTCATCCACAGGAGGTGGCTCCGACGGGGGCCTCGAGCACCGGTGCCGACGAGTGGAGTGCTGCGCTCGTTGGTGAGGAGACAACTGTGCAAGGGGGCGAGAAAGCCCCATGCACATCTGAAGTACCCGAGGGGGCCGTCCCCTCAGCGACGGCAGCCCCTGCAGTCGTGGAGAGGAGTTCGACGACGACGGTCGCCCTGCCCATGGAGAGGACTTCGACGACGACGGACGCCTTGCCCATTCCCCCCAGGCGGCTGTTGAGGTGATAGCACAAACAGTCGGTGCGGGTGGCGATGAGGCCGGGTAGGTCGCCGAGACCGAGGAGGGGGGACTCCGAAAATCTCTCGTTGTCGCGGAGAACCAGGAGGTGGGAGCCGAGGTCCCCGGAGTGGTTGAAGGAGGCCTTTCCGCAGGGCAGGTGGGCCAGGCTGCCGAGGACCAGGTCATCTCTGAAGAAGATCGGAGGCCTCTCTCCAAAGTGCTGGGGCGGAAGTCGCCAACACTTCCTTCCGAGGCCATGCTGGAAGCGGCCCTGGAGTGCCTCGAAGGACAAGCTTCGAGGGTCCTTCCTCCGTGCCCTACCGCGTCCCAACTGGAAATGTTGGCGCAGTGCCAGCAACTGAGCCTGTAGGAGACCCCCGAGCACTCAAGTGGAGTCTATCGCCCAGAGCACCCCGCTGAGCATGACGATGATGACGTTGATGTAGGGGCACTGACAGACGAAATCACGAACTCTCTGGGCGTGCTGAAGAAGCTTGCCATGCGCACCCAGAACCAGAAACAACTGTGGGAGGCAGAGTCTGCCTTCTGCAATGATCTGGTGCAACAACATAAGGCTCGCGAAGCCGAGCTGCAGAATGAGGTGAATAACCTCAAAAATGCGCTTCGGGCTTTCGAGCTCCATTTAGCCGTTGCACGCGCAGAGATGGAGGCGCTTGCTCGCGTCCTGGCTGACGCGAAGGATCGAGGAGTGGCCGAGTACAAGGCAGGCCCGTGCTTCAAGGAAGACTTGGAGCAATTTGGGGCTCGCTGCTACAAGGTGGGCCTCGATGCTGGGAAGGAACTCGGACGGGGGCTTGCCACAACCGAGATTGCCCGAGAAGCATTCGAGGCCGCAGTGGGGGAGTGTAGACGCCGGACTAACGATGCTCATCTGGACGGAGTACGCTTCGCCCAGTTCCAGTCGGGGCGAATGCCTTCTGCCGATGACGACGCCGGTGCCTCCAGACAGGCCCTCTGAATGTATTTATCCTCCCTTTTTGTTTGGTAGCTCGGCCAGAGCGAGCTCTTATACAAAGTCCGAATAGGTCTCCTCTCCTTTTTTTTTAATGGCTTCGCTTTTTCTATCCCCATCCCTTGTACATGTTCTGTCCGAATCGGAATTTGTTGGTCGTTTAGAAGGATTCGCAGTTATCGCGCGGGTTGTTTGGAACTGTTGAGAAGTTCCGACCAGGGGTGTTGTGCGGAACGCTTCATGCTTGATGGTATCGCCTTTAATCCTTTTGAGCTGAAAAGCTTTGAACAGGGATGGCTTCGGATACCAGTTCGAGCCGACCGAATAGAACGGGAGGGAGAGAAGTAGGATGCCGAACAGAAGGCTTTTATAAGTAATAAGCCTTCAAATTGGATACATGCCAGGTTCTGGGTATGGCCCCGCCACTAGGAGTAGTTAGCTTGTAAGAGCCTTTTCCAAGAACCCGGGTGACCTGATAAGGTCCTTCCCACTTGGGGGCGAGCTTGCCGGCTGCTCTTTGGGGATCTGATGCCGAGCAACGGCGAAGAACGAGGTCCCCTTCGAAGAAGCGCCTTTCCCGAACTCAGGAGTTGTAATATTGCGCAAGTCGCTGTTGGTAGGAGACTAGTCTGATGCTGGCGTCACTTTGACGTTCACCAAGCATGTCTAGATTTTCCCTAAGTGCGCGATTGTTGGCGACCTCGTCGAAGTGAGTCGTCCGGAGAGTGGGGAGAGCCACTTCCAGAGGTACAATGGCCTCCGTGCCGTAGGCCAAATGGAAAGGGGTCTCCCCGGTGGCAACCCGCGCAGTCGTTCGATGGCACCACAATACATTAGGGAGCTCGTCAATCCATGATCCTCCTGTAGCCTCGACTCTTGTGCGAATCCCGTGCAACAACGTTCGGTTGGCGTTCTCAATCAAACCGTTTGCCTGGGGGTGTGCGACTGAAGTGAAATGGTTGTAGACGCCGAGCTCAGAGCATTTCTGCTTGAAGAACATGCTGTCGAACTGCTTCCCATTATCGAAAGTAATCACCCTTGGGAGGCCGAAGCGACAGAGGATGTTCTTCTAGACAAACTTCCATGCAGCTTGGTCGGTGATGGTAGAAATGGGTTCTGCCTCGACCCATTTGGTGAAGTAATCGATGGCGACGAATAGAAATTTCTTCCCTTGGGCTTCTGGAAAAGGACCCAAGATGTTGATGCCCCACCTGGCGAAAGGCCGAGGTTCGAACAAGTATGAAGTTGTTCGGAAGGTTGCTTGATAAGTTGACCGAACTTCTGACATTCCGGACACATTCTGACGAAGGACATGCAGTCCTTTTGTAGAGAAGGCCACCAGTATCCGGATCGAATGATGCTGTGCGCTAGCGTTCTGCCCCCCAAGTGGCTTCCGCACAACCCTTCATAGGCTTCTTCGGTGGCTGATGCTGCTTCAGTGGGACTGAGGCACCGCAAAAGAGGTCTCGAGAGGGATCGTCGGTACAGTTGACCTTCTATGAGGGTGAATCTCTGGGAGCGCAGCCTGATCTTGCGGGCTTCGCCTTGGTCCAACGGAAGCTCGTTCCGAAGCAGATATGCCATGAAGGGATCCATCCAGCTTGGAGCTGGAGGATCAGCCTCGATGGCGGCTACATCCACCTCTATGCTCGGCGAGGCGAGCTCTTCTATGAATACGGAGCGGGAAGGGGCGACGTCGCCTGAAGATGCCAACTTGGCAAGTGCATCGGCCCGCACATTCTGCTCCCGTGAGACATGGATGATTTCGAAGTAGAGGAGGCCCTCTGTTCGGTTCTTCACCTGATGGAGGTATTGTGCCTTGTGGGGTTCCCTTGCTTTTAAGTGTCCGCTTACCTGGCTGGCGACCAATTGTGAGTCACTGAAGACCCGTAGTCGAAGTGCCCCGAGGTGCCTAGCCATTCGAATTCCGGACAGCAGCGCTTCGTACTCGGCAACGTTGTTGGAGGCGGAAAAGCGGAACCTCAGAGCATATTGGAACTCTAAGCTCTCCAGGGAGGTGAGAACCAAGCCAGCTCTGCTCCCTGCGACACAAGAGGATCCGTCCACGTAGAGCTCCCATGGGAGCTCGACGGCCAATGGAAGGTCCTACTCGGCCAGAAGGGTACATTCCGCGACGAAATCTGCCAACGCTTGCGCCTTGATGGCCGTCCTCGCATGGTAGCTGATATCGAACTCGCCTAGCTCAATGGCCCATTTGATGAGCCTACGGGAAGCCTCTGGCCGCTGAAGGATGAGCTTTAACGGCTGATCGGTAAGGACCGTGATGGAGTGGGCCTGAAAGTAAGGCCTAAGCTTCCGCGCAGTTGTGACCAGTGCCAAGGCAAGTTTCTCTGCTCGGGGGTACCTTCTTTCAGCTTTTTGAAGAACCCTGCTGATGTAGTAGACGGGACGCTGGGCCGCTCCCTCTTCTCTGATCAATACTGCGCTGATGGAGTGTTCGATAACCGAAAGGTATACGAACAAGGGTTCACCGAGCACAGGTTTCGAGAGAACAGGTGGGGCTGCCAGATATGCCTTCAACTCAGCGAAGGCAACTTCACAGTCCTCGGACCACCGTATATGCCCCCCTTACTGTGAGGAGCCTCGGGGTCCTCGCAGCAATTTGAAGAAGTTGAAGCTCCTCTCTGCTGCTCGGGACATGAACCGGTTGAGTGCGGCTAGACGTCCAATCAAACGTTGGACATCGCACACCGTCTTAGGGCTGCTCATTTCAAGTATTGCTTGGATTTTCTCAGGATTAGCCTCTATTCCTCTGTTTGAGACGAGGAAGCCGAGGAACTTACCTGAGCGTACTCCAAACGCACACTTGGCTGGGTTGAGCTTCATGTTGTACCTTCGCAAAGTTGCGAAGGTCTCTTCGAGGTCGGCGATGTGGTCAGTGCTCGGGGGCGTTTTGACCAACATGTCGTCGACGTAGACCTCCATGTTTTGCCCAATCTGCAGCTCAAACATCTTGTTGACTAGTCGCTGGTATGTTGCACCAGCGTTCTTCAGACCAAAGGGCATCCTGGTAAAACAGTACAAGCCCAGGTTGGTGACAAACGTGGTGGCGTCCTGGTCCGGAGGATTCATGCTAATCTAGTGATAACTAGAGTATGCGGCCAAAAAGCTGAGAAGCTCATGTCCGGACGTTGCGTCTACTAACTAGTCGATGCATGGCAGAGGAAAGTTGTCCTTAGGTGTAGCCTTGTTAAGATCTTTGTAGTCCACACATGCGCCATTTACGATTAGCTTTGCGTACGAGGACTACATTGGAGATCCACCTTGGGTACTGGGCTTCCCGGAGGAGCCCAATAGCTCAGCTTTTGACAACGTGATCCTGGATCGCAGTCTGCCGTTCTCAGTTGATGGGTCGCCTTCTCTGCTGTACTGGTGTGACCCGGGGGTCCAAGCGAAGGCGATGCACCATTACTGCTGGAGGAATGCCTGGTAGCTCGTCATCCGACCACACAAATGTAGATGCGGTTATTTCCCTGTCCCGTGGAGGACGAAAAAACGATCGTCTCCACACGGAAAATAAAGAAACGAAAACGCGATCGCCAGGTACTTTTCCTAAAAAGCACCAAAAGTAGGGACGGGTAGGAAAGGAGGTGATGTGTACCTTTTTACCCGTAGAAAAGAAGCGGGATGTGTAGGCGTGGGTTCACCCTCCTCCTTCCACCGGCCGGCGACAAAGGAGATTCAGCTCGGTTACCTTGCAAAAAAGACAACAAAAATGAGAAGCGGATTAGGCAGATGTGCAGTATACAAGTCCTAAAAATAAATGAAATGACATAAATGAAAGGGGAAGAACACACCTTTTGTGGTGGCTTTAAAACCCCTAACTAAAAGGTATGATGTGTGTGCATGCATGCAAATGTGTAAAAATGGAAAAGGGGCAACGTAGGGCCCAAAAGGAAAATGGAAAAGGACCACGAGGGGTCCGGAAGGAAGAAAAAGGGGGTGCTTCCCCGAGGTAGCCGGACGACGTAACAGCGCTGTGGAGGGCAAACGAGAGGAGGAAGACGACGATGGTGTGGCTTCCGTTGGATGTGCGCGATGGCGAGGAAGGCGGCGACGTCGGGCCGGAGACGAGGACGGGGATGGCGAGGAAGACGGCGATGAGGCAAGGCTCCGCCGCGAAGAACCCCCTTTCTCTCTCTCTCTCTAGAATCTTCTCTCTCTCTCTCTAAAAACTCTCTCTCTCTCTCTCTAAAACCTCACACACTCTCTCTCTCTAAAACCCTCTCCCCTGAAGCAAATGAGCCCCTCCTTCCGGAAAAGAAGGCTGCTGGGCGACTTTTAAGGTTCTGGATGAAAATCGCGTCCAGGACAGCCGTCGCATTTAAAGCAGGTAAATCGCGTCGACTCGGCTGGCCGCAATTAATAAGGTCGGTTTAATGGCATGGAAATCGCTGCACCGCCTCTTTGAATCGCGTCGGGTAAGGTCGCCGTGAATTGAATCGCGGTGGGACGCCCGGACGCGATTAAGACTTGGCGTACCGACTCACCTGCGCGCTGTCAGCCGACGCGACACTCGGATTTGACATCTCTGAATCGCGTCGTTCGAGACGGACGCGATTCAGGGATTTTGTCATGATTGCGGGCCTACGCGCGACGACTTTTCGGGCCGCTGTCAGACTCTGAATCGCGGCGGGGATGCCGGACGCGATTTGGAAGGCGGTTATGAATCGCGGCGGGGATGTTGGACGCGATTTGATAGGGCGGTTCAGAGACGCGTCCACCGTTTTGGACGCGATTATCAAGGCAGTTCAAGATACGCGTCTAGTGTGGCGGACACGATTTAAATTTTCCTTCCGGGGGCGCTGCCCCCGGAGACCCCCGCCGGGACGCTGCCCCCGGACCCCCGCCAGAACTTAAAACATGCAGAAACCATGCTTAACTTATACATATATATATACCATCATGTACACACTACCACCATGCAATTCATACACTATTTACAACTAATTATACACATGCACACATAAGTATAACTGGTTAATACGTGCGTAGATATGTACATCTATGCATACACAAGCATGAATTATTTACACGTAATAAAGTAAAACAACAAAATTCGAGGGCCTTACACCCTCTCCCCCTTAAAGAAACTTCATCCTCGAAGTTTAAATAAAACTACTCAAACAAACGGGGATACTTCTTCTTCGTCGCATCCTCAAGCTCCCAAGTAGCCTCCTCTCGCGAGAAGTTCCGCCATAGAACTTTCACCGACGCAATACCCTTGTTCCGGAGATGCTGAACCTTCCGGTCAAGAATAGCTACTGGTTGCTCCTCATACGAAAGATCTGGCTGAATCTCCACTGGCTCGTGGCTAATCACATGCGATGGATCTCAGACATACTTCCGGAGCATAGACACGTGGAAAACGGGATGAACACTAGCTAAAGCTGGGGGTAAAGCTAGCTCATATGCCACGTTGCCCAATCGTCTGAGAATCTCATACGGGCCAATGAATCTAGGGCTCAACTTACTATGCCTGCCAAATCTAACTACACCACGCGTAGGCGATATCTTCAAAAAGACATGTTCACCTACCTCGAATTCTAAATCCTTCCTCCTGTTGTCGGCGTAGCTCTTCTGCCTATCCTGTGCCGCAACAAGCCTCTTTCTGATAAGCTGGATCTTATCCGAAGTCTCCTGAACTAACTCCGGACCGATCAGCTGCCTATCGCCTATCTCCTCCCAACATAAAGGAGATCTGCAAGGCCTTCCATACAACGCCTCAAATGGAGCCATACCAATACTCGTATGAAAGCTGTTGTTGTATGCGAACTCCACTAGAGGTAAATGACGCTCCCAATCATCCTTCCAATCCAGCACACCCGCCCTCAACATATCCTCGAGCGTCTGGATAGTCCTCTCAGACTGTCCATCTGTCTGGGGATGAAACGCCGAACTGAGCTTCAGCTCTGAACCTAAGGCATCCTGAAGACCCTTCCACAATCTCGAAGTAAACCTCGGATCTCGATCCGAAATGATCGACTTCGGCACTCCATGCAATCTAATGATGCTACTGACATACAATCTAGCCAAGCTCTCTACTGACTACTTCTTCTTCATAGGCAAGAAATGTGCAGTCTTCGAGAATCTATCTATGACTACCCAAATCGAGTCATTACCCCGTCTAGACCGAGGCAATCCTGAAACAAAATCCATAGTGACAGCTTCCCACTTCCATACTGGGATCTCCATCTTCTGCATAAGGCCAGATGGTCGTTGTCGCTCGGCCTTCACTTGTTGACACACTAGACATCAGGACACATAATCTGCCACATCCCTATTTATGCCGGACCACCAAAAGGATCTCTTCAAATCCTGGTACATCTTAGTGTTACCCGGATGGATAGAGAATCGCGATCTATGAGCCTCCGCTAACACATGCTCACGGACCTCTACCAAATTAGGGACACAGACGCGATGATGAAACCTAATCACACCATCCTCATCACGAGCAATGCCCGCCTTGCCCACTAACTCTAGGAGTCTAGGGTCGGCTTTCTGTTGCTCGATCACCTCATCCAAAACCGAGGACCTAAGAGACAACTGAGCTACAAAAGCCTGACATAAGGGCTCTAACTCAGCCATCGCACCAGCCGCATCCTCCAACATCTTCCAATCCTGTTGGAGAGAAGACCTCTTTCTACTTAGAGCATCAGCTACGACATTCGCCTTCCCAGGGTGATACTGAAGGTCGAAGTCATAGTCCTTCAAGAACTCGATCCATCTTCTCTGCCTCAGGTTTAATTCCTTTTGGGAGAAAAGATACTTCAAGCTCTTATGGTCGGTAAACACCTCAAATCTGACACCATAAAGATAGTGTCTCCAGATCTTTAGTGCATGAACCACTGCTGCGAGCTCCAAATCATGAGTCGGATAGTTCTTCTCATGCTCCTTCAACTGACAAGAAGCATAAGCCACTACCCTTCCTTGCTGTATTAGCACACAGCCTAAGCCAATCCGAGACGCATCCGTGTAGATAGCACAACCCTCTACACCGCTCGGCAAGACTAACACCGGAGCTGACGTGAGCTTAGTCTTCAACAATTGAAAACTACTCTCACACTTCTCGGACTAGACAAACTTCACTCCCTTTCTGGTGAGCTGAGTCAATGGGGCGGCGATGGATGAAAATCCCTCAATAAAACGCCGATAGTAACCAGCCAAGCCCAGAAAACTACGAATCTCCGAAGGGATCATGGGAGTTTCCCAATCCATAACTGCCTGGACCTTTGCTGGATCAACCGCTACACCAGCACCGGAGATAACATGCCCGAGGAAATGAACCTCGCGCAACCAGAAATTGCACTTGCTGAATTTAGCATACAGCTTGTGCTCATGAAGAACCTCTAACACTACCCTCAAATGCTGATGGTGTGTGGCCTCATCCGGAGAGTAGACCAACACATCATCAATAAACACCACAATAAAGCTATCTAAATACGGCCTAAACACCCTGTTCATGAGATCCATGAACGCTACAGGGGTGTTGGTTAATCCGAAAGGAAGAACCAAAAACTCATAATGCCCATAACGGGTTCTAAATGCCGTCTTGGACACATCCTCACTCCTAATCCTCAACTGATGATAACTAGATCGCAAATCAATCTTAGAAAAGACTGATGCATCTTGCAACTAGTCAAACAAATCATCAATACGAGGTAAGGGATACCTATTCTTCACTGTCACTTGGTTTAGCTTCCTGTAATCGATGCATAACCTAAGTGACCCGTCTTTCTTCTTGACGAATAATACAGGTGCGCCCCAAGGGGAAACACTAGGGCGAATAAATCCCTTATCTAGCAACTCTTGCAACTGCCTCCTTAACTCGGCTAATTCCGCAGGTGCCATCCGATATGGAGCCTTTGAGATAGGAGAGGTGCCCAGAAGCAACTCTATGGTGAACTCTATCTCTCTATCTGGTGGCAATCCAGACAAATCATCGGGAAAAACGTCTGGAAAATCCTGCACTACCTCGATCTCTGCAAGAGTAGGTGACTCATCAGCCTCAAGTACTAATACCACGCTGGCAAGAAAAGCGTCACAACCCTTGTTTACCATGCGCATCGCCTTCATGGTAGAGATGGCCAACTTTTCCGCCAAGTTCCTTGGCAAGGGATGAGAAAACTCGTCCTCACCAGGAATGCGGAAAACAATCCTCTTCCCATGACAATCTACTAACGCATAGTGCTCCTCTAGCCAATCCAGACCAAGAATAGCATCATAATCCTTCATCTATAGCAAGAAGAAACACCCTTATAGGACTCTATCCTCAATGCACACAGGTAACGACGGAATACACTTCCTAGTCGATACCGTACCCACAGGTGTGTGCACAGACAACGGGACTTCTAAATCCTCAGACTCTATGCCTGACTCTAAAGCTAACTGCCTAGCGAACCGCTCGGAAATGAACAAGTGAGTGGCACCCGTATCAAACAAAACCCGAGCGTGCACACCTAGAAGTAAAACCGTACCTTCGGTGACATGCTCTGCCTGCTCGGGATCCTCTCGTGCTAGGGCAAACACTCGAGCTAGGGCTCGAGGCCTTCCTGGTCTTCCTGTAGCTGGCGCTGCTGCTGCTACTGCTGCTGGGGCTGGCGCTCCGCGCTGGACTCCTTGCTGACGTCTCGGACAATCTTTGATCTTGTGGTCGCTACTTCCACACTTCAAGCATTTCCCCGCAATCATCCAACACTCGGAACCACCGTGTATCTTCCCGCAATGGGGACACTCCTTCTTCACACCAGGGGAACGTTGAGAAGGTACATGTGCACTGCTGGTTGTTACTGGACGCTGCGGTGCCTGGTACACTGCTTTCTTCTTGTCCTGCCGCTGAAACGTAGTTGCAGGCCTCTTCTGCGAAGCCTTCTTCTCTTCCAGATATTGCTCCATCTCACCCTCCTGTCTACAAGCAGCACTAAGGGCCTCGTCCAAGGTACGATGGTCAAATGCCACTAGCCTTGTTCTCACTGATGGCTTCAGACCCATCACGAACTTCTTTGCTTTCCTGCGCTCGTCTGTCACGATATGAGGTGCATATTTAGATAATTCTGCAAACCTGGCCTCATACTCGAGCACGGTCATGGAGCCTTGAGTCAAAGAAAGGAACTCCTGCTCCATCCTATCCTGGATATGCTCGGGGACGAACTTGGCCCGAAAGAGCCTCACGAACTCGTCCCAAGCAATCTCGATAGCGCCATCCTCGAATCGGGTGTGCAGTAATGAAGCCCACTACACATCAGCTCTTTCCTGCAGTACACTGTTCATGAGCACCATCTAAACGAATCTAACTTAGTAGGACGTACAACATACAAAACTAACACATACCTGTAGCATGTAGGTGGCTAATGTAACCTTATCCTCATCTGCACACCTGATAGCTCGGAAGATCTTTTCAATATCCCTCATCCAGCTCTCATCTAGTAATAGATCGCTCTCCCCCTTAAAAGAGGGTGGCAGCATCCTCTTGAATCTTTCCATGATGGAGGGTCCACCATGGTCCTGAGCTGGAACTTGAGCCTGAGCCTCCAACTGAGCCTGGAGTGCAGCCTGGGTGTGGGCCTGCGTCTGCATGGCCTGCACTAGACCCTGCATGAACACTCCATAATCCACTGGCAGTGGAGGGGGAAGCACAGGACCCTGAGGTGCTGGGGCCTGCTGCTCCGCCCGCTCCTCACGTCTCGGCTCGTCCTCACGGGCAGGAACACCACCACGTCTACCTCTCGAAGCCATGGCTGCAATAAATTTCAGCCACCATTAGAGCTATGTTAATTTATTTCCTAACCATTTTCTTATCTATTTTTCATTCATTATTAATCAATTCTACACATGTGGACAATCTATGAAGATTTAGCATGTAATGAAGATGATGATTCATGTATATTTATGTATAATCTCAATCGGTTGCTCTGATACCAATCCCTGTGACGACCCTCATTATACCGGTACGGTTATATCAACCCACGTCGGTATAGTGAACGTTATCACAGTGGGGCATTTACCCAAACGCTATCACATGATTGAGATACACACAAATATAGATACAGAGTAGCGGAAGTAAAAGAACAAGGTCTTTCATTTCATTTCATCATCCACATTTAACATACATGATCCCATAACAATTTTAAAAGAAATAAAGTCCACATAATGAAGTACTAAATTCAAATACATAGTTGTCCACAATTACATATAGTTTCTATTACAATGCCTCAATTACATACAATGAAAGCAAAAATGTCACAACTACAACTCTGTCAAGCTACTCCCCGCGCTCGGAGTCGCTCTCCACGGTCTCCTCTAACGATGTAGGGTCACCAACTAAACCTGTACGCCGAGGCAAGGAGTGAGTCTAAAAGACTCAGCAAAACTCCATACACGTCATTCATGCATTCGTCATATAGGCATTTACATTCATTTCATCAAATCAGCATGAAGCATGGTTAGACATATTAAAGGCAACCTATCATGATATCTCTACAAAATTTTAAAACACATGGTACATGATTTATGCCATTCCAAATAAATATCATATCACATGCTTTCTACTCATTCAATCACATGAAAGCTATATTTCATATCAAGCTATAGCATGGGAGCAACCACACATGGGATTCTTGCCTACATAAAGGAAACATTCCTAACATGGATTCTACACATTTTTGCACATGCAATTTATCATTTCATACACATTAAGGTTGCTGTTTTGACATGATTAACATTAACATATCATGGACCACAATTTCACAATTCAACATAATGGTTTCACATGTTTACACAATTACTTATTCACATAGTTCTCTTTTTACACATTGCACTTTACACATATTCACACTACACAATTTACACATAATCACATTCACATTTCACAATTTAGTGCCATGACACATAGTCCAAACCACCATTAGAAGGACACATCACATAACATATACACATAGACGCCACCTAGGCAATACATTGACGACTCTTGGACTACGCAGACGGGAGAACAAGTCTCCACCCTAACCAGTGGTACTTGTCCACCTCCAGGATTTCATCCTAGTGCCCTTAGATCTTAACCACATTGAACCTTCCCATGGGACTTTTCCATGGTACGGTTTCCACGGCCCTCTATGGAAGCAGTGTCACACATGGCACAGTCTTACACATCACACATTCCGATTTTAACACACATATCACACATGTTTTTACATTCTCTCACTTATGCACATGGCTCTGTTCTCCTAATCATGATACTATTATTTATAGAAGTCAAACATTCAGTAGCTCACATTAATCAGGTTGGCAAACACATCATCAAATCATATTCATGATAGTATGCATTTATCACATGTTTTCACATGAAAATTTCATAATACACTTTACAGTTATCCAAATATCATGAAATTTTAACCACGCACTAATTGCAGGTTCAAGACCATACATACAAATTTCTAGATTTTTCTGAGTCATATTACATTTACAGAAATTAAGACATTCAGTTTCATGCTATTCATAATTTAATTTAACATGGAACCTAACATGAATATCAGATTTGACAGTTCGCAGCCTTGAACCTAACATACACATCATTACAGGAATTTTCCCCGGATTTATTGCACATCACAGAATTTACTATAAATTTTACAAATCCTACGCAGGTTTTCTATTTTAAAACAGAAATTTCAGTAAATCACATGCTCTTAGAAAAATTCCAAAATTTGCAGGGCATGGACTGACACATACATACATGGTTTATAAAAATTGGGCACTCGAATTCTTCACGGATCATGTGAACAGTAGATAGATATGTGCAACCAATTCTTCCAACATGTATTTTAATAAAACTAGTAACTCCTACCATCCACAAATGCACAAGAAATTTCCCCACACATCACTGTATCTATTTCACATAACATATAACAATTACTTTATATCCTCATGTGAAAACACTTCGAAAATAAATCGTATATAAGGGAGAACAGCTCACTGTTCTGCCCTGAAGAACTTAACGGCACAGTCTGGCCGTTAATGGAGCTTAACGGCAACATCGTTGGCTGTTATTGAAGATCTTAACGGCAAGGGGTCTTGCCGTCAAGTTCAGGTCTGTGCAAAAATGCAGACCCGAGCTCCAAAGAAGGAGAAGTATGAGGATCCAGGACACGAGGAAAATCTGTAAAAATGGTAAAACCCTACTAGACTCATACATGGACAAATGTATGGGTTACTTGCCTCTCACAAACCTCCAAAGGGTCAAATGTGTCGTTGAAGCTCTCCTTGGGCAGTCCCAAGAAGTCTCCAAAAACCACTCCTCCGGGTTCTTGATCGACCTCCACAGCAAGCTGGGGTCGGGGAAGCCTTCTCCTTGGTCCACTCTGGCCTCCAGTTGCAAGGGATCGCCGATCAGAGCATGCAAAGTCTAGTTTTTTTCTCACAGAAGCTAGGGTTTCTCTCTTCTCCTTGCAAAGAGCCAAAGAGAGCTCTTCTGGTGTAGAAGGGGGTTTGGTTTAAAGGAGAGGGGTTTGGGGAACCCCGGAGAGGTGATGTGATGGCCTGATAGCCGTTGGGGATGTCTCCCCAATGGCTGGGCTTGCTTGCCCCCGAAATTTCGGGGTCTGCAACGCATGCAGGTCAGAGATATTAACGTCCACATCCATGGCCGTTGACTTAAGCATTAGCGTCCATCGAGGTGGACGCTGACTCAGCCTGGACGTCCATCCATGTTGACGCCAATTTGGCCCTTCGGCCAGAACTTAAAACATGCAGAAACCATGCTTAACTTATACATATATATATACCATCATGTACACACTACCACCATGCAATTCATACACTATTTACAACTAATTATACACATGCACACATAAGTATAACTAGTTAATACGTGCGTAGATATGTACATCTATGCATACACAAGCATGAATTATTTACACGTCATAAAGTAATACAACAAAATTCGAGGGCCTTACACGAACGTCCCTGATCAACGCCGCAAAGGGCGCGCCTGTTAGCGCCATTGGCGGGGAGGCGTCTGTTGAGGGGCCTCGCAGTTAACGCACCATTTACTCGTGGGGCATGCATGATGCAGCAGTTGTAACCGTTACAAGGAGACAGAGGGCTGTTTGAATCCCCATGGTCAGAGGTACCGAGCAGGGGCCCTGTTCGGTAAATGGAACCTATTGCTCGGTGACAAGGCCTGCTGCTGGATGTCTCATGCACGGAAGTGTTGCTCGTGTCGAAGAGGGCCCGACACACGCCGAGCAGCGTCTGCTCGAAAAAGAGGGCCCTGGGCCAGACAAGCTGTAAGGCATCCGGAGACGGTTCCCGGGTCCCGCTGGTACCTGAGAAGACGTGGCGCCCTACGGAAGGGCCACGTTTGTCTGCTGAATTGGGTTGGGCCATGATGGGCCCTGGTGCGAAGGTGGCTAGGAATAGCCACCACAGTAACTGTTGTAAAGTTTACAGGTAAGAATTCAAAGTCGTTAAAGTATGTGTGACGATCAGTTAAAATGTATGGGACTTAAAGTCATTGCATATATGATTTAAAGTCTAAGTTTGAATATGTTAAAGCAAGAGTTCGAAATTATTAAAGTATGTGTAATAGTGAATTAAAGTGTGTGAGACTTAAAGTCAATGTTGTCATAACTTAAAGTCTAAGTTTGAAGGTGTTAAAGTAAAAGTTCGAAGATGTTAAAGTAAGAGTTCGAAGTCGTTAAAGTCTATGTGACAGTTAGTTAAAATATGTAAGACTTAAAGTCACTGTTAATATGACTTAAGGTCTAAGTTCTAAGGTGGTAAAGTAAGAGTTTGAACTTGTTAAAGTATGTGTGATGCTGAGTTAAAGTGTGTGAGACTTATAATAATTGTTGACATAAATTAAAATCTAAGTTTGAAGACATTAAAGTAAGAGTTTGAAGATGTTAAAGTAAAAGTTCAAAGTCGTTAAAGTATGTGTGACAATGAGTTAAAGTTTGTGAGACTTAAAGTCACTATTGGTATGACTTAAGTCTAAGTTTGAAGGTGTTAAAGTAAGAGTTTGAAGACGTTAAAGAGTTCGAGATCGTTAACGTATGTGTGATGGTTAATTAAAATATGTGAGACTTAAAGTCACTATTAACATTACTTAAAGTCTAAGTTCTAAGGTGATAAAAATAAAAGTTTAAAGTTGTTAAAATATGTGTGATGCTGAGTTAAAATTTATGGGACTTAAAATAACTGTTGATATAAATTAAAGTCTAAGTTTGAAACATTAAAGTAAGAGTTTGAAGGTGGTCATTAAAGTATGAGTGACAATGAGTTAAAGTGTGTGAGACTTACAACTACTGTTAGCAAGACTTAAAGTCTAAGTTTAAATATGTTAAAATAAGAGTTCGAGGTCTTTAAGGTATATGTGACAGTTAGTTAAAATATGTGAGACTTAAAGTCATTATTAATATTACTTAAAGTCTAATAGGGTGTTTGGTTACAAATTTTTACCTCTTTTTTCTCTCTTTTTTTTAAAAAAGGAAGGGAAGCAAATGAGATTACGTTTGGTAGACCGTTTCTTATTTTTGGGGAGAGAATCCTACAGTGCTTATAGCTTTTCCAAAAAAAAAACAAGTGTCGACCTATTTTTTTTCTAAAAGAGATATCCCGCTTCGTCTTCGTGCATGGGCTGGGCGAACCTTCGACCGCGTCTTCGCCTCCGGCAGAGCCACCTCCTCGGCGAACCTTCACCTGCTGCAAGTATGTATTCTCTCTCTCTCTCTCTCTCTCCCCCTTGCTAGCAGAGTCCCCCCGCCCCTGCGCAGAAGCCCCCCCCTTTCCGCCCCCTCCTCCCCGGCGCAGCCCCCTCCTGCAGAACCCCCCCCCCCACCCCCACCTGTGCAGCCCCCTCCTCCTCCCCACCCCCCCCCTGCCACCCCTCCTCCTCGCCGCCCCCTCCTCCACTACGCCGCCCCCTCCCCCCCCACCCCACTCGCGCAGCCCAAGCTCTGTGCAGCCCCCTCCTCCCCGCCGCCCCCTCCTCCCGTGCACAGCCCCCCCTCCATGCCTCCCCCTCCTCCACTGCGCCACCCCCTCCTCCACTGTGCTGCCCCCTCCCCACCCCACCTACGCAGCCCAAGCTCTGCGCAACCCCCTCCTCCCCGCCGCCCCCTCCTCCCCTGCACAGCCACCCCCTCCTCCACTGCGCCGCCCCCTCTTCCACTGCGCAGCCCCCTCCAACAGTGAGGCACACCAGAGGGTCTTAATGAAACCCCCAGTGCTGTATCGGTCAGAAACCCCCCCTCCCCCCTTCCCCAACGTAGCACGTAATTTTTATAAACATCATGGAGAGATCTTGAAGTTTGTATAACATCATGGTTACTAAATTTGATGACGTATTAATAGTTATTTATTAGTCATTCTCTTCATAAATGGTACAAATTGTTAGAGTGTGGAGCCTGAACTTTCAAATGTGGATCGGTTCGGAGTCGCGGATCGACCTGTGCGGTTAGGTCGCGGGGTCTAGGGGCAGCACCCCCTGCAGCGCCCCCTGCGGGGGTCTCCGGGGGCAGCTCCCTCGGAAGCTAAATTTAGTTTACAGAAGGGACAGTGTCGCACTGTCGACCTGAAGTCGACACAGGTTGAGGTGCGTCGACGCACCCCGAGTCAGACGACTTCGCATTTATGAGTTAGGGTGTTTTTGTCCTTGTAACTCTCGATTATGGCGCCCTAACCTCCCAGTATATAATGTGGGGTGGATTCTCCTTGTATGTAATGATTCTGTCACATAGTATTGGTTTCGCTGCTGTGGTCGTGGACGTAGGAAGGCATTGCCTGCGAACCACGTAAATCTGGTGTTCTTATGTTCTTCTTCTCTCTTCTTTAATCTCTCCTCTGATCTCTACGTGTGAGTCGTGTGAGAGAGGGCTGCCGATCCGATCCCCAACAACTGGTATCAAAGCTCAGGTTTGAGGGAAACAGTGGGAGCGATGGCAATGGATGAAGGAAAGGTGAGGATCGAGAAGTTTGACGGCAAGGACTTCGGTTTCTGGAAGATGCAGATCGAAGACTACTTGTATCAAAAGAAGTTGCATCAGCCGCTTCTTGGAACGATGCCAGATGGTATGAAGAAAGAAGACTAGGATCTTCTGGATAGACAAGCTCTCGGGTTGTTCGCTTGATGTTGGCCAGAAATGTCGCGTTTAACATCGTGAACGAGAAGACCACACAGGTCTGATGAAGGCGTTATCAAACATGTACGAAAAACCATCTGCTTCCAACAAGGTACATTTGATGCGTCGTTTGTTTAATCTGAAGATGGCTGAAGTTCCTCGGTTACAGATCATATAATGAATTCAACGTAATTACAACCCAGTTGAGTTCTGTAGAAATAAATTTTGATGATGAGATTAAAGCCTTGATTCTTCTATCCTCCTTACCTGAAAGTTGGGGTGCTACTGTGACGGCTGTTAGTGGTTCTTCAGGCTCAAGTAAACTGAAACTTACAGAGATTCGAGACTTGATTCTGAGCGAGGATGTTCGCAGAAGGGAATCTGGTGAAGTTTCAGGTTCTGCCTTAAACACTGAAGGTAGGGAAGAACAAATCAGCGTGGACAAAATGGAATAGATTCAAGTCCAAGAAAAGAAGTCAGTCCAAACCCCTTGGTGATGGTTGCTGGAATTGTGGTAAGAAAGGTCATTTTAAGAAGGACTGCAG
Source organism: Colocasia esculenta (assembly GCA_014218235.1). Lineage (NCBI taxonomy): Eukaryota > Viridiplantae > Streptophyta > Magnoliopsida > Alismatales > Araceae > Colocasia > Colocasia esculenta. Next base: position 107,207,295 of record CM024758.1, read on the forward strand.
GCTCCCAAAGAAAGGATCAGGGGCAGAAATAAGAAGAAGACTCTGCTAACGTCATGACAGAGGAAGTCCAAGATGCTCTGATTTTGAGTGTTAACAGTCCCATCGAATCATGGATTCTAGATTCTGGAGCATCTTTTCACTCTACCTCATGTAAAGAAACTTTACAAAATTATGTTGCTGGTAATTTTGGGAAGGTTTATCTTGCTGATGATGAGCCCCTAGATATTGTGGGGAAGGGTGATGTTCAGTTGAAAACAGCAAATGAGACTTTATGGAAGCTGAGGAATGTTAGACATGTTCCTGGCTTGAAGAGAAATCTGATCTCCATTGGTCAGCTTGATCATGAAGGATATGTCACTATCTTGTTAATAGGTGCTGGAAGATAACCAAGGGTGCCATGGTTATAGCACGAGGCATCAAGATGGGAACTCTTTATATGACTGCAAATGACAAAGACTTAGTGGCAGTGGCAAATTCAGAAGAGGACTCCAAGATCTGGCACTGCAGACTTGGACACATGAGTGAGAAGGAATGAAGATGATGGCTGCAAAAGGGAAGTCAGGTGATCTAAAAGTCCATAGATATTGGACTGTGTGAAGATTGCATTCTGGGAAAGCAGAGAAAGGACACCTTCTCTAAAGCTGGAAGAAGTCCTAAGCTAGAAAAGTTAGAACTTGTACACACTGATGTGTGGGGACCAACCCCTGTTCGATCCCTTGGAGGTTCACTCTATTATGTCACCTTTATTGATGACTCCACTCGGAAGGTATGAGTTTATTTTCCTAAAAATAATTCTGATGTATTTTATACCTTTGTGAAGTGGAAGGCTGAAGTGGAAAATCAACTGGTGCAAAGATCAAGTGTCTGAGGTCAGACAATGGAGGAGAATATAGAAGCAAGGAATTCAAAAAATTTTGTGCAGTACATGGCATTCGTATGGAAAAAACAATTCCAAATACTCCACAACAGAATGGGGTTGCTGAACGCATGAACAGAACTCTGAATGAGAGAGCTAGAAGCATGAGGCTACATGTTGGCCTACCGAAGACCTTCTGGGCAGATGCAATTAACACAACAACTTATCTGATTAATAGAGGACCCAACACTCCTCTAAATGGTGAGCTACCAGAAGAGGCTTGGACCGGTAAGGAGGTAACACTCTCACACCTGAGAATATTTGGTTGTGTTTCATATGTGCATGTTGATTCCAATGACAGAGACAAGTTAGATCCTAAGTCAAGGAGATGTTTTTTCATTGGATATGGTTCCGATGATTTTGGATACCGCTTCTGGGATGATGAAAGCAGGAAAATCATTAGACAAAGGAATGTTATATTCAATGAAAATTACTTTATAAGCATAGATCTGATGTGGAATCTAAAGATGCAGGCCAAGAAAGTCAGAAAAGTACACATGTTGAGCTGGAGGAAATTTCAGAAGAGGATGTGCTGAGAAGATCTCAAGGAGATCCTGAAAACAGTACAGTGCAACCAGAAGTTCAACTGAGAAGATCAAGCAGATTGCGCAAGCCAGTTGAACGGTTTTCTTCTGCAATGTACTACTTGTTGTTGACTGATGTAGATGAACCTAAGAGCTTTGATGAAGCTATGCAGGTGGAAGATTCAGTCAAGTGGGAGTTGGCAATGAAAGATGAAATGAATTCCCTATACAAAAATGAAACTTGGGTGCTGACTGAACTACCACCCGACAAGAGGGCACTGCAGAATAAATGGGTTTTTTCGTTAAAGAAGAACATGATGGTAGCAAGAGGTACAAAGCAAGGCTGGTTGTGAAAGGTTTCCAACAGAAGGAAGGTATTTATTACACTGAAATTTTCTCTCCAGTTGTCAAGTTAACCACTATTAGATTAGTGCTAAGTATTGTTGCTGTTGAAAACTTGCACCTAGAATAGCTTGATGTAAAAATAGCTTTTCTCCATCGTGATCTGGAGGAAGATATCTATATGATGCAGCCAGAAGGTTTTCATGAACATCATAGAGAAAACCTTGTTTGCAAACTAAACAAAAGCTTGTATGGTCTGAAACAAGCCCCCAGCAGTGGTACAAGAAGTTTGATGGATTCATCTGTAGCAATGGTTCATTAGGTGCAACATGGACCATTGTTGTTATTTTAAGAAGTTTGATAATTGTTATATTCATACTGCTGTTGTACGTGGATGATATGTTCATTGCAGGATCAAGTATGACAGAGATCAACAAGTTGAAGAGCAATTGTCAAAGGAATTTGCTATGAAGGACTTGGGAGCAGCAAAACAAATTCTTGGAATGAGAATTGTGAGGGATAGAACAGATGGTACTCTGAAGCTATCTCAAGAAGGCTACATTCAAAAAGTGTTGGGCAGGTTTAACTAGCAGGATGCGAAACCAGTCAACACTCCTCTAGCAAGTCACTTCAAGCTGCCTAAAGAGCAATCACCAAAGACTGTTGAAGAGTGTGAGTCCATGAAGAAAATTCCTTATGCATTAGCTGTGGGAAGCCTAATGTATGCAATGGTTTGTACCATACCGGATATAGCATACGCAGTGGGAGTTGTGTGCAGGTATATGGCAGATCCGGGCAAACAACACTGGGAAGCAGTAAAATAGATTCTGAGATACCTGAAAGGCACTTCAGGTAAATCTCTTTGTTTCAGGAAAAATGATGTCATTTTACAAGGCTTTGTTGATGCAGATCTTGGTGGTGATCTGGACACAAGAAGAAGCACCACTGGTTATGTTTACACCTTGGGTGGGATTGCAGTGAGCTGGATATCACAACTTCAAAAAGTTGTTGCTCTTTCAACCACAGAAGCAGAGTATGTTGCTATCTCCGAAGCTAGCAAGGAGATGGTGTGGATGAAAATTTTTCTGGAGGAATTGGACAAGAAACAAAACAACAGTGTGCTGTTTTGTGACAGTCAAAGTGCAATTTACCTTGCCAAGAACCCCGTCTTCCATGCAAGGACGAAGCACATACAGCTGAAATATCACTTCATCCGGGGTTGATTGAAGATGGTACTCTATTGCTTGAGAAGATACGAGGGACAGAAAATCCAGCAGACATGTTGACCAAGGCGGTCACAAGAGAGAAACTGAAGCTGTACCAAGCTTCAGTTGGTCTCCATGAATGATTGATGGAGGGATGCCACAACCAGCTTTTCCTTTGCTACATTAAGGAGGATCAAGTCTTTGAGATGCCTGTTATTGTTTGGAGTTCAGACTCTAAGTGGGAGATTGTTAGAGTGTGGAGCCTGAACATTCAAATGTGGATCGGTTCGGAGTCGCGGATACACAGGTTGAGGTGCGTCGACGCACCCATGAATAAGGTCGACGCACCCACGAATAAGGTCGACGCACCCCGAGTCAGACGACTTCACGTTTCTGAGTTAAGGGCGTTTTTGTCCTTGTAACTCTCGATTATGGCACCCTAATCTCCTAGTATATAATGTGGGGTGGATTCTCCTTGTACTGTAATGATTCAGTCACATAGTATTGGTTTCGCTGCTGTGGCCGTGGACGTAGGAAGGCGTTGCCTCCGAACCACATAAATCCGGTGTTCTTATGTTCTTCTTCTCTCTTCCTTTAATCACTCCTCCGATCTCTATGTGTGAGTCGTGTGAGAGAGGGCTGCCGATCCGATCCCCAACAACAAATCTCCTTTTGAAATATGTTTGTCACTTTTACTATAACAAATAATAAAATGAAAAGAGTCTACTAACAGGTCTATACAATTTTAAAAATTATGTCAGTTCTGCCAAATAGATAGTAGCAGTTTTTCACAATTTTAAAATTTCAGTCAAAAATTGACACAGTATAATTTTTTAGTTAGAAAGAGTTTTTTTAAAAAAAGTGTAACCAAACATCCTATAAGTTGTAAGGCATTAAAATAAGATTTTAGAGTTATTAAAAAATATGTGATGTTGAGTTAAAGTGTGTAAGATTTAAAGTAACTGTTGACATAAATTAAAGTCTAAATTTGAAGATATTAAATTAAGAGTTCGAAGGTATTAAAATAAGAGTTCAAAACTATTAAAGTATGTGTGACGACGAGTTAAAACGTGTGAAACTTAAAGTAACTATTAACATTACTTAAAGCCTAAGTTCTACAACATTGAAATAAGAGTACAAAGTTGTTAAAGTATGTGTGATAGTAAGTTAAAATATGTGAAATTTAAAATAATTGTTGATATAATTTAAAGTGTAACTTTAAAATATAAAATTAAGAGTTAAAAAATTTTAAAGTAACAATTACTCACAATAAAAAAATAAAAAATATTATTTAAGGATCATCAGTGCAAATCTTAATAAATAAAGACAAGAAATTAACATCCCTAAAAATATTTAGACTTTTGGACTTGTAGTTAAAATACTTTCAATGACAAAGACTTATAATTAACTTTCTCTAAAAATTAATGAGTAAGTATATTTCAAAATTAATAGATGGAGAGCACGTGCCACTGCATGTTGAGAAGCAATGAAGACCATGTATATAAAAATTGATCAGAATCAAATTTATGCCTTCATGTTGTTTTTTTTTAAAGGAAAAGATAGGTGCCCCATTTGATAGGTGGAGCACATGAGGGAAATCAGAGTTTAGTTAGACGAGTTACAATAATTAGAAGATTTATAGATTAATGGGGGTGTTTGGTTATAGTTTTTTACTATTTTTTCTCTCAAATTTTTAAAAAAGAAGAGGTGCACATACATACACGTTTGGTAAGATAAAATTTTTTTTGGGAAGAAAAATAATCCAGTTTAAAACTCTCCTAAAAAAACAGGTCCTGAGCAGTTTTTTTTTTAAACACCCCCACCTACTGCAACACCCCCCACCCCCCCCACTGTCGCCGGAACAACCCACCTCCCCTTCGCCCCTGTGCCCCCTCCCCCCACCGGCAGGCCCCTCCTCCTCCCCCGCCAGCACCCCCCTTCTCCCCTGCGCCCCATCCTCCCCCCTCCTCGCCAGCGCGCCCCTACTCCTCCCCCCACCAACCCCCCTCCTCCCTTGTACCCCCATCCTCCCCCGCCGGCGTGCACCTCCTCTCCACCGGCACCCACCCCTGCGCCTCCATCCACCTCCTCCACCCCCCTGCACCGCACCCCCCTCGGCGCGCCCCTCCTTCTCCCCCGCCAGCCCCCCCCTTCTCCCTCCTCTCCGCCGGCGCCCACCCCTGCGCCTCCATCCACCTCCTCCACCCCCGGCACCGCACCCCCCCCCCCCCCCCCGGCGCGCCCCTCCTCCTCCCTTGCCGGCGCCGCCGCCTTCTCCTCTCTCCCTTTGCGCCACGCCCCCCCCTCCTCCCCCCCGCCGGCACCCCGTCCTCTCTCTCTCCCCATGCGCCCCCTCCTCCCCCTCCTCCTCTGCCACGCCTACTACTTTTTATTATGAAAAATAAAAAAATAAAAGTGTCTACCAAACATGTCATTATAAATTTTTAAAATGATATTAATTTTATCAAACAAATAACAACAGTTTTTTTCACTTTTAAATTTTAATCAAAAAGTAAGACACTATAATTTTTTAGTTAGAAATAGTTTTTTTTTTTAATTGTAACCAAACACCGTATAAATCTGATTATTTTGGCGGAAGAATTAAGGTTGAAATTGGTAAATGGGATGGCTTGTTTTTTTTCTTTTTCTTCTTTTGGAGGATGTATATATATATTAGTCTAGAATTATGTAGCAACCTGAATTTTTGCGAAAAAATAAAAATTTAAATAAGAATTAAAACCTAGCTAAATATATTTAAATGAAAAGAGCATTAAATAAAACCCATTACATGGAAAGAGTAATGGGCTTTGCTTAATGGATCCCCTAGAATTTATTGGGTCAAAAAATATGAATTTGCAAGGGGAGAATAATAAGAAAATACCCTAAATTCGGAGTTTAATTATATCATAATTGGAAAGGGTTATTAAAGCAATAAAAGTGGCAATTAGAGTAGGAATTGGATTCCTAAACCTACCCCATATAGTCTAGCACGAATTTAGATACCATCCTACCCTAATTAGAGATTGGAAAGCAGAGAGGAAAGGTGGAGTTAGGAAATCTCGGAATTAAGAGGAATTTGAGTAGTAGTAGGAATATGAACTTGTGTTTATATAAATACACCTATTAAACCCTCTTGGCCGACCCAAGCTCGTGCCAAGGGATTCCTGGACCAGGAGGAGAGGCCAAGGAGGAGGAGATTTCGTGGGAAGAAGAACCTTCCAAGCTCTCAGCCCCGTTCTTCAAGTTCTAGCCCTAGAAGAGGAAATTGAGTCAAGGTAGACATTCTCACAAGCTAAAATCCTGATATTTCGTCTGTAGATTGTTCCATACATCAGGAACAAAACCCTCAAGTTTCATAATTTTCCATCGAGCATATCTTTAGTTCTTGAATTTCGAAGTTCTGTAACTCTCTTGACCTCGAACCCTCTTCAAAATTCTTGTTCTCCATGAATACTAAATCCCATGCCTTGAAATTTTTATGGGAGATACTGATGATCACTCGGGAACTTTCGCCCCTAAAAGCCCTAATTTTTATCAAGCATGTTGCTCGAATTAAATCATTTATCTCTGCTGTACCTGGAATCAGGTTGCTTCTTGTTCCACTTGTTAGAACCATGTCGATACCACGATTGTTTTCAAATTCCAAATTACTGGAAGTACCCTTACATGTCTGGATCAATTCAAACTGGTTTCATGATTTTTCATCGTGTATACAAATAGTTATGATTTTCTGAACAACCCTGTATCATTTGATTCAAGTTGGCCCGCAATCCAAAGCCTGGTCTGATTCCTGTCAGATCCGGCGCAGACTGTAACGTCGCGTGCTTTTCGGATCCATGCGGATCGTGTGTGTTGTGGTTGTAGCGGCCATTGTGAGGCCAATGTGAGTCAGTTGTGTGGTATGTGTAATGTGCATGCATGGCTTGAGCAGGTGCAGCGCAGGGTTGGTCCGGAAATAGAATAGGACCTGCTGCTGTTCTGTCTGAGTTGGCGGCCAGGGTGTGGCCGTTGACTATTGGCGTCCAGGTTCATGGACGTTGACTTCTTGAACTTGGCGGCAGTAGTGGTGGACGTTTAGACTGGCGGTGCTTGTTAGCGGCATGGGGGTTGACGCCAACCTGACAGTTCTGCAGGTTAAAGGCTCACCCGAGGGTAGCTTTCCTAGCTCACTCTCTCTCCCTCTTGCCCCAGCATCGCGCCCTGGTGTTTCTGAAGCTTCCAACAGGTGCCGAGGAGTAGTTGGACGATCGTAGAACGCGCGGCGTCGCCAAATTACGCGAGAAAACGTCGCGGAGTGGTGCAATTCGCATGGGAGCTCGCGGAGGGCTCGGCGTGAACCAGGAGATCGTGGGAGATTCTAACGCGTTCTGAGGTAGGGGACGAACCCGTTTAGCTCCGTAGGAACATTAAAACACATCATAATCACTTGAACCAGCATGATAATCCATGTTTGGATAGAGTTGCACCAAGCGGGATAATGGGTGGTTTGAGTAGTTTACTGTTCGAATTATGTCATAACGGGTTGTATTGGGTTCTAGCATATTAAAGGAATCGCATTTGCATGTTTTTCAGTAGTTAGAACAGTTAGAAAACCCGCAGGGCCGGATTAGGGTTTCTGCAGGGTTTATGGCCGGAGAAGTTGGCGTCAACATCGCTTGCCGCCAAGGTCCTCAACCAGAGGTTAACGGCCAGTATTCTTGCCGTTGACTCCCAGTAAGCGGCAATCGATGTGGCCGCCTACTTCTATTTGAGCAGAAATGACTAAGTACGATAATTATCGATGTTGAATGTGTGTTGACGCATGAGGTGCACTGAGTGCACTTGGTTTATGTGTTTAGCATACAAGGTATGCTATTAGTTGTTTACTTCGGTGACTGCACGTTGTGTACGCGAGTCAGTTGGGTTCACGTGTAGTGGACCAGTGGTTACATGTGGTTTACGTGAGGTTTCACGTGGTTTGTGTGTGACGTGCACGTGGTTCTGTGTACGTGGCGAGTAGTACGACGCCTACCGTGGTTACCTCTCCAGTTGGGTGCCCCAGGTTCTTTGTGAGCCAGGCTGTTAGCTCGGGGCTTTGTCCCGGTACTTGTGCTGTACCGTCGAGGTCTGTGTCGTCTGACCTGGACACCCTCACTCTTGTGCTAGAGTTGTACGTCCGGCTGAGGGAAAGACGACAGTGGGACAGTGACACTTGTGTTTGTTTTTAGTCACTTGTAGCGCGCTCGTAGTTGGGGGTACGGACACCAGTAGTCGACACTGTCCCCAGCTAGTCCTTTCCAGTGCCTCACTCTAGCGAGCCCAGGCCAGGGTCTCTGGAGGTGCCAGTCATGGGCCTGTGACCGTGTGGTCTGCAGGTTGTGGTGTTTAGTTGGTCTCCACAGTTGCTTGACCTTTTTACGTGGAGCGGCAGCTGGACCTTTCGTCCGTGGCTACGAGACTGAGAGGTAGACCTGTGTTAGTTGTCCGAGTCAGTTTTTGGTGTCGCGAACCAGTTTACGTGGCTCGTGTTGGCTGTCTCTACTTTAGCTTGTACACCTGTACTGGTTTGCCGTTTAATTATTACTGTTGTTCTCGTAGCCGGCAGACGGTGAGTACTTTTACAGCTTTACTTACCTGCTTAGCTGTTATATAAATTGTTGGTGCTGTTTACTATTCGTACTCGTGGTGTTTGTTTTGCTCGGTTTTGGGGAGTTCCCTACTGAGCCAGTGACTAGAGAGGCTCACCCCTACCCCCACAGGTGAGAGCGAGGAGGACGTCTCTCGTCTGACGTCCAGTTCCGGGCCGCGTCGTAGCGGTGCAGGGTCAGCACCTCCAGCATAGTAGCTTCAGCAGTGTAGTTTTGTAGTTGTTTACTTTCTTCAGTTGTACCTCGGGGTATGCCCCAGGCTCTTGTACTTCTTTTTAGTTTTTGTGAAAATTTGGCTATGTAAACTTGTGAAATATATATATAAATGTGGTGTGTTCCTTTATGTTTACACGGACTGTGGTTTGGTATCCCTTGCGAGGCTTCGGCCCGTTCGCGGGAGGCGGACTCGGATCAAGTACGTTATCGGTTTAACGGGCTTGACCGAGGCGATCCGTCACAGTTGGTATCAGAGCGAGGTCCGTGTTAATATAAGGGAATTAAAAGGATACATAGCCTTATTTTGGTCATTTTACACTGCTGGTAGGGACCCTGGTTTTGATCATTTGTGGTTTTGATTTTTGTCTGGTGTTTTGTGTATGTAGAAAATTTCTGAATGGCTGATAGGAGAGATTGGGGTGGTGGAGGAGATGATCCGGAGGAAAGCACCCAGCGTATGATAGAAAGGATTTGGGAGAGCCTCACGGATATTCGAGCAAGAATGGATCAGCAGGCGCCAGTACCACCAGTTGCAGTGCCACCTGGGGATGGAGAGGTTGTACCTGTTGCTCCAGTTCCGCCGAGAGTGGAGGTGCCTTTTGTAGCTCATGTGCCACCACCAGTGTTGTTAGCGGAAGAACCAGTGTTGCAGGTTGAAAAGTTTCTGAGATTGCACCACCTACTTATTCAGGAGGGCCGAATCCAGATACAGCTGAGCATTGGGTTCATGAAATTGAGAGAGTTTTTGCGACTATGAGGTGTCCGGCAGCGGATAGAGTGGTATTAGCTGCTTACCAGTTGAGAGGTTTTGCCTTGGAATGGTGGCGATTGAAGATGCAAACCACTTTTGCAGGCAGGACGGAAGAAGCTATCACTTGGCCGGAGTTTCTTGATGTATTTAACGATACATTCTTTCCGATCCAAGTGCAGCAAGTAAAAAGAGAGCAATTCCGAACTCTTCAGCAAGGTAACTCTTCAGTCTTAGAGTACCAGATGAGATTTATGGCACTTAGCCGTTATGCGCCATATGTGGTTTCAGATAATAATATGATGGTTGAGTACTTTATCAGAGGATTGAGAGTGGAATTGCAGGATGCGATAGTACCTCTTATGTGTAGGACAGTGGAAGAGGCAGCGCAGAGGGCAGCTACTTTGGAGAGGTCTATCCGGACTCGTCAGGCAGGTGAATCAGGTTCAGGTAGTTTCCGGCTACCGCAGCAGACAGTAGGTGCAAGCAAGGGCAAGGCACCAGCAGGACCTTCTTCATCTGGTTTCGGAAATGGGGCCAGAAGTTAAAGCAAGCATTTAAAGGCAAAGGAAGAGGATGGGGAGGTCGTCAGCAGTTGCAGCAGGGCCGAGGTAGGCCTGAGGTGGAGGAGTCGCAGCAGAGTACTGCCAGGCAGCCTATTGTTCCTCCAGGGTATAGATGTTATAATTGCAATCAGCCGGGACATTTGATCCGCAATTGTCCGTATGCAAGAGAGTATGGGTATGGCAGAGGTGTGCAGCAGCAGCAGCAGCCTCAGCAGTTCCAGCAGCCACAGGCAGGTCGTGGCAGAGGAGCACCGCAGCAGCGAGGGAGAGGCCGGGTTATGGCTATCACCCGAGCCCAGGCAGAGGCGTCAAATATGATAGAAGGTATTTTACCTCTTTATGAATATTCAGCAAGAGTCTTATTTGATTCGGGTGCCTCTCATTCTTTTATTTCCGAAGAATTTCTGGATTGCATAGCTCATCCTTTAGAAGAGAAGTCTTGTGAGTTAGTGGTGGAGGTTCCTTCAGGTGAGTTCTTACTCACTTCGAGTTATATAGATGAAGCTCCTGTTATGATTGAAGGGAACCAGATGCCGGGTCGGTTGTATGCCCTGCAGTTGTCAGATTATGATATCATCTGGGTATGGATTGGCTTGAGATGTATGGAGCAATGTTAGATTGCAGAAAGAAAAGATCAGATTTTGTCATCCTAATGGTGCAGTGTTTGAATATCAAGGTATGCCTTTTTATACCTCCAAGTTTCTAATTTCTGCAATTAAAGCTAGAAAGTTGATAAATGATGGGTGTGTGGCCTATTTAGCCTCAGTAAGTTTGGTAGAGGCCAGTCAGCCAATGGAAGCAGTTCCCGTGGTTAGGGAATTTGCTGATGTTTTTTCGGAAGATTTGCCTGGTTTAGCTCCACACAGAGAGGTGGACTTTTCTATTGAGTTGCTGCCAGGTACCATGCCGATTTCTAAAGCCCCATATCGGATGGCACCAGCAGAACTTAAAGAATTGAAAAAGCAGTTAGAAGAGTTGTTGCAAAAGGGTTTTATTAGACCGAGTCATTCCCCGTGGGGAGCGCCGGTTTTATTTGTGAAAAGAAAGATGGAAGTTTTCGGATGTGCATTGATTATAGAAAATTGAATGATGTGACCATTAAGAATAAGTACCCGTTGCCGAGGATAGATGATTTATTTGATCAGTTGCAATCAGCAAAGGTTTTTCTAAGATTGATTTGAGGTCCGGGTACCATCAGTTGAGAATTAAAGAGGAGGATATAGATAAGACAGCGTTCAGAACCAGATATGGTCACTATGAGTTTGTGGTAATGCCTTTTGGGTTGACTAATGCTCCTGCAGGTTTTATGGATCTGATGAATAGAATTTTTCATCCATATTTAGATCAATTTATTGTGGTCTTTATTGATGATATTCTAATTTATTCAGCATCTGAAGAGGAGCATGCAGCTCATTTGAGGTTTACCTTGCAGTTGTTAAGGGATAACCAGTTGTTTGCTAAATTCAGTAAGTGTGAATTCTGGTTAAAAGAAATTCAGTTCTTGGGTCATGTTATTTCAGCCAAAGGAGTAGCAGTGGACCCGAGTAAAGTGGAAGCTGTGTCTAGGTGGGAAGTGCCTAAGACAATAACTGAGATTAGAAGTTTTCTGGGGTTGGCAGGTTATTATAGACGCTTTATTCAAGATTTTTCTAAGATTGCAGCACCTATGACTAGATTGACCAGAAAGGGGTGCCTTTTGTGTGGTCCGGTGAATGTCAGAGAAGTTTATGGAATTGAAGAAAAGACTCACATCAGCACCTATATTGACATTGCCGGCAGGGAGTGGTGGTTTTGTGCTGTATACTGATGCTTCAAGGAGAGGTCTTGGTGCAGTGCTTATGCAGCATGGTAAAGTAATAGCTATGCATCCAGGCAATTGAAGCCAGCAGAGGAGAATTACCCCACTCATGATTTAGAATTGGCAGCAGTTGTGTTTGCCTTGAAAATGTGGAGGCATTATCTGTATGGCGAGAGATTTGAAATTTTTACAGATCATAAAAGCTTGAAGTATATCTTCTCGCAGAAAGATTTGAATCTTCGCCAGCGCAGATGGTTGAATATTTGAAAGATTATGATTTCAGTTTGGCTTACCATCCGGGTAAGGCCAATGTTGTAGCTGATGCCTTGAGCAGAAAGGCATATATGAATTTGATGATGATTAAAGAATGGAAGTTGTATGAAGAAGTAGCGGAGAATTCCTTGTACGTGCCCAGCAGTCAGCGTCGAGCAATTTTAGCTGCCAGTGCAGTAGAGCCATCTTTATATTGGCAGATCATTGAAGCTCAGAGAGCAGATGCAGGTTTACCTGAAATTGTAAAAATGGAAGGAGTTTCTATTGATGATAATTGTGTGGTCAAGCTTCGGGGCAGGTTGTTTGTTCCTGCAGAGAGAGAGGTGAAGCAGCGAGTTCTGGAAGAGGCTCATAAATCTAGGTACACTATTCATCCGGGTAGTACTAAAATGTACCATGATTTAAGAAAGCATTTTTGGTGGCCTCATATGAAGAAGAAATAGCAGAATTTGTGGCAAGATGTGCTATCTGTCAGCAGATTAAAGCAGAGCATCAGAAGCCTGGAGGTCTATTGCAACCGTTGCCTATTCCACAGTGGAAATGGGATGATATTGCGATGGACTTTGTGGAGGTTTACCAAGGTCGAGTTCAGGGCATAATGGAATATGGGTGTTTGTTGACAGATTGACTAAGGTGTGCAGATTAGTGGCAGTAAGTATGTCTTGGACAGTGGACAGGTTGGCAAATATTTATGTTGAAAGAATTGTTCCACTGCATGGTATTCCGAAGACTATTGTATCTGATAGAGATCCAAGATTTACTTCTGGTTTTTGGAGAAGTCTGCAGAAAGTGATTGGTTCTGAGTTGAGGTATAGCTCCGCTTATCATCCCCAGACAGATGGTCAGACTGAAAGGACTATTCAGACAATTGAAGATATGTTGCGAGCTTGTTGTTTAGTTTGGGGAGGTAGTTGGGAGCATCATTTGGGAATGGTTGAGTTTGCCTACAATAATAGTTATCATACCAGTCTTGGGATGGCACCGTATGAAGCTTTATATGGAAGGCCATGTAGAACCCATTGAATTGGCATGAAGTGGAGAAAGGCATTAGTGGGTCCTGAATTGATTCAGCAAACCACTGAAGTAGTGAAGCTTATTAAGAAAAAATTGCAGGCAGCTCAAAGTAGGCAGAAAAGTTATGCAGATGTGCGGAGGAGACCACTTCAGTTTGAGGTGGGAGATTTTGTTTTTCTGAGAGTTTCCCCAAGTAAAGGTATAATGAGATTTGGCAAGTCTGGAAAGTTGAGTCCAAGGTATGTGGGACCTTTCCAGGTAATTGAAAGAATGGGGAAGTGGCTTATAGGCTGGAATTGCCAGCTGATTTTGCAGATGTGCATGATATTTTCCATGTCTCTATGTTAAGAAAATGTATTGAAGATCCAGCTCAAATAATTAATATCAAGGGGTGACCTAAGGCCGGACATGACTATGCCAAATATCCGGTGCAGATCACAGATCGAAAGATAAGAAGCTGAGGAATAAAGAAATTGAGCTAGTTAAAGTGAGATGGGAAAATAGGTTGGGTGGTGAGGATACCTGGGAGTTAGCCGCAGAAATGGCTAAAGGGTATCCCTATCTGTTTGAATAAGCTTGTGTATTTTCTTTTTAGATGATAGTACTGTATAAAGTGTGTATGTATGAGTTGTTTAACTTTGAATTGTGTTATGAATTTCGAGGTCGAAATTTTCTTTTTAGATGATAGTAATGTAACGTCGCGTGCTTTCGGATCCATGCGGATCGTGTGTGTTGTGGTTGTGGCGGCCGTTGTGAGGCCAGTGTGAGTCAGTTGTGTGGAATGGTATGGATGTGCATGCGTGGCTTGAGCAGGTGCAGAGCGCAGGGTGGTCCGGAAATAGAATAGGACCTGCTGCTGTTCTGTCTGAGTTGGCGGCCAGGGGTGGCCGTTGACTAGTGGCGTCCAGATTAGTGGACGTTTACTTCTTGACTTGGCGGCAGTAGTGGTGGACGTTTAGGCTGGCGGTGCTGTTGGCGGCATGGGGGTTGACGCCAACCTGACAGTTCTGCAGGTTAAGGCTCACCCGAGGGCTGTTCCCAGCTCACTCTCTTATTCCTCTTGCCCCAGCTTGCTCCCCGAGTGTTTCTGAAGCTTCCAACAGGTGCCGAGGAGTAGTTGGACGATCGTAGAACGCGCGGCGTCGCCGAATTCGCGGTGGCGGGACGTCGCGGAGTGGTGCAATTCGCGTGGGAGCTCGCGGAGGGCTCGGCGTGAACCGAGATCGTGGGAGATTCTAACGCGTTCTGAGGTAGGGGACGAACCGTTTAGCTCCGTAGAACATTAAAACATCATAATCACTTGAACCAGCATGATAATCCATTTTGGATAGAGTTGCACCAAGCGGGATAATGGGTGGTTTGAGTAGTTTACTGTTCGAATCATGTTATAACGGTTGTATTGGGTTCTAGCATGCTAAAGGAATCACATTTGCATGTTTTTCAGTAGTTAGAACAGTTAGAAAACCCGCAGGCCGGATTAGGGTTTCTGCAGGGTTTATGGCCGGAGAACTGGCGTCAACATCGCTTGCCGCCAGGTCCTCAGCCAGGAGGTTAACGGCCAGGAACCTTGCCGTTGACTCCAGTATAAGCGGCAATCGATGTGGCCGCCTACTTCTATTTGAGCAGAAATGACTAAGTACAATAATTATCGATAATGCATGTGTGTTGACGCATGAGGTGCACTGAGTGCACTTGGTTACTGTTTTAGCATACAAGGTATGCTATTAGTTGTTTACTTCGGTGACTGCGCGTTGTGTACGCGAGTCAGTTGGGTTCACGTGTAGTGGACCAGTGGTTACTTGTGGTTTACGTGAGGTTTCACGTGGTTTGTGTGTGACGTGCACGTGTTCTGTGTACGTGGCGAGTAGTAGTACGACTACCGTGGTTACCTCTCAGTTGGGTGCCCCAGGTTCTTTGTGAGCCAGGCTGTTAGCTCGGGGCTTTGTCCCGGTACTTGTGCTGTACCGTCGAGGTCTGTGTCGTCTGACCTGGACACCCTCACTCTTGTGTTAGAGTTGTACGTCCGGCTGAGGGAAAGACGACAGTGGGACAGTGACACTTGTGTTTGTTTTTAGTCACTTGTAGCACGCTCGTGTAGTGGGGTACGGACACCAGTAGTCGACACTGGTCCCCAGCTAGTCTTTTCCAGTGCCTCACTCTAGCGAGCCCAGGCCAGGGTCTCTGAGGTGCCAGGCATGGGCCTGTGACCGTGTGGTCTGCAGGTTGTGGTGTTTAGTTGGTCTCCACAGTTGCTTGACCTTTTTACGTGGAGCGGCAGCTGGACCTTTCGTCCGTGGCTGCGAGACTGAGAGGTAGACCTGTGTTAGTTGTCCGAGTCAGTTTCTGGTGTCGCGAACCAGTTCACGTGGCTCGTGTTGGCTGTCTCTACTTTAGCTTGTACACCTGTACTGGTTTGCCGTTTAATTATTATTACTGTGTTTCTCGTAGCGGCAGACGGTGAGTACTTTTACAGCTTTACTTACCTGCTTAGCTGTTATATAATTGTTGGTGCTGTTTACTATTCGTACTCGTGGTGTTGTTTTCGCTCGCTCGGTTTTGGGGAGTTCCCTACTGAGCCAGTGACTAGAGAGGCTCACCCCTACCCCACAGGTGAGAGCGAGGAGGACGTCTCTCGTCCGACGTCCAGTTCCGGGCCGTCGTAGCGGTGCAGGGTCAGCACCTCCAGCAGAGTAGCTTCAAGTGTAGTTTTGTAGTTGTTTACTTTCTTCAGTTGTACCTCGGGGTATGCCCCAGGCTCTTGTACTTCTTTTTAGTTTTTGTGAAATTTGGCTATGTAAACTTGTGAAATATATATAAAATGTGGTGTGTTCCTTTATGTTTCACGGACTGTGGTTTGGTATCCCTTGCGAGGCTTCGGCCCGTTCGCGGAGGGCGGACTCGGATCAAGTACTTTATCGGTTTAACGGGCTTGACCGAGGCGATCCGTCACC